>JBBCBC010000015.1:13335086-14073029 GCA_037126765.1 Stenogyne calaminthoides
AAAACCTTTTTGGATTTAAAAGCTCATTTGCAATTAATACAAGTACCCAAATCCGCGTAAATGTTTTTGCGGGAATACGTCACAAGGTAATGAAGTGCAGTAAAGGCGAATAATATGGATAAAATCGGATAAATAGCGAAAACGAGGGAAAAGAAAAGCGTATACGGTTGATTGATATTGTAATCGACTGATACCAACTTAGTTGATTCCACTTGTTGATCTTAGTTTTCTGCTAAACCTTATAATTTTTCAAGCTGTTCTTTTCAAGCGATACGCCACTTATCGTCGATTTCCTTTTACGATCCTCCTTATCGGTTTGAAGTTCCCCGCAAGCTATTTTTTTTTTCTCATGGTGATATATCGATTTGTTGAGGTTTATTTTCAAGCGGATCTTCATATCGATCGATTTCGTATGTATTGATTTTTAGTTGACCTAATCTAATTTGTCTCGAGATCGAAACTGATTCTTGGGATAAGTGTTCTGCTTAAACTTAGTCTAGAATAGTAGTCTATTCCACTAAGTTGGCCGGATTTGACGTCTTTAATTATAAGATGCGAATATTTCGATATGTCAATCATGTCAAAATTATCCATTATCGTCGGTGATTCCTACCAGCATCCTTGTGATCAAATTTCTCTAAAGGCTTTTTGAAATCAAATTTGCATTTGCACCCCTTAGCAGCCTCTCTATAAATTGGACCAATGTTTTACACAACATAACCCATTCACCACTTGCCCTCTTCTTTTGTAGAATCATGCGTTACGGTGAACCCTTATTTAGGTTGAAACTTTCGGCAAAAACCTTTTACCCCTTTTTTCAATGATTTTATTCTCAAATCAACCTGTGTGTCCCTTATCATTGTTTTTAAATGGTCAATCAAAGATTTCACATACAATTGTTGCCAAGCTTCTCTACCACCAAGGTATGGCGGATCTGCATATTTGGCGAAGACACTTCTCTCTAACCGTATGCACACCTTGTGTAATCTGTCGAGATAGCGGAACTAGCATCAACGGACTTCGATGCGATATAAAACATGAGTTTGATGTGCAGTGCGGATCAAACAACGGTGATCTTAGTATATGTGCCCGTAAGGTCTTTAGACCAATTTCTTGGCACATGTGCTCCATAAGGTCTTTGAACGATTTCTTGGCACATGTGCTCCATTTAACAATTTGGAGAGCCCATTGACATGGTCTAAGGGCTCTGGCAAAATCTATCAACGCCGCTCTGCGCTCCATTGGTTTTAGCTTGCTTGAAAGCGGCTTTAGGATTATTCAAAACCTTCTTACCCTTGTTAAGTGGGGGAAAATGAGAGCATGAGATCTTAAAATCTCTCTCCCTCCTCTTCTAGGGTTAGGATGAGGGTTTAGGGTTATAAGTTTAGGGTTTTCGGTTATGACATGTCTTGACCTCCGGGTCCTTTGTTTACTTGTAACTTGTAATGTAACGACCTTGGTCTTTATCAATGAAAATTTCTATTATTCCATTGTTGTGTAAATTTTACGCTTTCTTATGCGATTGTAGGCTTTAATCTGTGAATCTTGCTTGTTGAATATCAACTTAATCGACTTTAAAGATGTAAAATAACCCCCATGATTTAATCGGATAATCCTTTAATGCGGCGTTTAATGTCGATAAACCTTTATCAGTCCCGGTTTCTTTAATCGACACATCATAAGCCCGTCGCCTTCTCATATCGGTTCCTTGGTGATCTTGATCGGTTGAGATCTGTTCTCGCTGATTTCTCTTAACGGTTAGTCTCTAACCGGTAGTTGCGGAGAACAATCCATCAAGCATTTTAGGTGCTTTTTCTCCAATCCGAAGCCTAGCTCATTCACATAATTCTCACGAATGCGATCTCGACTAGTTGCTTGGTTAGAATATCAGCTTCTATAAATCCGGTGTGAATCTTCTCCGTTACGATATTCTTCTTTTCACATGATCTCTTATAAAATGGTGTAAAACATCCATGCTTGCATCTTGTATGTAGAACAGGATTACGGTGATTTAAATATATATTTGCATCGCGGAATATAGGTACATTCTTAGCTACAATGTTATAATCCTCGGTTGGCGACTAAGCGAGGCGGTTAGAACAACAACTTCTGCAGCCCGTATATTAGGAACCATTAGTAGATATATTAAGCCGATATACATTTCTTTAAAACCACGAGATCGGTTTACTTCCTAAAAGCCCGACATATTCGCGAGGTTGACTTCTGTCAATCTTGCAACCTCCATAATCGAGAATCGAATACCCACTAAGCTCTAGATTATCATCGATGGGTAAAATAAACCAGGTTTACTATCGCCGATATGTAAGAATCGCTTAGCTGCTTCTAGGTGGCTTTGCATTGGATTTGCACAAATCGCTTTATACACCCTCTTTTGCCAAAGGTGATATAAGGTCTGGCTTGGCGGTCGGTATAGTAGAGATCGATAGGAGCCTATATTCTTTACGATTTGTTTTTACGACCATCCTCAATACGGATCGTCTTGAATCCGGTCATCATAGGAATTTTGGCTTCCTTGCAATTTTGAACTCAAACTTGCCATAAATTCCTAGTGTACTCCTTAGCGGATATGAATATCCCCTTATGTACTTTGTTTCACTTGTAGACCCAGTAATTCATCGACCCATTATGGACATCTCGAACTTCCGCACATCGGTTTTTGAATCTTTCACATAGACTCTTGTTGGGAGATCAGAAGATGATGTCGTCCATGTAGAATCTGAACCATCGAATATCTTCTCCATCTTCTATTACGAATAAGGTTACATCCCACTATTCCTTTAGTGAACCCACTTTCTATCAGAAGCGAGAGTGTATCATACCAAGCTCGAGGAGCTTGTTTTAGAACCATAAAGACTTTTCTTAAATGGTACATTGGTTGCTCTTTTTGGCTTTGGAGGTTGTTCGACATAAACTTCCTCTGCTAGTACTCCCGTTTAAGAAAGCACTCTTTCGTCCATCTGATAACGATTAACCCTCTGTGGGAAGCATATGCGAAAAGCTTGACGAATGGCTTCTAAGCGGCAGCCAGTGCAAAAGTCTCATCATAATCAATTCCTTACGATTGTGAATACCCCTTAGCAACAAGTCTTGCCTTATTTAAAGTGATGACATTTTCTCATCTCTCTTGTTCTTGAAAACCCACTTAAGTGTCAATTCATCTTGATGATTTGAATCTATCCACCGGTTCCCCAAACTTGATTTCTTTATTTGTTTCGGCTCCTCTGCATGGCTAGAATCCGACTTGCGTCTTGTAGAGCTTCCTCTCTTGCATTGTAGGTTCCTTCATAGGCGGATACTTGACAATACATGGCACTTTCACCAATCGATGTCTAGTTTTAACTCTGTCGGATGGGTCTCCGATGTCGGTCGGTTGGATGGTAGGTTATCCAGTCATACCTATTCGATTTGCGTCGGTTGGAGAACATCATCCATTTACGATAAAGGTTCATTACTGGCGATTGGGAGTGGTAGTGCGGTTATGATCCACTTGATAAGAACATGTCTCGGATGATGTTGGACTCAATCATGTCTTGATGTACGATAAATTGGGAACTTGGTGTTCCCCACAGGCAGGATGGTTCGATTGATCTTAATCTCGATTGTCTAAGCTTCTTCGAAGGCAGTTTTTTTTTTCGTACCTTAAGGATCTGATTGATCACAACGGTAGATCGCTAGATCTGGAATGTATCTTTATTCACGATTTACGATCCTTTTCCTTGATCGTTAAAAATGATCCTTTTTGAGGCATCAGTCTTAGTTGTCGAGCGTCTTGTTACGAGAATGATTTCTCTTGTTGAGAAGATGCTTCATCAAAAGACTACATGGGGTGTTTCTTCCACAACTAGGGTTAAATGCATTTGTAAACCACTAAAGGCCTTCTTTAGATGAGAATATCTGAGAATATATACCATCGACTTGGCCTCAAAAGTCTTCAATGACTCTTTCCATTGTTGTGTATGAAACACTTACACCCGAAAAACATGGAAGTAAGAAACACGATGTTTTTACGCCTTCCTGATTCATAAGTGTTTTTGTAGTGAGCATTAGTCGGAAGACATACATTACGAGTATAGCATCTTGATGTTGATTATACGCCCGAAGCGGCTTGGTATTGCATGTTCATTAACATCGTCGCGAGAAACTTCTTTGAGAGTTACATTCCTCCGGATTACGCTTCTCCATTACATTTGTGGCGTTCTTTGCGGTGATGTCTCATCTTTGTATACCAAACTTAGAGCAAAAATCGATAATAATAAAAAAGTTCGAAGTTACGTGCCTTTATCGTCGATTTTTTACTACCTTGACGCCACTTCTCGTTTTGTAATCTTTTTAGCGGCTCGGGTATCTTTTCGTTTATCGTCTCATTCTTCTTATGTAAATATAACCGAATGTAAACTTGGAATAGTCATCCCGATTACGAGTATATTCTTCGTCCGTTGTGGGTATTAGTGTAAGTCCAAATAGATCCATATAAGCGACTCTGATTACTTTCTGGGATCTGGGTCAGAAATTCCCCCTTGAATGAAGCTTTGACACCTTTCCTTACCGACATGCGACACATGTCGATCCTTTGAAAAATACTTCATTTGGAAGTCTTCCACTAGAGACGTCCTTGCTATCTTATTAAGAGTTTTTAAAGTTCGGATGGCTCATTCTTTTATCTTGAGCAATTTGCTACTTTTGGAACTCTTGACAATCGGGCATGCATTTCTTGGGCAAGCTGTTCCAATCAATGTGTAGATCGTCCCTTTCCTTGAACCGAGTTAGCAAAATCATTGAGTGGCTCGATTCTTAATAGTGCATTGATCGTCGAGAACTCAACAACCCAGAATCCGTTATCCTTGAAATTGTGGCCCGATAATAGGTTGTGCTTGGACCTTCGACATCTGAGACTCGATTACTTGTACATCATCATTCTCTAAGGTTCGAATCCTTTGGTATAACCAAGTTATCATCACGAAAAAAAAGAGTACAGCGGGCCTTTGTGTTCTATATAAGGTAGGAGGTGTTTGCTTCGATCCTTACCTTGAGCATCCTTTATGTCGATGTACCCGGATAATTCTTTGCACACACCTCGCTTTGTTGGCGGACCAGCTATCCTGCTGACCAAATCGGGCTTTAGGTACCCTTTTGGATTGGGTCTGAGGGGTTAGGATTAGTTTTGGGGATCATACAAGCAAGCACTTCTATTGAGATCGATTAGATCGGAAGGCTTTGATTTGTCTCCCCATACCTATCAACGTAATCATCGTCTCTTTTATATGCTTTTCGATTAGTATGATTATTGGTGTGAACTTGCTTAGGTGACTTAGAAGACTTGGGATTTATCTTTTTACTGTTTGTCTTCTTTTCATCCGATTATGGTTCTCACGGCAACCCTAGGTTTTCGATTATAGGGGGTAAGTCTGTTTCTTACCATCAAAAGATTCATATCTTTTTTACGAATTGGTTTTGTAGTTTACCTAAAAGCATGCTTATTAAAGCGGTGACCTTGATTGGGTCTCGATTAGACTTCTCTTTTACGGGTTGTCTTTTACGATACGATTTGTTGGTCAAATTGAGGTCTCTTGAAAAAGCTGGGTTCTTACGGTGATTCCTGATGCTTTTTACCGGTTGGGGTCCATTTTTTTCCCCCTTACGGTTGAGCACTGCTTTACCTTTCAACCAGGTCTTTTTTCCTTATTAGATACAAGTTTGGCTTTTGGTGTATCTTTGTCGAGAAACTCATCGATTACACCTTTTTGAGGTGAATCGGTAGGGGCTTTGAGGATGTGGAAGGGTTCTCATACCCAAGTCCGCTTCTTGTTGGTCGTTGTTCGAAAATAGGCGTTCATATCTTGAGCAGGTTTTAGATGATTTTTGTAAAAACTTCTATTTTCTTGCATGAACTATCCTCGAACGATTTTTAGACTCTTATCGTTAAGATAGCTCATCAAATTTAAGCTTGAAGGATTTTGAAGTCATCGACTTCTTTGTTTATTAATTATAGCTGATCTTTGATCTGCTTCTCTGATCCCGAAGATTTAACTTTTCAATTTTAAGTTCCTCGGTTGCCTTGGCGGTTTAATGATTTAAGTTGAGGAAGCTTTCTTGAGATCATTCTCTTTAACAAGTTGATTATTTACGGTCCTCGACTTGTCATTCTAAACTTCACTATAGCATAAGTGTCTCACGCATTTGAGAGATCCTCAAGCAATTGCTTTCGAGTAAGAGGCTGGGTCAATCTCCCATGTGTGCTAATGATAGCGGTGTAAAGCGAACAAAGTAGGTTTGGAGGAGTTACCTCAGTTGGTCCTCCTTGGCCATCGGGTGATCTCATCATCATCTGAGAAGAAATATCGGATCTCCATTCTCTCATAGAAGTTAAAACCTTTGTATCGAGGGAAATCTTCTCTGAAGGTATCCGGAATCCTCGGAGAGAGGATAGGAATCGTCGATTCCGGATAATAATAAACAACCATGGCTTTATGTCCTGTACCGTTGCTCTCTTCATTCCTCTTTTCTTCCCTTTCTCTTGGCGTCGAGTGCGGGCGATCGGTGTTGTGGTAACCTAACTTCTCCTGGTTAAACCACGCTTTCCTGATCCACGAAACCTTTTTCTTTCCCGGTGAATCACTCCGTTTGTATGATCTATCGGGTGACTTCCCTTTCGATAGTAATCTGAGCTCATACATGTCGTCGGTTATCTCTTCTCTCATCATTTAGATTATCTCTTTTCTTTTCTTCTCTGTGATCTCTTGATCATGGGATCTTGTTCTTCTGGAGATACATTGGGTGATCTCCTATCTCTTCCTCGGCTATGTTGATAATCTTTATAGAATCTTTGATACTTACCAAGTTGAATATTTGATTTTTCTAGTTTCTGTAGCGAGCGTCATTATTACTTTGACTTATGATGTTTCCAGCGAGTTAATGGCCTTCGATCTGCTTTCATAGTTACCTTAAGCATAACTAATTTAGAAGTTGAGGCTTCGGCGGGCACCTCATCTTCATCTGCTTGTCCTCTCTCAATTAAAAGCCGAACTTCGTGAGCTTTAAGGCTCAAAAACGGGCTACTCGGCTTCATTTTTGAAATGTCTTGGCAATCATTGATTCTGGTGACTTTCATATCCCATTCTTAGTAAGAGATCTTAAGATCTTGTAGTTGATATCCTTGTCGATATCTATCTACCAGAAGTTCTCGTAGCTTATTCACGAGACATAGTAATCCTTCCATCGATTTTGTTGATGGTCTCGTTGAAAAGCGACATCTTGATTTTTGAACTTCACGGTTAAAACATGAAATTTGTCTTTGATCGATCATTACCCTCGCGTATCTCTCTAAGTATCCCACATTGCTTTTCGCGATTTTGAGATATTTAATTTTTTTCCTTGGTGACCTTATCCATCGTTTTCATGATAATATGCTGTGATTGTGTCCAGTATCTGATTTCCTTTCCTCTGCATCCATCAAAATTTTGGGCTTTTAAGTAAAAAGACTTCACGGGAAAAATCTGGATCTCCTCAAGCTGAGGGTTGTCGTGATATATGATGATGGGTCCTTTTCGATGACTTCCATCGTTACGCCACTAATCGAACCTAGATGGTTGCACATATAAATGGCCCAATCTGCATACTCATCAATTGAGAACTTGAAGGATCATGATACATACGGAGGTATTATCCATGTTGAGTGATTTTGGAAAAAGAATGAGTTTTAAAAGCGGTTTTTCAAGATGCATTCAAATGACCACAAAGATTCTTCCTCAAGAATCGATGATACTCAAAGCCGATTAGTGCAACTGAACCCTTTGCTCGTCCACTTGTAGTCTGAAGCAGGTTTTGTGAAAGCCCGAGTCTAGGGGAGGGTGAATAGACTTAAAAAACTTTTTGTCTTGTCGGGTGTGATGGCGTTAGGCGTCAGTCTGAGTGAATCGATTTGGGTGATAACCAACTTACTAAATGCTGAAAGCGGTCGATTCGGTAACTATCGATTTAAGCGGGTGTGTCTGAAAAACTAAAGTTTTACCGTGTGTGAAAAACCAGTTTTGTCATCCCGATTCAAAATTCGGTCTTTTAACGATTGACTAAAGTGTCAAGCTTGATCATATCGGAAGCTTGGTCTTTAAATGATCTTAACTTAGAATATGTATCTTTGCTTTAAAAAAGTTGTGTGCGATTGTGTAAGCAGATTAATCAAAGCGGTAAAAAGCACACAAGATTTATAGTGGTTAGGACAAACCGATCCTACTTCCACTCTTAGTATCATGAGGGCACCAACTAAACCCATTTGGACTTAGATTTTTGTGTTAGTCCACCGATTACACCAACAGAATATTTAAAGAGTTCTCCTCATTCGATCCGAAATCGAGCCTAGAAACCACTGATGCGAAATCTTCTTAAACAACTTAACCTAACTTTGGGTTTGGATAAGATTGTTTTGGTTCCAACTATGAAATCTTTTCTAGTGTTTAAAGATAGTCTATCGGTAGATGAAAAAGATTTCTATGCTTTAAAACTTATGGGATGAACACTTAATAAAATAATCTTAACTTGTTTCGTGTTCTTCGATGCGAAATCGATAATAACAGAGCTTCTTGATTGTTCGATGTCTCGATATTTTCACTCGAAGTGTGATCCCATATTTATAGACCTCGAAATCAAAAGAGCACGTTGGAAAGCGATTTGAATTCGGTATATTTAATAGGTTTGCGAGGATTGATGTGGCGTGCTTGAGGCGGCATGGCCGAAAAGCGTGAATTTTGTATTTATAGCCATTAGAAGCGACATCAAATCCGTAATTATCGGCTCCGATCATCGTGTCTTGTTCTTCTTATTAGTTATGAGCGCTTTTTAGGTGTTATTCTTCTGACTAAAGTTTGACATTCTTTTTATTCGAATCATCGTCGTATGATTTGGTGAAATAACGATTTTCACTGGTGGTGACTTTGATCGATCAAAAGTGATCCGGTCTACTGATGGAATCTTGGTGCGGGTTGACTTAGCTTGACTAGCGGACTGGTGATGTAAGGTCTTCTAGTCGATCTTCTGGAAGTCATCGATCTTGAAGTATTCTAAGTTTGAGCTTCATGACCCGGTGAGATATCGACTTGATCGGATCGATCGATCTTCTGTTCTTCTCTTGCGTTACGGCTCGGATATCGGCTATTCTTTAGATCTTCATATCGACCTATACATATTGAGGTTCCCCTCAATATGTGACCTATCTATTAAATCGGTTATTCTATCTGATAATTATCAAGTATTCTATAAACGGTAATATAAACATCGATCGGTTATTGGTCTTTGGTCCTATACATGTGTTTCTAGAACTTTCATCAAAACACTAAATTTCCCAATAAATTTATCAACCATATTATATCGATTATTGTGCGACAAATGAATTGTTCTTTGAAAGGAAAACTTATGACTCTTAAAAAATTTGCAGAATAATGATTCTTTGAAAAGTGACATTCTAAGAGATTTTTTATGCAGGCGATCAACCTTTGCATCTTACTCTCGGAACAAATCCATGCCCGACCAAGAATCGAAAAAACTCCATATGGTGAAGAATGAAAGGAAGCCTCTTGTTTTTAACTTTCTTTTCGTGTGTTTTGTTATAAGTGTTTCATACACAATAATGGTAAAGATCGGGTTGAAAACTTTTTGATAGCAAAGGATGAAGGAATATTCTTAGGATATTCTAAAATTAGTAAAGCCTTTAGAGCTTTAAGCTGTAGGACTCTTATTGTGGAAGAAACACCTCATGTTGTTTTGATGAATTTACTTGTGTTCATAAAAAGCGGGAAGTTGATTCAGGAGACTTGACAAAGAATCACCGGACTTAACACGAAAAAAGAATGTCAAACCATCATCGAACACGAAAAGAAGAAATCGATCACTTTTATGAATAAGTGAAGGCGACTTAGAGGAAGAGGAGATTGAGGATGGAAATACTCGGTTTGGTGGTACCGGGATATGATTCTCCACTTGAAGGAAAAGCCAACCTGCTTGAAGTTGACCAATCTAAACAAACTCGATTCGGACTTCGGTATGTAATCTGCCGATGAGGATGTAGTCACAGTGAAAGCAAACTCGAATCTATCAACGAGGGGAACAAATGTCATGACAATGTTCAAAATGAATTATCCACGAGAAAGATGATTCACTTATTTCCTTTTGTGTTGTTCCACTGAGTTTAATGAATTACACGAACCTAACATTTATGATGTTGAGGATATCTTGAAGGTGGAACATCAAGAAGAACATGGTTAGATAGTCACCCTACAAGTCAGTTAATGGGAGAATTATGCGAAGGAGTTAAAACAAGAAGGTTCCATGGAGAAAGTGTTTTTGTTACGATCTTTCCTATCGAGAAAGAACCTATTGAGATTGAAGAAGCTCTTCAAGATTCATACGGATTATGGCTATGCAAGAAGAAATAAATCGGTTTGCTAGGAATGAAATCTGGGAGTTAGTAGATGAACCTAAAAGCACAATGTGATTGGAACTAAGTGGGTATTCAAGAATAAAAAAAAGATAAAGAATAATGTCATTGTAAGAAATAAAAGGCAATTTGGTTGCACAAGGTTATTCCCAAGAAGAAGGCTTGGATTATGATGAAACCTTTGAAATCGGTTGCAAGGCTAGAAGCCGTTATATTGTTTCTTGTATATGTTTGCTCACATGAAATTTAAGGTATATCAAGTGGATGTAAAGTGCATTTACGAATGGTGTGCTTAAAGAAAGGTTTATGTGGAACAACCTCCTGGCTTCTATCGAGAATGACCAAGTTCTGAGCTCGGGAAAACCTTGTATGGTCAAAAGCAAGCACCGGCATGGTATGATACTCTGTCTGAATTTCTTCTTGACCATGGTTTTTACCGAAGGAATTTTTGATAGAACCTGTTAGGGATAGAAGATGGGAAAGATATCCTACTTGTTGGATATATGTGGATGACATTATCTTTGGATCCCCAAATCATCGGTTGTGTGAAAAACTTCTGCGATGAAAGGTAAGTTGAGATGTCGATGATAGGGAGATGAATTTCTTTCTAGGACTTGGTGAAAGCAGGTCTAAAGAAAGAATTTTTCATCAATCGAACAAAATATACGGAGATCAAATTGCAGTATGGTGATTGAGCTATGCAATGCGGTTAGAATTCCCATGAATACTAACTCTGAAGATGGATCCGATCCACGAAGGCAAATCGATTAACCATCTCGGTTGTAGAGGATCAACTGGATCATTGCTCTATCTCCGTGACAAGTAGACGACATTACTTTTCTTTGTTAGGATATGTCTGAATACCAAGCTAATCTAAGACTAGTCATGGAAGGCGCCAAAAGGTACTAAGATATCTAAAGGGCACGATGGATGAGGATTATGGTATCGGTGATGATAACCTTGAATTAACTAGTTATTGGATCTTGATTATGGTGGTTCTGAAATTGACGAAATCCACTTGGGAACTTGCTAATTTCTTGGAAGCAAACATGTATCTGGTTTCTATGATCACGGACCCTTGATAGCAACTAATACTCTTGAAAAGTTGAGTACATAGGCTGCGAGGAAGTTCTTTGTCTTGCAATTCTTTAGCTAAAACAACAATTGAGAGATTATAAGATTATGGCCAAAAAAGTTCTCATATTTTGTGACAACAACGGTCTGATTACAATATCTCAAAATCTTGTCTTTAGCGCTATATGTAAGCATGTGGATATCGAGGGCACCATTTCATTAGAGACCATGTAGAAGAAAAGACATCGGGAGGAAAAAATACATCTTGATAAACAAAAGAATATTCATACTAAGCCTTTGGCTTGAGTCAATTCGAGGGAACTATCGGTTGAATTAGGGATGTTGGATCGGTGAGTAATTTACCTAAAGATAGAAGTTCTTGAGATCATGAAGTTTTTTGATAAGAAAAACTTCGGGACAATTACTACTCGAGGATGGGCGAGAATCGGGATGGTTTTATCACGGTCGATGTTCGATAAGGCTTAAGTATTCAATTAATCACAAAACACACTTGGCATGCATTTACTCCTGGCATTTATTTGATCGGTAATCATTTGAAATAAATACAAAAGACCTGAACTTTTAAGCGGGAATGTTTGGAGAATTATTATTGGCTAAATTTTTGGCGAGCACTAAGGGTTTACCTCGATTAAGTGATACATCATTTTGTCACCCTATTTTCTTTGCCATTAAAAAAGCGCTTTTCTACCTTATTTGCTATTAATATAAAATAAATAAAGATTATTACAACCCAGATTAAATCTTTACCATTCATCCATTCAATCTTAGCCATTGATCTATTTTGTGCGATCATATATGAACCACAATTTACTTCATTTACAAACATTTCTACACTCTGTCCTTACTCAAAACACTCCGAAATTTCATACCCCCAAAATTTCAAAAGCCTTCATTCTTCTAAACCTAACAATGGGTTTCTAGCTATGGGATGATAAAGAATCTTGTAGAAATAGAAACCGTATTTCAAGCATATGGTTGCCATGGTGGAAAACAAAAGCGACAACGATTGAAGAAGAAGCCCTCAACATGCTTGAATGGCGGTTAGACAAGTTGGTTAGCAACCTGATAGAATTGGAGTTACCACAAAGTTTTACAATTAGTTTGTAAACCTAAGAAGAAGACCAGCGGTTCCTAGTTTCCGCAACTTTGTTTTGGCACCCATGCCGAATCCAAAAGCAGTAGTCATCACCGAAGGTACAACTATCGCTGAAAACATTAATACTATTTTTTTGAGCTAAGTTATAGGTGATGATCCTGCTTCTTTATATGATTGGGCATGAGCAAGATTCTTGATAGATTTGTATCTTCTAAGGTTGAGTTGAAAGGGCTTTGAATAAGCGATGTACGAAACACATTTTATTGGTATTGATTGATATTGTAGCCAAGTGTTAATGAGCACCTCTGGAAGTCTAGAAACGGTGAGCGAGAACAAGTTGGGGCTTATGGCGCAATAGAGGACTCACCATCCGAGGATTTCAATTGGCTAAAGTTTTTAGTTGATTGTATTACGGTCGAGTCCAAAGTTGAAATATGATAAAGGGGCGTTTAAGAAATGCAGGTGGGTATTGTTTGGAGCGAAGATAAGCTTTTTGATAGAAACATTGCCAAGGAAGAAAATGTTTTTATTATCGGGGAATGTGTTTTCGAGGAGCGAGAATCATGTTAGAAAACCAAAGTCATAGAAAAAGAGTCATGACAACCTCGGAGGCGGGGAGTTCAGCCCGCTTAGGATGAGCACGAAGAAGAAGGCAGTCAAAAAGTGAGCTGAAGCATAGGCGAAACAAGTTGAGATAGAAAGTTACGAGTGCGAACAAGGCAGGACTTACTATTCTTGATTATTCCGGTCGAGGGCAAGAAGGTAGTTGAGCAGTAGTGGAAGAGCTGAGAGAAGGAAGAAGGCCCTTGAACATTTAAAAAGTCAAAATAGAGGTTGGTGAGCGGAAAGAAAGCTCGGGGAGGAAAAGGTTTGAAGAAGGCCCGATTGAGATGGCTCCGGAGAAAAAAATCTCCATTAGATACACTTGTGAAGGCCATTTCACAAAAAACTTTAAAAGTGAAAAATTTACAACTATCCTTGAAAGAAGATGTATTCCTTTGAAATCCTCACCACCGGCATTGGGGATGACATAATTACCGAGAAAATCTTCACGGGTTCCCAAAAACACCGTTGAAGATAGCCAATCTGAGATCCCACCATTTACCACTCAGGCCAAAAATCCCCATACCTTCGAGGGCAATCTCTAGCTCTGAAGAAGAGTCACTGTTCTGAACTCGGGAAGGTGAAGGCGAAAAAAGGAGTGGAGATTGAAGGCGGGGAAGATTTGTGTTGGACAAATTTCCTGAACTTGCCAACAATCTGATCTTTTGGATATGTTTGTAAAATTTGAAAAGCAACAATCTTGATAATAGACCAATCTTTTGCCATGATCTTTGAGGATAGAAAATTTGAGAGGAAAGAATTAAAGGCGAAAGAGGTTCTTTGAACTTGATGCCTTTTCGGGCTTAGGCAAAAAAAAAAATGAGGATTAAAATTTAATGAGTTTGAAGAATTTGTGAAAAAAAAAGAAACTTCTTTGAGAGGATGGAAAGGATCAACTGAGGAGACTTACGAGACTCGGAGAAAGATATAGTTGATCGGGACCTGGCGAGGGTAATCAAAAATCTGGCGATCTTTGGAGCATCATTTCGAGAGAAAAAAGCTCGGTCGTTCACGAACCCGGTTAGTCCTGATAGATGAGCCCCATCAAGAGCGGCGGGAGAAACCTCTTGAGTGCATTGAAGTAGGTCTTGGTGAAATTGAAGGAGAGATGCCTATTCACCTCAACCCGGTTGTTCATTTCACACCCATCCTAGAACCTTGACCAAGTTCGAGCCAATAATTGATCAAGTGGCATTGCTCGAACCCTTTGGTGGATGAAGTGTCCAAAATTCTTTGATGCACAAGTTTCTCGGGATGGTATAAAAAAGCCTTGAGCTCATCCATGGTAACATCAGTTAGGTAACTTTACTATCTTCTTCTTTTGATAGTAAACTTCTTTGCATTCGATTACAAAATTTGAGGATGTTGCTAAGGAGATGAAGGATGAGTTGGAGAGCAGTTTGACTTGAGATCTAAAGCTCTTGAGGATTTCACGAAATCGAAAGGCGAAAGAAATGATCAAGTCTGCTTTGTTGAAGAGATGAGCACCTCTTTGATGGAAAAAGATCACGAACAACATATGGTGCTCTTCTTTGAAGACACTAACCGGCACTGAATGTACTAAAGAGGATTAGGGATGAGCATTTCCATGTGGCGAAATAAGGTCCATTGGCGAGGAACAACTCCACATTAATGAGAACCTTATCTGGTGATAGCGATTATGATGCCAAAAGGAAAGTTATGACAAAACGATGCCTACCACCTCTGGAAAGGCAATCGAGAACAATTTCTCTTGAGATCCACTGAGAGGGAAGGAAAAAGAAATTTGAAGTTACGATTCACCTTGAAATTTGCCATGGAAGTAATTGAACAAAGGGCAAAAAGCGGAGGACTCAAGAATCAAGTAAGCAAGGAGAAGCTCATGCCATCTTGAACCCTCGGAAGAAACCCTTTGTTGCATTTGTTGAGAAGCCATTGAATACTATATAGTTGTCTAAGCTTTGCCAAGTAGGAAACCGCTCGAGAGGAAGTTGGTTCTTTGAATTTGAGAAGATGTGGAAGAAGTTGCTCGGGAGATTCTTTGAAAGGATTGAGAATCATAGATGGATTGTTGGTCGGCGCTTACTTGAGTCTCCCTTGCGTGTATGGGGAATACTGCGTGTTGATTTATTTTAAAACTTTTCTTTCCTTTGGTCGGATGGGTCGAGTTATCGATGATTTTTTGCCACTGAAGCCTGATTGCCACTGAGTCAAAATCTCTTGAGACAATGATCTGAGCTACTTTCGGAAGCTTGTTAAGCGTGGCGAACTGAGTTTATCGGAGATTCCTAGGTAACTTGGATCGGATAATTATCTTCTTGAACCCTCGGTAGAGTTAGTTCGGTTTGGTAACTATCTGTTCCTAGCTACTCAAGTGTCTTGGAATGGTTGGCCATATGTTTATACTCGTTTTTAGCTTTCTTTGAAAATCTTCCCTTCAATAAAACGATGATTAAGGTTGTGATCAATTTGATGCAAGTTAAATTGGATTGGTTCAAAGCGAATATCGATGAACAATGTTTTCGGTGAAAACATGCAGATAATATGTCTGATGCGAAAGCAAAACAAAACGGATCAATTATAGTGGTTCGGAGACTCAAGCTCCTCGTCCACTCTCTCACGATCTTGAGAGAAATTCCTTAACCACTTCCTAAAGCTTTACGGCTAACTCAACATAGCTTATTCACTTTTCTACCTTGAGTTTTAAGGTGACTCCTTTGCGACTTACTAACTCAAACACACACAAGTATTAATTTACCATAAGTAGCTTGCTAACTTCTTCTCTAGAGTTTTTTACGGCTAACTCACCTTAGCTTACTAACTCTTTACAACTCCAACTCACCAACAAACACACAAACTACCTTAACAAAGGGTTTGGGTTTTGGGTCGATTTCCAACTAGGGTGAGATATCCTTTACAATAAGAATGAATGCAAAGGCTGGGATATCTCTTCTAAGCTTTGGATATATCTATCATTCTAGGCTTAGAATAGTGAGCTTTCTCGATGTGAAACACTTGGGAAATTCTAGGGTTTTTAAGTGCTTCAATTTGCAATAATATGAATGAGCTCTTGAGTTGTTTTGAAATTTCAAAGTAACTTCTCAATGTAAAGGGTCACTAGTATTTATAAACCTTCACCAAGGTCACTCTTAAAAAACTATCCATTGGAGATAGCTTCATGAGTTTATCTTATGGTGTTTGATGAGCGGCTATATTTAAGGTTTGAATACTCCCTTGCATGTTTTAGGAAATATCAGTCATGTAACCAATCACCAATTTTTGCGATGCGGAACATAGTACTCTTGACATGATTCAATGTCACAATCGCTTTTCGATGTCGATGAAATGCTGATGTTGTCTTATCGATTGGTTTTTGTCTTGATAAATCTAGAAAAACAAAATGGCTCTTTTTGGTCAATATCTCTGAATGAGATAACCTTAAACAACACTTAGAATTAGTTCCTTTTTATTTGCATATGAATGTTTTTGGGCAATATCTACTTTTACGAATCTTTGTGTTTTTCCACGGTTTTATAGTCTTGAGATATATATTATTGATGCCTCTGAACATTAGGGTTATCTTGAGTATTCGATATCTTCTTTGAGTCTTTAGTAACTCTTTGGGTCTTGATATCTTACGAGTCTTTAGTGTCTTGATGACATCTTTGAGTCTTGATGACATATTGAGTCTTGATGCCTTGATGACATCTTGAGTCTTGATGTCTTGATGACATCTTTGAGTCTTGATGTCTTGACAACTTCTTGAGTCTTGATGTCTTTCAAAAAAATCTAACTTTGATCTATATCTGCGACTATACATAGTGCGAGATAACTACGAATAATCTATCTTTGAATCTTGACTCGATCTATCAAGATTATCTGAACATGTCATACTTTCGGGGTTTTTTGGGATCTAATCAAAACTTCTTTATTAAATTCATCTCCCGACAATTTCCCCTTTTTTGATGATGCAAAACCATCTTGTTACATTTAAGAAAACCTAACCTATGATCGGGGTTTAGGTTTGTCTATTACAATCGAAATGGTAGTTCTCCCAACAATTTCAAAACATAAAGGCATATCAAACATAAAAGACATGTAAAAAGATAATGGATATTATCTTTGAGCATAAAGATAAAATTTTTTCATTGATGTAGGATAAGATTCTGATTACAATGAAAATCAAAAACAAAAAGCAAAGTACAAAGTCTTGATCTTCTTCCACTTCATCCTCTGGCACTTCGGGTTGAACATCCATAGTATCTCTTCTTGATTTCATCCCTTGCTTTGATGATATCGGGGTTGTTTCTGTTAGGCCTAAATTTGGATGGCATCTTGAAACTATCTCTGAGAAATGGTTTTTCATTCACATAGCCATTCTCAAGTCTAGGAGGTTGGGTAAGTGTATGGACCGGGGGCTACTACTATCACGATTTATTTCCTTCATCGCCAGTTTATCGACTTTGCGGTGCTTAGATAGAATGTCGATAAAGTACTCAATGAAGGCTTCATTCATATCCATTTGCTCCCCTCCATTCTCTCGAGAATCTCATAATAGAACCGGAAGGTTCTCTTGATCTCCTCCATGCATCATTGGGCGAATAGGCATCCATTTGTCAATGTGCGGCCATTTCTGAGTTTTTTCTGTACCCCTCGTTTTGCTAAAAAACTTTTAAAACCACTTCTTCTTTTCTGCTCTTCTTCTTTCTTTTTCCTGATCAAAGGAACACCTGACACAGAAGCAACAACCTTCTTCTCTTTTTCGATTTGAAGGGTTTTCAGAGTTTTCTTGGTATTGAAGACTTCTTTCTGAATTTGAGTTTCTTCTTTTTCAGCTTCTTCCTCAGATTCTTCAAAATCTATTATCAATTTCCTCGGAGTAGGCTTAGAAGCTTTAGCTCTTTTCTTCTTTTCTTGCTCCACAAATGCAACAACCTTTCTTTTTTAAGGTCTGACTTGATCTTCACCGGCTTTGCTTGTCTCAATTATCCTTCTATCACTCAGTTTCTCAGAAATTACTTCCTGAATAGTTTGCTCAGATGTTTGAGTGAAGATAGGTTTCTCAGCTTCTTTGAATTTTAATTTCTCAGTGGCTTCAATTTCTCTTAAAGCTTCACAATTTTCTTTCTTTTCGACTTCTTTTTTTTTAGCCTTTCTCTCCAAGGTTTGTGCCAACAACTCACTTAATTTGCCACCAGGCCTTTCCCCCTTTTTGGCACCATACCTTGGGAGTAGTTGAGTCAGTGCAGTTATCCATATGGTATTGCTCTTTGCTTATACTTCGCACTTCCCTGCCAACTGATCATGCTCATCCTCTAGCCTTCTCATGTAATTCTTAGCCATTGAGAACTCATCGAAAAAAAGTCTGAACTGATTTGAAGACATCATGCATCATCTCTGTCATCTTGGTCATGGCATAGAGCCCATTTCCTCAATAATTTGTCTTGATCATCGGATCATTCTTCTCAACCGACTTGGCTTCAAGATAGGCAATTCTTTCTTGAAACATCTCTCTTCATCTCTGCATTGAACTCGGTTTTTAACTACATCAATCTTTCCTTCCAAAGTAGTCATTTTATCTGCAAGAGTTGTTTGTAGTTCTGACATATGCGAAGATGAACTTCGATTTTCGGCTTTTGAGATTGGCTTGCGAGGTTTCTTCAATTTGAGTCACTTTTTCCACCATTGGCACCACCTTTTCCAATTTATCGGGATAGGGTGAAATCAATTTATGAAGTTTGTATAACTTTTTTCAAGCGAGCCTCGGTCTGCATATCATACATAAGAGATTTAAAGATAGGAACTTAGCTTTGGCATAATGTATAATAGTGCCAAAAGATACGAAGAGTGTTAACCGGTCGAGGATGTGTGATGTCGATCTGTCTTGCGACATCGATGTCCTTCTCCATCGACTTTCGGTCTCTTTTTCTTTCTCGAGAATGCATCGGGGTTCCTTCTCCCCCCTCAGTTGTTTTTCGGCATCATCTTGTTTGTCACCCTTTTATCTTGATCCTCACCTCCTTCTTGATTCATAGAACTTGAGGCATCAACATCGACTTTTTCCTTTTCTCGGCCACCTTTCTCTTTACTAGCTCATCAAAGTCGGAAATTTTTCATTACGAGTTTGGTCTTCTGAACCAGAGAAACTCTGTCCAAAGCAATGATCTCGACATTCACAATCTTCTCCTCTGAAGGAGGTTATATTGACATCTCCGGAAGGTTAGGATATGGGAAGAAAAAAAAAGATCTGAAGGTTAGGATATGCTCTCGGCTTCGAGTACCCATCAAGAATGAATCGTTCCCCCCTTGTTGTGCCACTCGGTTTCTTGGCCTCTCCTTCCTCAATTTTTGGGCTTTTAGGGAGGCGGTTGGATCGATTGTACAAGTTCTAGTCTTTATGGATCGAAAATGGTTCATTCGGAAGTGCATCCAAGTTCGGCAATTCACGAGGTTGATTGGTGATCTAAAGTTTGCAGGTCTCTCTTCGATAGGAATCGAGGTCCTTTAAAGATTTCTGAGAAATTTTATCTGAGCTCGAGAGAAGTTTGAGTACCTCGGAAAAACACATTCCTCGGTTTCTTGCTCTTGTACATTTGTCTGGCTTTGAGCAAGAACACAAATGGAATTCAACCCTTCTTGCCTTGAGTTGAGTTTCTTGATTCATCTTGGCCTCGCTTCTCGGCAATAGATTGAAGCCTTCTGTAGCTTCGAGGACCCGATGCTTTCTTTTTCATTTCTCTCCTTTCTCTCTTTTAACTTGCATCGGGGCTTTCTCTTTGGCTTGTCGGCTTCTTGGCCCTTTCTTCTTGACGATCTCCTCCACGAGACTCGAGTTTTTCTCTTTCTTTCCTCTCAACGTCTTCTTTGTTGGTGGTTTGAACATGATTTTTTGACTTTGGAAAGGAAGTGGATTTGGCAAAGATGTCATCCTCTTCTGTGCATTTCCAAGATAAATCTGATCTTGGTTGCATGTAGAATCTTTCCTTTGACAACTTCTGAGCCATTCACCTTACGAATTTGTTTGGCTTGATCACTCACCACCTTGATTAAATAGTGTAACCCGGTTGAATCTTTGTGGAAGGTGAATCTTCAATCGCGCCATTAGCCTTAACTTAAGCGTCTTTATCTGTTCAAAGCTACGGATCTACTCATGATGCACTTTCTTACAATGTCGACAATACTCGATAGTTAGGCTTCAAATGCCTCTTATTGAGTAACTTCAAACTTTACTAGATGCTTTCGATAATTTTATCCGGATATTCTTGTTCCCTAGCCATCATGTATCTGGTAGGGTCTTCACCTCTATCATTTAACTCATATATGGCATTTTGATTCATAAGAATAATATAAAATTCCTAATAAAATCCACGTATTTTTTGAACTATGCTCCAAATCTTGAGGCTATGTCGAGATTCTATGCAATTCTCATCATCTAACTTCAAATTAGAGATAAACTCAATTACCTCTTTTTCGCGTATTTGGCCTCTGGTTGATTCAGCGACCAGCAAGTAAGCTTTACTTGAAAGAATCATATCTGATACCTCCTCCTCGTGAAATTTACATTGGATGAGCTTTAGAGAGAGATGACATATTAAATACCAAGGTTTATTGGAAATGGCGAGCTTGCCATATCTGAAAAATGTCATTTTGGAGAATTTGGTGAAGGGTTTTTGAGATAGGTGAAAATTTACGGGCAATCGAGAGTTTGAGCCGAGTGTTTGTGAATGAAGACTTTTTTTGGAATAGAGATTTTAAAGAAATTTTCAAAGCGGATATAGGATTTTTGATTTATGGAAAATCGCGTAGATGAAGAAATTGGCGGTTGAGATTAAAACCGACTAAAATGGGTATATGAAAGGATGATTTACATAAATACTAAGCGTTGATTTATCCTATTGGTGATTAATGAATAGTGCATTTAATTCTTGTTCTGCGGACCATTGACTTTCCTCGTGTATTTCAAAGGTCCATTGATTTATTTCTTGGTGTTTTGTCATTTATTGCCAATGATTCTTTGAGATTGAGTTAGACAATAAATGTGTTGCATGAGTCAATACTTCTTGGACTAATTTTCTCCATCGATTATTCTTGAGTTTTGAACTTGATAAAATGTCGATTATATCTTGATCTTGACCTTCGGAGAAGCGGAGTTTCCCAAGACTCGGTGTTTCGATACTTTCAATTTTATCTGAGTTTTTCGGTAAAAACACGAAAAACTTCATGCATCTGAAAACCTTCAATTTTTGATTTGCTTTATTCACTGGATCAACATACCTAATTCAAGCGATAGTTCACGAAATCTTGATTCACCCAAAAGTTTAGTCAAGATATCGGCTCTCATTTTATCGATATGAATTTTCTCCGATTCGATGTATTTCTTCTCAACATGATCTCTCATGAAGTGATGTGCGATATCAACATGCTTACATCTAGTGTGCAATCTGAGGATTTTGTGTAATAACAATTGCACTATTATTATCACAAAATATAGGTACTTCATTGGCTATAATCTTATAATCCCTCAATTGTTGTTTTTGAGCGAAAGAATGCATGCACAATAACTTCCTCTGACCATGTATTGACTTGATGAGTACTTGTTGCTCTTGAGGTTTGTTCTTTGAAAACCATGATATCGACTTACTTCCAATAAATTGACAAGTTCATGTGGTAGACTTCTGTCAATTCTACATCCTCCATAACCCGACATCCCGAATAACCCGGTTAATTGAGGTTATCATCATTTGGATACCATAATCCTCTATTCACGATGCCTTTAAGATATTTCAAAATCTTTTTGGCGACCTCCGTGTATTGCCTTAGGATTAACTTGGTATCTTGCACATATCCCAAAACAAATGTAATATCGGGCATACTTGGCATGTGAGATATAGCGGTGATCGATGATCCTCTATAATCGGTGAGATTCTTGATTTGCCTTGGGATCGGGATCCGTCTTGTAGTTAGTATTCATAGAATTCTAAGCGCATTGCAATCTGTACACCATACTTTGCAATCGGATCTACTGGTGTATTTTTGTTGATTGATGAAAATTCCTTCCTTAGTTTGTTTCACTTTGAAGTCGAAAAAAATTCATCTCCCCATCATTGACATCTCAAACTTTCCTTTCATCGGGGTGAAAACTTTTCACCGGTGATGATTTGGAGATCTAAATATGATATCATCTACATAAATCTGAACAAGTAAGATGTCATCTTACATCTGAAGCAGTCCTATCAGCGATTCCTTTGATAAAACCATAGTCGATGAAAGCGAAAAAAGTATCATACCATGCTCGGGGTCTTTTCGTAAGACCATACAAGGCTTTCTGAGCACATAAACTTGGTCGTTACATGCGAAACCGGGGAGGTTGTTCCACATAAACCTCTTCCTTATGCACACCATTGAAAATGCACTTTTCACATCCATCGATGGTATGTGAATTTCATGTGGGCGACATATGCAAAAATAATCGATGGCTTCTATTCTTGCAATAGGTGCAAAGGTTTCATCATAATCAAACCTTCTTCTTAGGAATAACCTTGTGCAACTAGCATTACCTTGTTTCTCACAATATTTTTTTTTTCATCACTCTTATTCTTGAACACCCACTTAGTTCCATCACCTTTGTGCCTCTTGGGTCTATCCACTAGCTTCCAAACTTCATTCCTTGAGAAGCGGTTTATTTCTTCTTGCATAGCGATAATCCAAAAAAGAATCTTGTAGAGCTTCTTCAATCTCGGAAAGGTTCTTTTTTTTTAGGATAGGAAGCGTATTGAGAACAAAAGCACTTTCTCCATGCAACCTTCTTGTTTTGACACCATCGATAGATCACCCACAATCGACTTTTAGGATGACTATCGACCATTTTCTCTTGGATTTTCCCCTTTCAATAGTATCCTCAACATCGAAATGTTAGGTTCGGGTAGTTCATTAAATTCGGGAACAACGAAAAAGGAGAAAGAATCATCTTCCTCGGGGAAATTCCATTCGAACATTGTCGAGACATTTGTTCCCCATTTGTTGATAGATTGAGTTTGCCTCGGTTTTGTGACCACATCTTCATCGGCATTACATACACGAGTGCGAATTGGTGTATGTTTAGATTAGTGCACTTCGATGTGTTGGCTTTCCTTCAATGGAGAATTTCCATCACAGAGTCTCACCATCTGAGTTTTTCCATCTGAACTTCTTTGTGCGAGTCGATTCACTCCATTCATAGAAAGTGGTTGACTTCTTCTTTTCGTTTTAGGAGGATGTTTTATCATTCTTTTTTTAAGTCTGGTGATTCTCTTGATCGGTGATTCTCTTGATCGATTCTCTGAGTCATGTTATTCGTGTTTCTTACGAACACAAGTAGATTCATCAAAAAATAACATGAGGTGTTTCTTCCACAATAAGAGTCCTCTGATTTATAAACTACGAAAGGCTTTCTTGACTTGAAATATCTAGAATATCCCTTCATTAGCTTTGCTATCAAAAGTTTTCAATGATCTTTACCATTATTAGCGTATGAAACACTTGTAACCAAACACGAAAAGAAAAAACAAGAAACTTCCTTTTATTCCACACTCAAATGGAGTTTTTCCTTGGTTCTTGGTCAACATGGATGCATTACGAGAGTAGCATCGGTGTTGATATCTTGACCCAAAATCTCTTAGGAATATCAACTTGACAATCATTGTCCTTGCGGCTTCTTTGAGTCCTATTTCTTCTTTCGGCAACACCATTACATTGTGGGGTTCTTGCGATTGATGTTTCATGAGCTATTCCATTTCTTTTGCTAATGTCGGATATGATATGATTAATAAACTCGGTTCCTTTATCTGGTCTAATTTTGACCACACTCGAACTTCTTTTTGATCTTGAGCCTTTTTTAGTAGTTCGAGGCGGTTTTTTGCGAGTCTCTTTCTTCTTGAGTAAGAATATGACCCGTATTATTATCTAGAGTAGTCATCAACTACCACAAGTGTGTATTTTACGCCATTAGTGCTCACGCAGTGTTCTTTGGACCAAAGAGATCCATATGTAGCGGTTGTAGTATTCTATTAGTAAAACATCTACTTTGCTTTTGAAAGATGCTACGATTTGTTTTCCTTTAAACCAAGCATCACATACATGATCTTTACTAAACACTTCATTGGGTAACCCCTCACAAGTGCTAATCTTGCAAGTTTGTTCGGGGTTTTGAAGTTTAAGTGATTCATTCTTTTTGTGCCACAACCAAAGCCCCAGTATCGATTGGAACTTTTTGCAACCAAAGATGTATCTTTAGGAGTTGAACTCAATCGACCAAGATACACATTTCCTTTTCTAGTACCCGGTCGATAAAATTTTTTTTTGAAGTATTGTCTTTTACATAACATAAGTTCTTTGAGAACTCAACATTGAATCCTTTGTCACGAGAATTGGTGATAGAAAGCAAGTTATGCTTTAGACCGGAACACATATGAAACACCATGGATATGAGCGAGTCAACTTCAAGAGTTCCATATCCTTGGTTTGTCCTTTGGAATTGTCTCCAAATGTGATCTGAGGGCCTTTTTTTGCTCAACATATTCGGTGATTAGTTGCTTATATCATGTCATATGTCTTGAACATCCTTTGTCCGGATACCATCTGGCTGTGAGCCAATTCATTTCCACTCATCGATCTTATGTTGTTTTCATTATTTCGATGCCCTTTTCTTTCACTTTGAAAAAACAGATCGATTCTTAGGTACCCATTTGGTGTAGGGTCCTACCGGTTAGTTGTACCTTTTGGAACCCAAATCGCCTAACAACTCTAATTGCTTTAGAGTGGCTGATTTGTCTCCCATAAACATCTACATACACATTCACCACCCTAGGAGCCTTGGCGTTATCACGTGCATGGCGTCGGCCTTAGCATGAACATGAGTCTTAGAGTTCTTCTTGGGTTCGAGCCTTTTGTTCAAGTGCCTTAGCTTTTGTGCAAGCCCGGTCTCTGTCATTCTTGACTTGGGTTCGAGAAACCTTTACCCTTAAGCAAGTGGGGTTTAGGTTACTGTCTTGAAATTGGGGCCTTTCGATGTCGAGGACTTGGTCTTTTCGGTTGAGAATATCTCTGGCGAGTGTTTCTCTTGAAAATTCCTCACGATGGTTCGATCTTGAGATCTCTTTAGGTTGGTATTCTTAGCTTTGAGGCTTTGGAAATCTTGGCTTTAAAATTTCCTAATGAGTGTTCGGGTTTTATAGCCTTTTCACGAGGTCTAAACTTCTTCCTTGAACCTTGATTTTTAAAACCATAGGTCCTTTACCCTTGTCTAAAAACTACGGGCGGCTCTTGATGAAAGATTAGATGCCCTTTGGTTTAACAAAACCGATCTTATTTCTTTCTAAAGCGACGTTGAAGAAGACCTTGTGAGGTTCCCCACTGGAATATCCCAATCGACTTTTATAGTTGTAGGTCTTTGATAACTCTGAATTTCATCTATCACTTTAGATCACGAAATTCAATAGAGCTAACTTTCTCTGCGCTATCCTCACATTTCTTTAGAGTTCCATGCTTCTCAAAGAGGTCATTGAACTTCGGTTAAATAAAATTAAATCTCTTTAGTGGATTTCTCTAATTTTCCATTCGGGATCTCTATCATCTTCTCTTTTTAAAAGTTGTACTTTGAAACATCCGATTCATCGATAGTTCCCATCAATTGAGAAGCGATCTCGGCATTTTTAGAGTCTTTCCACTTGATTCTCATCGATCGATTTCCTTGTTACGCTCTTGAGTTTGATGAGTAGTTATTGTAACCGCGAATAGTCCTTCATAAGATTCTCAAATGAATCCATCGGTCAAAATTCTTTGTTCTGATTGAACTTGAGAACTCATGTTCTTGTGTAGGAGCAACAACGAGATATATAAATTTACCTCCTCCAAACCATAAAATGAGATATCATCATCAACATCCTTTATCTGAAAAAATCTCATCGAGGCTGGAACCTTCTTTAGAATGTTCTTCTTCCTCGGCAATCATAACTTTCTTCTTTGGAGATCTTCTTGCCTCTCTTGGCTTGTCTTTCCTTTCTTTCTTTAGCTTTTCGTCTCGGGGCGGTCATATTGAAAGTGACCTTTCTTCTAACGATTGTAACATCTGTTGGTATCATCATCTGATCACTTTCCTCCTTGGTTTTGGAGTTCTTCTTCTTGGATGATGATCCTTGACTTCTACGGTCCTTTATTTTCTCGATGTATCTGTCCTCGACCACGAGTCTCTCTTGTACACCTGATTCTGTAATATTTCTTATATTTCCCATATCTGCTATTGAGTCTTTCAACCCTCCTTGCCATCGATTACTAGCTTATCCTCCTGCTCATCACGATTTTTTGGCAAGTGAGTTCTCGAACTCTCTAGACTTCTGGGATTTCTCTTTGGCTTTGAAAGCCACATTCTTGCTAGATGAAGAATCATCTTTCTTTGTCATATTTCTTAGTTTTCTTGTCAATCACAAACTCATAAGCTTTCGATTCGGAGAAAACTTGTTGATATGGCATGGAATCAATATTTTTGGTGTTTTCAATCACCCACGACATGTATATCCCATTTCTTAGATAAAATTCTAAAATTTTTCGATTGCCCACTTCTCTCTGTGGGTATCTTTTCCCAAAGCACTTTCGGATCATTCATGATCTTTAGTGAATCGACTCAAGTTTGTCAATGGATTCACTATCTTCCATTTCAAAGCTATCAAACTTTCCATAGCAACGAAAGTTTGTTTTCCTTAATATGATCGTGCCTTGACACATAACAACAAAGTGTGTCCCATTCTTTTCTAGGTTTCACAATGAAATCATCCCCATAACACCATCATCAATAGTGCTATACAAAGTATCTTTAGCGATGTAGTCGGTTGACTAACTTTCTCTCATCGAGGAGTAAGTTGATCATCGATTTTGGAAATTCATCTCTGGGATCATTCATCTCGATGCTCGGTGATTAAGGATTCACAATAAAGTAAATTTGAATGGACCTTGAAACCACTCTCCACATTCTTTCATGTTTTTGAATCTGAGATGAGCACTGCATTCTCAATCTCCATAGGTCATAGCTCTCCAGCGAGAGAACATAGGGAGTTTCTTAGAAGGCATGATGGTTGAACCTTGTAAGATATCGGCAATCATATATATTCGATAGACCACCAAAGTCTTTTGACCAAAATAGACTATGGCTACCAAAAGTAAGTGGTCACAATGAACCCTTTGCTCGATACTACTTGTTAGTCCGGTGCTTCTAGTCTCCTGCGTGTATGGGGGCGAAATACCGTGTTGATGATTTTTAAAACTTTTCTTTCCTTTGGTCGGATGATTCGGGTTATCACGATGATTTTTGCCACTGAAAAGCCTGAATTGCCACTGAGTCAAAAGTCTCTTTGAGACAATGATCTGGAGTTGCTTTGGGAGCTTGGTTAGCCGGCCGAACGAGTTTATCGGAGATCTTGAGCGCTTGGATCGGATAATTATCTTCTTGAACCCTCGATGAGAGTTAGTTCGATTTAGTAACTATTTGTTCTAGCTACTCAAGTGTCTTGCGAATGGTTGGCCCTATGTTTATACTCGTTTTAGCTTTCTTTGAAAATCTTCCTTTCAATAAAAAAGCGGTGATTAAGCATGTGATCAATTTGATGCAAGTTCGATTGGATTGGTTCCAAGCCCGAATATCGATGAACAATGTTTTTAGTGAAAACATGCAGCAGATAATAATGTCGATCTGAAAAGCAAAACAACACAACAATTATAGTGGTTCAAAGACTCAAGCTCCTATGTCCTCTCTCTCGATCTTCAAAAAATTCCTTAACCACTTCCTAAAGCTTTACGGCTAACTCACTTTGTAGCTTACTCACTTTTCTACCTTGAGTTTTTACGGCTTACTCACTTTGCGACTTACTAACTCAAAAACACACAAGTGTTGGACTACCATAAGTATCTTACTAACTTCTTCTCTAGAGTTTTTTAAAGCTAACTTCGATTGTAGCTTACTAACTCTTTACAACTCCAACTCACCAACAAAACACACACAAACTACCTTAACAAAGGGTTTGGGTTTTGGGTCGATTTCAACTAGGGTGAGATATCCTTTACAATAAAACGAATGCAAAGGCTAGGATATCTCTTCTAAGCTTTGGATATATCTATCACTCTAAGCTTAAAATAGTGAGCTCTCTCGATATGAAACACTTGGGAAATTCTAGGGTTTTCGAGTGCTTCAATTTGCAATAATACGAATGAGCTCTTGAGTTGCTTTGAAATTTCCCTTAACTTCTCAATGTAAAGGGTCACTAGTATTTATAGGTAACTTCACCAAGGTCACTCTTGAAAAACTATCCGTTGGAGGAGATAGTTTCATGAGTTTCCTCTTATGGTGTTTGATGAACGGCTATATTTAAGGTTTGACTACTCCCTTGCATGTTTTAGGAAATATGCAGTCATGTAGCCAATCACCAATTTTTGCAGTCTGGAACATAGTACTCTTGACATGATTAGATGTCTCTCACTTTTTCGATGTCGATAAAATCTGATGTTGTCTTCCTCTGATTGGTTTTTGTCTTCAGTAAATGTAGACAAACAAAATGGCTCTTTTTGGTCAATATTTCTGAATGAGATAACCTTAAACAACACTTAGACTTAGTTCCTTTTGTCTACATACTAATGTTTTGGGCAATATCTACTTTTCTGAATCTTTGTGTTTTTCACAGTTTTGTAGTCTTCAGGTAGATATTATTCAGTACCTCTCAACATTCAAGTTATCTTGAGTATTGATATCTTCTTGAAATCTTCGATAACTCTTTGGTCTTGATATCTTACGAGTCTTTAGTGTCTTGATGACATCTTGAGTCTTGATGCCTTGATGACATACTAAGTCTTCATTGCCTTGATGACATCTTTTGAGTCTTGATGTCTTGACAACTTCTTGAGTCTTGATGTCTTTCAAAATCTAACTTTGATCTATATCTGGCGACTATACATAGTGCGGATAACTTCTGAATAATCTATCTTTGAATCATTTCGATCTATCAAGATTATCTGAACATGTCATACTCGGGGTTTTTGGGATCTAATCAAAACTTCTTTATTAAATTCATCTCCCAACATGGATGATCTGTTTAAAAGAAGGTTTTTGGTGAATATAATATATCCACCAAAAAGATTAAAGCGGGATTGGCTGTCTTGTGAAGGCTATTGAAATTTGAGAGGAAGAAAAAAACTGCCACCTCGGTTTGAGGATCGAAAATGACAAGAAAGGAGAAGGAAGAAGCTAAGAAAAGCTTGGAGGCTTTAGGAGAATGATCGAGGAAGGAGAAGAGGCACAAAACTAAGGAAGAGGAAGTGGGCACACATAGACAAATTGATGCTATTGAGATGAATGATAGATTGGAGCGGCCCAAGATAGAATTTGTCTTCAACAATGACGATTCTGGCGTATTGATGCAGACCAAATCTTGATAGAGATGAAACATTCATTGCCTACCCCTCTTTGCCAAAACTACACTAACATCTGCGAGAAATGGTTTGATATATTTGACACCTTGGGATACCGGCCAAAAATCTCGGAGACGGATCAAGTACCCTTCTCTAAGATACATGAGCGGAATGATCAACTATGATTTCATTCATGTTGATTTTGTGGATCGGTGGAGTATCTGGGACTAACGAGGCGATCTTTGAGACTCTTGAAGTGTTGGTCGGTGCAAGCGAGTCTTACGTGTATGGGGGAATACCGCGTGTTTAGTGAATTTTAAAACTTTTTCTTGATTGAGTCAGTTAGTTGGGGTTGTCACGATGATTTGTACTGAAAACCTGGTCATACTGGTCATAGTCTACGAGGCGGTGATCTGGTTCTTTTAGAAGCCTCGAATAATCCCACCTGAGCTGAGTACTTTCGGAGATCTGAGTTGCTTGGAAAATTTACTTTCGGATGTCTTGAATAGTTGGCCTAAGTTTATACTTGTTTTAAGCTTTCTTTGAAAACCTTCCTTTTAATGGAATAGTGATTAAGGTTGTGATTGATTAGATGCAACTTCAATGGATTGATTCAACTGAATATCGGTGAAAATATGCTTTTCGATTTAAAGATATACAGCGAGATAATCAATGCGATACATAAAGCGAAATAACTTTGCGAAAATTCTGATGGTTCGAGACTCAAGCTCTCGTCCACTCTCTCGATCCTCGGAGAAATTCCTTAACCACTTCTAAGGTTTTACGACTACCTCAATGTAGTTTACTAACCTTTCTATTTTGAGCTTTAACTACCTCATGGTTTACTTACTCAAAAACACACAAGCTTTTACATTTATCGAGATAGTTTACTCACTTCTTCTCTGAGAGTTTTTCGACTACCTTCAAAGGGTTTGGGGTTTCTTGGTTGGTTTCCAACTAGGATGAGATATCCTTTACAATTGAGAACAATGCAAAGGCTAGGATATCTCTACTAAGCTTTGGATATATCTTATCAAAACTAAGCTTAGTGAATGAGCTCTCTTCAATATAAAAAGCACTTGGGAAATTCTTGGGTTTTTCGAGTGCTTGAACTTCTGAATAATAAGTTTGAGCTCTTAAGTTGCTTACAAATTTCCGTAAACTTCAATGTAGAGGGTCACAAGTATTTATAGGTAGTCACCAAGGTCACTCTTGAAAAACTATCCCAGTGGAAGATAGCTTCATGAGTTTATCTTATGGTGTGTGATGAATGGTTATATTTAGGGTTTGAAACTCCTAGCATGTTTTTAAGCAATATGCTTTTCATGCGAGGCACTCACCACTTTTCGATTTGGAACATAGTACTCTTGACATGCTTGATGACACCATCGCTTTTCGATGTCGATAAAAAATGATGTTGTCTTCCTCGATTGGCTCTTGTCTTGATTAATCTAGACAAACATAAACTCTTTTTGGTCAATATCTATGGGTGATATAACCTTAACAACACTTTGTTTAGTTCCTTTTATGCGCATGAGAATGTCTTGGGCAATATCTATTTTTTCTAATTAATGGTGTTTTTCTCGGTATTGTATCCTTGGATATATATTTTGATTGCCTCGGAACATTCGAGGTTATCTTGAGCATTGATTACATTCTTGAGTCTTGATAATTCTTGTGTCTTGATATCCTTTGTCTTGATCTTGATATCTTGATCTTGATCTTGAGTCTTGATGTCTTGAGTCTTGAGATATCTTGGCCCGATATCTTTTGAGTCTTGATTTCTTAGTCTCATACTAAGTCTTGATTTCTTAGTCTCATCTTGAGTCTTGATTTCTCGATTTCATCTTGAAACTTGAGAATCTTGATTTTCATCTTTGAAACTTGGTTTCTTGAAACTTCTTGAGTCTTTAGAATCTTCATAATCTAACTTTGATCTATATCTGTTTGACTACTGAGTCAGAGATAACATCTGAACATTCTAAAACTCTCTAGAATAATCTTCAAATATGGTGTTCTTGGTGGAAATTCTTCTTGAATTTGCTTCTTGATAATTCGTGAATATTGTTATTCCGCTTGCTCAATAGTTCATGTATGGTCCTTTTTCTCTTCTCGACCCGGTAATCCCATTTTATAGACCACGAAATCAAAAGAGCCGTTTGAATTTGAAATATATATATTTATAAATATGATTGTGGCGTGCTCGAATATCGGCATGGCCGTATTTTATATGCAGGTTATCGGCTCTTTTTGTTCATGATTGTGGCATTTAAATTATCGTTAGGCGATTGTTATTCCTTTTGTAGAATATTAAATCTTATGCGGTGTACCATTTTAGTTGGCGCCCGATTATGCAGTTGTCTTAGCCTGATATACAAAACTTCGGTGATATAGGTCTTGGTCTTCTTGTAGTCTTGGATCTTGGTGACTCACGAGCCTCGGTGTCTTGATCATCTTTTGAGTCTTTTTGTTCACGTCTTGAGTTTTTCTTCTTGAGTTCAAATGAGTCTTGAGGTTTTAAGCCCCGAGTCTTGAGTTTATCTGAGTCTTGAGTTCATCTGAGTCTTCAACATCTTCATCTTCTGGTCTTGAAATTGTCTTGTCTTGATTTGTTCTTAGTCTTGATCGATTGACCTTATTCCTCGATTTGTATTGAGTTCCCCCCCAATATATGACCTATCTTTTACATCACTATTTATACATTTAATTTGGTAATCTTAATCGATTCTAAATCATCGGTTAGCTAACAATTGTGGTGGTCTATTCTGACTTTTTTTAGAACTTCCATCAAAACTTAAATACAAATTTCTCAACAATGTGTGTTTTTCCTATAATCAAATGCATATGGCAAGTAAGAACATAAAGCGATAAAGAACAAAGCGATTTATAGTGGTTGAGTCCAACTCCTACATCCGCTCTTCCCTGTCGTAGGCACCAACTTAACCAAGCGGACTTAGTTTAGCGTGTTAGTCAACACAATCAATTAGGATGTTTAATGAGTTCTCACTCTCTCAAGACTTATCACCCTCTGGGATTGCCTACCCCCCCTCACGGGATTGCTTGATGTTTAACGAGTTCTCACTCACACCCGATTTCTTAACTTCTGATCCATGTAACAAACTCATATCTTTTGGATTTGGGTATAAGATTGTTTGGTGTCAACTAGGGTGAGTTTTTCCCTTACATTTGTTTAGTCTCAATCTTGGGATGGAAAAATCTCTCTAAGCTTAGGATATTACATTTGTTGCTTAGATCTAGGGTAGAACACTCTTGAATATATGTGTGTATTTCTTGCTCGGTGTTCTATGGTGGAAATCTTAGATGATTTGGCTTTGTAGCTTCAATGGTGTTTTCATGCATTTCACACACTTAATTTGATGGAAGAACTTTATTTATAGTGTGGATTTGAATATTGAGGATGGAGTCATTCATACTATTATGTAACTTTTTACTTTTTTCGAGGGCTTGTTGTCTTCCTCTCATTGGTCTCAATCTAACACTATAATCTTAAGGATCATTGAGTCTTCGATCCTCAACTTCTTGAACTCGATTTGGATTCTTAGTTCTCTTGATGGACCTTATCGTTATCGACACTTTCGGTCTTAGTTCGACTCTTGACTTGACAATCGACCCTCCTAAGCACTCGATCATCGATGGCGTTACGATTCTCGATGAACATGACTTGGATGTTTCTTCTAACTTTGATCTGATCGGCTCACGATCGGATCGATATCAGTCGACCTATCTTTATCTGCATCAGTTAGTATATTAGGTTACATTCGGGTTATTTGCATCGAGGGTTATCTGCTCGATCTTGATCACGTCGATCTCGTCGATCTCATCGATCGACAACCTCCTCTTAATCATCATCACGATCTAGTCCATCCCCCGATTCTTAATATCGGTGGCTTATATTTTTCTTCTCTTACGATTTTGCCGCGACATCGATTAACTTCGGAACTTATCTTACTCATTTCGGTCAGAACCTCGTCTTCTTGATCATCTTAAATACAAATTTCCCAACAATGTTCCCCTCAACTTTTATCGTAGATTAACTTCAATAACCTGGTGATAATATTTTGGCAATTCATCAAAACTTCGAATATCATTTTTTTGATAATGGCCTTGAAAACATTAAAATACAAAGGGGTTTTTTTAAAAAGATCAATTATCACATTTTTAAATGTTTTGAACTCCCTATAATCAAATTATGTGGCTAAATTGGTAACAACTTCAACAGAACAAAATGATTAATCGAACAAAACGGCTGCGGGAAGAACAAAATGATTTAAGTGGAATGTTCCGGTTGTGTCAAATGGTATCCTTTATATAAAGAGGACCCGTACGACAAATCTAAACCCGACAAATCCCTACAAATCGTAAGAGTTCAAATTCGTGTGCAACAAAACATAAGCCGACAAATCCGTGGACTTATCACCCTTAAATCACGATAATTCATCCTGTCCTATCTTGGCGTGTGATATATCTGAAACCAACAATAGCCCCCAAAGATGTTTAATGAGTTCTCTCGACCAGATTTTATCTTTTGTTTATATCTGACTCGCATTGTTTGCCTCACACCTTGCTTGGGTGTATTATCTTTTGATTTGGGTGAGCCCTCCTAAGATCACCTTTGGTGTCCAACTCAATGTTGGATTTGGGGTTCAGTTCTTTGTTTAGTCTCAATCTAGTGATGGAAAAATCCATCTCTCTCAAGGATTTGGATATTATTGTTTGGTGTCCAACTAGGGTGAGTTTTTTCTCTTGAATTTGTTTAGTCTCAATGCTAAGGATGGAAAAAATCTCTAGATGATTTGGCTTTACATTTGGTGTTTCATGCATTTCACACAATTTGATGGAAGAACTTGAATATTTATGTGTATTTCTTGTGTTTTCATGCATTTCACATTGAAATTCATTTGATGGATGAACTTTGTATTTATTTTTCAATTTGGTGTTTTCATGTTGGTGGTCACATTCCAATTTGATACTAAACGCTATAATTTTAGGGCTTGTTGTTATTCCTGGATGGTCATCGATCCTGATTTTCCCACGTCAAGAATCTACTTGGATCTTAGGATTCCTTAAAGGTCTTGAGGATTATTGATCCTCGAAACTTCTTTGATGGACCTTGCTTCCTTGGTCCCACGGGATTCTTGAATCTTCGGCGGTTTAACTTCTCTTCATCATTACCTCGGGTATCGCTGACTCAGCTTCTCATCTTCGACTTTCCTAATTCGATTCTCGGTGAACATGACTTTCTTGAATGATTTGAACATTGTTTATCGTATCCTCGTTTTGATTGTCTTATCTTATCTCGGTTGATCGTCTTATTTCGACCGGATAGGATTTACTTTATGAACCCCCCTTTCTTTTTGGTCTCGATCGTCTTATTTAGGTCGATCATCAATATAATCGTCTTATTTAGTCTAACGACCACGTATTTATCGGCAAATTTATTTAAGCGTGACCATTCTTAGTATATTAGGTTATCATATCTCTACCCCATTACTCGTTTTTTTTTGTTGAAATCGATCTTAATTAGTTATCTTAGACTCTCGTTAGATGTCTTTTTGTTAAGATTCGTCATGGAAGTGCGACCTCTTCGAAACCACCGCCAAATTAAATGATAATAAACGAATGAATGAAAAGCGAGGACATAAATATAATAAACTCTGGGTGGGTAAAAGGACTACCCGTAGAATCTTTGAGTAGCTCGCGAGACTCAGTGTGCTCGTCTAACTTTCTTTTCCCCGGTGCTCTTTTTTTTTTTTTTTTTTTTTTTTTTTTTTTTTTTTCGGGCGAAAAAATCGGGACCCAAAATTAATAAAATTCAAATCCTCAGCCCATATATCCACCTCTAAAATGGCTGCCCATGAATTAATCAAAGCAAATACCTGTGCCCACTAAATCAAAGCCATCTAAATGGTCCCAAAATTAACTAAACTGGCTCAAAATTTTAATTAAAATCAAATAAATTAATTAGTTAACCATCTTGGCATAATTTTGGGCCAATGATTAATGATTAATTAAATTTGGGCCCAATCGCTTAATTAAAAGAATAAGCCCGCATCGGGTCCAAGAATTCAAGATGGCTCACTATTTTCTTAAATGTTGGGTTCGAAACCAAATCGACGACTAAAACTTTGAAAACGCGTTACCCATGCGAGAGAGGCTTAACCTCGGCTCCTCCACGCGTTCAAAGGCACGGAAATTATCGGCGGCGGCGTGGAACGGCGGCGGTGGCTCATCGCCCATCGCGGTTTTTGGAGGCGTTTGTGCGATTGGTGTCGCCATTTGCAGCCGCGGAGGTGAGGCTCATTATGGCGGCGGAGATCAGTGGCGCGATCTCGAAGCGATCCGGTGGCGTCGAACGCCAATCTTGATCATCTTCATTTAACGATTTCATGAATAGTTACGCCCGTGTTTCCCGAGGCGGTGGCGGCGATAGATGGCGATGGTGGCGTTTCGATTTGGTTCTCTCGGTTCAGACGACGTGCCTCTGTTCATCTTCCTTTTTCTCTTTTTTTTATGTATATATATGTATGTATATCCGGATGGATGTGTATACGTGTATGTATATGTTGGTGTATGGATATGGGGGGTTTTGAGGATTTTGGATTTTTTGTTTTGGGAATTTTGATTTTTTGGGATAAAATTCATGGCCGGCGAGCAAAACTCAACCTCCTTCTTCTCCTTGGTCCTCTGTGATCTGCCTCAATTTTTGTGTTCTTGTGATTTCTTGGATTTGGGATTCAAAAATTCGACGTTGTTCTTGGACGAATTTTTTCAATTGCACCTCCTTCTAAGCGCCAATTGTTGCGAGTCGTTTTTTTACGGAGAGTATTATGTGGGCTAAATTGGTAACAACTCACAAACAAAATGATTAATCGAACAAGAACAACTGCGGGAAGAACCGTAGTTCTTCCTGAAATGGGGTTTTTTTTATAATATAAGGAATGAGGGAAACATTCCGGTGTGTGTCCTTTACAATGAACTGTGAGGTCCTTTATATAAAGAGGACCAAAGACGACAAATCATAAGCACGACAAATCGTTAAGCCGCGACAAATCAATAAGCACGACAAAATCGATAAACACGACAAGTCATGTGATAAAGCATGACAAAACATAAACAAATCACGTGGTCCGGTGGGACTCAACAAAATGATAATTCATCCCCATTTTGTGATAAATCATCTTTGACGTGTGATATATCCTATAAAAACCAATTGTTGGACCCGTAAAAAACCCATGAAATGCGGAAAAATCATGTAATGCATATAAAACAGGGGTGAGGAAACAGTGATACCAATTTTTTTGCTTTTAAGAACGATGTGTGTTTTGCTTATAATCAAATGCATATGGCAAGTAAGAACATAAAGCAGTAAAAAACACATGATTTATAGTAGTTCGGAGTCCAACTCCTACATCCACTCTTCCCTATCAGCTGGGGCACCAACTTAACCAACTGGACTTAGTTTAACGTGTTAGTCCAACACAATACAACCGACAGATGTTTAATGAGTTCTCACTCTCTCGGGACTTATCACCCTCCACGGGATTGCCTACCCTCCCTCAGGGGATTGCTTCGATGTTTAACGAGTTCTCACTCACACCCAGAAAGTAAGCTAGTCCTACTAACTTACAATCCTTGCTTAACAAACTCAACCTAACTTTTGGATTTGGGTATAAGATTGTTTGGTGTCCAACTAGGGTGAGATTTTCCCTTACATTTGTTTAGCCTCAATGCTAAGGATGGGAAAATCTCTCTAAGCTTAGGATAATACATTTGTGCTTAGATCTAGGGTAGAACACTCTTGAATATTTGTTTGTATTTCTTGCTCAGTGTTCTATGGTGGAAATGCTAGATGATTTGGCTCTGTAGCTTCAATGGTGTTTTTGTTGGGATTATACTGGAAAGTATGCTTTTTACTTTGTATAATCAAAACTGAATTTCGGACTTATTTACTAAAATAAATAGTTTATCACTGATGCTTTAAATATTATCGAATGTTACATATATTTACTGCATAACTGTTCAATAAATCGTACGTGTTACATTGTAGTTAATTTAGTGATACCAGATCACATAAGATTAAATTAACAGTCCCTTGTAACTAAAAGTACACCATTCACGACCTAGATGGAAATGAACAATCCATCGTGAAAGGTTGAAGTGTAAGGCTCAGATTGGCTTGTCTTGACCAAGAGATTACACTAGTGCATGACTGATGCACTGAATAGGACCTACAGGAGGACAAATTCTTCAGAACTGAACAAGGAAGAATTAGACCTCAGTGGTTCGTTATTTCTTAATCTTCGTTCCTTAAATAGGATCACGTGCGGTTGGTAACTATTGCTTTGACTTATCATGGGTAGAGAATCAACGAGATTCAATACTTTTTATCTTGGGCAATATTATTGGTTACATGTGATTGCTAAGATTTAATACGGAGAATCGTATGTAAGTACGCTTGTTCGATTTGCCCCCTTGGGAGGTTCATAAGCTTTATCATACCAAATCTTGCAAGTGGAATTAGTTTCCGGTATGGATAATAATGTTGAACCGTTCCTTGACCAAGGACAAAAGATATTAATTAACAGAAAGCTATTTCAGTGGCTTGAATTAATTAATGGGCTAGATAATCTTAAACACGGGAAATAATAATCGGGAGCCATATTGACTGTAATATGGGTTAAGATGGATAGTGCAATATTACTTATGTAGTGGGATTAATTAATATTTATGGGCTTCAATAATATTGTGGCTCAATATTGATAATTCAAGATCCATTAGAAGGTCCAATCTTAATTCTCCTAAAGGGCCCCTAAGTAGCCCAACATATAGTCCAATAATTGAAAAAGGTGTTTAAAATAAAATAAATATTGTTGCTTATTATGGATAAAAGGGGAGAAAGGGGAGAAAGATTTTCCTTGAATTTTGTTATGGAATGAAGATATGTATTCTTGGAATACAAGATTATCTCATTAAATTCAAGAAATCTCCCACTTGGTTATTCATGAAGCAAATTTTGAAAATTTTGAAATATAAAGGGCAAGAAAGATTTTCTTGAAAAGATATTATGGAAGATATGTATTTCTTGAAATACAAGAATATCTCATAAATTCAAAAAGATCCAAATCTTGGATTCTTTCCTATAATTTCGAAAATATCCCATAACAAAGAGTAGGTGGGATTTTGTGGAATATTAAAATTATGAGAAAAAGAATATAGGAGATATATTCAAGATATCTTGGAGATCAAGAAAAGATTTTCCCACATTATTTTTTACCCAAAATTTTTGATCACTTATGCTCTATAAATAGGGGATGACTCTTTCATTCCCAAGTACAATTCCATGTGCTGGAAAAATTAGTAAATCCACAAAGGTGGTGCAACATAATTTATTTTTCTTTTGTTAATTGTTTGCAAGTATCCTACCACCGGATAGTCGAGCAAGGATTAAGGGAATACTTGGAAAGTTCTTTTGGTGAGTCTAATCAGCCTGACCATTGCCGTCCCAAGAGGTACGTTCACGTAAACTCGTAGAATTCCGCATGCGTAGGATTTACGTGAATTAATTATATGCATGATATGTTGTTGGATTATTATTTGAATTAATATAGGATTAATTCACGCTAGTAATAATTATAAGAATTAAATTTGTATTTAAATATTCACCCCGAATAGATCTGTGCAACTTATTCCCCAACAATTGGTATCAGAGCCACGGTTTCAGCCTCTGAATTTTAAATTGTAATTTAATTCGGTGTCATTAAATTTGAAATTGGATAGTGGAATTGCTAGATCTTTTTTGCAGGCATCAAATTGTCATGGAATTTAATGTGTTTATTTATGCATGTATATAAATTGTGGTTTTTAATTCGATTCTTTCGAATTCATTTTGCCTCGTGAGAAAATCCACGAGTAGATTAGGATTTGTTTGATTTGATCAATGTAATAGACTAGTCTAGATCTAGGTTTATTTATTTTTTGTAAATAAATTGTAAATAGGATCGGGAAACGAAAGACGGAGACGAAGAACTAAAGGATAAAATCCGGAATCGGGCGTAGGGCGTGCGTCGCCGCTAAACGTCTTTAGGAGGCATCGCTACGATGTGGACGCGACGCAGTATGCACGGGCGTACGGGCGAACCGAGAATCGTCTTGCGATGGATCTTGTACGTCTGCTGTCACGCCGCCGAGGCAATCGCCGCAGCGCTCTGTCGGCGTCTTAGAAAGACGGGCGCGCTTTGTCGAGGTGTGCCGAGGCTTCCGAGGCTGACTTGGCCAAGGGGCCGGCGGATCTGGCGTGCATCCTGGCTCTGGCTACTGGCGTGGCGTTTGAGACGGAGTTCTTTTTCGAGACGATCGAGTGAAGAGAAATTCAAGACGGCGTTTCTTGAGATCAAGCCAAGAAAAATCAAACCATGACAATTGGATAATTTGTGCCCAATATGTTTATTTTTCTGCTTTGCTTGATTTATTATTGTGTTATCTTATGCTTTATTTAATTTGTTTAAATGTGTTTGCATGAGAGTTGCCCAATGAAAATTCTCACCGTCAAAAATTACTAAGTATGTTTAAATAATTAATTGACAATTTTATTCCGGATAATAAAATTGAATTAATTTTGACCACCATGATTTATTTATTTGTGAATTCTTTTGGAGAAATTCCCCCCACGGGACGGTCAAAAGTTAGCTTTCACATGAATGAATTCCAAATGGATGATTGTGGATTATTACTAGTGGCGACGATGACCCTCCCCACGAGGCTCGTTCAAAGAGAAATAATAATCCTTTATTTAATCATGGTTATTACTTAGGTATAAAATTGATATGCATATACTTCCCTGAAGTCCCTGTCAATTTTATATTGGTCAATTGGGAGCCAACTATTAATCTGGATATTAAAGTTTTGTAACTGTTCTTGTTTGTAACCTGCTTGAATGTGTTTAAATAATGACCCACCCCACGTGGCTTATTTAAACTGTTTTGAGATGTTCATATTTTTTTGAGGTTTTAATATGATGCATGTGATCGAACCTTGTGATATATTTGTGCTTATGCATATTATTGTTTATTTCAGTTCATCATGTCGCAACCTTTTAATCCACTATTCAATATACTTAAAGATAATTTGCTTACTGGTGAATACTTCGTTGATTGGAATCAAAAACTTACTATTGTCCTCACTGCACAAAGCCATAACTGGGTTCTCACTACACCTAAACCAAAAAAGCCAAAAGATGAGTCAACTAAAATGGTTAAGAAAGAGTGTGCTGACTGGGAGAGTTCCAACGAAATGGCAAAGTGTACCATCTTGGCTTCTATGTCAGATGTATTGCAACACCAACACCAGAACGTTGAGACCTCTGCAGACATCTTGACTAGTCTTAAAGCGATGTTTCAACATCAGAACCGTGTTGCTCGTCAGATCACCATGAGGGACTTGCTCTCTATGAAAATGGTTGAGGGAACGCCCGTAAGGGAGCACATTCTCCAGATGATGGCTCACCTTAACAAACTTGAGGTACTTGGTGCTGAATACGATATCGAGACCCAAATCGATTTCATGCTCCACTCTCTGCCGAAAAGTTTTGAACAGTTCAGGCTGAACTACCAGATGAATAATTAGAAGTTCTCGATGCCTGATCTGTTGCAAGCTTTAGTCTCGGTGGAGGCGATATTGGGGTAAAAGAGCCAAGCATTGGTGGCAAATGGACCTTCTTCTTCTTCTAGGCCAAGGGGTGGTAAGAACAAGAAAAGGGACAAAGGCCACAAGCAAGTGAACTCAAGTGTTGCCAATGGCAAAGAAAAGGTGAAGAAAGGTGGAGGAGTGAACAAGCCAGCTAAGGGGAAGTGCTTCAACTGTGGTGAAAAAGGACATTGGAGGTCAGCCTGTTCCAAACCCAAAAGGAATGGAAAGAAAGGTAATTCTCACGCACTAGTTGTTGAAACCTTTTTAGAGGCGTATGCCTCCCATTTATGGGTGGTGGATACGGGATCCACTGATCATGTTTGTTTCACTTTACAGGGGTTCAAGCGGACCCGGCAACTTAGTGGGAGAGAGATCCTCATCACACTGGGCGATGCTACGAGAGTGGTAGCTGAAGCAGTGGGAGAAGTGCACCTGTCTTTTGAAGACAGAGTTTTAATTTTAAGAGATGTTCTTTACGTTCCAAGTTTTAGAAAGAATTTGATTTCAGTTTCTAAACTTTTTCTTGTTGGATATTCGGTTACTTTTAATAAAGTTGTTACCATTCCTCTTTTTGATAAATTTATCTGTCATGGAACGTTGTCGAATAATCTCTATACAATTAACTGTGCACACCACTCACGAAATGCATCCTATAACACATCAACTGTTTTCGAGAAAAGAAAACGTTCATCAGACGTGAATGAAACACTTCTATGGCATCTAAGATTAGGTCATATAAATCCAAAGAGGATCCAAAGGTTGGTGAAAGACGGTTCACTGGAGTTTCTCCAAGTTGAACCAATTCCAACCTGCGAATCATGTTTGGAGGGTAAAATGACCAAGAGGGCATTTGGAGCCAAGGGGAATATAGCCAAAGAAGTGTTAGAGATCGTTCACACAGATGTATGTGGTCCAATGTCAACCAAAGAAAGAGGAGGTTATGAATATTTTGTCACTTTTGTTGATGATTACTCAAGGTACGGTTATATTTTCCTTATGAAGCATAAATCTGAGACCTTTGAGAAATTCAAAGAATTTAAGGCTCAAGCAGAGAATCATAGGGAAAAATGTATCAAGTCTCTACCATCCGATCGTGGAGGCGAATACCTCAGCGATGAGTTTTTGAACTACTCATCTGATGAAGGGATTGCATCCCAGCTCACTGCACCCGGAACCCCTCAACAAAACGGGGTTGCAGAGCGAAGAAACAGAACTCTTTTGGAAATGGTTAGATCTAAGATGAGTTATGCGGATCTTCCCAAGTCGTTCTGGGGTCATGCCTTGGAAACAGCAGCCTACATTCTGAACTTGGTGCCATCCAAATCGGTTACCAAAACTCCAAAGAATTGTGGACCGGCGCTAGCCTAGTTTGAGACACATGAGGATTTGGGGGTATCCGACCTACGTGTTGGACAAGGAAGCCGGAAAATTGGATCCTCGATCAGAATTAAGGTTGTTTGTGGGATACCCCGAGGGAACAAAAGGGTGTATGTTCTATGGTCCCGAAGATCAAAAGGTGGTAATAAGCACCACTTTAGATTTTTGGAAGAAGACTATATGAACGAAAGAAGACCCAGAAGTGAGATTACCTTAAATGAGCTAAGGGGGCTAACCTCAATGCCAACTGTACTAGATGATATACCAAACGACACACTTACACAACCGGAACCTCGTCGTAGTGGGAGGGTTGTGAAATAGCCCGAGAGATTCATGGGAATAGGAGAGTCCTCGGACATGATTCCCAGAAAAGACGAATCAGACCCATGGACATATGACGAAGCAATCCAAGATAAGGATGCAGATTCTTGGCAAACAGCAATGAAAGCCGAGATGGGTTCTATGTTTCATAATAGAGTGTGGGGGCTAGTCGAACCACTTAATGGGGTCAAAACCATTGGTTGCAAGTGGGTGTATAAGAGGAAAAGAGGACCGGACGGGAAGGTGGAAACCTTCAAGGCAAGACTAAATGGCGAAAAGGTTATACTCGTAAAGAAGGATCGATTATGAGGAAACTTTTTTACCGTAGCCATGCTTAAGTCCATCTGAATTCTCTTATCGATTCTTTGCGATCTCGACTTTGAAATCTGGCAAATGGATGTCAAGACAGCTTTCCTTAACGGAAGTCTTGATGAAGAGATCTATATGCAACAACCCCAAGGCTTCATTCAAAAAGGCCAAGAACACCTAGTTTGTAAGCTCATGAAGTCCATTTACGGACTCAAACAAGCATCCAGAGCTTGGAACCAATGTTTTGATCATGTTATAAAGTCTTATGGGTTCGATCAAAAACGAGTTCAAAAGTTGTGTGTACAAAAAGCGTGTCGGAACTGCATTTGTGTTCTTAGTATTATACGTACACGACATTCTGATCATCGGGAATGAGGTAAAGGTGTTATCAGACGTAAGGGCATGGCTTTCAAAATAGTTTAATATGAAGGACTTAGGGGAAGCCGCACACATCCTTGGGATCAAGATCACTCGAGATCGGAAGAAAAGGATGATAGGCTTATCGCAAGCTTCATACATAGACACTGTCTTGAAACGATTCAACATGCAGGATTCCAGGAAAGGCTTCGTACCTTTCAGACATGGAATCCATCTATCCAAGAAAATGTACCCTAAGACGCAAAAGGAGATAGATGACATGAGAGGCATTTCTTATGCTTTGGCTGTCGGAAGCCTTATGTATGCAATGTTGTGTACGAGACCGGATATCTGCTTTGCCGTTGGCATGGTGGTAAGATATCAAAGTAACCCGGGGAAAGAACATTGGACGACGATAAAAAAAACATTACGAAGTATCGAAAAAGAACTTCGGGATAGAATGTTAATTTATCGATCGATAGTCCGGTCCCGTCGGCTACACGGACTCGGATTTCCAATCAGACATAGACTCCAAAAAATCTACCTCCGGTAGTGTGTTTTGCATGGGAGGAGGAGCCGTGACATGGAGAAGCGTCAAGCAGAAATGCGTCGCAGATTCTACTATGGAAGCCGAATATGTAGCTGCTTGTGAGGCAGCGAAAGAAGCGGTTTGGCTCAAAAACTTCCTAGTGGACTTGAATGTGGTTTCGAATTTGCCCAAATCAATCATTTATTGTGACAATCTTGGGAGCGATTTGCAAATTCAAAGGAACCAAGAGCCCACAAAGCCGAAGAAACACATTGAAAGGAAATACCATCTTATACGAGATATCGTTAAGAGAGGAGATATAGATGTGGCAAAGATAGCGTCAGAAGACAACCTAGCAGATCCATTCACAAAGGGTCTGCCTCTGAATACATTCGAGAGACATGTGGAAGGAATGGGTGTCAAGACCGTTGTCAATCTGCTTTGAGTATAAGTGGGAGAAATTATTAGATTCGTGTAGGTGACATTAGATGTCACGAATTAGGAACTACACGAGACATGTTTGTAGTGTACTTAAAAGCAGACTTTGAGTATAAGTGGGAGATTGTTGGGATTATACTGGAAAGTATGCTTTTTACTTTGTATAATCAAAACAGAATTTCGAACTTATTTATTGAAATAAATTGTTTATCACTGATGCTTTAAATATTATCGAATGTTACATATATTTAATGCATAATTGTTCAATAAATCGTACGTGTTACATTGTAGTTAATTTAGAGATACCAGATCACATAAGATTAAATTAACAGTCCCTTGTAACTAAAAGTACACCATTCACGACCTAGATGGAAATGAACAATCCATCGTGAAAGGTTGAAGTGTAAGGCTCAGATTGGCTTGTCTTGACCAAGAGATTACACTAGTACATGACTGATGCCTTTGAATAGGACCTCTGGGAGGACAAATTCTTGAGAATCGAACAAGGAAGAATTAGACCTCGGTGGTTCGTTATTTCTTAATCTTCGTTCCTTAAATAGGATCACGTGTGGTTGGTAACAATTTCTTTGACTTATCATGGGTAGAGAATCAACGAGATTCAATACTTTTTATCTTGGGCAATATTATTGGTTACATGTGATTGCTAAGATTTAATACGGAGAATTGTGTGCAAGTACGCTTGTTCGATTTGCCCCCTTGGGAGGTTCATAAGCTTTATCATACCAAATCTTGCAAGTGGAATTAGTTTCCTAGATGGATAATAATGTTGAACCGTTCCTTGACCAAGGATAAAAGATATTAATTAATGGAAAGCTATTTCAAAGGGCTTGAAATTAATTAATGGGCTAGATAATCTTAAACACGGGAAATAATAACCGGAGCCATATTGACTGTAATATGGGTTAAGATGGATAGTGCAATATTAATTATGTAGTGGGATTAATTAATATTTATGGGCTTGAATAATATTGTGGCTCAATATTGATAATTCAAGATCCATTGGAAGGTCCAATCTTAATTCTCCTAAAGGCCTCCTAAGTAGCCCAACATATAGTCCAATAACTAAAAAAGGTGTTTAAAATAAAATAAATATTGTTGCTTATTTTTCCAATATTTTCGAAATATTATGGATAAAAGGGGAGAAAGATTTTCTTTGAATTTTGTTATGGAATGAAGATATGTATTCTTGGAATACAAGATTATCTCATTAAATTCAAGAAATCTCCCACTTGGTTATTCATGAAGCAAATTTTGAAAATTTTGAAGTAAAGGGCAAGAAAGATTTTCTTGATTTTCTTGAAAAGATATTATGGAAGATATGTATTTCTTGAAATACAAGAATATCTCATAAATTCAAGAAGATCCAAATCTTGGATTCTTTCCTATAATTTCGAAAATATCCCATAACAAAGAGTAGGTGGGATTTTGTGGAATATTATAATTATGAGAAAAAGAATATAGGAGATATATTCAAGATTTCTTGGAGATCAAGAAAAGATTTTCCTACATTATGTTTTGGCCAATATTTTCGATCACTTATGCTCTATAAATAGGGGATGACTCTTTTATTCCCAAGTACAATTCCATGTGCTGGAAAAATTAGTAAATCCACAAAAGTGGTGCAACATAATTTATTTTTCTTTTGTTAATTGTTCGCAAGTGTCCTACCACCGGATAGTCGAACAAGGATTAAGGGAATACTTGGGAAGTTCTTTTGGTGAGTCTAATCAGCCAGACCTTTGCCGTCCCAAGAGGTACGTTCACGTAAACTCGTAGAATTCTGCATGCGTAGGATTTACGTGAATTAATTATATGCATGATATGTTGTTGGATTATTATTTGAATTAATATAGGATTAATTCATGCTAGTAATAATTATAAGAATTAAATTTGTATTTAAATATTCACCCCGAATAGATCTGTGCAACTTATTCCCCCATAATTTTCACGCATTTCACACACTTAATTTGATGGAAGAGCTTGTATTTATAGTGTGGATTTGAATGTTACCGTTGGATGGAGTCACATTCAAATCCATACTATTCTGTAGCTTTTTGCAGCTTTTTCAGGCTTGTTGTCTTCCTCTCATTGGTCCATGTCAGCTGAATCTAACGACTATAATCTTAAGGATCATTCTGAGTCTTCAGGATTATCTGATCCTCAGCTTCTTCGAACCCAGGCTTCCTTGGACTCAGGATTCTTGGCTTAGCAGACTTCTCTTCAGTGGACCTTGTCTGATCAGGTATACTGACACTCAGGCTAACTGAGTTCAGCTCTTCTTACTTCAGACAATCTGACCCTCAGGTCACTAGCACTCAGGCTATCTGATCATCAGTAGCGTTCTGATTCTCAGTGAACATGACTTTAGATTACTTGTCCTCTGATGACTTCTCTCCTGATTTCTTCTAGCTTGATCTGATCAGCTCACCTGATCAGATCAGTATAGCATCAGGTCAGCATATTTGTTTATCTGCATCAGATTAGTATATCAGGGTAGCATATCAGGTTATCTTATCTGATCTTGATCACGTCTGATCTCAATCAGTCTCATCTACTCCTCTTCTGATCAGCAACCTCCTCTTCTGATCTGATCATCTGATCAGCTTATCTTTTCTGGTCATCTGATCTCAGGTCCATCTGATCAGGTAACTTCTGATTCTTCTGATCAGCTGGCTTAGCTTTTCTTCTCTTCTGATTTTGCTCAGCTCGTCAGTTAACTCAGAACTCATCTTAATCATCTGATCTCGATCAGCCTCATCTGCAGCCTCGTCTGATCTTGATCATCTTCATCTGATTTCATGAGTTCCTCCTTAACTTGTTCTCTCGTTCCCCCTCAACTTGTTATCTGTAGATTAACTTCAATAACACAAGTTGATAATGTTTTGTCATAATTCATCAAAACTCAAATATCCCAACAAGTTCCACTACATGTGTCTACGGGTGTCTCGGTTAGTGGGAGCGATGCGATACTCCTTTAACTTGAGGTCAATACGCACGACATGTGTGGAGTGATGAACTTTGACCATGACCGATGCTTGCACCCTTCCATGGGTAGATATGACTTGGATTGGGTTCATCATGAAGTGCATGTGCGTGGTAGTTGAGCCAAGAAAATGATTCATTCCTCAAAGTGAATTTACAGAGAATACTCATCTTCTCATCATAATTGGATATAAGTCATTGGCCAATGCACGTCAACTTAGACTTTGTGACTAAGTGTGACACTAATGATCAATTAGTGATTTGAGATAAATTGATTAAGTTATTTGAATAGACACTTCATCATGTTCAAGACTAATCGAGTATTCGTGAATGAAAGGCGAAAATCGCAATTGCTCACATTTCAGTTACAGGTAGTTGCATTTTTCTCGCAACGTACCTCATATATTGAGAATGTCTGATTTATTGACTAGGGTTCAATTAAGACCGCTAGTTTGACTAATCGCTCGGTATATGAGGGTCTATGGGTCACACAACAAGTAGTTCCCTTTTACGAATTATAGTTGGTTGATTAAATATTGAATTTGATTTAATATTTAATTTATGGAGAAGTAATTAATAATAGATTAATATGGAATTAATTATTATTAATATTTAATTAAATTGGATTTAATTAAATAAGAATTCGCAATAATTATATTTGGAATATAATTGTTGGATTTAATGTATATGGAAATAAATCGTAGAGATTTTCTTATAAGGCATTTAAATCCGTAGAGATTTATATTTAGGGAATTGAATTAAAAGGAATTAATTTAATTCAAGATTAGGGATTTTATTTCCCTAATTGGGCTAGCTTGGGAAATAAGCTAAGCCTCCCTATATATACAAGCTATTGGGATTCACAAACAGGATTACTTCATATTTTCTCCATAAAATCTAGAGTTTGGATTTTCCTAGCAAATCTGTCTCAGGATTCAACGCTGGAAAATCCGTGATTGGGGATTACGTGGATACCGTAGTAGAGAAATATACTCTCGAGTTACTGTAAGATTTCTCGTTATAGTTATTGTAATCTATATGCAATTAATTGTTCGTTGTTGGTGAACTTTAATTTCTGCTGCACATGTGATTACGTGTTTTACGTGCTTCTATATTCCAACAACGGTATCAGAGCTCCAGGCTCTTGTTTATAATTGCATTAAAAACTAATTTTAATTAAAAAGATTTTTTTTTAAAAAATTGGTTGGGGCACGGTATTAGATACCGCACCTCTTTTATTTCATTGTTGCGCTCGGTTGTTAGTTTTGTTCATCCCCACCGATTCCTAGGGTTTTCCCTCGATGGGGATTCGCCGCCCCCACCTGCGATTCAGGCCGCTCTCGACCGGCGGCGCTACGCCGCGTTGCTGAAGGCCGGTGCTAGGCACCGTGTCTTGCATCGCGCGTGATAGCCTGCGGTCCGATTTGCGCCTCCACCGTCGTCTTTGACGCGACCCATCTTGGAGACGAATGCCTCTGCCTCGATTCTTGGTGGTTCACCACCGATTCTCTCCGATTTCGACTCTCGTTGCTTGTTGTCACTCGGGACTTGGCCGGTGTGCCCGTCTCGATGTGATTCAAAGCGGTGCATTGCCGGATTTGGGAAGAGTCAGTGGCGACGTGCCGCCGTCTCGATTTCCCTTCCTCATCAATTTTGCGATCTGGTTTTGAACCAGATTTTGCTCAAGGGGGTGCGGCTCCGTGCGACCCCCTTCTGTCGCCTTGTTATCAATGACGATCCGCCCGCACGCTGGGCATGACGCTGGCGGCTCGCTTTAGCTCGATGGTGTGCCCCGCCGCGTCGCCGATGGCCGATTCGTCGAACCCGTTATTTTTCTTTGAACGACGAATCTGAATTTTGGGTTCCTGTTTTGAGAATAATGGGTTGATTAATTTGATTAATTATGATGAAATTGGATTCTGTAATATTGGTCAAATTGGGTGTTTGGAAATTTTCGGATTCGATTATATTCGAGGGTGATGATGTAGGAGGGTTGTTTTGCAAATTTGATTTGAGGCAGACCCTCCCGTACAAATTTTGGAATTAGAACCTGAGCCCCCGAAAACAAATGAAATTAAAATTTAAATTTTAGAATTTTATTTGATTTAATTCTGAAAATAAAATTGGTTGGACCAATAAATAATTAGTTGGATTAATTGTATTTTAATAATCTTAAAACTGGAACTTTAATTGGACTTAAAGCTCATTTTCAAAAGGATTTATTAAAACCCACTGTTAACTTGTTTAATCGTTTTAAATTAGTTAACCCGTTTTACAGTCCGTGTTATAACTGTTTGGGTAGGCGGCGCCCAATATTTGTCGGATTGTGTTAAATGCTTGGGTAGACAGCGCCCAAATATTTTTAAGTCCGCATATGTCATGTTTGGGTAGGCGGCGCCCGTGATTGCTCAAATATGACTTAGACATCATGACGGGTCTCGATTAAGCAACTAATACCCCGCCTTTAAAACGTTCCTCACTAAAATATGGTTTTCTCATTAATTGATAAGATGTCTTCCATCGAAATTAAAAGTAAACCTGAGATTTCGTTCCAATGAGTACTTAAAGACCCTCGTCTTTTGCTCGGATTTACATCTAACGGGACTTTTATAGGGACATGAAATATCACCTCTTGATGGTTGTAAACCAACTTAACTTTGTTTCGCTAACCCTCGCGGGGAACAAAGGGTAAGTGACATCAGTCGAACTAGGTTCGACAAACTAGGAATTGCATTTTTGCAATTGGTTTGGAGACCTACCAGTTATGCCATTGTAATGATCAGCCCTCGCTGGAATTATGATGGTAGTAATGTGGATCCTAGTCCATTATGATTTATATTAGATATAAATTCATACTTTTCCGATGAAGTCGTTAAGTATGTGAAAATAATGTAAACAAAATAAATTTAAAGGCCATATTTATTTTTATTGCTGAATATTGATCATAGGAATTATGTGTTTTAATTCCCGTTTTATTTTATTTATCTAGGATTGTTGAAATGAATAACTTGTCATTGAGATGCGTTTTGAAAACGAACAAATTGGCTGGGCCAAACTTTCTCGACTAGCACCGAAACGTTCGTTTGGTGCTCAGGCAAGAGAAGATTGAGTACGTGTTGGACACAATAATCCCTGCTACCTCAAAGGCTGATACTGAAGAGTATGAGGCGTTTGACGCCGAGGCTCAAAAGAAGCATCAAGAGGATGCTTCCCAGGCTTAGTGTGTTATGCTACTCGGGATGACTCCCGAGTTGCAAAGGCAACATGAGAAGATGCTTACCTTCGAGATGATTAAGCATCTGAAGGATCTCTTTGATTCTGAATCTCGTTCTGAGATTTATGAAGTAATGAGAGATCTGTTTAGATGCCGATTGTCCGAGGGAGGGAAGGTTTCTCCTCATGTATTTAAGATGATAGGGCTAATCGAGAAACTTGGTTGTCTGGGCATTGAGCTCAAGACCAACGTTGCTGTCTATGCCATTCTTGAGTCGCTTCCCGATTAATATTCGAGTTTCGTAGTAAACTTTAATATGAATAAGACGGAATCGACCATGCCCGAGCTGGATAACATGCTCAAGAATTTTGAGTCTTCCACTGCTAAAGAGAAGCCCGTACTCATGGTGAGTGCCTCTACTTCTTCTGGTCAGAAAGAAAAGAAGAAGCTGAGAGGCAAGGCGAAGAAAGGCTGTAAGCCTAGCTTCCTTAAGCCCAAAGGTGGAATTCAAAAGAAGGATAGGGTGGACAAGGATGTATGCCTCCACTGTAAGCAGAAGGGGCATTGAAAGAAGGACTATAGGGTTCTAGCAGCTGAAAAAAAGACACAAGACACAAGGTGTCTCAGTTATTGAGATAAACATGTCCACAAATGATACTAACTGCTGGGTATTGGATAGCTGTTGTGGCTCACACATTTGTACAAATGTGCAGGGTCTCAAGCATAGCAGGGAAGTTAGGCTGGGTGAAGTCACCTTACACGTTGAAAATGGAGCAAGAGTTGTTGCAGAACGTGTTGACGTTTACGTTTTAGATTTACCCTCTGGTTTTAGACTTGAACTAAATAATTGTTATTTTGTTCCTTCTATTACCCGTAACATTATTTCTATTCCGATGTTGGATATTGAAGGTTTTTCCTTCCATTTTGCAAATAATAATTGTTATTTTTCACTTAATGGTGATGTGTATGGAAATGCTCCTTTATCTAATGGTTTGTATTTGTTGCATTGTGGACATAACATTCTTAATATACAAAATAAACGACTCAAACTTAGTAATCATGCCAAAGAAGTTCTAGAGTTGATCCACAGTGACGTTTGTGGACCACTGCCTGCTCTAGCTAGGGGTCAATTCGGCTACTTCATAACTTTTACTGATGATTTCTCTAGATTCGGGTACGTGTATCTAATGAAACACAAGTCTGAATCGTTTGAGAAATTCAAGGAGTACAAAGATGAAGTAGAGAAACATCTTGGTAATAGTATTAAGACTCTTCGATCAGATCGAGGAGGAGAATATCTTAGCCATGAATTCATTGATTATCTGAAGTTGCACGGAATTCAATCACAATGGACTCCTCCCGGTACACCCCAAATGAATGGAGTGTCCGAGAGAAGAAACTGAACCCTGTTAGACATGATAAGGTCCCTGATGAGTTTCTCCTCCCTTCCGACATTCTTATGGGGATACGCACTCCAAACCTCAATCTACATTCTGAATATGATTTCATCCAAATTAGTTGAGCATACGCCATACGAGTTATGGCATGGTAAGAAGCTAAATTTCTCTGACATTAGAACATGGGGTTGCCCCGCGTTTATGAAGAAAATGCTCACTGACAAGTTGGAAGCAAAAGGTGAAAAGGGTTATTTTGTGGGATTCCTAAGGAAACTAGAGGATATTATTTCTATCTACCTCAGAAACAAACAGTGATTATTTCAAGGCAGGTTAAATTCCTAGAAGAAGACTACGTCTTCAAGGAACAAAGTCGTAAGACAATAGAACTTGAAGAAATTCAAGAACCACAACTTAACAAGGAGACTGGTGTCTTGTCAAAGCAACATGTCAGTGGGAGCATTCAGCAGCTCACATGGTGGAAGTTTATCACTAAGTGATCCTCTTTCAGCCAGTGGGAGCGTAATTGGAGTTGCATTGCCCGAGCAACGAACTCCAAGTGGGCTGAATGAGAACAACATAGTTCATACTCTCGCCCAAGAGGCATCCGAAAGTGCTCAAGGAGCATCCGGAAGTGTCGCTCTTGAGGTCTCCCCGGTCGATGATGAAATTGCTACACCACAAAATTTTCACGATCAGAATGTGCAGCGTGAACAACCACAACTCCGTAAGTCCACTAGAGTTCGTAATCCACCCACAAGATATTATGGTTTCCTCGTAGAGGAGCATGATGACGTGGAGATCCCGGATAAGGATGAACCTAGAACTTACATTGAGGTAACATTAGACGTTGACTCAAAGAAGTGGCATGAAGCCATGAAATCCGAGATGGACTAGTGTACGTCAATCAAGTTTGGGACTTGGTTGAATGGCCAAAAGGGGTTAGACCCATAGGTTGCAAATGGGTCTTCAAACGGAAGACCAATGCAAATGGCAAAGTACAAACCTACAAAGCTAGGTTGGTGGCGAAAGGTTACAGTCAACGTGAAGGCATTGACTATGACGAAACTTTCTCACCAGTTGATAAGATCAAGTCCATTCGAATTTTACTTGCGATAGCAGCACATCTAGATTATGAGATTTGGCAGATGGATGTCAAAACAACTTTCCTCAATGACAACATTGATAAGGAAGTGTTCATGACTCAACCTGAAGGTTTTATATCAAAGCCAAAATCTAATCTCGTGTGCAAGCTTAAACGATCCATTTATGGATTGAAGCAAGCTTCTAGGAGTTGGTGTTGGGAAATTAGGGTGCCCGGATCTATTCGAGATGATTTTTAAATACATATTTAAATTAAACAAATAATTACTAACATGAATTAATCCTAAATTAATTCAACATAATAATTAAACAACATGCTTACACATAATTCACGTAAATCTTAAACATGCGGAACTAGGAGTTACTGATTTACTAACCTCTTGTAGAGACAAGCTTTGAGGCGATGGATCAACCCAAGAGCCTTCCTAAATATATCCCCAAGTCCACGAACGTAATCCGGGGGGAGGATTCGCACGAATGATTTTAATGGGAGAGAAATAAATATTTTGCTACCACCTTTGTGGATTTTTAATATTTCCAACACATGGAATTTCACTTGGGAATGAAGAGCTCATCCCCTATAAATAGGGAGGAGGGGGGCGAAAATTAGGGCTAGGAAAATAAGGAAGAAAATATCTGTGATTTTGTTGGCTAAATTCGGGACCACGTCCAAGTCCACCAGGAAGTTCTTGAGTCAAACCGCTTCCTTCACTGCTTCACAAGCAGCGACGTACTCGACTTTCATGGTAGAATCAGCAATGCATTTCTGCTTTACGCTTCTCCATATCATGGCTCCTCCCCCCATGCAGAATACACTACCCGAGGTAGACTTTCTGGAGTCAATTTCTTATTGGAAATCCGAGTCCGTGTAACCGATGGGGATCAGACTGTCTGACTTGTAAACTAACATTCTTTCCCATGTCCTTTTCAGGTACTTCAGAATGTTCTTTACTGCCGTCCAATGCTCTTTCCCAGGGTTACTTTGATATCTTGCCACCATACCTATGGCAAAGCAGATATCCGGTCTCGTACACAGCATTGCATACATGAGGCTTCCCACAGCCGAAGCATAAGGGATACCTTTCATGTCATCTATCTCTTTCTGTGTCTTGGGACACATCTCTTTGGATAGATGGATTCCGTGTCTGTAGGGCACAAAGCCTTTCTTGGAATCCTGTATGCTGAAGCGCTTCCAAATAGTGTATATGTATGAGGCTTGCGAAAGCCCAATCATTCTTTTCCTGCGATCTCGAGTGATCTTGATCCATAGGATGTGACCGGCTTCCCCTAAGTCCTTCATATCAAACTGTTTTGACAGCCATGTCCTTACGTCTGATAACACCTTTACATCATTTCCGATGAGCAGAATGTCGTCCACGTATAGTACCAAAAATACCAATGCAGTTCCGTCACGCTTTTTATAGACACAACTTTCAAATTCGTTTTGATCGAATCCATAGGATTTTATAACTTGATCAAAACACTGATTCCAAGCTCGGGATGCTTGTTTCAGTCCATAAATGGACTTCCTGAGCTTGCAAACCAGATGCTCTTGGCCTTTTTCAATGAAGCCTTCGGGTTGTTGCATATAGATTTCTTTGTCAAGATTTCCATTTAGGAAAGCTGTCTTGACGTCCATTTGCCAGATCTCAAAATCTAGATGCACAACAAACGACAAGAGAATGCAGATGGACTTGAGCATGGCTACGGGTGAAAAGGTTTCCTCATAATCGATCCCTTCTTTCTGAGTGTACCCTTTCGCCACAAGTCTTGCTTTGAAGGTTTTAACCCTTCTGTCCTGTCCCCTTTTTCTCTTGTATACCCACTTGCATCCGATGGGTTTTACCCCATCAAGTGATTCGACTAGCTCCCACACCTTGTTGTGATCCATTGAACCCATCTCGGCTTCCATTGTTGTTTGCCAAGATTGAGCATCTTTATCTTGGATCGCCTCGTTGTAGGACCATTGATCTGATTCTTCTGCTGAGATCAAGTCCAAAGACTCTCCGATCCCCAAGAATCTCTTGGGTTATCTGATAACCCTCCCACTAGAACGAGGTTCCAGTTGTGTAGGCGTGACGTTTGGTATATCATTTTGTACGGTTGGCAATGGAGTTGGCCTCTTAAGTTTTTCTAAGGTAATTTCACTTATAGGCTTTCGATTGTTCATATAGTCTTCTTCCAAAAATCTAAAGTGGGTACTGATCACCACCTTTTGATCTTCGGGACCATAGAACATGCATCCTTTAGTTCCTTCGGGGTACCCTATGAACATCCTTAATTTTGAACGTGCATCCAATTTATCGGCTTCCTTGTCTAGCACGTATGTCGAATACCCCCAGATCCTGATGTGTCCGAAACTGGGCTTGCGCCCCGTCCACAATTCTCTCGGGGTTTTAGGTACCAATTTGGATGGCACTAGGTTCAGAATATAAGCCGTTGTTTCTAATGCGTAACCCCAGAACGATTTTGGTAAATCTGCATAACTCATCATTGACCTTACCATTTCTAAAAGTGTTATATTCCTTCGTTCTGCAACCCCCTTTTGTTAAGGGGTACCGGGTGCAGTCAACTGGGATGCAATCCCCACTTCCAATAGGTAGTTCAGAAATTTATCGCTGAGGTTTCGCCTCCACAATCAGATCGTAGAAACTTGATACTTTTTCCCTTATGATTCTCTGCTTGAGCCTTAAATTCTTTGAATTTATCAAAGGTCTCAGATTTATGCTTCATTAGGAAAATGTATCCGTAGAGTGAGTAATCATTGATAAAAGTAACAAAATACTCGTAGCCACCTCTAGCTTTGATTTGCATTGGACCACACACATCGGTGTGAACGATTTCTAACACTTCCTTAGCTCTAAGCCCCTTGGCTCCAAATGCCCTCTTAGTCATTTTACCTTCTAGGCACGATTCGCAAGTTGGAAATGGCTCAATTTGGAGAGACCCCAAAGAACCATCTTTACATACCTTTGAATCCTTTTCGGGTTAATATAACCTAATCTTAGGTGCCAAAGAAGTGTCTCGTTCACGTCAGCCGAACGCTTTCGTTTACAAGAAATAGTAGATGTGTTATAGGATGCATTTTTGTGAGTGATGTGCATAGTTAATAATATAGAGATTGTTCCTTAAAGTTCCATGACAGATAATCACATCGTTACGAAAAATAGTAACATCTTTATTAAAACGTACAGAATATCTAGCGTTAAATAACTTAGAAATAGAAATAAGGTTTTTCCAAAAAACAGAAACATAAAGAACATCTCTTAAAATTAACTTATTGTCTCCAAAAGACAGGTGCACATCTCCCACTGCTTCAGCTGCCACTCTCGTAGCATCGCCTAGCGTGATGAGGATTTCACTCCCACTAAGTTGTCGTGAAGCAAACATGATCAGTGGATTCCGTATCAACTACCCACGAATGAGAAGTGTACAATGCCAAACAGGTTTCAACAACTAGTGTGTGAGAACTACCTTTCTTTCCATTCCTTTTGGGATTGGAACAGGCCAACCTCCATTGTCCTTTACCGCAGTTGAAGCACTTGCCCTCTAGATTTCATTGACACTACCAGCATCCCCCATCTTACCATTGTCCTTGGCAACATTTGAGTTTGATTGCTTATGGCTTTTGGTCCTCTTCTTCTTCTTGCCTTCCCTTGACCTAGAAGATGAAGATAGACCACTTGCCGTCAAGGCTTGAGTTTTTGTGCCCCATCAACGTCTCTGCCGCGACCAAAGCTTGCAACAAATCAGCTAGCGAAGCCAAAGTGCTCAAAAACTTTAGGGCAGAGAGTGGAGTACCAAATTGATCTGGGTCCTAGATCATAATTTGCACCCAGATCCTCAAGTTTGTTCAGATGGGCCATTAATTTTGAGGACGTAATCCCTTACGGGGTTGTCCTCCACCATTTTCAACGACAACATCTCTCGCATGGTGATCTGACGAGCCCCACACTTTCGACTCGTCAGTTGGCTCACTTGTGCTCTTGTGCAGTTAGGACAATTATAATTATTCATTTCCAATCAACAGAGTTTTCTCCGATGAGTTGGTTTTCTTTCAGTATATTGAACAGTGGATTAAAAGGTTACGACATACTGAACTGAAATAAACATACATCTTGTGTCAATGTACGGATCAACACAAAATTAAATCACATAATTCGATCACATGATTCATATTAAAATCTCAAAAAAATATGAACATGCATCAGCAAACATCTCAAAATAGATTTAAATGAGCCTCGTGGGAAGGTCATCATTTAAATCACATTCAAGCAGGTTACAAACAAGAACAGTTACAAACCTTTAATTTATAAAAAAAAATTAACAGTCGGCTCCCACTTGACCAATATAAAATTGACAGGGACTTCGGAGGAGTATATAAATATCAATTTTATACCGAAGTAATAACCATGATTAAATACAGAATTATTACTTTGCTTTGATCGAGCCTCGTGGGAGGGTCATCGTCGCCACTAATAATAATTCACAATCATCATTTTGGGAATTTATTCATGTGAAAGCTATCTTTTGACCGTCCCGTAGGGGAATTTCTCCAAAAGATTTCACAAATAAATAAATCATGGAGGTCAAAATTAATTTGTGTCAAAACAAATTAATTATTAAACATACTTAGTAATTTTTTGAATTTGAGATTTTTCGTTGGGCAATTCTCATGCAAACACATTTAAACAAATTAAATAAAGCACAAGAAAATACAACAACAATAAATCAAGCAAAGCAGAAAATAAACACATTGGGCACAAATTATCCAACTATCATGGTTTGATTTTCCTTGGATTGATTTTTTAAGAAACACCATCTTGAATTTTTCACACTCATTTGTCTCGAAAAGAACTCCGTCTTGAAACGCCATGCCAAAGCGGCCTTGCAAGGGATGCCGCCCGATCCGATCAAGCCGCCGGCGCGCCCACTCATGCTCCTAGGGTGCAACGCACATCACCCGCAAGCCTCGGCAGCCTCGGAAGGCGGTGGGCGTGTCGCGCCCATCGCCGCGCCCGTGTCTTATCTTATATGCTTCCGCTCGTCCGTCGTCTTCCGTTCACACGCCGCCGCCGCCTTCGCCCGGGGCCGCTCCCTTCGTCCCCGGCGTCCCCGTCTGCATCTGCCCGTGCGTCCGTGCCCTATCCTGTCCATGCAAATATCGTCGTCCACGCCAGCGTGCACCTCCCTTAAGACATTTTCGCGAGGCAAGTCGCCGCCCACGTCGATTCGAATCCGTCTTTAACTCATCTCCATCTTCGTCTCCGATTAGGTTACAATTTATTTAATGAAAAATAAATACATTAAATCTAGATTAGTCTATTACATTGAACAAATCAAATAGCCTAATCTACTTGGATTTTCTCACGAGAAAAATAAATCCGAACGAGTCGAATTAAAAACAATTCATTCATACGCTTGAAAATAAAACACATTAAATACCATGACAATTGGATACCTGCAAAACAGATCTAGCAATTCTACTATCCAATTTCAATTTAATGTTCAACAATTTAAATAACAATTTAAAAAAATCAGAGCTCGAAACCAGAGCTCTGATACCAGTTGTTGGGAAATTAGGGTGCCCGGATCTATTCGAGATGATTTTTAAATACATATTTAAATTAAACAAATAATTACTAACATGAATTAATCCTAAATTAATTCAACATAATAATTAAACAACATGCGTACACATAATTCACGTAAATCCTAAACATGCGGAACTAGGAGTTACAGAATTACTAACCTCTTGTAGAGAAAAGCTTTGAGACGATGGATCAACCCAAGAGCCTTCCCAAATATATCCCCAAGTCCACGAATGTAATCCGGTGGGAGGATTCGCACGAACGATTTTAATGGGAGAGAAATAAATATTTTGCTACCACCTTTGTGGATTTCTAATATTTCCAACACATGGAATTGCACTTGGGAATGAAGAGATCATCCCCTATAAATAGGGAGGAGGGGGGCAAAAATTAGGGCTAGGAAAATAAGGAAGAAAATCTTTTCTTGGTCTCCAAGAAATCTTGAATATATCTCCTATATTCTTTTCTCCTTAATTAAATTTTCCATAAAAATCTCTTTCCCCTCTTCTACCTATATTTTCAAAAATTTACACTAATAAAGGAGTCAAGATTTGACTTCTTGAATTTATGGGATAATTATGTATTCCTACAATAATTATCTCTTTCCACAAAAATATCTACAAGAAAATCAAGACAAATTTTTCTTCCTTTAATAGACAAGATTTACGAAAATTACACTTGGAAATATAGCAAGAATATTTTCTTCTCTCTCTCATTAATTGGACTTTATTTTGGGCTATTTGGGGGGCCTTTAGGAGAATTAAGATTGGACCCCCAATGGACTATGAAGCTATAATATTTTGGGCCAAATATTATTCAAGTCCATTAATATTAATTTACTCCACTATAAAATTAATATTGAACTATCCATCTTAACCCATATTACGATTTCACATATAACATGACCCCGTCATTATTTCCTGCGTTTAAGATTATCTTAGTCCATTAATTAATTAAGTCACTGAACAAGCTTTATATTAATTAATATCTTTGTCCTTGGAGTAAAGAAAACTCAACATTATTATCCATGCCGGAAATAAATTTCCACTTGCAAGATTTGGCATGATAAAGGATATGAGCCCACCAAGAGGACAAATCAAGCAAGACGTACTTGCACGCGATTCTCCGTATTAAATGTCAGCAATCATCATGTAATTAATAATATTGTCCAAGATATAAGGTATCAAATCGCATTGACTCTCTTCCCATCATAAGTCAAAGCAATAGTTATTAATTTCACACGATCCTATTTAAGGGACGGAGATTAAGAAACAACGCACCACTGAGGTCTAATTCTTGTATATTCAGTACCGAAGAATTTGTCCTCCTATAGGTCCTCATTCAGGTCACCAAAATGCGCTAGTGTGATCCCTTGGTCAAGACAGACCAATCTGGATCTCACACTTCAACAGTTCATGATGGTTCTTTCATTTCCATCTGGGTTGTGAATTTGTACTTAATTACAAGGGCTGTTAATTTGATCTTCAGTGATCGGGTATCACCAAATTAACTACAACGTAATACATACTGTCTTATTGAACGGGTTTGCAATAAACATATATAACATTCATTCATATTTAATGCAACAGTGATTAAATAATTTATTTCAGTAAATAAATAAGAAACTTCAGTTTGGTTATACAAAGTAAAAGCATACTTTTCAGTATAACCCCAACAGTTGGAATATCTGATTTGATGAAGCTGTCAAATCATTTGACTTCGTTAGAAACTTGGAAGATCCGTGCGTCTATCGAAAATGTTGTGGGAAGAATATTGTATTCATAGTTGTGTATGTCGATGACATACTCATTATGGGAAACAATGTCCCACTCATGTAGTCCGTGAAAGAATGGTTGTCAAGGACCTTCATGATGAAGGACCTTGGAGAAGCCTGCTACATCTTAGGGATCAAGATCTATAGGGATAGATCCAAGAAGATGTTGGGGCTGTTACAGTCCACCTACGTAGACAAGGTGTTGAAGCGATTTGCGATGGAGAACTCTAAGAGAGGTTCTCTACCGACATGTCATGGGATAAAGTTGTCTAAGAAGGATTGTCCTTCTATAGAAGCTGATATCCAGCGCATGAAGGATATGCCATATGCATCTGCAATTGGATCCATCATGTACGTCGTGACTTGCACTAGGCCAGATGTGGCCTTCACTGTCAGCACTACTGGTAGATACCAACAGAATCCGGGTGAACCCAACTGGATTGCTGTCAAGAACATTCTTAAGTACCTCAGACGTACTAAAGATTACTTTCTGGTCTACGGAGGTCAGTCAGAGCTAGTCGCGACCGACTATGCTGACGCAAGTTTCCAATTCGATTGTTATGATTACAAGTCACAGTCGGGCTATGTCTTCGTTCTCAATGGTGGGGCAGTTAGTTGGAATAGTTACAAGCAAGATACTACCACTGATTCAACAACCGAAGCTGAGTACATTGCTGCGGCGGAAGCTGCCAAAGAAGTTGTTTGGATAAAGCAGTTCTTAAATGAACTAGGGGTAGTTCCGAGTGCCAGCAGTCCAATAAAGTTGTATTGTGACAACACTGGTGCGGTTACGCAAGCTAAGGAACCGAGATCCAATAACAGAAATAAGCATGTATCGAGGTGTTATCACTTAATTTGAGAGATAATCGCTAGAGGAGAGATATAATTAGAACGTATCTCCATGGAGGATAATCTGGTTGATCCTTTCACCAAGGCTTTGAGCGTTCATGTACACACTAGACATTTTGATTGTCTAGGGGTTAGGCATGTAGATGATTGGCTCTAGTTCAAGTGGGAGATTGTTAGTGTTAGTGTCCTAGAGACAATCCTTTGTAAGGACATAATACTCAGATAATATTCAGTATTGGTTTAATATTATTATTTGTTTAATATTAAATGTATGGCGTTGCACTAATTAGAATATTATTTTTGATTGTTTTCATCTATTCTTATCTGTGTTCCCTTGAGTCACTACTGTCATTGAGTATGTGAGAACTCAGATGACTTAAGCATGATTCTCAAATAACCCCGATCGAGGATCATCAAGAATGGTATATTGATGATGCAATGGAGATTGGTGTGCGATCTGCATCATACTCTTAAAGAGTGTAGCAAGATCTCACTTGCTACGAGATACTGGGTATCTCATGATGGATGCACAAATACCTTGGAGGGTATTGATATACACATCCGAGAAACCGTTTGATGTAGTTCCACTATATGTGATACTCCTTTGACTTGAGGTCAATACACACAACATGTGTTGAGTGATGAACTTTGACCATGACCGATGCTTGCACCCTTCCATGGGTAGATATGGCTTGGATTGGGTTCATCACGATGTGCATGTGCGTGGTAGTTGAGCCAAGAAAAGGATTCATTCCTCAAAGTGGATTTGGAGAGAATACTCATCTTCTAATTATAATTGGATCTAAGTCATTGGCCAATGCACGTCAACTTAGACTTTGTGACTAAGTGTGACACTAATGATCAATTAGTGATTTGAGATAAATTTATTAAGTTATTTGAATGGACACTTCATCATGTTCAAGTCTAATCGAGTATTCATGAATGTAAGGAGAAAATCGCAATTGCTCACATTTCAGCTACAGGTAGTTGTATGTTTCTCGCAACGTACCTCATATATTGAGAATGTCTGATTTATTGACTAGGGTTCAATTAAGACCGTTAGTTTGACTAATCGCTCGGTATATGAGGGCCTCTGGGTCGCACAACAACTAGTTCCCTTTTACGGATTATAGTTGGTTGATTAAATGTTGAATTGGATTTAATATTTAATTTATGGAGAAGTAATTAATAATAGATTAATTTGGAATTAATTATTATTAATATTTAATTAAATTGGATTTAATTAAATAAGAATTCCCAATAATTATATTTGGAATATAATTGTAGGATTTAATGTATATGGAAATAAATCGTAGAGATTTTCATATAAGGCATTTAAATCAGTAGAGATTTATATTTAGGGAATTGAATTAAAAAGAATTAATTTAATTCATGATTAGGGGTTTTTTTTCCCTAATTGGGCTAGCTTGGGAAATAAGTTAAGCCTCCTTATATATACAAGCTATTGGGATTCACAAACAGGATTACTTCATATTTTCTCCATAAAATCTAGAGTTTGGATTTTCCTAGCAAATCTGTCTCGGGATTCAACGCTGGCAAATCTGTGATTGGGGATTACGTAGATACCATAGTAGAGAAATCTGCTCTCGAGTTACTGAAAGATTTCTCGCTATGATTATTGTAATCTATATGCAATTAACTGTTCGTTGTTGGTGAACTTTAATTTCCGTTGTGCATGTGATTACGTATTTTACGTGGCTCTATATTCCAACACAATGTACTCAGCTTCGGTTGTTGAGTCAGTGGTAGTCTCTTATTTGGAACTATTCCAACTAACCGCCCCACCATTGAGAGCAAAAACACAGCCCGACTGTGACTTGTAATCATCACAGTCGGATTGGAAATTTGCATCAGCATAGCCAGTTGCCACTAGCTTTGACTGTCCTCCGTAGATCAAGAAACAATATTTGGTACGCCTAAGGTACTTGAGAATGTTGTTGAAAGCAATCTAGTGAGGTTCACCTGGATTCTGCTGGTATCTACCAGTGGTGCTTACTGCAAAGGCCACATCTGGCCTTGTGCAAGTTATGACGTACATGATAGTGCTAATTACAGATGTATGTGGTATATCCTTCATGCGCCGGATATCAGCGTTTGTGGAAGAACAATCCTTGTTAGACAGCTTTATCCCATGACATGCCGGTAGGGAACCACTCTTAGAGTTCTCCATCGCAAATCGCTTTAGCACCTTATCTACGTAGGTTGACTGTGACAACCCCAACATCCTCTTAGATCTATCCTTATGGATCTTGATCCCTAAGATGTAGCAGACCTCACCAAGATCCTTGATAGCTTCTACCGACTGCATAAGAGGAATGTTGTTTCCCATAATCAATATGTCATCGACATACACAACTATGAAAACAATATGTCTCCCACTTCATTTAAGATAAACACATGGATCTTCTGAGTTCCTGATTAAGTCAAACGATTTGACAGCTTCATCAAACCGGATATTCCAACTCCTAGAAGCTTGCTTCAGTCCATAAATGGACCGTTTAAGCTTGCACATGAGATTAGATTTTGGATTAGATACAAAACCTTCAGGTTGAGTCATGAACACTTCCTTATCAATGTTGCCATTGAGGAAGGTTATTTTGACATCCATCTATCAAATCTCATAATCTAGACGTGCTGCTACCGCAAGTAAAATTCGAATGGACTTGATCTTGGCAACAGTTGAGAAAGTCTCATCATAGTCAATGCCTTCGCGTTGACTATAACCTTTTGCCATCAACCTAGTCTTGTAGCCATTTGCATCAGTCTTACGTTTGTAGACCCCTTTCGGCAATTCAACCAAGTCCTAGACTTGATTTGTGTACATCGAGTCCATCTCGGATTTCATGGCTTCATGCCACTTCTCTCAGTCAACATCTAATGTTACCTCAGTGTAAGTTCTGGGATCGTCTTTACCCGCAATCTCCATGTCATCATGTTCCTCTACGAGGAAACCATAATATCTAGTGGTTGTGCAGGCTGTACATTCTAATTGTGAAAATTTTGTGGTGCATCAATCTCATCAATGTGTAATATAGAAATAGAAATAATGTTGCGAGTAATACAAGGAACGAAATAACAATTATTCAGTTCAAGTCTATAATAAGAGGGTAAGCCTAAAACATAAACGCCAACACGTTCAGCAGCAACCCTTGCTCCATTCCCAACGTGTAAGGCGACTTCACCCGGCCTAACTGCCCTACTATGCTTGAGACCCTGCACATTAGTACAAATGCGTGAGCCACAACCGGTATCTAATAACTAGCAGTTAGTATCATTTGTGGACATGTTTATCTCAATAATAAACATACCTATTCCAGTGGCTGAGACACCTTGTGTCTTTTTTTCAGCTACTAGAACCTTGTAGTCCTTCTTCCAATACCCCTTGTGCTTGCAGTAGAGGCATACATCCTTGTCCACCCTCTCCTTCTTTTGAATTCCACCTTTGGGCTTAAGGAAGCTTGGCTTGGAGCATTTCTTTGCCTTGCTCCTTCGCTTCTTCTTTCCTTTCGGAGTAGAAGAAGTAGAGGCACTCACCATGAGCACGGGCTTTTCCTTGGCAGTGTAAGACTCAAAGGTCTTTAGCATGTTATGCAACTCGGGCATAGTCGATTCTGTCTTATTCATATTAAAGATTACCACGAAATTCGAATATGAATCGGGAAGCGACTCAAGAATGGCATGAACAGCAACTCTAGTCTTTCTCGATGCCCAAACGATCAAGTTTCTCAATTAGCCCAATCATCTTCAAAACATTAGGAGAAACCTTCCCTCCCTCAGAAAATCAGCATATAAACAGATCTCTCGTCACTTCATAAATCTAAGAACGAGATTCAGAATCAAAGAGATCCTTTAGAGGTTTAATCATCTCGAAGGGAAGCATCTTCTCAGGCTGCCTTAGCAATTCAGGAGTCATCCCGAGTAGCATAACACACTGAGCCTGGGAAGCATCCTCTTAATGCTTCTTCTAAGCTGCAGCGTCAAACCCTTCAGGCTCTTTAGTACCAGCCTCCGGGGTAGCAGGGTTTGGCGTGTCCAACACGTACTAAATCTTTTTTTTGCCTAAGCACCAAACGCACGTTTCGGTGCCAGACGAGAAAATTTGGCCCAACCAATTTATTCGATTCCAAAACGCTTCTTAGTGATAAGTTATTCATTTCAACAATCCTAGAGAAATAAAATAAAATGGGAATTAAAACACATAATTTATATGATCAATATTCAGAAATCAAAATAAATATGGTCTTTCAAATTTATTTTATCTCCATTGTTTTCACATATTCAACGAACTCATCTGAAGAATACGAAATTTATATCTAATATAAATCATAATGGAGTAGGATCCACATTCCTACTATCATAATATCTGCTTGGGCTAATTACTATGATAGCAGAACTGGTAGGTCTCCAAACCAATTGCAAAACTGCAACTCCTAGTTGATTGAACCTAGTTCAATCGGATGTCCCTTGACTTTCGTTTCCCTGCTTGGGCTGATGAAACAAAATCAAGTTGATTTGCAACCATCAAGCGGCGACACTACCAGAAACCGATTCCGATCGGGACATCCAAACCAACCAAACGTTCAATAATTCATCACAGTTTATCAGAATTATTCTAAAAAGTTCCCAGAAATTGTTCCAATTATTAGGGTTCATTCAGATTCCAATTTCATCAGTTCCAAACCCAGAGATTCATCGAGCAATTCCCAGAATAACACAGTTAATCGAACAGCCCCAAAATAGAAAACCATCAAGCATCGAAACCAAAATCGAGCAAGGTCAGTTGACGAATGGGCACGAGTCACCGCCGTCGCTCATCGAGTGCGGGCGACTCGCCGCCGTGAACGACGCAACCGGGTGGGGGGCACGCAGGGCCGCGACCCTTCCATACGAACTGGTTCGAAATAGAGTAGTGAGGTGGTCGAATTAGCGGCGCGCGGCCAATGATTAGTCTCGATTTTGGTGGCGCGCCATCTAGAATTGAATCGGGACATACACGATGGTCAAGTCTCAATGGGATTCATAGTGATGACAGCTCAAATCGAGGCGAATCGGTAGCGCATGCATGAGTCGAGTCGATTTGAGGGCACACCACCGTGAAAAGAGACGGAACTAGAGGAGTCGCTCTTCAGCGCAACGAAGAAGACGAACATGGGCGATCGGCTATGTGGGCTTGCGTGACCGACGCGAGTTGCGGCACAAGGCCCAAGACTAGAGCATCGTTTCCACGGCCCACAAGGCCGAAAGAAATTTCAGCTGCGGCGAAAGGGGTTTTCCCTGAAAACCCTAGTTTTTGGTAGCGAATGAAGAAGACGAGCGAGCAGAGAGCAATAAACAAGTAACAAGGGGTGTGGCCTTTTGTCTAACAAAACCGTCGTGCCCCATGGTTTTAAAAAAATATATATATAAAAACCAATTTTAATTCTATGCAATTAAAACAAAGAGCCTGAAACTCTAATATCACTGTTGGAATATAGAGGCACGTAATAACGTAATACTTGCATAGCGAAAATTAAAGTTCACCAACAACGAACAGTTAATTGCATATAAATTACAATAATCATAACAAGAAATCTTACAGTAACTCGATTGCAGATTTCTCAACTATGGTATCCACGTAATCCCCAATCACGGACTTGCACGAATTTGCAGCGTTGAATCCCGAGACGAATTTGCAAGGAAAATTCAAACTCTAGATCTTATGGAGAAAATATGAAGTAACGTTGTTTGTGAATTCCCCAGCATTGAATCTGAGACGGAATTTGCTAGGAAAATTCCTAATCTAGATTTTATGGATAAACTAGGTTTTCTTGTTGTAGTAAATAATGAAATAATGAATCTCAGGATGTCATATATATACGGAGAGATTGACTTAAATCTTTAGCAATCTTTATTAAGAAGATAATTCCTAATCTTGCAAAACAAATCTCAAAGATATGTTTTTTCCTACGGATATTTTCCTACAATAATATTCCATAATATTATTTGGTATTCCTATTTAATTAAATCTAATTTAATTAAATAGTAATAATAATTAATTCTAAATTAATATATTATTAATTCTCCATAAATTAAATATTAAATCTAATTTAATACTTATTCAACCAAATATAGTCCGTACACGGGGTTACTTGTTGTGTGACCCATAGGCCCTCATATATCGAGTGATTAGTCAAACTAACAGTCTTAATTGAACCTTAGACAATAAATCAGACATTCTCAAGGAGACCCAGCTTAAAACCTAAGCTAGCCCAATTTTGGAAATAAAATCCCTAATCTTTAATTAAAGTAAACCCTTTTAATTTAATTCCCTAAATATAAATCTCTACGGATTTAAATTCCATATATGACAAATCTCTACGATTTGTTTCCATATATATTAAATCCTACAATAATATTCCAAATATTATTATTGGGAATTCTTACTAATTAAATCAAATTTAATTAAAAATTAAAAATAATTAATTTTAAATTAATCTATTATTAATTACTTCTCCATAAATTAAATATTAAATCTAATTTAACATTTAACCAACCAACTATAATCCGTAAAAGGGAACTACTTGTTGTGTGACCCATAGGCCCTCATATATCGAGTGATTAGTCAAACTAACGGTCTTAATTGAACCTTAGACAATAAATCAGACATTCTCAATATATGAGGTACGTTGCGAGAAACGTGCAACTACCTGTAACTGAAACATGGGCTATTACGATTTCCTCCTTTCATTCACGAATACTCGATTAGTCTTGAACATGATGAAGTGTCTATTCAAATAACTTAATTAATTTATCTCTAATCACTAATTGATCACATGTGCCACACTTGGCCACAAAGTCCAAGTTGACGTGCATTGACCAATGACTTTGATCCAATTATGATGAGAAGATGAGTTTCTCTCTAAATCCACCTTGAGGAATGAATCATTTTCTTGGCTCAACTACTACGCACATGCATTTCGTGATGAACCCAATCCAAGCCATATCTACCCATAGACGGGTGCAAGCGTCAGTCATGGTCAAAGTTCATTATTCCACACATGTCGTGCATATTGACCTCAAGTTAAAGGAGTACCGCATCGCTCCCACTAACCAAGACACCCGTAGACATATATAGTGGAACTACATCAAACAGTTGCTCGGATGGGTATTCCAATACCCTCTAAGGTATTTGTGCATCCATCATGAGATACCTAGTATCTCGTAGTAAGTGAGATCTTACTACAATCTCAAAGAGTATGATGCAGATCGCACACCAATCTCCATTGTATCATCAATATTCCATTCTTGATGATCCTCAATTGGTGTCATTTGAGACTCATGCTTAGGTCATCTGAGTTCTCAAACACTCAATGACAGCAGTGACTCAAGGGAACACAGATAAGAACAAATGCAAATAACTAAACATAATATTTTAATAAGTGCAACGCCATATATTTAATATTAAATAAAAAATAATATTAAATCAATACTTAATATTATCTGAGCATTATGTCCTTACAATGGATTATCTCTAGGACACTAACACTAACATATGCATTGCAGGTTGCTGAAGAGGTGGATTCTCATTAGCCATCCACATACAAAGAAGTTGTTACATTAAAGAGTCTACCAAATGGCTTGCGCCATGGGAGATGAGATGGAGTCACTTCACAAGAATATGACTTGGGAGTTAGTCAAGAAGCCTCCAGAGAGAAAGATTATTACATGTAAGTGGGTCTTCAAGAAGAAGGAAGGAATATCACCTTCAGAGGGTATCAAGTATAAGGCAAGAGTCGTTCCTATGGGGTTCCATCAGAAAGAGGGAGTAGACTATGATGAGATTTTCTCACCTGTGGTCAGACATACTTCTATTAAAGTGTTACTTCAAATGGTAGCACATCAGGACCTGAAACTTGAACAACTCGATGTGAAGATAACTTTTTTACACGGAGAGTTGGATAAAGAGATATACATGACCCAGCCAGATGGTTTCCAAGTTCCCTGGATAGACGAGTACGTTTGCAAGTTGAAGAAATCCTTATATGGGCTAAAGCAGTCTCCAAGGTAGTGGTACAAAAGATTTTATGGTTATATGACACATCTTGGCTACAACAGGAGTCCGTATGATAGTTGTGTGTATCATAACAAGATGGAAGATGATTCATTTATCTACTTGGTTCTATATGTTGATAGCTGCAAAGAACAAGTCAGATATTCAGAAGCTAAAAGGTCTTCTTAGTGCTGAGTTTGAGATGAAGGATTTGGGTGCTGCCCAGAAAACTTTGGGAATGAAGATTCATAGGGATAGAAGGGAGAAGAAACTTTTTCTTTCACAAAAGGATTATATTCAGAAGATATTATCAAGGTTTGGTATGTCTACAACTAAACCTATTGATACTCCAAGTGCTGCAAATATTCATTTGTCTATTGCTTTCGCTCCTAAATCTGCTGAGGAGAAGGAGTACATGTCTCTGGTTCCCTATGCCAGTGTAATAGGGAGTTTGATATATGTTATGGTCTGTACTAGAACTGATCTTGCACATGCTGTTAATGTTGTCAGCAGGTATATGGCTCAACCTAGAAAGGAACATTGGTAAGCTGTGAAGAGGATATTTCGGTACCTTAAAGGTACATCTGATGTCGGTATCATTTATGGAGGTGATAGGAATTATTTAGTTTCATGCTACTATGATTCTGATTATACTGGAGATGTTGACAATAGAAGGTCTATGACCGGTTATGCTTTTACTCTTGTTGGTTTTGTTGTAAGTTGGAAGGCAACTTTGCAGCCTACAGTTACTTTGTCTACTACAGAGGCAGAGTACATGGGCTTGATTGAAGCAGCCAAAGAGAGAATCTGGTTGAAAGGGCTTATTAGTGATCTTGGTCTACATCATGATTATGCAATTGTATTATGTGATAGTCTGAGTGCAATATGTTAAGCTAAGGATCAAGTTCATCATGAGAGAACGAAACATATTGATGTCAGGTATCATTTTCTGAGAAGTGAGAAGAGGGTTAAGATAAAGAAAGTTGGGGCTGCTGATAACTCAGCTGATATGTTCACCAAGCCGGTTCCAAATAACAATTTCCAACACTGTTTGAACTTGTTAAATATTATAAGTTGTTAGTTGCCCTGTTTTGGGGGCAAATCTGTGTGTACGAAGTGTTGCTTGTACGTCAGGCACTTTTATGGTGCATCTGGTACATCTGTTGATCTGTGAGAGGATTCAAGTCAAGGTGGAGACAATGATATTTTCTGTTATTTTACCAAGGTTGTGCAAAATAAAGAAGTTTTGTTTATCCCACATCGGATTGTATCAAAATTTGGAGGACTTCCTGTTGGTCCCGAGATAAACGAGTCTTACACGTTTATGGGGGGGAATACACGTGTATAGCGATTTTTAAACTTTTCAGTAAAACACTATAATCAGTGAGTCAGGATGTCCTAAAGGTTAGTCCTGAGAAGCACAAAATGCCCTGAGTCAAAGTCTACTGAGACGATAACACTGAGCGGCTTTCAGAGACTTCAAATTAGCTCAACTGATTCTGAGATTCTTTTTAACACAGAGTCCAAATAAGCTTGGAGTAGATAATGATCTTACTGACTACTCAGGAGAGATTATCAGTTTGACAACTATCTATACTAGCTTATCTAGAGTGCGGAATGTGTAGGCCCTAAGTTTATACTCGTTTTACTTTGCTGGAAATCTTGTTTTTCTCAGTGAAATAGTGATTAAGGCTGTGTTCAACTTAATGCACCTTCGTGGATTGGTTCCAACTGATTATCAGAAAACTGAGTATGATTTCAGTGAAAATATGCAACATGATAAAATGCAAAACAAAAGGCAAGCAACACATCAAATTATAGTGGTTTAGAGATTCAAGCTCCTACGTCCACTCTCTCTGATCCTCAGAGAAATTCCTTATCACTACTACTAATACCTTAAGCTTTCAGACTGAACTCAGCAGCTTACTAACTTTTCTTCTACGAGTTTTCAGACTGAACTACTGCAGCTTACTAACTCAACACACATAAGCCTTCAGACTAAACACAAGCAGCTTACTAACTTCTCTGCTCTAGAGCTTTCAAGCTGAACAAAAGCAGCTTACTCACTCTTCACAACTCTCACTCCTCCAACAAACTTACTCACACAAACTACCTAATCAAAGGGTTTGGGTTTTGGTTGGTTTTCAACTAAGGTGAGATATCCTTTTACAATCAAACACAAGTAAAAGGCTAGGATATCTCTAACTAAGCTTTGAATATTCTTGAATCTAGGCTTAGTAAATGAGCTCTCTTCTAAGATGAAACACTTAGGAAATTTTAAGGGTTTAGAGTGCTTCACAATGTATGCTTTGAATACGAATGAGCTCTGGAGTTGCTTTGATTTCCCGTGGCCTTGGTTGTGAACAAGGCCTTGGTATTGACAACTCTCTAAGAGTCTACTCTTGAAAAACTATCCGTTGGAGAGACAACTTCAAGGGTTTCCTCTTTTGGTTATTGATGAACGACTTATTTTAGGGTTTGAACACACCCTTGCATGTATTAGGAAATATGCAGCCACGTAGCCAATCACCAACTTCTGTGAACTGGGAGATATAAACCTTGACATTTCTTCAGAGATATGTCGCTTTCAGTATCAGTATAGTACGTTGATGTCGCCTCCTCATTGGTTTAAATCTTCCTTTGAACAGAGACAAACAAAACTGCTCTATTTTAGTCAACCACACAGAACTGATATGTTCCTTAATGTTCACGAATGTATAACATTCTGTTTGTTTGTACTAAAAATGAACAAAACATTATTCAACTCGAAGTAGCTTGTTCAGGGTCTTTTGGGTCAGTAAAAAAAAACAGTCTTCAGGATCTTTTGGTCTTCAGGATCTTTAGTCTTCAGGACTCTTTTTCTTCAGAGACTTCGGTCTTCAGGATTCTCCTGGGCTACTCAGGAACATCTGACTTCAGGCGAAATCAACAATAAACTTATTTCTCCCTAATCCTATAAGAAGTCCTATTATGTCCCACATCGGATTTTGAAAAAAGGTGAAGGGATTTCTAATGTTATTTAAGAAGTTCAGGTCTCTTTGATACAAGTGCATCAGTCGCTTTCGGTTTTGGGCTTATTAACTTAGGCCAAATCAGTTAGGGATTATTATTTATATTCCCATTTGAGTTGTGTATTGTTATCGGTTCTGAATAATATACGAGATCCTCTCTTCTACCCGTGGACGTAGCTAACAAACTGTTAGTGAACCACGTAAAATTTCGGTGTCAGTTTATTCGGTTTATTTATCGTTTATATATCTTTCTCGCATCAGTTATAACAGAAGACAGAAAGAAGATCTATAATTTTTTACAGCCATACTGGTGACTTCATCTCTTACAACCATGGACTTCTTTTGGTTGAGAATTGAGAATTTATGGGGTTGAGTAGTGGAATGTCTGCACATTTTTATGAATCGATGCACAATTCTTTGCATAGGCTCACAAATTTATGCATTTGTACATGACGGAATATGTCTGATAATAAAAGAAGACGAAAATATGCAAATTTTTGGATTTAAATGAAGATATGTAAATATTTTAATTTTTAAATATGTAAATTTTTATATTTTGTCAATTTAAATATGAAAATTTTAAATTGTAAATGAAATAAGATGAACTTATATATTCCTATTTTTTGTTTCCATCAAATTGTAAGTGAAATAAAGATGACATATATATTTGAACAATTAATTTGATAAATAATTTGGAATTCATATAGTTTGAAATCTTGATCTTTGAAATCGGTAGAAATTTGCAACCAATCCCGCAAAATATAGCTTTGATGTCTCAATTTTATTGCTACTGTAAGTTTGAGGTATTCAATATTGAAACAATTACCCATTAGATTATTTTCTTTAAACTGAGGTCTAATCAATATTTGAGATATGAACATAAGTGTGGATTGTAAAATATTATTATTTTCTTCTGAGTTCCATCAGATTGATTATTATGTAGAAAGAAAAAAGGAAGACAAAGAAAGAAGATCTGTAATTTTTACAGTTATACTGGTGACTTCCTCTCTTGCAACCATGGACTTCTTTTTGGTTGAGAAATGAGAATTTATGGGGTTGAGTAGTGGAATGTTTGCACATTTTTATGAACCGAAGCACAATTCTTTGCATATGCTCATAAATTTATGCATTTGTGCATGACATAATATATTTGATAAAAAAGGAAGACGAAAATATGTAAAAAAATTATTTAAATGAAGATATGTAAATATTTGGATTTTTAGATATGTAAATTTTTGAATTTTGTCAACTTAAATATGAAATTTTCAAATTGTAAATGAAATAAAGATGCACATTTATATTCTTATTTTTGGTTTCCATCAAATTGTAAATGAAAAAAGATGAACATATATATTTGAACAATTAATTTAATAAATAATTTGGAATTCATATAGTTTGAAATCGTGATCTTTAAAATCAGTAGAAATTTGCAATCAATCCCGCAAAATATAGCTTTGATGTCTCAATTTCATTGCTATTACAAGTTTGAGGTATTTAATATTAAAACAATTACCCATTAAATTAATTTTTAAAATTGAGGTCTTATCAATCTATACCATTCTACATAGGTAATATTTTTCAAATTAATTACGTATGGCCCAAGAAACACCCATCCAGGCTAAAATCCAAAATTACAACGCTAAAAATTGCAACATGATGTTCTTCTCCCATAAAAAATTCAACATCAAAGTGGAACGGGTGGAGTCCTTCAGAAAGGTATGTTTCTTCGGGTCCTCCAGACAAACCAGCTTCCTCCCGATGAATATGAGCTACCTCTCTATCCCTCTTAGAAAGCTTCATCTCCTTAGTGGCTCTACTTCTGCAAGCACTGGCACTTTGGTCATAATATATCTCTTCCTGATTCAGGATAGTTGCACGTCCTTTGCAATTATCTGCTTGATTTTCTTATTCATCAAAAGCTGTTGCGAATGCACCCGGTCTTCGATATCCCATACTAACCGCCTGATGCACTGATTGTAGTAAATACTAGTTCCACGGTGTGAATCATTTTCTTCAAAGCCATCGTATACTTCTCTTACTCGTGCCCTTAGAGGTATGATAATTCCATCCCTCAAAAGTTTAGCAGTTTGTACATCTGAAACAACGTAATTCTCCTACATTGCTAGAAATCTAAGTTTCGTCACTCTCAAGATGTACTCCCGAATGGGTTCGTGGTCATGTTGTTGGGCGGCCTGGTACTGGATGGTGTATGAAATGTACGGGGGGATGAAAGTTCCTAGCGCTCCTAAATCCATCTATCCTTCAAATGAAACTTGAACATAAGTAAAGTGAAATTGGGGTGTTAAATTTTTTTTATGCATTTCATAAAGTGAGTCTAATGAAAGATCATATATGCAAATATCGTAAATCATGCACTTCAAATAACACTCTTACATCTTTTTTAAGTGAATCTCGTTTGCCACTGCAGACACCACCTCTCCATCTTAATACTTAATTCAAAAAAAATTAAAGGTTGTACGTATATATATACACTCCCTCCATCCCAGATCAATTTTCACAGTTGACTTTTAAACGCATTTTTGTGAGCGAGTTTTGTATTAGTAATTAAAATGATAAATTGACTTTTAAGGAGGAGTATGATAGATGAGCATCTCATCTATCATACCCCTCATTAAAAGTCACTTTATCATTTCAATTACTAATACAAAACTCGCTCTACTAATGTGGGACGGAGGTAGTATATAATTTATATATATTTAATATGGTTAAAATTATACTTGGAAAAATTTATCTTAATAAGAATATCAAATAGGAAATATTCAATAACATTTATGAAAAATATTTACCTCTGCCCCAATATCACCTTGTAATGCCCCGTTCTGGGTACGTTAAACCCTATGTGGTTTGAGCGTGCCGAGACCGAGTTGCCAGCATAATGAACATGAATAATTGGCTCAAACTTTTTGTTTTCAATGGAAGCAAAATAACGAATCTAAGTGGCAGGGATAGAGCAAGTAATACATGTATTATGAAACATTAAACTAGCGAAAGTAATACATGTATTATGAAACCTTAAACTAGTAAAATATTGGCAACGTAAGTAGTCCATCCTTATTTATTACAAGCACAAGAGTATTGTAGCTAGAATTTAAAGCTTAATAAAGTGGCTTTATTTAAATATTTGATCGAGGTCGTGGTGTCACGACAGCTCCCGAGCTTCCACTTCAAAATCTGAAATGTTAAATTAGATGTGGGATTAAATCTCAGTGGATAACCTGCAGATTGTTTAGTCATTTGAAAGTACACACAAACTGTATTATTACGAACCAGACTCCTCAGTTATTTCATAAATAAAATTCAAATGTACAAGTTGCTCGACTTTTGAGGGATGGAGTGATCATACCTCTAAGGGCACGAGCAAGAGAAGTGTATGATGGTTTGGAAGAAAATGATTCACACCGTGGAACCCGTATTTACTACGATCAATATAGCACGCGGTTAGTATGAGATATCAAAGACCGGGTGCATTGGCAACAGCTTGCCGGTGACAATGAAAATCAAGTTGATAATCGCGAAGGACGAGCAACCGTCCTAAATCAAGAAGCACTAGATTATGACCAGAGAGCCAGTGCTTACCGTCGCAGAGCTACCAAGGAGATGAGGCTTGCTAGGGGGGAAAGAGAGGTGAAACACATTCACAGTGGGAGGAAGCTGGTTTGTCAAGACCCAAAGAAACAGACCCTTCTGAAGGACGCCGCCCATTCTACTTAGATCTGAAGATCCAAAATAATAGTAACTCTTTGGTTGATATAATAAATACATTAACAAATTACAAAACATTATTATTGTACATTACCACCTCGTTAACTTGATTCTTGATTGAAAAGAGTGGTCCGAGTCTCAAAATCCTTTAACACTACATCTAGCACATTATATTTGGAAATTTATTTCTACATGGTTCCAAATTCTGTAACTCCATAATTTATACTTTAAAATTCATTATTAATAGTGTTTTTTTAATTTTCATTACTAGTAATGTATCATAAAGAGGGTGGTACTATAATGGAATTACATTATTACATATAATATTTAAATATTTTTACGTACATGAAATCTATATTTATCAATTTATAATTAATCTTACAGTTTTCACATTCTATCCATGCACTAATTTAGAATAAAACGAATCCAATATATAAATTTTCTCATTGTACTTGTACATTTATTATATAATTTTATTTTTAAAAAAATTACTGAAAAGGTTATATATATTATATTTTTTTCACATATATTATATGCACATGAATTACAAAGAAATTTTTCAGCTATTCTGTATAATTGATTTATCCTAATTTACATGCCGATATAAAAATCCTATATAATTTATGCAGATATTAGTTTAACAAAATTTTATATAAACCTCATTCTATATATATTTAAATAAAAAAATATACATATTTCCCTAATTATTCACAATTTACTATTATTCATTACATGCGATGTTTCCTCTTTGTGAGGAGATTTAGAAAATCACCGTTGAATTGGTGATGGGGAAATCTTCTATTAATAAGTGACGATTACAGAGATACAACAATATTCCCAAGATATGTGGGTGATATACAAGGAAAGTAATTAAAGAATAATAATTACAAAATTATATAGTCAAAACTAAATATCTCTAGTCATTATCTCTATTACCCCCCGTCAAGTGTTGAGTGGGGTGAAGACAGACGCAAAGCTTGGAACGAAGAAACTCAAAAGTCGGACTAGGTAGGCTCTTGGTGAAGATATCCGCTAGCTGGAGATGAGAAGGGACAAAGTTGGTCGCCAACCTCCCAGAAGAAACGAGCTCACGAACAAAATGATAATCCAAGTCGATATGCTTTGCTCGTTTGTGAGCCACAAGATTCTGGCTCAAGAAAATAGCACTCTTGTTATCACTTAACAGAGTGGGCCGAGAAGAGTACGACGACTGCAACTCACGTAACAAATTAGTGACCCAAACTAGCTCGGAAGTTGTATTCGCCATTTCCCGGTACTCAGACTCACAACTCGAACGAACAACAATAGGTTGTTTCTTTGCGGACCAAGAAACAAGATTGCCTCCAATAAAGATAAAGTAGTCATAGGTGGAACGACGTGTCTAGTTGCACCGGGCCCAGTCGGCGTTAGAGTATCCCAGAATAGAGTTATCATGTCATTTGGTAAAGGACAAACCAAAATGTAAAGTACCCTTGACATACCGTAGGATATGTTTGACTGCTAGAAAGTGAGCAACAGTCGGGGACTGAAGAAACTAACTTACCGAACTGACAGCATACGAGAGATCGGGATGAGTGATGGTCAGATACTGAAGAGCTCCAACGAGGGACATGTATAAAGTAGGATCACCGAATAAATCACCATCAGTAACTAGTGATTCGCTGGTCGCCAAAGGGGTGGAGAAAGGTTTGGAGTCCAACAGTTCAGCCCGTTCAAGAATGTCAGGAGCATACTTGGCTTGACCCACAAATAAGCCGTCAGAAGTGTAGGAAACTTCAAGCCCAAGAAAATAATCCAAGCGACCCAAATCCTTGATAACAAACTCACGATGGGTGCGGGATATGAAAGTTTGCAACAAAGACCTGTCGTTCCTTGTAACAATTATGTCATCCACATATAGTAGTAAGTAAATGATAGATGTACCTCGATGAAAGTGAAACAGGGAAGAGTCACACCGACTTTGGAGAAAGCCAAGACCCAAAAGATAAGAACTAAATCGTTGAAACCAAGCAAGTGGTGCTTGACGAAGGCCGTAGAGGGCTTTCTTAAGACGACATACATTGTTGAGAAACCGAGGGTCCACAAATCCAGGGGCTGTGCTATAAAGACTGGTTTGTCAAAATGCCATTGAGGAAGGCGTTTTTGACATTGAGCTGATGAAGGTGCCAGCTGTGTTGAACAGAAAGAGCCAGAATGATATGAACTGTTGTTGGGAAATTTATTAAGTTTTGATAAAAGTTCCAAAACAGATGGAATAGGACCAGTCAGAATCTGTTAGCTGACTGACGTTTTATATTGAGAACTAGGCTGACCAGTTGAGAACCGTTGTATAGAGCAACTGATGTATAAATTAGATTAGAACACACATTGAGGGGGAACTCAATGTGTATAGCTCTTAGTCTTGAAGATCAGTTATAAAGATCACTTATGTAGATCAGAAGAGAAGTACTGAAGATCTGAAGATAACAAGACTGAAGACAGATAAAGCACATCAGATGAAGTCAGTAAGTTGAGCTAAGACAACTTACAACCAAAGACTTCAGATAGGGCAGATCAGTTCACTTGATCTGTTCAGTTCTAAGAAGTGTTCTGAAAGTTCATTACACTTTCATAAAGGTCGATCAGACAACAAGCATAAAACCTATCAAGACCAGTTTAAATGGTACTTGCTAGCCTATGAGAGATTGACACGACTGTACGGAACTGATAGGACTCAGGGTTGGAGGCTCAATGTTCAACGGCTAGAAAGGACAAAGTTACATGCTTTCGGCCATACCGCCCCTGAGGAGAATCATATCAACCCTGCAAACCTACCTTAAATAGACCAAAATTCTAATTGCTCTACAACGGCTAGTTCGATTTTGTGCCTATAAATAAGGGATCAAACCTTCATAGTAAGGTTATGGAAATTATCTACAAGCAAAAGCTCTCAAGATTTCCGCACGAAGAACACAATCACAAGAATTATTCTTAAGTGTTCATCCCTTAGTTCTTAGCAGAATACATATCCTCTAGCTCTTGGCTACTTAGAAGATAGGATAGTATTCCAGTTGGAACAAAACAAATCTTATACCAAAACACTGTTAGGTTAAGTTTGTTATAGCAAGATTTCTATCTAGGGTTTCTAGATTAGATTTCTGGGATTGGTTGAGTGTGAACTCGTTAAATATCTGTTGGTTGTATTGTGTTGGACTAACACATTAAACTAAGTCCAGTTGGTTAAGTTGGTGTCCCTGCTGATAGGGAAGAGTGGACGTAGGACAAGTTGTCCAAACCACTATAAATCTGTGTGCCTTTAATCTTGCTTTACACATCTGCACACAACTTGTTATTTGCATGCATATTCTGTACCTAAATCAGATTAGCATCAAGCTACTGATCTAATCAGTTTGACATTTTAGTCACCTGATCTGAACTGTTGGTCAGAATCTTCTTTGAGCAAAACTGGTTTTCTACACGGGTTAACTTATCTTTCACACCATCAGTTAAGCTGATAGACGCCGAACTGATCTGTCTACCAGATCAGTAAGTCGGATATCAGTCCAAACTGATTCACATCACACCCTGATCAAACATACGTGCAAACACATCTGATCCACAAAAAAGTTTTGAAGTCTATTCACCCCTCCCCTCTAGACTTCAACGCTCACTGAAACCCATTCGGGACCTACAACTGTAGTAGCCTTAATAACTGGACTAAATGTGAGGTGAAAGTCTGTGCCATGTATCTGATTGAAGCCCTGAGCCATGAGACGAGCCTTGTGTTGCTATATAGTGCCATCCGCATGAAACTTCGTACGAAAAACCTATTTTGAGCCAATGATATTTGTGCCAGGAGTGTTGGAATATAGAGGCACGTAAACACGTACTACATGCGCAGCGGAATAAATAGTTCACCAACAACGAACAGTTAATTGCATAAACAAGTGCGATTAATCATAACAAGAAATCTTACAGAAATTGAACAACAGTTTCTCAACTATGGTATCCACGTAATCCCCGTGGACAGACTTGCACAGATCTGCCAGTATTGAATCTGAGACAGAATTTGCTAGGAAAATTTCTAATCTAGATTTTATGGAGAACCTAGGTTTTTTTAAAACAATATTAATTAATGAATCCCGGGATGTCATATATATAGGGAGAGATTGGCTTAAAACTTAAGCAATCTTTATTAGGTAGATAATTCCTAATCTTGCAAAACAAATCTCAAAGATATGTTTTTCCATACAGATATTTTCCTACAATAATATTCCATAATATTATTTTGGGATTCCTATTTAATTAAATCTAATTTAATTAAATAGTAATAATAATTAATTCTAAATTAATATATTATTAATTCTCCATAAATTAAATATTAAATCTAATTTAATACTTAATCAACCAACCACAATCCGTACACGGGGTTTACTTGTTGTGTGACCCATAGGCCCTCATATATCGAGCGATTAGTCAAACTAACGGTCTTAATTGAACCCTAGACAATAAATCAGAAATTCTCAATATATGAGGCACGTTGCGAGAAACGTGCAACTACCTGTAACTGTAACATGGACTATTACGATTTCCTCCTTTCATTCACGAATACTCGATTAGTTTTGAACATGATGAAGTGTCTATTCAAATAACTTAATCAATTTATCTCCAATCACTAATTGATCAGTTGTGTCACACTTGGCCATAAAGTCCAAGTTGACGTGTATTGGTCAATGACTTTGATCCAATTATGATGAGAAGATGAGTATTCTCTCTAAATCCAATTTTGAGAAATGAATCCTTTTCTTGCCTCAACTACCACGCACATGCATTTCGTGATGAACCCAATCCAAGCCATATCTACCCATAGACGGGTGCAAGCGTCGGTCATGTTCAAAGTTCATCATTCCACACATGTCGTGCGTATTGACCTCAAATCAAAGGAGTACCACATCGCTCCCACTAACCGAGACAACGTAGACACATATAGTGGAACTACATCAAAAGGGTATACCAATATCCTCTAAGGTATTTGCATCCATCATGAGATACCTAGTATCTCGTAGTAAGTGAGATCTTACTACACTCTCTAAGAGTATGATGCAGATCATACATCAATCTCCATTGCATCATCAATATCTCATTCTTGATGATCCTCGATCGAGGCTATTTGAGAATCATGCTTAAGTCATCTGAGTTCTCACTCACTCAATGACAGCAGTGACTCAAGGGAACACGGATAAGAATAGATGCAAACAATCAAACATAATATTCTAATTAGTGTAACGCCATACATTTAATATTAAACAAATAATAATATTAAACAATACTGAATATTATCTGAGTATTATGTTTTTACAAAGGATTGTCTCTAGGACACTAACACTAACAATCTCCCACTTGAACCAGAGCCAATCACCTACATGCCTAACCCCTAGACCATTAAAATGTCTAGTGTGTACATGGACACTCAATGCCTTGGTGAAAGGATCAACCAGATTATCCTCCGTGGGGAAACATTCTAATTCTATCTCTCCTCTAGCGATTATCTCTCTAATAAAGTGATAATGCCTCGGTACATGTTTGTTTCTGTTATTGAATCTAGGTTCCTTAGCTTGCGCAACCGCACCAGTGTTGTCACAATACAACTTTATTGGACTGCTAGCACTTGGAACTACCCCTAGTTCATTTAAGAACTACTTTACCAGACAGCTTCTTAGACGGCTTCCGCCGCAACAATGTACTCAGTCTCGGTTGTTGAATTCGGGGTAGTTTCTTGTTTGGAACTATTCCAACTAACCGCCCCTCCATTGAGAATGAAGACATAGCCCGACTGCGACTTATAATCATCACAGTCTGATTGGAAATTTGCATCAACATAGCCAGTTGCCACTAGCTCTGACTGTCCTCCATAGACCAAGAAACAATCTTTGGTACGTCTAAGGTACTTAAGAATGTTCTTGACAGCAATCTAGTGAGGTTCACCTGGATTCTGTTTGTATCTACCAGTGGTGCTTACAACGAAGGCCACATCTGGCCTAGTGCAGGTCATGGCGTACATGATGGATCCAATTGCAGATGCATATGGTATATCCTTCATGTGCTAGATATCAGTGTCTGTGGAAGGACAATCCTTCTTAGACAGCTTTATCCCATGACATGTTGGCAGAGAACCTCTCTTAGAGTTCTCCATCGCAAATCGCTTCAACACCTTGTCTATGTAGGTTGACTGTGATAGCCCCAACATCTTCTTGGATCTATCCCTATGGATCTTGATCCCTAAGATGTAGCAGACTTCACCAAGATCCTTCATCATGAAGGTCTTTGACAACCATTCTTTCATAGACTGCATGAGTGGGATATTGTTTCCCTTAATGAGTATATCATTGACATACACAACTATGAAAACAATATTCTTCCCACAGCATTTCCGATAAACGCAGGGATCTTTCGAATTTTTGATGAAGTCAAAAGATTTGACAGCCTCATCAAAACGGATATTCCAACTCCTAGAAGCTTGCTTCAAACCATAAATGGATCGTTTAAGCTTGCACACAAGGTTAGATTTTGGCTTTGATATAAACCCTTCAAGTTCAGTCATAAACACTTCCTTATCAATGTTGCCATTGAGAAAAGTTGTTTTGACATCCATTTGCCATATATCATAATCTAGATGTGCTGCTACCGCAAGTAAAATTCAAATGGACTTGATCTTAGCAACTGGTGAGAAAGTTTCGTCATAGTCAATGTCTTCGTGTGACTCTAACCTTTTGCCGCCAACCTAAACTTATAGGTTTGTACTTTACCATTTGCATCAGTCTTTCTCTTGAAGACCCATTTGCAACCTATGGGTTTAACCCCTTTAGGCAATTCAACCAAGTCCCAAACTTGATTGACATACATTGAGTCCATCTCGGATTTCACGGCTTCATGCCACTTCTTTGAGTCAACACCTAATGTTGCCTCAGTGTAAGTTCTCGGTTCGTCTTTATCCGGGATCTCCACGTCATCATGTTCCTCTACGAGGAAGCCATAATATCTGGTGATCGGATTACGAACTCTAGTGGACTTACGGAGTTGTGGTTGTTCATGCTGCACATTCTGATTGTGAAAATTTTGTGGTGCAGCGATTTTGAACTCTGCTATTCTCATTCAGCCTACTTGGAGTTTGTTGCTCGGGCAATGCAACTCCAATTACTCTCCCACTGGCTGAAAGAGGATCACTATGTAATAAACTTCCACCATGTGAGCTACTGAATGCTCCCACTGATTCTTTGTATTATTGCTTTGATAAGACATCAGTCTCCTTGTTAAGTTGTGGTTCTTTAATTTCTTCAAGTTCTATCGTCTTACGACTTTGTTCCTTGAAGGCATACTCTTCTTCAAGGAATTTGGCCTGCCTAGAAACAATCACTGTGCGTGAGAATTACCTTTCTTTCCGGCCCTTTTGGGGTTGGAACAGGCAAACCTCCATTGTCCTTACCGCTGTTGAAGCACTTTCCCTTTGGATTTTCCTTGACACCACCAGCATTCCTCATCTTACCGTTGCCCTTGGCAATAGTTGAGTTTGATTGCTTATGGTTTTTGGTCCTCTTTTTCTTCTTGCCTTCCCTTGGCCTAGAAGATGAAAGACAGACCACTTGCCGTCAAAGCTTGAGTTTTGTGCCCCATCAACGTATCTGCCGCGACCAAAGTTTACAACAAATCAGCTAGCGAGAAAGTGCTCAAAACTTTTGGGCAGAGAGTGGAGTAGCAAATCGATCTGGGTCTCCAGATCATAATCTGCACCCAGATCCTCAAGTTTGTTTAGATGAGCCATCAATTTTGAGGACGTAATCCCTTACGGGGTTGCCCTCCACCATTTTCAGCGACAATATCTCTCGCAAGGTGATCTGACGAGCCCCGTGTTTTTGACTCGTCAGTTGGCTCATTTGACTTTTGGTGTGTCAAGAATCCAATTGTGCTTTTGTGCAGTTAGGACAATCATAATTTTTCGTTTCCAATCAACATAATTTCCCATACAATTCGATTGACTTTAAGTATATTAACAGTGGATTAAAAGGTTACGACATGCTGAACTGAAATAAATAATGATTTGCATAAGCACAAAATTATCACATAATTCGATCACATGTATCATATTAAAATCTCAAAAAAAAAAAATGAACATGCATCAGCCAACATCTCAAAACAGTTTAAATAAGCCACATGGGGTGGGTCATTATTTAAACACATTCAAGCATGTTACAAACAAGAAAACAGTTATAAACCTTTAATATCCAGATTAATAGTTGGCTCCCACTTGATCAATATCAGATTGATAGGGACTTAGGGGAAGTATATGCATATCAATCTTATACCTAAGTAATAATCATGATTAAATACAGAATTATTATTTCGCTTTGAACAAGCTTCGTGGGGAGGGTCATCGTCGCCACTAATAATAATCCACAATCATCTGTTTGGAATTCATTCATGTGAAAGCTATCTTTTGGCCGTCCCGTGGGGGAAATTTCTCCAAAAGAATTCACAAATAAATAAATCATGGAGGTCAAAATTAATTCAATTTTATTATCCGGAATAAAATTGTCAATTAATTATTTAAAACATACTTAGTCATTTTCGAAAGTGAGATTTTTCCAAAATGATTTCTCATGCATTGCATATTCAAACATAATTAAATACGCACGGAAAAATAAAGCAAACATCAAAACAAAAAAAATTAAACATATTGGGCACATATATCCAATTGTCACGGTTAATTTTTTTTGTCATGTCTTGATCTTGAGAAATCGTCTTCATAGCCTTCATCGTTCGTCTTCGATAGGAATCATGAGGCCGCGAAGCGACTTCTGTTGAAATGAGAAGGTCAAAGAGTTGTTTGAAAAGAGAATGGAGGTCGTGGGCGACCTTGAAAGACACCGCAGGTCGGAAGCGACCTCAAACGGATATTTATGGTAAAGATGTAGATAATTGGGCAAGTGTATCCAGATGTGGAAATTGCGGAATTGACCGATAAAACCCTAACCCTAGCGGTTGGAGCTTCCGAAAGCCCGTCGAAGGAAGCCCACGAAGATCTGTGACCTAATTTCTTGTCTATAAATACAACTTGTATCATTCATTGTGAAAGGACGAAAATTTTAGAGTTCTAGGCAGAAAATAATAATAAGATACTCCTGGCTTGGGCGCCCCCAGACGCAGTCTCATTTGAAAGACGAACTGGGTAACCAAATTAGAGCGTATTTCATATTTATTGTTTGTTACTTGTTCGATCCCATTCAATACTAATGTGTTGCCCTAGACGTGAAATCTAGGTTACAACATTTGGCACCGTCTGTAGGAAATTTTTCTGTCGATTCACTTATAAATCCTCAGGAAACCCATCCTTTGTCAATGGCGATCAACCAAGGTAACGCTACCAGAAATGACACCGCGACGGTATTGAGGCCTCCATGAGTTCGCAGCGCTCTCACCCCATTATCCCAGAGGCCACCCCCGACTGGTGGAATCTCGTCCAGACACTGGAGAACGCGAAGGCCTTGTTGGCCATCCTCCACAAGAAGTGCCTCGCCTTCGATGACGAGGATGAACAGCCGCCGATCAAGAAGGCGGCACACAATCCAGGGACTTCTAAGGGCAAGAACGCCCTTGTCGAAAAAGGGTACTCCACAGGCCAACTGGCGTATGATCCGGCGAAGCATGCCATCGTTCGGAATCGCAGGCTCCTGGAAAAGCCGGCAAGATCGGGCAACGTGTTCGATCGACTTGGAGGGCAAGAGGCTTAGAAAGCCCCGATAGCCATCAAGGATGAGGTGCACTCCCTGCCCCATCAAGGTGACCAGGTGGAGCGAGACCTAATTATGGCCCTAAACTTGCACCATGACGAGTTGCCGAGAGGGTCGGCAATCCACCAAGGTGATCCAAGAGCGGTCTACCCCCCAAGGATCATCGCGATGTGAAAATTGAAGCGCTGGCCAGGACGGTCCAGCGACTTCTTGAGCGGATGGAGAATCAAGATGGCCCGGCTGGAGCGGACCACAATCTCTCCATTCCCGATTCTCCCCTCGGGACCATGATCACTTTGGCACCCACTCAACAGAAAATCAACACAGCAGCTCTAGACCGCTACAGTGGGAACACATAACCAAGGGTTCACATAGCCAAGTACAACCCTTACATGGCCTCCATGGGCGCGGCGGATGCTACCAAGTGCCCGCTATTTTCCCTGACCCTGAGGGACCAGGCACATCAGTGGTTCACTTCGCTACCAACCTTCTCGGTGGATACGTTCGAGTAGCTCGCCAGGTTATTCTAAACCCATTTTACAGCCTTGGCACCACGACCTGCTACCAAGCAGCGACTGATGAACACCGAACAAGCAGATAATGAGTCTGATCGGTCCTACATCGAAAGGATCGACAAACTCATACTCGAAGGGGATCCAATCGGGGATGAGGCCAAGGTGCTCGGGGCTGTCGCCGGCCTAAAAAAGGGAACCAAGTTATGGCGACGAATGACCATCGAATATCCGGTCAGCTATAATGACTTCCAAAGGTGAGGTAGCGACATTATCCATGAGTCAGAACTCCAAGAATCAAGCCTCTTCAACGATAGAGAAGTCGCAGACTCAAAGAAGAGCTCCAAGAAAAAATGGGGGTCATTACAAAGCACCTGGTAGCTTCAAGCCTTTCGAGGAAAACATCCCAGTGAAACTAATGGAAGTACTAGGTATGACACCTGGGCATGTCTACAACCAAATCAGAAACCGGGAGCTGCTCCTCCCGCCTCGACCTATCAAGAATAAGGGTAAGGAAAACCCCAACAAATACTGCCACTTCCATAAACAGACTGGCCATTACACTAGCAAATGCAAAGACCTACTCCCCAACTTTGGAGATTGTACGAAGACGGGCTGCTGGATGAATTTGTCAAGCGACCTCAGAGGAATCAAGATCACGCCCAGAAAGGTCGCCAACATGCAAACCAACCCCGGCAGGCCAAACCTGCTCCGGAGGATGCCGGCCAGGGGGAACGACCAGTGCCACCCATGACGGAGGGCGCTAGAGGTCGAATCATACATACACTATCCCCACTCGGGACAGTCGAGGGACTTTCCTCAACCGGCTCGTCTAAAAGACGAATGAAGACAGAGATAAAGGAAATAGAGAATGCCAGAAAGATGGTGTTACCCGTTTTCACGGTAGGAGAAGAGACGAGCACGATCGAGTTTGGCAAAAGGGACAAGGCCGGAATAGTCTATCCAAATGTCGACCCTCTGGTAATCAAAGCTAATATCATGGGCACGACCGTATGCCATTTGCTAGTGGATGGGGGAGCCTTCTGTAACATCCTTTTCAAGAAAACCTTGGACCAGCTCGGGGACTATGACGCATACATCACCCCATGCGACCACGTCGTGAAAGGCTTTGGAGATGCAACCGTGAAGCCGACGGGGATGATACGTCTAGCTGTGGAGTTAGTTTCCACTTTGAATGAAGAAGTTAGGGCCACTAGGCTTTTAGATTTTCTAGTTGTCGACCTCCCGAGCTCCTATAATGGGTTCCTCGGGAGGCCTTTTGAACACGAATTCGAGGCTGCGTCCTCAACTTTTTATTTCTGTGTAAAGTTTTCCACCAAGAGTGGGCTGGTCGGCACGGTCAAAGGTGACAAAGTTGATGCAAGGGGTTGTTTGATTTATTCCTCGTCTCTTTTAAATTCCGCACTGGTATCTAGCAAACAAATACTTGTAATATATAGTGAAAAATAATGCGAAGCCTTAAATGATAAGATGAGCAAGAAAAGAAGTCACGACGACCTCGATCCAAGGATGGGGCCCGAACCAGATGAATTCCTACTCGAAGCAGAGATTGATGATCCACGGAAAAATACTCCAAGGGCCATCCTGGGGGAAGATCTCGAGATGGTGAAGATAGACCCAGCCAGACCAGATCTTGAAGTAATCATAGGCTCCAAGATACCGGACGACCTGAAGGGGAAAGTCATCGACTTTCTCAAAAAGAACTTGGATGTCTTTGCTTGGTCACACAAAGACATGGTAGGCATCGACCCAAAACTCGCATGTCATAAATTGTGGATAGATCCGACTAGGAAGCCGATAGCCCAAAAGAGATGGAAATTTGCCCGGAAAAATATGTGGCGTTGGTCGAAGAAGTGAAAAAATTATTGGACAACGACCTGATCACACAGGTCAACCAGCCCCAATGGGTAGCAAATGCCATATTGGTAAAGAAATCAAACAGAACTTGGCGACTGTGTATCAACTTCACCGACCTCAACAGTGCTTGCCTTAAAGATTTCTTCCCTATGCCCCACATCGATTACTTGATAGATAATACGGCAGGCCACAAAATGATGTCATTTATGGACGCCTTCACCGGTTATCATCAGATAGCTATGCACGAGCCAGATCGGCAACATACCTCTTTCCTGATGGAGAAGAACGTCTACTGTTGGAAAAGAATGCCTTTCGGTTTAAAGAACGCAGGGGCAACATATCAAAGACTGGTCAATCACATGTTCGTCGACCTCATTGGCAAGTCAGTGGAGGTTTACGTGGACGACATAGTCGTCAAGAGCCAGAGGTCGAAAGACCACCTGATGCACCTGGCGCAAACTTTCGACATCCTAAGAAAATTCAACATGCGGCTAAACCCCAAAAAATGCAATTTCGGGTTCGAGTCGGGAAAATTCTTGGGACACCTTGTAAGCAAGCGAGGAATAGAGGCGAACCCCACCAAAGTCAAAGCCATATTGGACATGGGGGCACTTCGAAATGTGAAGGAAGTACAGAAACTCACGGGATGCTTGGCCGCCTTGAATCGGTTCATCTCCTGAATGGGGGACAAGTGCAAGCCGCTGTTCGACACCATCCGAAAAAAGTCAAAATTTGAATGGACACGCGAAAGCCAAAAAGCTTTTGAAAAAATCAAAGCCTACTTGGCGGATGTAAGCATTCTGTCGAAACCAGTTCCGGGGGAAAAGCTTTTCCTATATCTCACAGCATCTGAAACAGCTCTAAGTGCACTCCTCGTTCGAGCAGAAGACATGAATGAATTCCCAATTTACTTCATCAGCCAAACACTAAACGAGACGGAGCAGTGATACCCGGCACTGGAAAAGCTAGCATACGTGCTAGTCATGAGCGTAAGGAAACTAAGGCCATACTTTTTCGACCATCAAGTCGAGGTCCTTACTTTCACACCCCTGAGGAACATATTGCATCGGCCAGACACGTCGGGTCGATGTCTCAAATGGGCAATCGAGCTCGGATAATACAGAGTAAGTTATGCACCCCGACCTACCATCAAAGCCCAGGCTTTAGCCGATTTCATCGTGGAACTCACTTTCTCATCAGGAGCAAAAGATTCAGACAGCCCACCATGGGAACTATACGTGGACGGGTCGGCGACCTCCCACAAATCGGGGGCCAACTTGGTTTTAACAAGCCCAGAAGGAACGTCGTTCCAGAATGCCATCACCTTCAACTTTCCCGCAACCAACAATGAGGCCAAATACTAAGCGCTCATTAGCGGCCTAGAAATGTCGACGGCTATGGGTGTCAAAAGACTACAAGTCCATACGGATTCCCAACTTGTGGCCTACCAGGTCTCGGGAGAATATGAGGTAAGAGACGACAGGATGGCAGCCTACCAAGAGGTTGTGAAAATACTGTGTCAGAAGATCAACCAAATTCATGTCAAGTTAATCCCGAGAGAACAAAACTCGCGAGCCGATGCGTTAGCATGACTAGTGACTTCCGAGGGATCACCAGAGATGAAAGATGTCACCATCACGACATTATCCCACCCATCCACCGCACACGCGGGAGTTGCGATCTTGTAAACCCCAACATCGAACTGGATGACACCCATCATCAAATATTTGACAACAGGTCTCCTGCCAACAGACTGGATCCAGGCTCGACAACTGCAATTACGAGCCACAAGATACACGATGATCCAAAACGAGCTATACAAGCGTGGTTTCAGCATTCCCCTACTCCGTTGCATCACACCTGAACAAGGGCAAGTGATCCTGTGCGAAATACATGAAGGGGCATGCGGAAACCACACCGGGGGGAGAATCGCTGGCTCACAAGACCACAAGACAAGGGTATTTTTGGCGCACACTAAGGGCCGACGCCATCATCTTCTCCCGCAAATGTCATAAATGCCAAATCTATGCTCCCTCCATCAAAAGTGCCCCAGAAGAGCTCACAAGCATCCTCAGTCCTTGGCCATTTGCAAAGTGGGGGATAGATATCATTGGCGCACTCCCAACAGCGACGGGTTCGGTCAAATATGCCCTGGTGGAGGTAGATTACTTCACAAAGTGTGCCGAAGCTGAGGCACTAGCGACCATAGATCAAAACCAGGTCATCAAGTTTATATGGCAGAATATCATCTGTAGATTGGTTTACCACAAGCAATCATATCAGACAATGGTAAATAGTTCGACGGCCTCAAGGTCGAAGCATTCTTCAAAAAATGGAAGATCACAAAACTCTTCTCGACTCCATACCATCAACAGTCGAACGGCCAGGTCGAGGTCATGAACAAGATCATTAAACACCCCCTCAAAGCCAAGATTGAGGGGGGGAAGGGAAATGGGCTAACGAGCTCCCAGATGTTTTGTGGGCCTACAGAACGACCTACAGAAATTCAACAGGAGAAACCCCCTACTCACTAGCCTTCGGGACAGAGGCGGTTGTACCCGCGGAGGTCGACTTCCCCAGTCTTCGCACAGGTCGCCTTCGACCAAAACGAGGAGGCCTTGACCAGAAACCTCGTCCTGCTCGAAGAAAGGCGGCTGGAGGCCAACATGAGAAACACAAGGTACAAGCAAAGGTTGGAGAAGTACTATAACTCCAAAGTACGACTCCAACACTTCAAAGAGGGAGACTTGGTGCTTAAGAAGGTACTCGGCGAATCGAAAGGAGCCCTCGGCCCAAACTGGGATGGCCCATTCAAGATCTCGAAAATCCTGCCAAATGGAGCCTAAGCGCTCGAGCGACTAGATGACGTCAAGGCTCAATACCCGTGGAACGCAACACATTTGAGGAAATATTATCAATAAGTTTACACCCTTGTAATCTATTATTTATCAATAATAATGTCTTTTTCTTCCTCTCAAAATTCCTGTGTAAAACCCAAAGGGATTATGTAAAGAAAACATAAATTACCTGAGGTACGACTTTCAACATACTGAGGGAAGGATCGACACCCCTTGAGGGGTGACCTCCCCTGACTTTGTAAGATGACCAAAAGTTAAAGTCCAAATATAAAGTCGCACTAACGATAAGCCGACAAGGACAAATAAAAATCAAGTCGTATAAGGAAATCAAGTCAACAAATCAAAGGAATGAGAAAAGAAAATTTCATTAATATTCATAATGGGGCCCGAAGGCGGATACAGGGAAACAAGCCCGAAGGCCAATACACCAAAAAAAAAGGGGTGCAACAAGATAGGATCTTCAAGAAGTACCACCGCTCAAGGAGCTACAGAACTATCGTCCGACATCTCCTCGATGTTCCCCTCTGCGACCTCTAGCAAAGGGACCTCGGGGGCCGATTCTGACTCTGGCTCGGGGGCTGGGCGCACGATCCGACTTAGATTAGCAAAAAAGTAAAGGTTGACGCCCATGTCTTCCAAATCCTTAATCTCCAGAAGGACGGTGGGGGCAGGAGGGTAGTCGCGGATGTAATCGGATAACTCGGCAACAAAAGGAGCGAGGTCGCCAGTCGGATTTGCCCTGTGAAAGACCTGGATGGCCCCGACATAGGCCATCACATACGTGAAGTTGGCGTTGAGCTCCTCGGTCCTCTTGAAGTCGTCCTCCCTGGCGGCCAGCACCCTCCAGGCCCCAGCCAGCTCGCCCTCTAGCCGGGTCACATTCGCCTTCTCGGCCCTCAACTCGCACTCGACCTCAGCCTTGAGCAGCTCGGAGTTGGAGAACTCCAGTTTCTTCTGAGCATCGGCCGCAAAGACCAGTATCTTGGCTTGATCGGCGACCCTAGCCTGCGACTTCTTTAGCTCCTTCAACTCAGCCTCCAGCTGAGCGCTAGTCTTCTCCAGATAGAAGACCGCCTTTTGAGAATGGGCAAGGGCCGAGTATAAGTTACCTGTCGCCTTCTGCCGATTAGCATTGTTGTGGTCCGATTGCGTCCACCCCCGGGTTAGGTTCTGCAGGCCCCTCCAGAGATAGGCGGGCCAACTTTCGGGGACCCCAGCTGGGACGATATGACCCGACCTCAGAAAGTTCAGGGCCTCGGGGTCAAACTTGTGCGGGGTGAGCTCTGGGCTGTAAAAGAAATTCGGGAGTCGATTAAGCGGGGGAAGAATAAAAAAGTTTTCACATAGTCAAGAACGTACTCGTTGACACGGTCGGCGTCCCAACCTAACCAGGAGTCATCCTCCGGAAGTCGATCTCCTCGAGGAGCGGAGGCGGGCTGCGAGGATGGGCGGGGTTGTGACCTCCTGGTCTCTTGGCTGGTCTCGTCCCTCGCCCTTTTCTGAGCGGGCTCAAGAGCTGGCTCTTTGTGCTTCCTTTTCCCCTTGTCAGAGGTAGAGGGGCCAGACGGAGTCGAGCTCGGGGGAGGGACATCAGCGGCCACCACGTGCTTCATTTGGCCCAGCACAGACTTTTTCCTAGAGGCCATGATCGCGGCGGAGGGCTGACAACGGTAGACGGGGATGTCGTGGTCTGCGCACCAAAAATATCAGACACAAAAAAAAATAAAAAAAATGCGTAAGGGGAGGTCGAAAGTATAAGAACAGATACTCACAAGGGATGTTCAAATGGCGAGGATAAGTATAAAGCTTGGCCTTTAACCGATCGAGCTCAGAGTTAAGAGCGTTGACGTCGCGAAGACTCGGGGCAGTGTCGCGGATGATCTTGAAAGCCTCTTGGAAGTCCCAGAACAGGTCAGCGGTCGAGGGCGTAAACACTGTAAAAGAAAAGGGGAATTAGATCAGTACGACCTCGAAAGTATAAAAATAAAGGTATACCATGTTCGACTCAACGCGCGTAATCTGTGGGAACCCAAATGGGCAGTGTACTCGAAGGGTCCGTTGATTCCCAAGCACCAACAATGAACCACCACTTCCGGTGCCAATCGACAACTTTGTTCGGAATCCCACTCACGAGCTCCCGGTCCTTGTGAAGTCGTACGACATTATAGCCGCCGGCTTGAATGATTGGTGACATCACGTAAGCAACCTCGCCAAGAGTCGGCATCCGGTGTAGCCCAGCCAACCCCAGAACTGTCATCGAAGAGATTATGTAGCTCCAGCCATTCGGGGTGATCTGGGTTTTGATTCCAAGCCGCCAGTAGGTGGGAGATCGTCGGGTGAAAGGGAAAGTGAATTCCCGCTTCCATCATGTGCTCGTTAACCGCTATCATCCCCGGAGGCGGCTGGTCGGCACTCTCGTCGGAGGTCGCCCCATAAAAATGCACGTCTCGGGGCACTTTATACAACCGGTGAAGGTAACGCACGTGTATGTCGGACAGAATCGATTTGTACCTAGACAGGTCGGAAACCATGTTCTCAGAGCGGACCGACCTCCTATACGCACGTTCAGGTTGCTTATATGGGGCCTCTGCTGAATAAGCGTGGTAGTCGAAAGCCCGCTCGTAGGCCCCATAATCCTAGGCCGGAGCCGAGGTACTGGCGGGCTATTCCCGCCCTGACGCGGCGGAGCGGAACGTGCCAATATCCAAGGGAGGGAGATGAGTAATGTCCTCTAACTCCTGCAGAAACCGCTCATCCATGCCCTCGGTATCCTGGACAACGCGCCAGATACCCGCAGATGAGGATCCGCCCTCATGGCCGGCGGCCGAACTGGAGCCATGGTGTTGCCAGAGGTGGTCTATCGCTATGTTGTCCTCCTCTGAGGACGAAGAAGCCAGAGGACAAAGAGCAGTGGGCGTCGAAGGATCAGAGGCCATGGAAAGAGTGTGGAAAAAGGGGGGATTACCTGAATTTAGTCTCGTCGGAATCTCGAATGTTCGCCGGAGAGGTTGAAGCTTGGGATTGTAGGAGAGTTTGAGCTGCACGAGAAGGAAGAAATGGCAACAAGTATGAAGCCCTAGCTCTTTTTATAGAAGGAGACGGGGGTCAAAGTGCAATAAAGACATAAGTCGGAAACCCTTCTCGAAGAAACAAAGTCGCGTAAGTCGCACGTAATCTACACCGCGTTCACCGATTGAAGAGGTCTGAGGCACATGACCTCATCCGCCTGCAACATCATCATGGCAAATCCATCAAATCTTGCACGGATCGACGCAACGGTCCACCTTCTCAAGGCTGACCAGGCATCTCGGGAGTGTTTCCTGAGGTCAACCCGCCATAGGTCGATCAAATTACAAAGTCAAGCCTAGGTCTCGATGCAGGCACGCGACCTCGACTTGAGGGGCAATTGTTGTACCATGAAATATTCTAACCCGGTGAAGCAATCATTTAGAGCGACTTCGATAGGAATCATGAGGCCGCGAAGCGACTTCTGTTGAACTGAGAAGGTCAAGGAGCGGTTTGAAAAGAGAATGGAGGTCGCGGGTGACCTTGGAAGACACCGCAGGTCGGAAGAGACCTCAGACGGATATTTATGGTAAAGATGTAGATAATTGGGGGCGCGGATATCGCGGGGTAAGCAAGGCAAGTGTATCCAGATGCGGAAATCGCTGGATTGACCGAGAAAACCCTAACCCTGGCGGCTGGAGCTTCCGAAAGCCCGTCGAAGGAAGCCCACGAAGATTTGTGACCTAATTTCTTGTCTATTAATACAACTTGAATCATTCATTGTGAAAGGACGAAAATTTTAGAGTTCTAGGCAGAAAATAATAATAAGATACTCCTGGCTTGGGCGCCCCCAGACGTAGTCTCATTTGAAAGGCGAACTGGGTAACCAAATTGGAGCGTATTTCATATTTGTTGTTCGTTACTTGTTCGATCCCATTCAATACTAGTGTGTTGCCCTAGACGTGAAATCTAGGTTACAACACATACAAGTTCGTCACATAAATCCTACGCATGTGAAATTTCTAGGAGTTTACGTGACTAACCTCTCTGAGTGACAATTGTTGAGAAGATGTATCCCGTTCACACGAACACACCAAAAAACCTTCTTAAGTATTCCCTCTTCCTTGTCCAAAAATCAGGTGGTAGGATACTCTCGAACAATTAACAAAAGGAAAAAAATAAAATTATGTTGTACCACTGTTGTGGATTTCTAATTTTTCCAACACATGGAAGTGCACACTCACAATTGAAGTTTTTTGAAAAATTATAATCTGTCGATGTTTCAAAATTTATTGATATTTTGTCAATGCTGATATTTTTCGAAAAAATCAATTTCAGTGTTGTCTTGGGGATGAAAAATTCATCCCCTATTTATAATAAGGGGGGACAAAAATTTTAGCTCAATTGGGTCATTGGGAAATTTCCTTGCTTCTTCTCCAAGAAACAATCTTGAATATATCCAATATATTCTATTTCTCAAAATATCTCCCGAATAAAATCTCCTCCTCTTTATGTTATGGAATTTTTGAAAATATCATTATAAATAGCCAAGTGGGAGATTCCTTGAATTTAATGAGATAATCTTGTATTCCAAGAATACTTATCCTCATTCCATAACAAAATTCAAAGAAAGTCTTTCTCCCTCTTTTATTCATAATTTTCGAAAAATATAGAAAAATTAGGCAACAAAAATTTATTCAGTTATTGGACTTTATGTTTGGGCTACTTGAGGGGCCTTTAGGAGAATTAAGATTGGACCTTCCAATGGACTTTAAATTTCCAATATTTAGCCACAATATTATTCAAGCCCATATATATTAATTAATCCCACTACATAATTAATATTGTATTATCCATCTTAACCCATATTACTGTTAATATGACTCCCGGTTATTATTTTCCGTGTTTAAGATTATCCAGTCCATTAATTAATTTTGGTCACTGAAATAACTTCATATTAATTAACATATTTTTCATTGGTCAAGGAACGACTCAACATTATTATCCATACCAGAAATTAATTCCACTTGTAAGATTTGGTATGATAAAACTTATGAGCCTCCCAAGGGGACAAATCAAACAAGACGTCCTTGCACACGTTTCACCGTATTAAATCTTAGCAATCGTCGTGTAACCAATAACATTGCCCAAGATACAAGGTATTGAATCTCACTGATCCTCTTCCCATCATAAGTCAAAGCAATGGCTATTGATTCCACATGATCCTATTTAAGGGACAGAGATTAAGAAATAATGAACTACTGGGGTCTAATTCTTCTATATTCAGTACTGAAGAATTTGTCCTCCTATAGGTCCTGTTCAGTGCATCATAATGCACTAGTGCAATCTCTTGGTCAAGACAAGTCAATCTGAGCCTTACACTTCAACCTTTCACGATGGTTTGTTCATTTCCATCTGGGTCGTGAATTCTGTACTTTTAGTTACAATGGACTGTTAATTTAATCTTCTGTGATCTGGTATCACTAAATTAACTACAATGTAATACGTACTATTTATTGAACAGTTATGCAGTAAATATATGTAACATTCAATGATATTTAAAGCATAAGTGATAAATAATTATTTTCAGTAAATAGGATAGAAATTCAGTCTGGTTATACAAAGTAAAAGCATATTTTCCAGTATAATCCCAACACTAATGTGAGATAAATTTGGCTTCTTGCCATGCCATAACTCGTATGGTGTATGCTCAACTGATTTGGATGGAATCATATTCAGAATGTAGATTGAGGTTTGGAGTGCGTATCCCCATAAGAATGTTGGAAGAGAGGAGAAACTCATCATGGACCTTACCATGTCTAACAGGGTTCCGTTTCTCCTCTCGGACGCTCCATTCATTTGGGGTTTGCCGGGAGGAGTCCATTGTGATTGGATTCCATGTAACTTCAGATAATCAGTGAATTCATGACTAAGATATTCTCCTCCTCGATCTGATCGAAGAGTCTTAATACTCTTACCAAGATGCTTCTCTACTTGAGCTTTATACTCCTTGAATTTCTCAAACGATTCGGACTTGTGTTTCATTAGATACACATACCCGAATCTAGATAAATAGTCAGTAAAAGTTATGAAGTAGCCGAATTGACCCCTAGCTAGAGTGGGTAGTGGTCCACAAACATCACTGTGGATCAACTCTAGAACTTCTTTGGCACGAACCCCTTTCCCAGAAAAGGGTTTGTTGATCATCTTGCCCTCGAGACAAGATTCAAAATTACCATAAGACTCAAAGTCTAATGGGGTTAAGTAGTCTAACTTTCTTAACCTTGCAATTCTTTTCTCATTTGCATGACCAAGTCTACAATGCCACAAGTAAGTCGGGTTTCATGATTACTAAGTTTGAGTCGTTTGTTTTGTATATTAAGAATATTATGTCCACAATGCAACAAGTATAAACCATTCGATAAAGGAGCATTTCCATACATATCACCATTAAGTGAAAAATAACAATTATTATTTGCAAAATGGAAGGAAAAACCTTCAATGTCAAACATAGGAATAGAAATAATGTTGCGAGTAATAGAAGGAACAAAATAACAATTATTCAGTTCAAGTCTAAAACCAGAGGGTAAGTTTAAAACATAAACGCCAACACGTTCAGCAGCAACTCTTGCTCCATTCCCAACGTGTAGGGCGACTTCACTCGGCCAAACTGCCGTGCTATGCTTGAGACCCAGCACATTAGTACAAATGTGTGAGCCACAACCGGTATCCAATACCCAGCAGTTAGTATCATTTGTGGACATGTTTATCTCAATAACAAACATACCTGTTCCAGACGCTGAGACACCTTGTGTCTTCTTTTCAGCTGCTAGAACCTTACAGTCCTTCTTCCAATGCCCCTTCTGCTTGCAGTGGAGGCATACATCCTTGTCCACCTTCTCCTTCTTTTGAATCCTACCTTTGGGCTTAAGGAAGCTTGGCTTAGAGCCTTTCTTTGCCTTGCCCCTTCGCTTCTTCTTTCCTTTCGGAGCAGAAGTAGTAGAGGCACTCACCATGAGCACGAGCTTTTCCTTAGCAGTGGAAGACTCAAAAGTCTTTAGCATGTTATGCAGCTCGGGCATAGTCGATTCCGTCTTGTTCATATTAAAGTTTACCACAAAACTTGAATATGAATCGGGAAGTGACTGAAGAATGGCATAAACAGCAACGTTGGTATTGAGCTCAATGCCCAAACGACCAAGTTTCTTGATCAGCCCAATCATCTTCAACACATGAGGGAAAACCTTCCCTCCCTCAGACATCCGGCATCTAAACAGATCTCTCATTACCTCATAAATCTCGGAACGAGATTCAGAATCAAAGAGATCCTTCAGATGTTTGATCATCTCGAAGGGAAGCATCCTCTCATGCTGCCTTTGCAACTCGGGAGTCATCTAGAGTAGCATAACACACTGAGCCTGGGAAGCATCTTCTTGATGCTTCTTTTGAGCCTCGACGCCAAACCCCTCATACTCTTCAGTACCAGCCTCCGGGGTAGCAGGGATTATCGTGTCCAACACGTACTCAATCTTTTCTTGCCTGAGCACCAAACGAACATTTCGGTGCCAGTCGAGAAAATTTGGCCCAGCCAATTTGTTCGTTTCCAAAACGCTTCTCAATGACAAGTTATTCATTTCAACAATCCTAGAGAAATAAAATAAGACGTGAATTAAAACACGTAATTCCTACGATCAATATTCAGCAATCAAAATAAATGTGGCCTTTAACATTATTCCGTTTCCATTATTTTCACATACTTAATGACCTCATCGGAAAAGTATGAATTTATATCCAATATAAATCACAATGGACTAGGATCCACATTACTACCATCATAATCCCAGCGAGGGGTGATCATTACAATAACATAACTGGTAGGTTCCAAACTAATTGCAAAAACTGCAACTCCTAGTTTGTCGAACCCAGTTCGACTGATGTCACTTACCCTTTGTTCCCAGCGAGGGCTAGCGAAACAAAGTTAAGTTGGTTTACAACCATCAAGCGGCGACATTTCATGTCCCTATAAAAGTCCCGTTAGATGTAGATCCGAGCAAAAGATGGGGGTCTTTAAGTACTCATTGGAACGAAATCTCCGGTTTACTTTTAACTTTGATGGAAGACATCTTATCAAATTAATGAGAAAACCATATTTTAGTGAGGAACGTTTTTAAAGGCGGGGTATTACTTGCTTAATCGAGATCCATCATGATATCTAAGTCACATTTGAGAAATTACGGGTGCCGCCTACTCAAACATGACATATACGGACTAACAAATATTTGGGCGCCGTCTACCCAAGCATTTAGTACGGTCAGACAAATATTGGGCGCCGCCTACCCAAACAGTTATAATGCGGACTTAAAATTGCGTTAACTAATTGAAACGAGTAAACAAGTTAACAGTGGGTTTTAATAAACCTTTTACAAATCGAACTTAAATTCATTTAAAAAATTTAATTTTAAGATTATTAAATATGATTAATCCAATTAATCGTCTTGGTCCAACCAATTTTAATTTCAGAATTAAATCTAATAAAATTCCAAAATTTAAAATTTAATTATTTTAATTATTTTATTTCTGGGGGCTCAGGTGCAATTTCTGAAATTTGGACTGGAGGGCCTATCTCAAATCAAATTTGCAAAACAGTCCTCCCACATCATCACCCTTCCAATCGAATCCAATCCGACCAAAATTTCCAAAAACCTCAATTAATTGCTTCATCATCATCATTTTAGACAACAATTAATCTAATTAATTGAACCAAGAACCAAAACAGAAAATTTAGATTTAGTTTAAGCAACGAAAAGGTCGAAATAGACGACGAAACAACGCGATAAACACAGGCGATCGAGCAGGCACGAGTCGCCAACGTCACGCCTAGCGTGCGAGCAACTCATCATTCAGACGACCGATGCAGAAAGTGATCGCGGGGGCCGCGGTTGCTTTGATCGAAACAGGTTCGAAACCAGATAGACAAAACCAAGGGCGATTATCGAGTCGGCGGCGTGCCACTAATTCATCTCAATTCCAGTGGCGCGCCGCCTTGAGACGCATTGAAATAGACACTCAGGTCAAGCCTCGAAAATGCACAAGCAACGGGCCTCAAAATTGGAACGAATCGGTGGCGCACCGCCGCGAATCAAAATGAGCAGAGGGTGGCGCACCACCGTGAAAAGAGGCAGAGCAAAAGCATTTCGAAGATGATTCGTGAATTTTGGAGTCACAATTTGCACCACAGGCTTCCGCCGGTCGAAAGGTGGGGGAAATATGCAGCGCTGCGGCGAATCCCCAAAAAGGGGAAACCCTAATTCTGGGTGAAGGGGATGAAGTCGTCCGATAAAAAAAAAATCAAAGGGTGCGGTTTTGTCCAACAAACCGTGCCCCAGGTTTTAAAAAAAAATCTTAATTTTTAAATTAAAACCAATTTTAATATGCAATTAAAAACAAGAGTCTGGAGCTCTGATACCACTGTTGGAATATAGAGGCACGTAAACACGTAACACATGCGCAGTGGAATAAATAGTTCACCAACTACGAACAGTTAATTGCATAAACAAGTGCGATTAATCATAACAAGTAATCCTACAACAATTGGACAACAGATTTCTCAACTATGGTATCCACGTAATCCCTGTGGACAGACTTGTACAGATCTGTCAGTGTTGAAACTGATACGGAATTTGCTAGGAAAATTCCTAATCTAGATTTTATGGAGAAACTAGGTTTTCTTAAAACAACGTTAATTAATGAATCCCGGGATGTCATATATATAGGGAGATATTCACTTAAATCTTAAGCAATCTTTATTAGGAAGATAATTCCTAATCTTGCAAAACAAATCTCAAAGATACGTTTTTCCCTACGGATATTTTCCTACAATAATATTCCATAATATTATTTTGGGATTCCTATTTAATTAAATCTAATTTAATTAAATAGTAATAATAATTAATACTAAATTAATATATTATTAATTCTCCATAAATTAAATATTAAATCTAATTTAATGCTTAATTAACCAACCACAATCCGTACAAGGGTTTTTACTTGTTGTGTGACCCATATATCGAGCGATTAGTCAAACTAACGGTCTTAATTGAACCCTAGACAATAAATTAGACATTCTCAATATATGAGGTACGTTGCGAGAAACGTGCAACTACCTGTAACTGTAACATGGGCTATTACGATTTCCTACTTTCATTCACGAATACTCGATTAGTCTTGAACATGATGAAGTGTCTATTCAAATAACTTAATCAATTTATCTGCAATCACTAATTGATCATTTGTGTCACACTTGGCCACAAAGTCCAAGTTGACGTGCATTGGCCAATGACTTTGATCCAATTATGATGAGAAGATGAGTATTCTCTCTAAATCCACCTTGAGGAATGAATCATTTTCTTGGCTCAACTACTACGCACATGCATTTCGTGATGAACCCAATCCAAGCCATATCTACCCATAGACGGGTGCAAGCGTCAGTCATAGTCAAAGTTCATTATTCCACACATGTCGTGCTTATTGACCTCAAGTTAAAGGAGTACCGCATCGCTCCCACTAACCGAGACACCCTTAGACATATATAGTGGAACTACATCAAACGGTTGCTCGGATGGGTATTCCAATACCCTCTAAGGTATTTGTGCATCCATCATGAGATACCTAGTATCTCGTAGTAAGTGAGATCTTACTACACTCTCTAAGAATATGATGCAGATCGCACACCAATCTCCATTGCATCATCAATATCCCATTCTTGAAGATCCTCGATCGGGGCTATTTGAGAATCATGCTTAAGTCATCTGAGTTCCCACTCACTCAATGACAGCAGTGACTCAAGGGAACACAGATAAGAATTGATGCAAACAATCAAACATAATATTCTAATTAGTGTAACGCCATACATTTAATATTAAACAAATAATAATATTAAATCAATACTGAATATTATCTGAGTATTATGTCCTTACAAAGGATTGTCTCTAGGACACTAACACTAACATGGAGGACTTTAAACCAAGTCCCAAGTTTGATTTGAACGAAGGGCATCAATTTCTTCTTGCATGGCAGCAAGCCACTCTGGACGCTTAACTGCAGGTTTGAAACCCCTTGGCTCAGAAGTAGCAACAAGAGCGGATAAAAGAGTTGTAGAGGCCAAGTCAAGCGAATATCGTGGTTTGAATACACCCGCCCGGGCCCGTGTGATCATCGGGTGAGGCGGAACCCCTGGCGGATGCACATCGACAGCTGGGTTGGGCGCGGTTGGAGCAGGGACGTCGATCAGGTCTGGGGCCGGGACATTGAGAGGAGCTGGGGCAGGCTCCTGAATAGGGATAGGCCTGAGAGTAGGGGTTGGAACCTGGACAGGCGGCGTCTCCTCAAGCTGATCATCGAGAGCAGGTGTTAGGCGACGCGACACAGGCGCACAAGGCGGTGGTACCTGTGGTTTGGGTATTGGGCCGGCCACGGCGGGCGGGGCGCCAGAGGCATCTATAAAAGTCGTGACCTCTAAGTTAGAGACCGAGGTGGTGGAAGGGTCTCGAGAAAATGGAAAGCAACCTTCATCAAACTGGGCATGACGCGTAATGAAAATCCGTGAAGAGACCGGATCAAAGCAACGGAAGATGGAAGCCTGTTGATCACAAACATGGAAAGACTACGAGGCTCCAGTTTATTAGCAGCATAATCTCGAAGATACGGAAAGACACGACATCCGCAGGGCCAAAAATTAGCATAATTTAGAGCGTAGCCAAATAGCAACTGAAAGGGAGATGAATTATGCAAAACCGAAGATGGAAGCCTGTTGATCACAAACACAGCTGTTGCAAATGCGTCAAACCAAAGAGAAGCAGTGGCATGAGCATGAAAAAGCATAGATAGCCCTGATTCAGAGATATGACGATGCTTACGTTCAGCCTGACCATTCTGTTGCGGAGTGTAGGGACAAGACAATCGATGAAGTATGCCATGCTGAGTCATAAAAGTACGAACCTTGCTGTTCACAAACTCTGTACCCCCATTACTTTGAAACACCTTAACTTTTCGATCAAACTGATTGCAAACAAAGGTATGAAATTGAACCAGAATATCATAAAACTCAAACTTGGTACGCAAGGGATAAATCCAAGAAAAACGAGAATAGTCATCGATAAAAGCAACATAATAGCGAAAACCATCAGCAGTAGAAATGGGTGCAGGACCCCATAAATCGCAGTGTATTAAATCCAAAACAAATTCAGCACGTTTCTCATTCAATGGAAAAGATAATCTCTTGCTCTTTGCCAACTGGCAAGAGGAGCACACACACTCGGACTAGGCAAAACTAAAGTAATTGACAGATGACCAAGTTTATTAAACAAAGAAATAACAGAATTCGGGACATGCCCCAAACGTAAATGCCATAAAGTAAAGCTAGCCTTTAACTCTTTATTCCGGAATACAGCCACCAAAACCGGAATGCCTCTATCAAGCAGGTATAACCCTTTATCACACCTTCCCTGGGCCAGAATTTGCTTTGTCACTCAGTTCTGAATCGCAAAGAACTTATCAGAAAAGATCACATCAACAGGAAAATCAGATGTTAATTTACTTATAGATAGCAAGTTTTTAGTGATATGAGGGACCACTAACACGTCCAACAACTGAACATCTGCAGATAATTTACTAGAACCTATATGAGAAATATTCAAAGCATTGCCATTACTAAAAATGATAGAACCGTTACCAGTGTAGGGCTCGTAAGAGTCAAGAGCAGTGGGCTGATTCGTCATGTGGGCAGAAGCACCTGAGTCGAGATACCAATCAGGGGCCGGGTCCGACACATTGCATGAAGAAGTGAAAGCTTGGGCCAAATTAGCAAACGAGATAGCCTGACGAACAGTGAGAAACTGAGGACACTTATCTGCATAATGCTCCCCACGGCAAATCTGACAGCGAGGAGCCTGCGCCCCCCATTAGAAAAACCTGAAGTACCATTATTGAAACCAGAACCACCCTGTTGACCCCGGTTTCTAGAGTGTTGGCCACGATGACCCGAGAACCCTGAGCTTTGCCCAAAACTCGAGCAAGGGCCACCCTGCTGGCCACGGTTGTGAGTGTTGTTCGGGTGATTTTTGTCGTGTGAAGGACGGCCCGGCAGATGAGGTCCCATGGCCAGAGGTAGTGAATGCGGCTTGCGGCGCGGAAGTCTCCATAGAGCGAAGCATGGAATCATACTGCTTAGCCTGACTTAACAAATCTCAAAATGTTGGGACGGGGCTAAAAGCCATTCTAGTATCCACAAAACTAGCAAATTGAACGCCCAGACCACACAAAAACTAATGACTTTTATCTGATTAAACAACAGGATAACCAATAGCATGAAGTTGATCACATAACATCTTAAACTTCTTACCATATTCATCAACCGTGGACTCGCCCCGACGAAGAGAGAGAAGTTCCACGCGGAGTTGATGCTGGCGAGAGGGAGAGGAATAGACAGCCTCCTGGGTCGACCAAAATTCACGCGAGGTCGTGGAGTCGAGAACTTCGAAGGCAGCGTCTTCAGACAACGACGTATACATAACACTGAGTAACTTGCGATCTTTGATTTTCCATGTTGTGAAAGCCGGGTTGGGAGTGACAGCGCCATCAGCGGAGGTGATGGACGGTGGAGGTGCGACACAGGAGCCATCCAGAAGTTCGAAGCAATCCGCCATGTGTTCGACTTGGCGACGCCAAGGAAGGTAATTTGATTGGCCCAATTTGATTCCTGACACCATGTTAATCATGGATGTGACAGGTAGGGTTTCCGAGGTAGGGTTCGCCATTGCGGGAGGGATAGGGCTGAAAGTGAGGAAGGAAAGGGAAATCAGAGAAGATAGCAGAGAAGGCGGCGATGGCCGATTCACAGAGAGGAGGATCGATATAGGTGTGATACCATGTGAGGAGATTTAGAAAATCAACGTTGAATTGGTGATGGGGAAATCTTCTATTAATAAGTGACGATTACAGAGATACAATAATACTCCCAAGATATGTTGGCGATATACAAGAAAGTAATTAAAGAATAATAATTACAAAATTATATAGTCAAAACTAAATATCTCTAGTCATTATCTCTAATACTCTTTTTAATTATTAATCATATTTCATGCATGGGAGCATATGAATAATTTTTCTACAAATCAAGGATCCAAAAATAAGAAATTAAAAGATTGAGAAAATATAGTTACCTTTGTTTTGGTGTTTGAACGTCAACTATATCAGTTGGATTTTGGATGAGCATATTCAGAAATGATTATGTAGAATAAGATTTTTTTTTCTTTTCTTAAATTTGTAATATGAATAGGATGTTGTAAGTTTCCTTTGCTATTTATACATAATTTGAGAGTGTGAAATTTCGTCTTGTTGATCTAAGATAGATACGTGGCTTTTGTAAATTTTTTTGAAGATATAATACTTGTGACTAATTGATCCTAGTCAAAGTTGTTGGGATATTTAATTTTGATTATTTATGCCAAAACAATATGTAATTGTCAACTTGTATTATTTAAGTTCATTTCTACAGATAACAAGTTGAGGGGGAAGTGAACAAGTTGAGGGGGAACTCGTCTGAAGTCTCCTGAGAAAATAGGTCTGAAGACAAGTGGCCTGAATGGAAAATAGGCCTGAGGAAAAGTGGTCTGAATGAAAGAAAGCTGAGTCCAAGATCGCTGAACGTCAGATGGCCTGAATGCTGAAATGCTGAAATCCTGAGTGCTGGAATCCTGAGTGCTGAATGCTGGAAACTTGAGTGTTGGAATCTTGAGTGCTGAGTGCTGAATCCTGAGTGCTGAGTCCTGAAAGCTGAATGCTGGAATCCTGAGCGCTGAGTGCTGAATGCTGGTTTCAGAAGGCCTGAATGCTGATGTGGACCAATCAGAGGAGGTCCCTGTCAAAAAGCTGCGGAAATTACAGAATGGTATGGATTTGAATGTGACTTTATTCAACGGTAACATTCAAATCCACACTATAAATACAAGCTTTTCCATCATATTAAGGGTGGAAAAATGCTATCAAGCCAAGAGTCATATCTTCAAGCATTCCCACCATAAAACACAAATCTGTAGATATCCAAGATATATTCAAAAGTGTTCTAAACCCAATCTAAGCCACACATGATATATCCTAAGCTTAGAGAGATTTTCCGAACCCTAGCATAAAGGCTAAACCATTGTAAGGGAAAACCTCAATCTAGTTGGAGACAATACCAAACTCAAACCCCTTTCTTGAGAGAGAGTTAGTGGTTAAGTGAGGTAGTCAAGAGGCGATCCCGTGAGGGAGATAAGTCCAGTTGAAGAGGCAATCCTGTGGAGGGTGATAAGTCCAGAGGCGAACCCATGAGGGTGATAAGTCTACTTGAGTGAGAACTAATTAAACATCTGTAAACAATCCCGCAAGGGAGGGTAGGCAATCTCGTGGAGGGAGATAAGTCCTGTTTGAGTGAGAGCTCTATAAATATCTGATTGTACTGTGTTGACTAACAAAATAAACTTTGAAGGAATTTCCCTACGAATAAGGGAGAGTGGACGTAGGAGCTTGCATCTCCGAAACACTATACTTTGTTGTGTTCTTTATTGCTTTATGTTCTTGTCATGTGAAAATGTTTAATAACCACAAAAACAATTTTGTAAGAAGAAAGAAAAAATTTTAAAATCACATTTTCACCCATCCATTTTTCATAAAATTAAACTGGTATCAGAGCAGGTGTTCAAAAGACCACTGATTTTGGTGATTATTGTTTTCTTTTAAGAAAAATTATTTGTGGTCATCTGAACAGATTCTTTTTTAAAAAGGGGAATATATTTTTTTGTGGAAGCTGTTTTTAATGGTTTCGACTTCATTATTATCGCGAGTCATTTTTTACGGAGTGTATTATGTGGCTAATTTGGTAACAACTCCCAAACAAAACATGCACGTGTACGATAAGTTGTAAATAAGAAGAATTTGTTGACCCAGTTCGTCGGGAAACGACTACTCTGGGGGCATACCAAGACAGGATGTGATATTGCGAGCTTTACACGTACAATACTTGATACACCTTATGAAGATGAATCATTACAGATGAAGATAATTTGGAGAACTCGCCTCCGGGTGCTAGGGTTTCTAGTAGGGATAAATGATCACTCGAATTCTTTTTTGTTCCTCACCTCTCATGTGTGGGTATAACTTTTTGGGGAGATTTTTTCTGAACCTTTCTCTTCTTCTTTTTTCTTCCTTTTATAGCACTCCGGCAAGCATGAGCTGGGCTGGCAAGCATGAGTTGGAGACCTCTGGTCATGCAAGAACTCACGTAATGCTGCCACGTTTTCAACTTCGTCTTCTTGGTTGATCTTGGAATTTTCTTGCCTGTATAGCACTCTTTTGGTCGTCCAAATTAATGTTTTGCTTGGTTGGATGCTTTGTTCGCCCCTTTAACCATGTCAGTTTTATGCTGGATCATTGTCCTCCTCGAGCACACTGAGCCCTCAGGATGTTCGGGTCTTCGGGATATCTGAGTGTCTGGCACTCTGACCCTTCGGGATACCTGAGGTCTGTGGACATACTGACCCTCAGGATATCTGAGGTCTTTGAACATACTGACCCTCAGGATATCTGAGGTCTTCGAACATACTGACCCTCAGGATATCTGAGGTGCGAACATACTGACCCTCAGGATATCTGAGGTGCGAACATACTGACCCTCAGGATATCTGAGGTGCGAACATACTGACCCTCAGGATATCTGAGGTCTTTCAGGATTTATGAGTATTTTGGCCACCTGAGTCCTCAGATTTGCTCATGGCCTTCTTGACTTAGCTCATCTGATTTCTTTTTTCCTAACCTGAGTGGCGAATACTTGTCCTTTGGGCATGTAATATTTAAATAATACACGTGTCGCTCTTACGTGTTCGATTAAGCCTGAGTTACTATATCGAAAACAACAATACCCCCCAGCCGGGTCGCTTTGTATTCGACATGGGGCTCGGCTGTTAAAATCTTATTGGGCCGTGGTTGATGCCGTTTCGTATTCTGTGCCGGATTTTCGAAATCGAATCTAACATTTATATATACCTTGTTTCTCTGCCTTAAACCCTTTTTTCCTCTATCTTTCAATCTTTTCTGTGTCTGAAAATTTCCGGCGAGGGTTTCATCATTCCGGCGAAGAATTTTACTCATGTAACCATTGCATTCTTTCTCTAATTGTGATTATGGCCTCTTGCTCGAACTCTTCTGTTCCCCTAGAATCAGACCACCATAGTTCCTCTTCCTCCCCCTCTGTAAGTAGAATCCCCCGTGGCGACGCAAATGCGCCGGAGATGAATGTCTCTGGTTCAGGAATTCGTTGGCAAATTCAGCAACCGTTCGCCGTTCTTTCCCTTGATTCCGACGAAGCTCTACATGAATTGGATAGGGACTTGGTCCGTAATGATTCTTCGGACAATTCATGTGACAATTTTTTAATTCAAATTGGGTCTAGGGCTATCGACAATGTTAGTATAGATAGGAACAATGTTGTGAGGGGGGAAATTTTAGCGGCTGTAAATATAACCGAATCGAACATAGGGGTAGTTGGCGAGCAAAATTCTGAGCTTGATATACCTGTTGGTATCCCTCATAGTCCAATGTATAACGAGTATAACGCTCGTTATAGTTTTGATTGGCCCGAGCAACCTCATAGGATTGGGGTTGAGAACGAGTACCCAGCGAGCAAGATAGCGAGCATAATTGATGCTGATAGGTTCACTCGGCTGCATTGGATTTATGAAACTCCAAAAGATGTCTTTTTCTGGGCACCAGGTTCTGATGAGCGGGCCGATCAACCCCCTGAGGGTTGTGTTGCTGTAAATTTAGACACAATGGAAGCTGGCCTTTGATTCCCGCTCCATCCGGCCATTACCCGTTTGCTCGTGGAGTGGAACATCACCATTACGCAGCTTAAGCAAAACGGGTGGCATATGATCATGAGTTTTCTGACTTTGTAAAGGCAAGATGAAGCCAAGATACTATCCCTCTGCAGCTGAGCTTGCTCGGTTGGTGCACTTGACCCTTCCGAGGGGTGAACACGGGTGGTTGTTCATGCAAGCTAATGCCAAGTGCAAAATCATTGAGGACATGCCGAACAAAATTAGTGATTGGAAGGAAAAGTTTTGGTTCGTTGGGGGCGATTGGAAAAGCCCGGCCTCTGGAAGCGAACTAAATGCTCGTTTAGACATCCCCACTGACTTCGGGATGTACCGAAGTAAGTGATTTTGTGTCTTTCGTTCTTCGATTTGAACTGATTTTAACTCACTTTTTATTTCAGAGATTCTTGCAGCGACTGATAAGGAGACAAACAACGGCTATTTCAGCAGCGTTTGGCAAATTGATCTGGAGTCTCGTTCGGAGCGATCTGTGAGAACTCTGAATACTGCTGATCGGAGAAAGAAAGGAGGTTTGTTCGGGCCCCCTCATCATCTTGTTGCTGTTAATCCTACTGGTAAGGATTGCCTCTTGTATTTGTATAAATTTTGTGCCATTTTGCTCGCTATTATCCTTCTGTTCGTACTGAATTATTTTGTTTATAGCTTTCCCTGCTGTGACCATTGCTGTGAGTACATCTGAACATACTGAGATGGCTCGAAGAAAAAGGCCACAGGAGCTTACTCGAATTCAGGCTGAGTAGGAGGCTCAGCGAACAGGTAGAGGGGAGGCGAGCAGGGCTAACCGATCTGCTTCCGGTCCCGGGGAATCAAGCCGAGTGCAAAGGAGCACTCGTTCGGCCGAGCAAGGGGTTGGCGAACAAGCTCCGTCACCGAAGAGACCGACGGTGGAGATTGGCGAGCAGGGGCCAAGCGAACAAACTCGGACGAGTATGCCGAGCGAACAGGCTCAGACGAGTACTGATACCGTCAGGGTGACTCGGACCCCTACAGTCGAGGCGATCAGAGCGGCCGCCTCCGTGGTCGGTCCAATTTCACAGATTGTTGAAATGAAGGTTGGCACATCTTCTCCACCTCCCGCCGGACCCCGATCATGGACTCCGTTAGATCCTGAGCTCCGATCCCCTAAGGATAGATCATTCTTGGGATGGGATCCGACTCGTGTAGGCAGGTACATTTTGTTCGATCTGCTTCTGTTTTGATTATTTTTGTTCGCCCTTTTTATATTCATTTGTTCGAATATATATGTAGGTTGAGTAGGTTGTCGCCTTTGATGCCCAATCTGAAGAATTACTTCTGCTCACCGAGTGTTCGCAAGGTTCCGGGCATTCCTGAGCACGTTCAGAAGGCTTGCCAGACTCCTGTTCGGGCATGGACTACCGATCTGGAAGAGTCCACTACGGGTCCCACTCCTCTGGAAAATTTACGTCTGGGTCTGGTGCTTCAGGGCCAATCCATGGTCGTTCTTGAGAAAGCTTATGCTCAATCCGCCAACCTCCATGCCAACTACTTGGCTTTGATCAGGAACTTCGAAGAAAAGGTGGGCGAGCTGAACAGGACTCAGGATGAGCTGAGGTTGGCTCAGGGACAATCTTCTTCGGCACAAGCTGATGCTCACCGGGCTCAGGAGGATGCCCGCAAGGCTCAGGAAAATGCTCGTCAATTTCAGGAAGATGCACGCCTGGCTCAGGAAGATGCTCGCCAGACAAAGGGAGAATTGATTCACTCTCAGGAGGAGGTGGCCAGTATACGAAGAGCACAAGAGGATATGAATGTTGAGCTTCGTAGACTTCGAGCTGGTGTCGAGGCCATGGAAAATGAGAGGGATGCGCTCGGCCAACAACTCATTATTGCTGAGGAGACCAACACTCGTTTGGGTCTCGAAAATTCAAAGCTGCACAATGATGAGTATGTTGATTCTATGTCCAACTTCTCGTACATTTGTGCCTTCGCCGATGCTATCCGGTCTGTTCTCCATGCCTCCAGCAGCGAACAAATTGCCCCTCTTGTAGCCAGTTTTCAGCAGTACCTGATCGACAACCCACCTGACCGCAACCTTCCAATGTCAGACTTAAATGATCTGTGTGATTTCTCCGTTCTTCCTGAAGGGATCAAAGTTGATGATCCGATTCTGGATGAGGAAGAGGGCTCAGACATGAATACCGCTGAGGTTGCTGGCCAAAATCTTCAGACTGAGTCTGGGACCGATCAGGTGCAGGCCGAGCAAAGGGGACCTCCTGTGACCGAGCAGACTGTACCTTCTGGCGAGCATTTGGTACCCGACCATACTGAAGGAGTTATTGCTGAGGGGGCTGAGCACAATTTGTTCGACATCTCTCTCCCGTCTATCCCCAATTATGAATTTGCTCCTTGATGTTATTTTTGTTTTGTCGAACATGTGTTGTGTAATTTTTTTGTCTTCTTCACTTTCTGTTCGAACAATGTCTTTAATACTTGTATTTTTTTGCTGACTTCTTGTCTTTTGTTCGAACATATTTACAACTGAATGGATGGGTTACATATCGCACCAACTCTTCTACCCTGATTGTTTGATAATTGTTGAGGATGAAAATTGATACTTGTGTTGCTTGATGTTTGCTTGGTTACTTTGTGTTCGCTTTGTTGCTTTCCAGTTTTTGCCCCTTTTCTTCTGAATGAATTCGAACATTGGGTTTGCCTATGCCCGCTCCTGACTTTTTTCGGTTTTGATTGTCTTATTGTCGTTGCAATCGGTTGATCGTCTTATTTAGGTGCGACCAGATGGGTTACTTCATGAACCCCCCCTTTCTTGGTGCGCGATCGTCTTATTTAGGTGTGATCACTTCGTACTAGGGCCATCTTATTTAGCTGCGACCCCGCACTCATCACCCGCTTTTGCTACGGGTATCTGTAAGTACGAGTCGTCTTTTGCGACTGCGTACCCATTACTCGCTTTTTGCTGCAGGAATTAGAGTACGAACTCGTTCGTCAGGTGAACATAGACTTGGGCTCATTCGTCTTTGTTCGGGCCGTCCGGCTTAGGTGTGACCTCAAATGGGCTTGAACTGGAAAATCTTAGCGAACAAAAGTACACATACCTTTTTTTTTCTTTTTGCAACACTTTGTATTCTATTACATCCTTCATATCTGAAGAAGACTATCTATTACACAACTATTGTTATCAGACTAGGGTTTTAAATTTAAACCTTGTCTTGAGTAGACACGAACTGGCCTCACCTTTTCCGCAGAATTGATGTTGACAAGGATGTGGCACATCATCCTGTCTACCCTTCTTTCTTCGTAACATGCTCAAGCAGCAGCAGCATAAACTTTTGTCCCTCCTGGACAAGTTGTGATTATGTGGGCGGCTGCGGGCATGAGCATGTGGCGCGCATTCCTGCTCGCCTAAAGTAGGTGCGAGCAAATTTTTCAGCTCGCACCATTCCGTCTCCTTCAATAGATGCCTAAGCATCAGCGTCCGCATCTTGCTTTGAGCGGACACTATGACATCCCTCCCCTTCGGAGGAGATTTTGGGGATGCATAGGGGACTAATGACTTACTACTGCCTAAGCAGTGAGTAACGTGGAGTGGCAACCATGACTCCCCCGAGCATCTTGAGTCCGCAACAAGCTTCAACCTGTGCTCGCCAAGTCATACGGGGTAAAAGACTCGTATCAGGGCAGATGCTCGGTTCAGCTGAATGATTGCTGAATCGAGAGTTGTATTCTTCTACGTCTAGGGGCATACTAAACCGACTTTCTTCTGAGAATCGCAGTATTTTTTCTTTTTTTTTCTTCATATGTTTCTTTTTCTCTGTTTTTTTCAGCTATCAGTATGCCCCTATTTATAGAACTATCCCAAGCTAGTGCTGGCATAGCTAGCTGGTGCTAGCTCACTTACTCTTGCTCCCCCTTTTGACATCTGTTCAGCTTTTTGACAGCTCTTGCTCAAAGATTGACTCATCCCTGCATGGTTGCCACCACTTGTCAATTCGTTTCGATACGTATCTTCTGTTGACAGCTCGTTCTGACACGTATCTTCCGTCTTTCGATAGTGCTGGCCAGCATTTCTTTCCTAAAGATATGTGTCGAACATAATGTACTCTTCTTTCAAGATTGTCCTACTCGTTTGAACTGAATGGCTGATTATGTTCGACCCTTTGTGTTTGTTTCAGCTATGTGGACGATTTTGTTCGACCAACACTATGCTCGCTAAAGCTGTGTGGACAATTTTGTTCGGCCAACACTATGCTCGCTTCAGCGGTGTGGACGATTTTGTTTGGCTGACTCTATGCTCGCTTCAGCGGTGTGGACGATTTTGTTCGGCCGGCTCTATGCTCGCTATTATTGATAGTATTTTTTCAAATTTGACTCATTCCACGAGTAGGACAATGGGATTCCATTCAAGTCTTCCAAATCATAGGCCCCGTTTAGCAAACGTTCTGAAACTCTGAACGGACCTTCCCATGCTCGGCCGAACACACCACTTGAAACCCCCGTTGCTCGCCTTAAAACCAGCTCGCCCACATTGAACCTGCGTGTTCGGACTTTGGAGTTGTAAAACTTCTCTGATCTCTTTTTGTACATGGCATTCTTGAAATCAGCCTCCGTCCTTCTTTCTTCCAACAGGTCTGTACTCAGGGCGAGCGCCTGGTCATTAATGTGCTCTCCGAAAGTCGTTGTTCGATGACTTGGAATCTTGATTTCTGCGGGTATAACAGCTTCCGCACCAAATGCCAAGGCAAACGGGGTCTCCGCAGTTGATGTTCTGAAAGTTGTTCGATAAGACCATAATATTTCAGGCAACTCTTCAGCCCATCCATCCCCCTTGAAATTATCAAGTCTGGCCTTGAGGGTATGCTTGATGATTTTATTAACGGCCTCAACTTGTTCGTTTGACTGGGGATAGTACGGAGTTGAGTAGTGTTTTTTTATCCCCCAGCGAGCACAATTTTGTATGAATTCACTTTCATCGAACTGTTTGCCGTTATCAGTTACTAATGATTGGGGAAGCCCAAATCGACATATGATATTCTTCCAAACAAAGTTCCACATTCTTTGTTCGGTGATCTTGACAATGGCCTCGGCTTCTGCCCATTTAGTATAGTAATCCACGACAACCACAGCATATCTTACTCCCGACGTGCCAGTAGAAAATGGGCCGATCAAATCGATCTCCCATTTAGCAAATGGCCATGGGCTATAAACTGACACTAATTCTTCAGGTGGGCTATGAATAAGTGGAGCATGTACCTGGCATCTATGGCACGCGCGAGCATATGCGAGCGAATCCTTTTTTAGGGTTGGCCAATAATAACTTTGTCTGATTATTTTGTATGTCAGAACGAGCCCACCTGTATGATTTCCGCATACTCCTTCGTGGATTTATTCCAGAAGTATACGACCTTCTTCAGGAGTAATACACTTAAAAAGTGGAAGTGAGTAGCTTCTTTTGTACAAATGCTCGTCTATGATAGTATACCGAGCAGATTGTAATCTGAGGCGAGTAGCTTGTGCCCTATTTTCAGGGAGAAGTCCCTTTTGTAGGCAACTCAGGATTGGGGTCATCCAAGTTTCTTGTTCGCCTGTTATTTGGGCGAGCATAACTCTAGGAACTGATGGCGAATAAGTTGTAACGACCACAATGTCTGTTGTGTTCGTCACTCCTTCTGCTGTTGCTAGGCGTGCCAAAGCATCAGCGAACGAATTACCCAATCGTGGTAATTGTTCAATGAAAACTTGTTCAAAATGCTAGAGCAATTCTTTTGCTAGCTGTTGATACTGTGCCATTTGTTCACCTCGGGCCTCGTACTCGCCTGTCACTTGATAAACAATTATCTGAGAATCGCTATAAACCATCAGCCTCTGGATCCCCATTGTCATTGCCATCTGTAGTCCAGCTATCAAAGCTTCATATTCGGCTTCATTATTTGTAGCTGGGAAATCAAAATGGATGGCTGTTGTAAATGTTTGTCTGGTTGGGATGATGAGAACTACGCCTGCTCCGGCTCTTGAACTTGTTGATGAACCATCATGGTTGGTCGATAGCTTTTTCGAGCATTTGAGGATATGTCAACTCGACCATGAAATCGGCCATAGCTTGGCCCTTCATTGCTGTTCGTGGAGCGAACGTAATGCCGAATTGTCCTAATTCCACCGCCCACTTTAGTAATCTGCCGGCAGTATCGGGTCGGTGGAGGACTTGGAGCAATGGAAAAGTGGTCAGTACCTCGACTGAGTGGTCGAAAAAATATGGTCGTAATTTTCGAACACTCATGACGAGGGCATATGCTAGTTTTTCCAATGGAGGGTACCGGAGCTCGGCTTCTTTAAGCACTTGGCTTACATAGTAAATGGGCAAGTGTATAATCCCTTCTGCTCGTACGAGCACAACACTAATCGCATGCTCGGATGCAGCAAGATACAGATAGAGTTGTTCACCTGGAACAGGCTTAGACAGTGTCTGAGTATCTGCAAGGTACTGCTTCAGTGATTCGAATGCATTTTGATAATGCTCGGTCCACTGGAATTTCCCTTTCTTCAACGTGTCGAAGAAAGGTTTGCATTTGTCTCCAGTTCGTGATATAAACCGGCTTACGGAAGCTAAACGTTCGATTAACTTTTGGACCTCTTTCACATTTCTGGGAGCTTGCATATCGAGCATGGCTTGAATCTTTGTTGGGTTCGCTTCAATACCTCGTTGACTGACCATATGTCCGAGGAATTTTCCTGCCCCCCATTGCTACATTTTTTTGGATTTAACTTCATATTGTACTTCCTGAGTATATCAAACGTTTGCGCGAGGTGGGTAATGTGGTCTTCCTTATGTTCACTCTTAACCACAACATCATCAATATATACCTTGATTGTTCGGCCGATGTGTTCGTCGAACATTTTGTTCACCAAACGTTGATATGTTGCTCCGGCATTCTTTAATCCGAACGGCATGCGTTGCCAACAGTACATGTTCTTTTCACTGCAGAATGCCGTATTCTTTTGATCGTCCGGGTGCATAGGTATTTGGTGATAACCAACAAATGCATCCATAAAAGTCATAAGTTCATGGCCTGCTGTATTATCGACCAAATAATCGATATGCGGCATCGGGAAGTTATCTTTCGGACACGCCTTGTTTAAATCCGTGAAATCAATACATAACCTCCAAGATCTATTAGACTTGCGGACGAGCACAGGGTTTGCAAGCCATCTTGGTCATTTCACTTCTCGAATCAGTTTGTTGTCGAGCAACTTTTTGATTTCACCATTCATTGCCGCATATTTTTCCGGACTAAACTTTCTGCGTTTCTGGATGACTGGAGTTTTATTGGATCAAGGTTGAGGGAGTGGCATGTATGTTTTGGATCAATACCAACCATGTCTTCGTGCGACCACGCGAACACATCCAAGTTTGCTTGAAGATAAGCAATAATTTATGTTCGAATCGGTTTAGGTAATTCTGAACCAATGAACACTTCTAACTCAGGTTTGTTCGGGTCGATTTTGATGGACTCCAGTTGTTCGACAGGTGTTGCTCGCTTTCTTTTTTGCTTCCACCGAGGATCTTGGATGGACCCCCGGTGCTCGTCATCAACCTCCATGGGTTCAAAACCTATGCGATGCTCTAGGTCTGTTTGCTCGTTCGGCTGATCAATATTCATTTGATCTAGGAGACCTGGGGAATTAGTTATCACCCTGGAGTCTGTGTTCGCGCATTCTGTGCTCGCGCGAACAGCTATGCTCGTCGAACTTATGTTCGTCGGAAGATCTTTAGGCGAGGTATTTGCTCGCTGGCTTGGCTCACCAATCTCCCATGTTTGCTCCATCATATTGACGATGCTTTGTTTTTCTGGTGCACATGATAGCAAACAATCTCGAGCTTTCTTCTGATCTCCTTTTACGCTTCCTGTTCCATCTTGTGTCGAAAATTTAACACAATAGTAATACGTAGAACAGGCCGCTTTAAATTCCTTAATAAACGAGCGACCTAGGAACCCGTTATACGTAGACGGAGCATCGACGATTACAAAATCTAGCATTCTAGTTCGTCGGATGTCCGGATTCAGAGTTGATTCTAACTCGACTCCTAACCTAATCATGCCATAGGGTCGGGTTACAGATTCCCCAAAACCCATTATGGTATGATTACATGGTTCAATATAACTGCTCAAGTCTCCAACTTGTTTTTCCATCTGGCGAAGGGTATTGACGAACAAAATGTTCGCATAAGCTCCAGTGTCAACTAGGAGGCGGTGTACCTTCAACCCGAGGAGACGAGCACTGATGGTTAAGAAGTCATTGTGGGGAGTTATGATTCCGTCGAGATCGTCCTCAAAAAACATGATTTGGTGTGAGGGTGGCATGCTAGCTGATGTGCTCGCCACCTTCACTTGATGGATGTTTTGCATGGCACGCATCTCCATCTTTTTTTCGTCTGTTCGATAACGTTGGTGCCTGGTAACATCCACCCACTGGACCATGTTCAGGACGTATCATGTGAATCTCTTGACTTTCTCGACCTCTTCCCACAGTAGGAGGCCCTCGTTTGGGTATTTTCGTCCTTTTTCGTGATTCTTCGGGATCACTATCAGACGTTTGTTCGGCTTTTTGCTTACCACTTCGATCTTCTGTTTTTTCAGTTTGGGAGTCTCTGCTCACCGGCTTTTTTAAGAATTGGGTAAGACGATTATCTTCGTATAGCTTCCAAAGTTGGCGGAGTAAATCGCGACACTCTTCAGTGTTGTGCCCGATGTACTCGTGGTAGTTACAATATTTGGAAGCTTTGAGCTGATGTTTATCCATTATAATGCTTCTCAGCCTTTCCAACATGTCCCGTTCTCTGATTTGGTTAAAGATTGTCTCCACTGAAATGCCCAAAAGACTTCGTAGGGCGTTTGCTTCTGCTCTTTCTTCGAATGGTTTGAAAGAGCCTGGGGGTTTGTACCCCCCTTCATTCATCACTTTCTTCCCGAAAACTTTCCTAGTGGTTGGTTCCTGACCCAATCATGATTGGGCGAGCAAATCTTGCATGGTTATAATTTTGGCTGCTCTCTCTCGAAACTCTAAATATGTGTTCGGCCAGTCTTGATGCATGGCCTTCCACATATCAGTATTTAGAGTCAGGCCCCCAACCACCGCGAGGATTTTGGCGTCCTCTTCAACTGGGACCCCATCATACAGACATTTATCAAATCTTTCTATGTATGCTCGATCAGACTCACCTTTTAGTTGGGAGAAATGCACCAACCTTTGTTTTGGCGCTGGGCGAGCACACATGGACGAAAAGTGGGACAGAAATTGTTGTCCCAATTGAGCGAAAGATGTGATTGACGCAGCGGGTAGAGTAGAAAACCATCTATGTGCCCGATCACCCAGAGTCATGGGGAATGATCGGCATTGCGTCGCGTCTGTGGCCCCCATCGCGATCATAAAGTCTGAATACTTGCTGAGATGGACATGAGGGTCAGACTCAGCATCAAATATGGGAATTGGCGGGCGGGACTTCCCCACTTTCTCCTATATTTCAGCCGTCATGATCGCCGATGACAATGGCAAGCAGGGTATTGTGCTCGCTCGAGGTTGGCCTTTGTTCGCGACCAGGTTGGCCTGTAAATCCTCGATGGCCTTTTGCATTTCCGCAAATTTTGTGGGATTGACAGACTTAGATTGGGGCGGTTTCCCATCATGAGGACCCAGTGGGTCATGCTCGTGATGGGGCAGTCCCCCTCTCCAAGCTCGTCCTTGACTACCCAATCGATGATGGATATACAATTTTGTCCCCACCGATTTTTGTTCGGCATGCGGATGATCATGAAGATCTGAAGGTGTGGGTATTTTTATTGGCTGTTCCTTTCCTGGATCCTGTCGCCTATTATTGACGATTCGGTCATTGGCGGAGAGCCTCAAACGTCCATACGCTGATGGTTTAGATCCTTGAGGCTGTTCGTCATCAGACGTGTCATCGGCTTTTTTACTTGCCCGCTTCACAATTTTCTTTTTAACTTGCTCACTATCAGGTGTATGTGAGCATTGCTCTTCACGATCTTGAGTCTCTAATTTGGCCAATTCTTTCTCAGCCCTCTCTTTCTGCGCTCGTAGCAAGAAAGTGATGGCCCTGGTTGTGGCCGCCGGATCATTCACAATATCCTCGAGATTGGTAATCTCAACTCCTGGATCTTTATGAGGCTGGCACTGAGCCTCTTTCCGGTCATGTGGTCGGCTTTGTCCCGACCTCTCCGTTTGTGTGTTCCTAGATTGAGGCATTTTATTTATTTTTTCTGCCTCGGCTCTCTAAGGGTTCGTATATGGGTTGGTTTTTGGGTGAAGCACCCTCCTTCTAGCACCAATTGTCGCGAGTCGTTTTTTACGGAGTGTATTATGTGGCTAATTTGGTAACAACTCGCAAATAAAACATGCACGTGTACGATAAGCTGTAAATAAGAAGAATTTGTTGACCCAGTTAGTCGGGAAACGACTACTCTGGGGGCAAACCAAACCAGGATGTGATATTGCGAGCTTTACACGTACAATACTTGATACACCTTATGAAGATGAATCATTACAGATGAAGATAATTTGGAGAACTCGCCTCCGGGTGCTAGGGTTTCTAGTAGGGATAAATGATCACTCGAATTCTTTTTTGTTCCTCACCTCTCATGTGTGGGTATAACTTTTTTGGGAGATTTTTTCTGAACCTTTCTCTTCTTCTTTTTTCTTCCTTTTATAGCACTCCGGCAAGCATGAGCTGGGCTGGCAAGCATGAGCTGGAGACCTCTGGTCATGCAAGAACTCACGTAATGCTGCCACGTTTTCAACTTCGTCTTCTTGGTTGATCTTGGAATTTTCTTGCCTGTATAACACTCTTTTGGTCGTACAAATTAATCTTTTGCTTGGTTGGATGCTTTGTTCGCCCCTCTAACCATGTCAGTTTTATGCTGGATCATTGTCCTCCTCGAGCACACTGAGCCCTCAGGATGTTCGGGTCTTCGGGATATCGAGTGTCGCGGCACTCGACCGCCCGGGATACACGAGGTCTCAGGACATCTTGACCCTCAGGATATCTGAGGTCTTTGAACATACTGACCCTCAGGATATCTGAGGTCTTCGAACATACTGACCCTCAGGATATCTGAGGTGCGAACATACTGACCCTCAGGATATCTGAGGTGCGAACATACTGACCCTCAGGATATCTGAGGTTTTTCAGGATTTCTGAGTATTTTGGCCACCTGAGTCCTCAGATTTGCTCATGGCCTTCTTGACTTAGCTCATCTGATTTCTTTTTTCCTGACCTGAGTGGCGAATACTTGTCCTTTGGGCATGTAATATTTAAATAATACACGTGTCGCTCTTACGTGTTCGATTAAGCCTGAGTTACTATATCGAACACAACAATTATCAAAAAGGGAAAATTGTTGGAATATTTTAGTTTTGATTATTTATGCCAAAACATTATGTAATTATCAACTTGTATTATTTAAGTTCATTTCTACAGGTAACAAGTTGAGGGGGAAGTGAACAAGTTGAGGGGGAACTCGTCTGAAATCTCCTGAGAAAATATGTCTGAAGACAAGTGGCCTGAATGGAAAATAGGCTTGAGGAAAAGTGGCCTGAATGGAAGAAAGCTGAGTCCAAGATCGCTGAACGTCAGATGAACTGAATGAATCTTTGAAATGTTTGAAATCCCGAGTCTTTGGAATCTCGAGAGTTGAATCTTTGAAACCCGAGTCTTTGAAAGTTGGAATCTCGAAAATGAATCTCGAAAAAGCTTTGAGTCCCGGTGTCTTTGAGTCCCGAAAAGCCAATCTTTGAATCATGAGTCTTGAATCTTTGGTTTCGAAGGTCTGAACGCTGACGTGGACCAATTAGAGGAGGTCATAAAGCCTGTCAAAAAGCTGCAGAAATTACAGAATAGTATGGATTTGATGTGACTTTCTCCAACGACAACATTTAAATTCACACTATAAATACAAGCTCTTCTATCATGTTAAGGGTGGAAAAATGCTATCAAGCCAAGAGTCATATCTTCAAGCATTCCCACCATAGAACACAAATCTGTAGATATCCAAGATATATTTAAGAGTGTTCTAAACCTAATCTAAGCCACACATGATATATCCTAAGCTTAGAAAGATTTTCCCAACCCTAGCATAAAGGCTAAACCATTGTAAGGGAAAATCTCAACCTAGTTGGAGACAATACTAAACCCAAACCCCTTTCTTGGGAGAGAGTTAGTGGTTAAGTGAGGTAGTCAAGAGGCGATCCCGTGAGGGAGATAAGTCCAGTTGAAGAGGCAATCCCGTGGAGGGTGATAAGTCCAGAGGCGAACCCGTGAGGGTGATAAGTTCAGTTGAGTGAGAACTCATTAAACATCTGTAAACAATCCTGCAAGAGAGGGTAGGCAATCCCGTGGAGGGAGATAAGTTCCGTTTGAGTGAGAGCTCTATAAATATCTGATTGTACTGTATTGACTAACACAATAAATTAGTCGAGTGAGTTGAAGGAATTTCCTTACGAATAAGGGAGAGTTGACTAGGAGCTTGAGTCTCCGAACCACTATACTTTGTTGTGTTCTTTATTGTTTTATGTTCTTGTCATGTTAAAATGTTTAATAACAAGAAAAACAATTTTGTAAGAAGAAAGAAAAATATTAAAATCACATTTTCCCCCATCCCTTTTTCATAAAATTAAATTTTAATTTTTCAGGACCAACAAAAGTGGTATAACTCAAGTGGTTGGAGCCCCACTAGCTAGGCCAAAAGGTCCTGAGTTCGAGACACCCAAATTACATTATAAGACCTTTCCAATAAGGGTTTTACCGTGACGAGGTTTTTAGTGGGGTCCGGCTTTTAAATCAATTTATGATTTAAAAGTTTTAGGTTTTTTTATTTTTAATAAAAGATTGATTTAGGGATCCTAGTCTATCTTAGGTAGGTTATGTGTCCTAACTACAAAAATTCTTTCGTATCATAAGCCACGTCTTATTTCAACTTTTTTTTTAACTTTTATCTTTTTTTTCCTTTTATATAACATATATAAATAGGCAAAGTCTCATGTGCAACTGGTGCAAATCTAAAATCCATGCACTCTTCCAAACCCTATTCATGTATCTACGGAACATGTTTAACATATTTAATGAATCAAGTATTTTTTTTAAATGGATCATTCAGTTTCATGAGTGAATGATGTACTTGGGTGCACAAGAGATTCACTCATATAAATATACTTATATATTTATACACATCTATCTTATTTTATACTCTTCGGTTGTTTTACCTTTATAGTTAAATCTTAATTTTTTATTTTTAAGTGCTAGGAGTACCTTTGGTTTGAATAGCTCGTCCAACTTTTTTTGCAAAAGTAATTCTTTTAAAGATTCTAAAATTGTCATTAATAAAGTAAATATTTTAATTTATAAGTAACTTAAAATTATACTATGAAATATACATGGGAAATTACAAATACAGCAGCTGTTATGCAGATTGTGCCTACAAGTGATTTTTCTTCATTCATCAACTAAAAGAATCCCTTGCAAAATCACGCAGCCCATGACAAAAGCCAGATATGTATTCAAACTTTTTTTATCTTTTATTATTTATCTATGCACATATTTTTAGCCAAAAGCATGATATGCATTCAAACTTTTTTGGGGGCTCACTCTTGGGTATAAAAAACCCCATGTAATTACTCTTAACTTCATCAATTAATATCTATTACTCTTATATACAAAAGGTATGGTAAAAACCCAAAAATACCCTTATTAGTTGCCTTATCCCCCAACCGGTTTCTTTTCTTGCTTTCTGCAGAAACTGTAGGTGATTGGACGTTATTTTACTTTCCCAATGTTTCCAACCCCCTACAGAAAAGCTATTATCTTTACATCAAGAAATTGAAAATCAAAACCAACCCCACCCCCCCTTCATTTTCGTCATTCCCAAGGGAAAACCAGAGCAAATAATCGAAAAACCGGCCAAGATTTTGGAGTGTGCCACTGCCTTGCCTTCAGATTTTGGCTTTTTTTTTCAGGTAAATGGAAATTTCGAGTTTACTTTCTTCTCCGGCCATTCTTTTCTTGTATTGTGGTTTTTTATTCTTTTTTTTTTAGATATTTTTTACGATTTCTTGTGTACTTTTTCAAGATCAGGTAAATGGTTGTTTATAATTTTTTTTTTCTAGTTATGATTGTAGAGCGACGCAGTAGACGTTTAAGTGGAGTAAAGGAGAAGGTTATTCATTCCAAGAATAAGAAGAATAAACGACAATCGAAAGGTATTTGAGTTTCAAACTTGCGAACGTTGTATTTTTTTAACTTTAGTGTGAGCCCCCCTTTCTTTTTTTGACCTATTCGTTTTGTTATTTTAATGTACAGCTTCATCGAGCAGGAAGAAGCAAGACAAAACTCGAAGAACATATTGAAAAGGTAGGGAATCTATGTGGTTTGTTAATGTTTATATTTGTTGGTTTAATTTTTTTATTTTTATTTTTTTGTATTATTTGTGCAAAACAACAATAGACTTTGTAAAAATATTGTTGACGGTCGTACTGTAATTAAGTCTTTGAGTGTTCAAAATTGTCTGTAGTATTGGGTATGGATGTGCATATTTGGGTAATAGATTTGCTGTTCAAATTTTAATGTGTATGTGCAAAAATACAATGCTTATCAGGTGCAAATTTTTGCACAATCATACTATCAACCATAATCTTATTATTGAAATTCGTAAATAAAGTATGTTAATTTATATGTATTTTACATCATGATAAGATTACGAAAACTGATAACTGCACATGTTTATGAAATTCGTAGATAAAGAAGTCGATATCGGGAGCAACACACCGTCTAGTTCGGGTTAGTGTTGTGTTATATGTGCATGTGGTTTGTTACACTTTCTACAAAAATTAAACCAATATATGTTTTGTTTTTTTGATTATTTGATGATGCACTAACCTTTTTTTTTAATTGTTATTAATACATGATCTTTTGCTGGGCGGACAACACATTAAATGTGGATATTTAGAAGATGAGTCTTAATTGGGTACAAAATCCACAAGCTCAGGATTCAATTATGATGGTATGTAGATTTGATAAACAAGTTTCATCATTCTAAACTCCATATGCATTATAAAACACTAAGGCCTGGTTTATTATATATTGCATGCAGGTGATAGTATTGGGACAGATAGTGCACCGTACAAGGATGTATTAGATGCCTCCACATCGGAGTATAGTAGTGACGGTGCTAAGAAGTTAAAGAGGAAGAAGTTGAAGGCAACAAACTGCTATGGTAATTTGATTAGTACATTTTTTTGATGATACTGTGCATAACAAAAATGTATACTGTGCAACAAACTGCTTTGGTAATTTGATTAGTACATTTTTTTTTGACGTATATTGGTATTCTGTTGATTGATGAATGTTTTTTTAGGTGATGTCCAAGTAAAGAAATCAGGAACATACTACAGAAGCAATTTGAAGACATGCATCAAAGATCTACAATCTTTGGAATTTAAAGAACACCAAATGGAGGCCATTCGGATGACACCATTTTGGTATATGTTCGATGCAATTTACAAAAACGATGGAAAGCTGTTGAAATCAAGGTGTGATAAGAAAGAGGATGTCATAAAAAAGATTTTGTTGTGTTATGATGACGATACTGAAGATTTTATTATTGGTGGGAAGGTTTTAAGGCTTACAAATTTGGATGTTGGGTTGATCTTTAGTATAGGAAGTGGGCCAGATACAATACCTTTGAAAAAAAACGAATATGATATGCCTGATTGGGTTAAGCGTTGTTTTGGAGAGGTTAAGCAAGTGGCTTTGTACAGGAAGAAAATATTGAAAAAACTTAAAAAGGCATTGTTAGTATGAACAATGATGTGATCAAGAGATGTTGCTAGGATGACATGCTGCTACTTGCTTGCATCTGTACTTTCACCAAACCAAAATTCAGCAATTTCATTACATCTAACGACCTGCTTTGAGAAATTTGATGAGATACGGAAGTATAATTGGTGCAATTATATTGTGTCGCTGCTGAAGGGACAGATTAAGTCGAGTAGCACTATGAAGATAGGTGGATGTGCAATGATACTACCTATAAGTATATATATATATATATATATATATATATATTTTGCTTAATTTATTTTGCAAATAAAACAGTAGCACCTTTGGTTTGTATGTTAAATCTGATGGTTATCATTTTGTTTTCACATCAAAACATTTGTAGTTTTGGTTGTGCGAGCATACAAGATTGATGGAAACCGTCGAAGGTGTTAAGTTTCCTCGCTTCTTGAAGTGGGATTTAAAGAAGTTAAGGAAGATTCTTACGCTTGTCAAGCTCAGAAGATTGGGACGTGAACGTGTGAGTTGTGCATATTTCTGTTTCTACTAAATTAATAAGTTATTCTATTGATCTCGAAACTGTTTTATAAATACATATATATATATATATATATATTGGTATAGATAAGAAGGCAGGTGTTGAAGCCAACAACGGCCGAGAAAAAATAGTTCAAGATACTTAAGAAGTTTGAAGTTGTGCAAACTGGTGAAGAAGAAACAATGGATGACTCGGATGATTGTTTCGAAGGGTGTGAAAACCAGGAGTATGGAGATGAAAAGTGTGATGATCAAAATACCGATGTTGTTACAGACCAAGATGTGAACGCATCTAACAGTTTATTGGTTTCCAAGATGATCATCCACAAATATATGGCTTCAACTTCTAAAATGGAAATCGTTAGCATTAATGAGGATGCAACACAAGTGTGTGAGGTGGCTGGATTAATCGAGGATGCACCACAATTTACTCAGGTTACCTGACTTATTGAGGATGTCCCCAGAATCTGTGAGGGCCTGTTGATATAGTTGACGATGAACGTGATGTTTGAATGGATGTCCCTGATGTAACTGGTTTTTATCTACTCAGTTAAACAATAATTATTGTTTAATGCGTATGCTAAAGGCAATCGAAACAGGGAAAGGGACAAAGAAGTTGGTGACCTGGTTCGTCTTTGGAATCAGACTACGTCCGGGGGCGTCCAAGCCAGGGAGAGGATGTATAGTTCGACCTATTACAGAGGTGGCCGTGGTGACCTATTTATACTATGACTCCCATCCTTTGGGTGGGAATTTAGATAAGGAATAATGCCTATGAAAGGGCTACAATATTGGGAACCATTAATCCCGCCTTGACCGGTCAGAAATTGTCCATCTTCAGCGTGCGCCAATCGTGGAGCGGATGTGGAGGGCAGATTAGTGGCCTGTTGGGGGTTGTCATTGACCACGTGAACTGTATAGTTGCCGACCACCCGAGTTGGTGCAGGTCGCTCCCGACTTGAGGATATAAAGCGGAAATCGCATCGCGACTTCCCGAGTTGCCGACCTTTGCGACTTGAAGGTTTGGTCTTGTGGGAATTATGTGTGTTGATCCCTTGGTCCCCTTGCCGAGGTTGCTTCATGCAGTCTTTGTTGGATTGCTTATGATCCTTCGTGCCCAGGAGGTAGGTCGGGTTTATCCATGCTACAATAATTGCCCCTCAAGTTGAGGTCTCTTGTTCCGAGAAGGGACCTTGGCTTGACACATGGACTAAATCGACTCGCGACCATCCGACCTGGAAAGTCTCCTATGAGTGGCTTATTATCCTCGGGCAGGTGAAAAGTCACCTCGCTAATACGAATCGTCGCATCAGACTTCCCTCGATCTCAGGGATTCAAAATGATATCGTGCGGGATGATGACGTAAAGTCTTTGCCATTTCATCCAATGAGATGTCAGTAGTGGATTTCACGCGAGCCCCGCGTCTTTTTTCTTTGCTAGGGGGGCGAAGTTTTGGCTAATTTCATTTTGGCCCCTTCTTCGATAAATAAAGGGAATTAGGTTTTGAAAACCTTATTTCATCGCGATCTGTCTTCTTGAAAAGAATTTCCTCAAGATACTCTTCCCCGGTTCTTTCTCCTTCCACCGGAAACACATTCTCGTGTCCCCAAGCGGAATTAATCACGTAAGCACTTTGGTGCCCTTCTTCAATTTATGGATTCTAGCGTTTCCAAATCCTTTTTGCCTCTCGGCCATGGGTGGCTTCTCTCTCTTCCGAGGATGACATCCCTATCGCCTATATGCCGCCATCGATTTTCCTCATACGCCACCGCATGTGGGTAAAAGTTTATTGGCTAGGGTTATGGGCGACCGCCGGGAGGACGATGCCAATGATGAATCGATGGATGACCAATTTCTGGAAGAATTGGCCGAAATTACCCATCTTCCTCCGTTGGATGTTAATCTCCTTCATCCCGTCCCACGGGAACGGTTGTCAACGGCGGGTCCTTCTGCCTCGGTTCCGGATTATGGGGCTTATGAACGAGTCTTCAATTATGATTTGTATTTTAATCGAGCTCCGTACAAGCGACCTGACCGGGCATACCGCAAGTCGGTCGACTCAATTCGCGGCGTCCGATAAAAGATATCGATCTGTGCTCTCCGATTAGTATGTGCTGGAACTTCGTCGCATGTACAAGGTGCCCCGAGATGTGCATTTTATGGGCGACTCGGACGAAAAGCCGTCGCCTCCTCCCTAATGATTCTTTGTGGAATGAGTTTTTCATGTCGGTCGGTATTCGATTTCCATTGCACCCGACCATTTCCCATCTGCTGGCGGCCTGGAATGTGAGCCTCACGCAAATCACCCCAATGGGTGGAGTTACATCATCTCCATCATGGTCGTTTTTTAGGCGGTAGGTGAAAAAAACCGCTTAATCCCGGAGAGATATCTCACGTGATGTCGCCGTTGCTTTCATTTGGAGGCTATCCTGTTGTCTTGATTTTAAATGAGGCAAAGAGCTCGTGAGTGGGATTCCGAATAAGGTTGATGGGTGGCACCAGAAATGGTGGTTTGTAGGAGGAGCATGGGAGTCGGTGGCCCCTTCCAGCACCTTATCCATTAGAGTTCCTACGGATTATGCAATCCGTGTTGAGAATGGTACTTCACCTTAATATTTTTGTGCTCGATTATCTTGATCTAATTCTTTTCTCGTCTTGCGGTGTTTTTTACCGACCTTCTAAGCTATATTGGGACTTTCTCGGCGTTCAAGGAGGTTCGAGACACACCCCTAAATGGCGAGACGTTAATTTGTTGAACTCGAGCTCGACCACGAGGTTGTACACTTACCCTCTCCACTTGAGGATTCTCAGAAGTCTCGGCCGCATCTTTTCAAGTGTATTTCGCGATTTCGTGCTAAAGGTTCTGTTTTTATGTTAGATCCGGATATCCCGATCTACCGCCATCGGCCCTCTTCCTCCGAGATGGCCTCGTGACCTCGACAAGTGATTGCTCCATGAGGTGTTATGTTCGACATCGCCTTTAGGGGATATTCAGTTCAGACTCCTCCCGCCGACAAAGGCAAGAAGAAAGTGCCGAACCCGCCATCAGGGTCGGTGAGCGACCTTCCCAGGCGCCAAGTGAACTCGCACGCACCGATCCACGTCAAGTCGGGGTGCTGGAAGGGTGGCTCCCAGCCCGACACCTTTGCCGACTTCTACCCGGGAGGGAGGTCGCCATCCGGAGGATGATTCCTGGATTGGTTGGGATGAGGAGAGGATTCCGAGGTAGGCCGTTTGCAACTCTTAATGAATTTACCTCAAAACTGGGACCAAACTTAATATATTTGTTCCTCCTTGTTGCAACAGAGTCAAGGCCAGCAAGTTCTCACCGAGGCGCCGAGCTCCCGAGATCCCCGATTCCCACGTTGGAGGGCATACCCGGAGATTGGCCCGGCTACTTGGAGCGGACGATGAGGAACGTGCCGCGCGCATGGACGAAGGATGATCACTCCTCTGCCCGTCGCCAAAAAGTCACGGCAACATGTATTCTACCGTTGTCCACTCCTTGAAGGCCGCCCTCTACATGGAAAAGCAACGCACCAATCCGAGCTCGAGCTCTCCAAACCAGAGAAGGCCCAGCGATGACCTCCGAAACAAGCGAAAATCACCGATAATTTTGCCTATGAGGTGCGTAAGAAACCGGAGGTTGCCAAGGTCGACTGGCCAAGAGGGCGTTGAGCTCGAGGGCTAAGCAATGAAGCCGAGAGATTGCTCGGGGAGGAGAAGGAGGTCAGGACCCGGATGAAGGCGAACCGATCCGCAAGGATTTGAGGTTTGGGAGAAGTCGACCGCCAAAGACGAACACTTTTAAGCAGTCAAGAGCGAATGCTAACTTTGCTTATGTCGCGGGCTGTTGGGGCGCTTATCCGAGCTATTCTACGAAAGAACCCCGGCCGCCGACTTCTCCGACAATGTGACCGAAATGACCGCCACGTCATGATTCCCCCCGACATTGTGCCGAGATTAAAGATCCGAAGATCCGGCATTGATTTGTCCTTCTTCCTAATCGAGTCGGATCGCGGCACCCCACTCCCGATCCAGATGAGACACGCCGAGACTCCGAGGTGGTCCTCGAGACTACTTGGGATGAGGTCAAGTACGAAACGAGGTCGCCGAGATGTCCCGGCGCTCCTCCCAAGAGCAAAAGCCACAACCCGGCCTCTAGGGGAGGTGTTTATAGCCCAAGATCCCGAGGGGCCGCCCACACCCTCATCAAATAAGTTATTCAAAGAACAATTAGGTGGGGCGACCTTTGAACATAGTCGATGGTCTTTGGCGATGGGATTCTTGATCGTTCTTAAGAATGATGTCATCAAGAATCCCAATAAGAAAAAAGGAGATTGAGAAGTTGTTGAACCCCATCTCCAACAATATTTTTTTTGATCGGCATGCCTTAAAGTTCCTCGTCGCCCGCGATCGTGGATATTGGGTTGTAGTAAAACATCATCGTCGAGTTATCATGATGTATCTTGGTTTCACTTGATGTAATCTAGCCTTTTCTCTTATAATGTACCGACTTTCTGCTTGTTGTCATTAATGAAATCTGCCTTTTTCTTTCCTTTATTTTGCCGACTTGATTTCCTTATGCGACTATAATATGTGCATATGTTCATTAGTTATTGGCATTGCGATTTTAGATTGAACCTCGCTTAGTCGTCTTATAAAGTTAAGGGAGGATCACACCGCTAGGGTGGTGATCTCACCAAGAATATGTCGAAAAGTCGTTCCTTTGAGGTCGATGTTTCATCTATCGACCTCGCGGGTTTAAACACGAGAATTGTGAAAGAGAAAATTTAACTCATTATTATTGACTCGCCTGAAAGTTTACAAGTACACTGGTCTCGACCCTACTGATAGTATCTCTTGGATGAGATCGTTCCACCGTCTTGAGGATCGAGTGCCATCCCGGGTTCTCGAGCTCGTATGCCCCGTTGGATAATACTCGAGCGACCTTGTATGGTCCTTCCCAGTTTGGTCCGAAAGTTCCTTTGGTTACTCCGAGAGTTTTATTCAGGACCAGGTCGCCTTCTTTGAATTTTCGAAGTCGCACTTTAGAGTTGTATTTTTTGGACTGTTGTTTGTATCTCGGATTTCGAATATCTGCCTCTAATTGCTTCTCTTCGAGCAAGTCTAGGTTTCTGGCCAAGGCCTCATCGTTGCAGTCGGTCGCGATCTGCGAGGTTCTGAGAGTTTGGAATTCGACCTCTGCGGGTATGACTGCTTCCGAGCCAAATGCCATCGAATAAGGGGTCTCTCCTTCCGAATTTCGGTAGGGTCGCTCAGATAACCACAAAGACATCCGGTAACTCATTGTGACTTCCCCTTTTCCTCCCTCAATCTTGGTTTTTGAGTGTGCTTGATGATCTTGTTCACGGCTTGACTTGACCGTTTTTATTGAGGGTGATAAGGGGTAGAGAAAAGCTTGGTGATTTTCTATTTTCAAGAAACCACGATCTTATGACCATCGAACCGCTTCCCATTATCGGATATAATTGCTTGCGATGAAATTTGAATCTGCGATGATGTTTCGCCATATGAATTTGATTACGTGATCCTGATCTATGGTTGCCAAAGCCTCAGCCTCGACCCATTTTGTGAAGTAATCCACCGAGACTAGGGCGTATTTGACTGAACCCGGGGCTGTTGGTAATGGCCCGATGATATCTATCCCCCACCCGCCAAAAGGCCAAGGACGAGAGGATCTTTGGTGAGTTCTTCAGTGCGACCTTGATTGATGGTGCGTGTATTTGACATTTGTGGCATTGGCGTAAAAACCATGGCATCGGCCTTTAAAGTTGGCCAATAATATCCCCGTCTCGCCTTCTTATGAGCGAGTGATCGCCCCAAATGATGGTTTCGATACCCCTGTCGTGAATATCGTGCGGGATAGCTCGCCTGTTCGGGTAACACATCGGAGCAATGGTATCTCAAGCCTCGCTTATATAGTTTGTTACCAACCAATGTGTACCTTATCGCCCTTAGTTGCAATTGCTTTTGCACAATTACGTAGGTTGGTAATGCCCTACCATCAAGTAGTCGACATGGGGTCATCCAAAAACTCGGGTGTAAAGGGCGGCGATCGTTGTGTCGGCCAGTGGAGGGGTGGGAGAGTTTTGTGATGGTGACATCCTCATCTCTGCCGGGTTCCTCGGTCGCTAGTCGTGCCCATGCATCGGCTCGGGAGTTTAAATCCTTGGTACTAACTTGATGTAGATTTGTTCAAATTTTAGGCAAAGTGCTTTGACGACCTCTTGGTAGGCCGACATCCGCTCGTCTCGGCCCTCATACTCCCCTGATATCTGGCGTACTACGAGCTGAGAGTCGGTGTGTACTTGAAGTCGCTTGATGCCCATTCTTGGCGGACATTTCTAAACCGTTGATCAACGCTTCATATTCGGCCTCGTTGTTGGTGGCAGGGAAATCGAAAGTGATGGCATTCTTAAAAGAAATCCCATCTGGACTGATTAACACAATTCCTGCCCATGATTTGTTGGCGATTCTTGAGCCATCTACGCATAAATCCATGGTGGGCGGTCGAACCGGCCCCCCATGTGAGGAGGGTTAATTCAACGATGAAGTCGGCCAGGCTGAGCTTTTATTGCGGTAGCCGCGGCGCATGTTACCCATCTTGTCCAACCTAGATGGCCCACTTGAGGCATCGGCCGGATGTATCCGGTCGATGGAGCACGCCATGGAAGGGGTAAGGAAGTGAGGACCTCCACTTGGTGATCGAAGAAGTAAGGTCTCGGTTTCCTCACACTTTTCATAAGCTAGAGCATAGGCTAATTTCTCTAGAAGAGGGTATCATTGCTCGGTTTCATTTAGCGTCGTGACAAAAGTAAATTGGCGGATGGGTTTGACCCTCATACATACAAATCTTTAGCGCTTCGTGGCGGTTTATGAGGTCGCCATATAGAAAAAGTTTCTCGCCGAGGACCGGCTAAAATCTGAACTTGACGGATATGCTTTGATCCTGTCAAGAGCATTCTGACTCTCAGATGTCCATTCGAACCTCGCCTTCTTTCTGATTGTGTCGAACATGGGCTTGAATTTATCCCCCATTCGGGAGATGAATCTGCTCATTGAAGCGGCGAGCACCCGTCGATTTTGAGCGTCCTTTTTTTGGTTTTGGGGGCCCCCATATCCATGATAGCCTGCACCTTGGCTGGGTTTGCTTCAATCCCCCTCTTGCTGACCAAGTGCCCTAGGAACTTCCCTGATTCCACTTCGAAGTTGCACTTTTTCAGGTTGAGTTTCATATTGAACTTCCTGAGTATCTCGAAAGCTTACGCCAGATGAGCCAAATGATCTTCCTTTTTTAGACTCTTCACGACAATGTCGTCAACATACACCTCCACCGACTTGCCTATTTTCTCAACAAACATATGATTGACCAACTTTTGATACGTTGGCCCGACGTTCTTCAAACCAAAAGGCATTCTCTTCCAACAGTATATGTTCTTCTCTGTTAAAAATGAAGTGTGCTGCCTGTCGGGCTCGTGCATAGCTATCTGATGGTACCCGGCAAATGCGTCCATGAAAGAAATCATCTCATGGCCAGCCGTATTGTCGATTAAGTGGTCGATATGCGGCATCGGGAAGAAATCCTCGGGGCATGCCTCGTTAAGATCTGTGAAATCGATGCAAAGTTGCTAAGTCCCGTTTGATTTCTTTACAAGGACCGCATTTGCGACCCACTGGGTTGGTCGGCCTGCATGATCAGGTCATTGTCAAACAACTTCTTCACCTCTTGGCCCGAGGGCGCGTATTTTTCCTCGACCAAACTTCCTTCTTTTTTGAGCTACTGGTTTTCGGGCCGGGTCAATGTGTAACCGGTGACATGCGATCTCAGGATCGATCCCGACCATATCCTTGTGTGACCAAGCGAAAAAGTTTATGTTATTCTTGAGGAAATCGACGACTTCAATTTTCAGGTCGTCGGGGATCTTGGATCAATGATGATCTCCAGTGCGGCCGGGGGGTCCGCCTGACCCTTTCGAAGTTCCTCCCCGGGTGCCGCTCTGGGTCCCCGAGTCATGGATCATCTATCTCGGCCTCGAGTATAAAATCTTCTGCTCGGGACCCATTCTCGGATCAAACTTCGTCACGCTTCCCTTCTTACTTTCCTTTTTCGATAGCGATGTCATTATGTGACGACTAATCGTATGCGTCTTTGAATTTGAATAAGGCGAAGAATAAAGCAAACAACCTCTTGCATCCACTTGGTCACCTTTAATTGGTGCAAACCAGCCCACCCTTTGTGGGGAACTTTACACAAAAAATAATAGGTGGAGGACTCGACCTCGAATTAGGTGCTCAAATGGCCTCCGGAGGAAGCCGTTATAGGTGCTTTCGGGAGGTCGATTACAAGGAAATCTAGGAGCCTAGTGTTCTGACCTTCTCATCCAAGGTGGATCTGAGCTCCACACCTGGCGGACCATGCCCGGAGGTTTTTCTTGTCGCGTTTTGAAGCCCTTCACTGTGTGATCGCATGGGGTGATGTATGCTTCGTAATCCCCGAGTTGGTCTAGGGTCTTTTTAAAGCGAGAATGTTGCGAGAAGCCCCCGTCGACTAAAGATCCTCAAGATACTGATCGTCCCCATGATATTGGCCTTTATGACCAATGGGTCTATGTTCGGGTACACAACTCCAGCTTTGTCTATTTCCCCGAACTCAATTTTGCGGGTTTCTTCGGTCACAGCCAAGATGGGCAGAACCATTCTTTGAGCATTCTCCATTGCCATGACTTCCGCCTTTAGACGACACTTTGATGAGGAGGCCAGAGACAGGCTCCCTATCGTGGCAAGGGGCGAGATGGTGTGGATGACGCGACCTCCTGTGCCCTCTGGTATGGGTGGCACAGTGCTACTCATACTGTCGGCCTCTATCACGGGCTCTCTTTTACTTTTGATCCGCCTGAGGGATTCTTGACAAACTCATTCAAATTTACCATCTTCATAAAGCTTCCACAACTGCTTCAACAGATCCCGACACTCGCTGGTGTAGTGTCCCCTCTGGTCATGATAGTGGCAATACTTGTTCGGGTTTTGTCGGCTTTTGTCTTTCATGGGGCGGGGTGCTCGCAACATGTCTTTGTTGGGATTATACTGGAAAGTATACTTTTTACTTTGTATAATCGAAACTGAATTTTCAGACTTGTTTACTGAAATAAATTGTTTATCACTGATGTTTTAAATATGATTGAATGTTACATATATTTACTGCATAATTGTTCAATAATTCGTACGTTGCATTGTAGTTAATTTAGTGATACCAGATCACAGAAGATTAAATTAACAGTCCCTTGTAACTAAAAGTACGCCATTCACGACCTAGATGGAAATGAAAAACCCATCACGAAAGGTTGATGTGTAAAGCTCAGATTGGTTTATCTTGACCAAGAGATTACACTAGTGCATGATTGATTCGCTGAATAGGACCTACAGGAGGATAAATTCTTCAGAACTGAACAAGGAAGAATTAGACCTCAGTGGTTCGTTGTTTCTTAACCTTCCTCCCTTAAATAGGATCACGTGGGATTGGTAACTATTGCTTTGACTTATCATGGGTAACGAATCAAAGAGATTCAATACTTTTTTATCTTGGGCAATATTATTGGTCACATGTGATTGCTAAGATTTAATACGAAGAATCGTGTGCAAGTAAGCTTGCTTGATTTGCCCCCTTGGGAGGTTCATAAGCTTTATCATACCAAATCTTGCAAGTGGAATTAGTTTTCGGTATGGATAATAATGTTGAACCGTTCCTCGACCAAGGACAAAAGATGTTAATTGATGGAAAGCTATTTCAGTGGCTTGAATTAATTAATGGGCTAGATAATCTTAAACACGGGAAATAATGACCGGGAGCCATATTGACTGTAATATGGGTTAAGATGGATAGTGCAATATTAATTATGTAGTGGGATTAATTAATATTTATGGGCTTGAATTATATTGTGGCTCAATATTAGATATTCAAGATCCATTAGAATGTCCAATCTTAATTCTCCTAAAGGCCCCATGAGTAGCCCAACAAATAGTCCATTAACTGAAAATGTGATTAAAATAAAATAAATATTGTTGCTTAATTTTTCCTAATTATTTTGAAATTCATGGATAAAAGAGGGAGAAAGATTTTCTTTGAATTTTGTTATGGAATGAAGATATGTATTCTTGGAATACAAGATTATCTCATTAAATTCAAGAAATCTCCCACTTGGTTATTCATAAGGAAAATTTCGAAAATTTTGAATATAATGGGCAAGAAAGATTTTCTTGAAAAGATATTATGGAAGATTTGTATTTCTTGAAAAACAAGAATATCTCATAAATTCAAGAAGATCTAAATCTTGGATTCTTGCACACATTAATTTCGAAATTTATCCATAATTGAGGAGGTGAGATTTTTGTGGAATATTTTAATTAAGGGAAAAAGAATATAGGAGATATATTCAAGATTTCTTGGTGACCAAGAAAAGTCTTTTCCCACATTGGTTTTCTACTAAAATTTTCGACCCCTCCTCTCCTATAAATAGGGGATGATTAGTTCATTCCCAAGAACAATTTCATGTGCTGGAAATATTAGCAAATCCACAAAGGTGGTGCAACAAAGTTTATTTTTTTCCTTTTGTTAATTGTTCGACAAGTATCCTTCCACCGGATAGTTGAGCAAGGGCTAAGGGAATACTTGGGAAGTCCTTTTGGTTAGTCTGTCCGACCAAAGTCACTACCATCCCGAGAGGTACGTTCACGTAAACCCGTAGATTCCGCATGCGTAGATTTTACGTGGCTTTTTATATGCATGATATGTTGTTGCAATTATTATTTGAAATAATATATGATTAATTCATGCTAGTAATAATTAAAGAATTAAATTTGTATTTAAATATTCACCCCGAATAGATCTGTGCAAATCATTCCCCAACAACTGGTATCAGAGCCACGATTTCGGGCTCTGAATTTTTAAAATTGTAATTTAATTCGTGGGCATTAAATTTGAAATTGGATAGTAGAACTATTAGATCTGTTTTGCAGGTATCCAATTGTCATGAATTTTAATGTGTTTATTTATGCATGCATATAAACCGTTTTTTAATTGATTAGCTTCGAATTTGTTTTGCCTAGTGAGAAAATCCACGAGTAGACTAGGATTTGTTTGATTTGATCAATGTAATAGACTAGTCTAGATCTAGATTTATTTTTTTTGTAAATAAATTGTAACCGGATCGAAAACGAAGAGAGGTTAGAATTAAAGGACGGAAATCCGAATCAGCGAGCGGGCGCTGGCGCTGCAGCAGCACGCATGGTACCGCGGCGCGCCCAGTATGCAGTGGACGGGGTGGATGACGCGGAGCGCCACATACGCGCGCGATACACGGGGCGCTGCCGAGGTCGCGGGCGAGGCTGGGCGAATGAAGCCGCGATGCGCCGCGACGCTTGCCGAGATCTACCGACACTTGCCGGCAATGGCCGGGCGCGATCACGGGGTGCCGAGGTTGCCGAGGCTGTCCTAGGCAGCTGGCCGGTCGGATGCGCGCGTCCCGGTTCTGAAATGCCATGCGGAGTTTTGAGACGAAGTATTTTTCGAGACCTACAAGTTGGGAGAAATTCGAGACGGTGTCTTCAAGATCAAGCCAAGAAAAATCAAACCATGACAATTGGATAATTTTATGCCCAATATGTTTATTTTTCTGCTTTTTGCTTGATTTATTTGTGCTATCTTATGCTTTATTTAATTTGTTTAAATGTGTTTGCATGAGGGTTGCCAAATGAAAAAAATCTCACCTTCAAAATTACTAAGTATGGTTAAGTAATTAATTGACAATTTTATTCCGGATAATAAAATTGAATTAATTTTGACCTCCATGATTTATTTATTTGTGAATTCTTTTGGAGAAATTCCCCCAACTGGACGGTCAAAAGATAGGTTTCACATGAATGAATTCCAAACGGATGATTGTGGGTTATTACTAGTGGCGACGATGACCCTCCCAACGAGGCTCGATCAAAGCGAAATAATAATCCTGTATTTAATCATGGTTATTACTTAGGTATAAAATTGATATGCATATATTTCTCCGAAGTCCCTGTCAATTTTATATTGGTCAAGTGGGAGCCAACTATTAATCTGGATATTAAAGGTTTGTAACTGTTCTTGTTTGTAACCTGCTTGAATGTGTTTAAATAATGACCCACCCAACGTGACTTATTTAAATTGTTTTGAGATGTTGGCTGATGCATGTTCATATTTTCTTTAGATTTTAATATGATGCATGTGATCGAACCTTGTGATTTTTTTTGTGCTTATGCATATTATTATTTATTTCAGTTCATCATGTCGCAACCTTCTAATCCACTTTCGAATATACCTAAAGACAATTTGCTTTTAGGTGAAAACTATTTTGATTGGAAATACAAACTAAAACCTGTCCTAACCGCATCATCTTCCAAATGGGTACTTGATACACCAAAACCCGAAAAAACAACTAAGGACACCGGAATATGGGATGAGATGATTTATGGTGAATGGGAGCTAGCAAACGGATTGATGAAGGAAACAATTCTGGCACATTTGTCAGATGAGTTGAGACACCTTCATCAAGAATATGAGTTAGCTGCAGACATCTTAAAGAATCTCGAAGCGATGTTTGCACATTAGACCCATATGGCAATCCAAAGTGTGAAGCAAGAAATTGCTCAGTTAAAATTGGAAAAAGGGACAACTGCAGCGCAGCACGTCCTTATGGTTATGGTGCTATCTGAGGAACTTGAGATCCTCGGCGAAAAATGTGATTTCAAGGCAAATATTGATTTCATTCTCCAATCCTTACCAAAGAGCTCTAATCACCACTATCTTGAGTATCTAATGGAAGATCAAGATTTTACAGTGGAGGATCTTATAAATGCTTTGATTTTGGTTGAAAAGGAAGTGGAGCGCGAGGAAAAGATCTTGGGAAAACATAAATCTTCTCTTCATCCTAGATCAAGTGGTGATAAGGATGATGAAAAGAGAAGAAGGTTAAACCAAGAAGACTCAACATCAAATAAAAGCATGGGATCAAGTATGAGGAAAACTTTGGAAAGCGGGAGAGTATGACTTTTGAGGTCAGCCTGTTCCGATCCCAAAAGGAAAGGAAAGAAAGGTAATACTCACGCATTAGTTGTTGAAACTTGTTTAGCGGCGTATGCCTCCCATTTTGTGGGTGGTGGATACGGGATCCACTAATAATGTTTGTTTCACATAACAGGGGTTCAAGTGGACCCGACAACTTAGTTGGAGTGAGGTCCTCGTCACACTGGGCGATGCTACGAGAGTGGCAGCTGAAGCAGTGGGAGAAGTGCACCTGTCTTTTGAAGACAAAGTTTTAATTTTGAGATATTCTTTACGTTCCAGAATTTTAGAAAGAATTCGTTTTCAGTTTCTAAACTCTTATGATGGATATTTGGTTATTTTTTTAACAAAGTTGTTACCATTTTTCTTTTGATAAATTTATCTGTCATGGAACGTTGTTGAATGATCTCTATACAATTAACTGTGCACACCACTCAAGAAATATATCCTATAACACATCAACTATTTCTAAGAAAAGAAAACGTTCATTAGACGTGAACGCGACACTTCTTTGGCATCTAAGATTAGGTCATATAAATCCAAAGAGGATCCAAAGGTTGGTGAAAGATGGTTCACTGGAGCGTCTCCAAGTTGAACAAATTCCAACCTGCGAATCATGTTTGGAGAGTAATATAACCAAGAGGGCATTTGGAGCCAAGGGGAATAGGGTCAAAGAAGTGTTAGAGATCGTTCACACAGATGTATGTGGTCCAATGTCAACCAAAGCAAGAGGAGGTTATGAGTAATTTTATTGATGATTACTCAAGGTACGGTTACATTTTCCTTATGAAGCATGAATCTGAGACCTTTGGGAAATTCTAAGAATTTAAGGCTCAAACAGAGAATCATAGGGAAAAACGTATCAAGTCTCTACGATCTGATCGTGGAGGCGAATACCTCAGCGATGAGTTTTTGAACTACTTATCTGAAGAAGAGATTGTATCCCAGCTCACTGCGCCCGGATCCCCTCAATAAAACTGGGTTGCAGAGCGAAGAAACATAATTCTTTTGGAAATGGTTAGATCAATGATGAGTTATGCGGATCTTCCCGAGTCGTTCTGGGGTCATACCTTGGAAACAGCGACTTACATTCTGAACTTGGTGCTATCCAAATCGGTTCCCAAAACTCCCAAGGAATTGTGGACTGGACGCAAGCCTAGTATGAGACACATGAGAATTTGGGGGTGTTCGGCCTACGTGTTGGACAAGGAAGTTGGTAAGTTGGATCCTCGATCAAAATTAAGGCTGTTTGTAGGATACCCCGAGGGAACAAAAGGGTGTAGGTTCTATAGTCCCGAAGATCAAAAGGTGGTCATCAGCACCCACTTTAGATTTTTGGAAGAAGACTATATGAACCAAAGAAAACCCAGAAGTGAGATTACCTTAAATGAGCTAAGAGGGCAAACCTCAGTGCCAACTGTACTAGATGATATACCAAACGATACGTTTTCACAACCGGTGCCTCGTCGTAGTGGGAGGGTTGTTAGTCAGCCCGAGAGATTCATGGGAATAGGAGAGTCCTCGGCCTTGATTCCCGGACAAGACGAATCAGACCCATGGGCATATGACGAGGCACTCCAAGATAGGGATGCAGATTCTTGGCAAACAGCAATGAAAGCCGAATTGGGTTTTATGTTTCATAATAGAGTGTGGGAGCTAGTCGAACCACTTAATGGGATCAAACCCATTAGATGCAAGTGGGTATATAAGAGGAAAAGAGGACCGGACGGGAAGGTTGAAATCTTTAAAGCAAGACTAGTGGCGAAAGGTTATACTCAGAAAGAAGGGATCGATTATAAGGAAACTTTTTCGCCCGTAGCCATGCTTAAGTCCATTCGTATTCTCTTATCGATTGCTGCACATTTCGACTTTGAAATCTGGCAAATGGATGTCAAGACAACTTTCTTTAACGGAAGTCTTGATGAAGAGATCTATATGCAACAACCTCAAGGTTTCATTGAAACAGGCTAAGAACACCTAGTTTGTAAGCTCAAGAGGTCCATTTACAGACTCAAACAGGCATCCAGAGCTTGGAACCAAAGTTTTGATCATATAATAATGTCTTATGAGTTTGATCAAAACGAGTTTGAGAGTTGTGTGTATAAGAAGCGTGTCGGAACTGCACTGGTATTCTTAGTACTATACGTAGATGACATGGTGATCATCGGGAACGATGTGAATGTGTTATCAGACGTAAGGGCATGGCTTTCAAAACAGTTTGATATGAAAGACTTAGGGAAGCCGGACACATCCTTGGGATCAAGATCACAAGAAAAGGATGGTCGGGTTATCGCAAGTTTCATACATAGACACTGTCTTGAAACGCATCAGCATGCAAGATTCCAAGAAAGGATTCGTACCTTTCAGACTTGGAATTCATCTATCCAAGAAAACGTCCCCTAAGACGCAAAAGGAGATAGATGACATGAAAGGCATTCCTTGTGCTTCGGCTGTCGGAAACCTTATGTATGCAATGCTGTGTACGAGACCGGATATCTGCTTTGCCGTAGACATGGTAGCAAGATATCGAAGTAACCCAGGGAAAGCGCATTGGACGACAGTTAAAAACATTCTGAAGTGTCTGAAAAGAACTCGAGATAAAATGTTGTATTATCAGTCAGATACTCCAATCCCCATCGGCTACACGGACTCGGATTTCCAATCAGATTTAGATTCCATAAATTATCTGCCTCAGTTAGTGTGTTTCCAATTTGGGAAGTGTAGCCATCAAATGGACGAGTGTGAAGCAGAAATGCATCACTGACTCAACCATGGAAGTCGGATAAGTAGCTGCTTGTGAAGCTGTGAAAGAACCGATTGGGCTCTAGATCTTCTTAGTGGACTTGGATGGTGTTCTGAATTTGTCTAGCAATATCTGCTAGGGGCAGTTGCAAATTCAAGAGAACCAAGAGTCCACGAGTCAAACAAACACATTAAAGGAAAGACATCTTATACGAGAAATCGTTAAGAGAGGAGATATAGATGTGAGAAAGATAGCGTCTGAGGACAGCCTAGCAGATCCATTCACAAAGCGTCTGCCTCTGAATACATTCGAGAGACATGTGAGTGGAATGGGTGTCAAGACCGTTGCCAATCTGCTTTGAGTATAAGTGGGAGAAATTATTAGGTTCGTGTAGGTGACATTAGATGTCACGAACTACGCGAGACATGTTGTAGTATACTTAAAAGCAGACTTTGAGTATAAGTGGGAGATTGTTGGGATTATACTAGAAAGTATGCTTTTTACTTTGTATAATCGAAACTGAATTTTCAGACTTGTTTACTGAAATAAATTGTTTATCACTGATGCTTTAAATATGATTGAATGTTACATATATTTACTGCATAACTGTTCAATAATTTGTACGTGTTACATTGTAGTTAATTTAGTGATACCAGATCACGGAAGATTAAATTAACAGTCCCTTGTAACTAAAAGTACGCCATTCACGACCTAGATGAAAATGAACAACCCATCACGAAAGGTTGAGGTGTAAGGCTCAGATTGGTTTGTCTTGACCAAGAGATTACACTAGTGCATGACTGATGCTCTGAATAGGACCTACAGGAGGATAAATTCTTCAGAACTGAACAAGGAAGAATTAGACCTCAGTGGTTCATTGTTTCTTAACCTTCGTCCCTTAAATAGGATCACGTGGGATTGGTAACTATTGCTTTGACTTATCATGGGTAGCGAATCAAAGAGATTCAATACTTTTTATCTTGGGCAATATTATTGGTCACATGTGATTGCTAAGATTTAATACGAAGAATCGTGTGCAAGTACGCTTGCTTGATTTGCCCCCTTGGGAGGTTCATAAGCTTTATCATACCAAATCTTGCAAGTGGAATTAGTTTCCGCTATGGATAATAATGTTGAACCGTTCCTCGATCAAGGACAAAAGATGTTAATTGATGGAAAGCTATTTCAGTGGCTTGAATTAATTAATGGGCTAGATAATCTTAAACACGGGAAATAATGACCGGGAACCATATTGACTGTAATATGGGTTAAGATGGATAGTGCAATATTAATTATGTAGTGGGATTAATTAATATTTATGGGCTTGAATTATATTGTGGCTCAATATTAGATATTCAAGATCCATTAGAAGGTCCAATCTTAATTCTCCTAAAGGCTCCCTGAGTAGCCCAACAAATAGTCCATTAACTGAAAAGATGATTAAAATAAAATAAATATTGTTGCTTAATTTTTCCTAATTATTTTGAAATTCATGGATAAAAGAGGGAGAAAGATTTTCTTTGAATTTTGTTATGGAATGAAGATATGTATTCTTGGAATACAAGATTATCTCATTAAATTCAAGAAATCTCCCACTTGGTTATTCATAAGGAAAATTTCGAAAATTTTGAATATAATGGGCAAGAAAGATTTTCTTGATTTTCTTGAAAAGATATTATGGAAGATATGTATTTCTTGAAATACAAGAATGAAGGATCAAGCGCTTGCCACTAGACTAAAAGCCCGGACTTGTAGTGAGGTGCTACTTTAATTCCCTTAACCCATACCTAGCAGCAGGCACCACGGGCGGCACACAACTATGCCTTTAATCGAGCGAACGAGGGGTCTTGAGCCGCAACTGACCTTAAAGGCAGGAAACTGCTAGGATTTTTCCCAACAATCCCCCCTAGCAGTAGCCTGACTTTCGCCAAACATACCACTATTTGCGTCATGGGGGACTCGAACCGTGACTGCGTGCTCGATACCAATTGAAGGATCAAACGCTTGCCACTAGACTAAAAGCCCGGACTTGTAGTGAGGTGCTACTTTAATTCCCTTAACCCATACCTAGCAGCAGGCACCACGGGCGGCAAGCAACTATGCCTTTAATCGAGCGAACAAGGGGTCTTGAGCCGCAACTGACCTTAAAAGCAGGAGACTGCTAGGATTTCTCCCAACAAAGAATATCTCATAAATTCAAGAAGATCCAAATCTTGGATTCTTGCACACATTAATTTCGAAATTTATCCATAATTGAGGAGGTGGGATTTTTGTGGAATATTTTAATTATGGGAAAAAGAATATAGGAGATATATTCAAGATTTTTTGGTGACCAAGAAAAGTCTTTTCCCACATTGGTTTTCTACTAAAATTTTTGACCCCTCCTCTCCTATAAATAGGGGATGATTAGTTCATTCCCAAGAACAATTCCATGTGCTGAAAATATTAGCAAATCCACAAAGGTGGTGCAACAAAGTTTATTTTTTTCCTTTTGTTAATTGTTCGACAAGTGTCCTTCCACCGGATAGTTGAGCAAGGGCTAAGGGAATACTTGGGAAGTCCTTTTGGTTAGTCCGTCCGATCAAAGTCACTGCCATCCCCGAGAGGTACGTTAACGTAAACCCGTAGATTCCGCATGCGTAGGTTTTACGTGGCTTTTTATATGCATGATATGTTGTTGCAATTATTATTTGAATTAATATAGGATTAATTCATGCTAGTAATAATTAAATAATTAAATTTGTATTTAAATATTCACCCCCAATAGATCTGTGCAAATCATTCCCCAACAGTCTTGTCCCTGGATCTGGGCATAAACGTTACCAGGTGTCATACCCAGAGCCTCCATCATCTTCATCGGAATGGACTCCTCAAATGGTTTGAAGCTGCCGGGTGTCTTGTAATGACCCTCGGTTTTCTTGGAACCTTTCTTGGGCTCCACGACTTTCTTTGTCTCTGAGAGCCGGGTCTCCAGCAATTCCATGGTATGGATGAGGTCGCTGGCCCTTTTCCTTAAATCGGCATAGCTGGTCGGGTAGTCGGCTATCATGCGCCGCCATAGCTTGGTTCCTCTTTTGAGGCCAGATACTGCCCCCAGCAGCTTGGCCTCTAATCCCCAAAGGGGTCGCCTTCAATGATAAGTCTATTGATCCTCTCAACATAGGATCGATCCGACTCCGTCTCCCCCTGACGCATGTTCATGAGCCTCTTCCTTGTCGCAGGTAAAGGCGCAATTGCCGTATAGTGGCCCAAGAATAATCGAGCCAGTTGATCGAAAGTATCAATGGAGAGAGATGACAACGAAGTGTATCACATGTGGGCCTGGTCGCTCAGCGTCAGGGAGAAAAGTCTACACTTCATCGCATCCGATGCCCCCATTGAGGCCATATACGCATTGTACTTCGCCATATGGACTCTGGGGTCTGTACTCCCATTGTAGCGATCTAGAGCCACTATGCTGATTTTCCTCTGGGCAGGTGCCAGAGTGATCATAGTTCCCAAGGGCAAATCGGGGATGACAAGGTCAGTGTTAGACCCAGACGGTCCATCCTGGTCACCCACCTTTTCCAACAGCTGTTGGACGGTCCTAGCCAATGCAGCGACCTGAGCGTCACGCGGGTTACTGGCCCCTGCCCGTGACCATGGTGGTATGCCGAATGTCTCGGCGATCCTCTGTGGTGCATGTCCAGGGCCATGACAAGATCTCTTTCTACCTGTTCATCATGGCGTGGTTGAGAGTGAGCCTCGTCCTCGCCCCTCATGAGGGCCTTCCGGGCCGCTTGGCTTCCGAGGCGGGTGAATGCACTATTCGAACCCGCTGGTCTGTCCAGGGCCCGGGGGTTCCGAACGATGGCATGTTTAGCCGCGTTGTACGCCAGTTGGCCCGTGGACCGTCCCTTTTCCGTCATAACGCGTTTACCTTTGGAGGTTCCAGCGTCATGGGTTGTTTTCTTGGCTGGGGGTTGTTCCTCCTCAACGCCGAAATTGAGACGTTTCTTGTTGAGGACGGCCATCACTGCTTTGGCATCCTCCGGTGTCTGGACAAGATTCCACCAGTCGGGGGAACCCGTCGGGGCTGCCCGATGAGTGGGTTGAGAACTCAGTGAAACCTCAACGCCATCACGAACGTCGATTTCATTCCCGATTACAGCTTTCCCCTGGTTGGTTGCAATTTTGTTTTTCTTAGAGAAGGTGAGGTCTCCTTGAGAATTGTTGAAATTTCTCAAGAAATGTGTTCCCACAGACGGCACCAATTGTTGTAACTGGTTTTTAGCATACACATTAAATAATAATTATTGTTTAACTGAGTAGATAAAAACCAGTTACAACAGTCCCTAATTTCAGCTTGAACCTCTCTCAGCCTGGAGAGAATGTGCAATATGTGGGTGCAGTAGTGCAAAAAGTTCTGAGTGAATTACAAATCAGTGATCTGCATGATAATGTGGTTGAGCAATCCTGTGAACCTGCTAATGATGTTGGCTGCATTGCCATGGAAATAGACTTGGGCCGATGAGATGCTTATGTTGTTGCTAGTGGAGATAAATTGAAAGCACCGATGGACGTGGACATTGCAGTGACGACTGAGATGAGTGTTCAACAGCAGCTAGCAATGATGATGAAGCAAATGAAGATGAAGGTTGACGAAATCAAGAAACTTGCACGGGCACGTGATCAGGATCGAGAAATCTATGAGAGCAGATTGAAAATTGTGGAAGAGAACAACTGCTTGTTAGTGAATGAGAATGAGAATCTGATTTTAAAACTCGATGAATTTACGACTCCTACACCAACCCAAATATTCGCGGATCCAGCCAACCTTGTGTTAGTGTTAGTGTCCTAGAGACAATCTATTGTAAGGACATAATACTAGATGATATTCAGTTTGACTTAATATTATAGTTCACTTAATATTAATATATGGCAATACACTCATTTGAATATTATGTTTGATTGTTTGCATTTATTCATACAAGTGTTCCCGTGAGTCATTGCTGTCATTGAGGTTGTGAGAACTCAGATGACTTAAGCATGATTCTCAAATAGCCCCGATCAAGGATCATCAAGAACGTGATATTGATGATACAATGGAGATTGGTGTGCGATCTACATCATACTCTTAGAGAGTGTAGTAAGATCTCACTTACTACGAGATACTAGGTATCTCATGATGGATGCACAAATATCTTAGAGGGTATTGGTATAACCATCCGAGAAACCGTTTGATGTAAGTCCACAATATGTGTCTACGGGTGTCTCGGTTAGTGGGAGTGATGCGATACTCCTTTGACTTGAGGTCAATACGCACGACATGTGTGGAGTGATGAACTTTGACCATGACCGACGCTTGCACCCGTCTATGGGTATATATGGCTTGGATTGGGTTCATCACGAAGTACATGTGTGTGGTAGTTGAGCCAAGAATAAGATTCATTCCTCAATGTGGATTTAGAGAGAATACTCATCTTCTCATCATAATTGGATCAAAGTAATTGGCTGATGCACGTCAACTTAGAATTTGTGGCTAAATGTGAAATACATGATCAATTAGTGATTAGAGATAAATTGATTAAGTTATTTGAATAAACACTTCATCATGTTCAAGACTTAATCGAGTATTCACGAATGAAAGGAGGAAATCGTAATGGCCCATGTTTCAGTTACAAGTTGTTACATGTTTCTCGCAACGTACCTTATATATTGAGAATGCCTGATTTATTGTCTATGGTTCAATTAAGACTGTTAGTTTGACTAATCGCTCGATATATGAGGGCCTATGGGTCACACAACAAGTAGTTCCCTTTTACGGATTATTGGTTGATTAAATGTTAAATTGAATTTAATATTTAATTTATGGAGAATTAATTAATAATAGATTAATTTGGAATTAATTATTATTAATATTTAATTAAATTGAATTTGATTAAATAGAAATTCCCAATAATAATATATTGAATATTATTATAGGATTTAATATATGGAATCAAATCGGTAGAGATTTGATATACATGAAAATTAAATCGGTAGAGATATTTATATATGGGAATTAAATCAATGGGATTTAATTTACAAGATTAGGGATTTTATTTCCTAATCAGGTTAGCTTAAGATTAAGTTGGGCCTCCCCTATATATACAAGCTCTTGGGAATTCACAAACAACGTTAATTCATTATTCTCTCCATAAGATTTAGAGTTAGAATTTTCCTAGCAAATTCTTCTCGGGATTCAACACTGGCAAATCCGTGCAAGTTCGTGAACGGGGATTACGTGGATACCATAGTAGAGAAATATGCGTACGATTTACTGTAAGGTTTCTCTTTATGTTTATACGTATTCAATTATGCAATTACGTGTTCGTTGTTGGTGAACTGTTTATTTTTGCTGCGCATGTATTACGTGTTTACGTGCCTCTAAATTTCAATAGTAGTATCAGAGCTTCAGACTCTTGATTTAATTGCTAATTGGTTGATTTGATTTATAAAATTAATTTTTTTTCTTATAAATCACAGTACGATCTGTTTTGAACAGACCGCACCATATAACTTGCTATATGTTGGGGGCATGTTTATTTGATAAATACACCCCTCTTTTTCGTCCTTGTTCGTCATCCCCATCACATCATTTTTTAGGGTTTTCCGAAAACCCATAAATCGGCCCCTCCCAAATTCGCCTCCTTACGCCACTGCGCTGGCGGCAGAGCCCGACGACACGTCGCTTAAGATGGCGGTTAACCACCGCACCTCGTGATACCCGTGCAGACATGGCTCTGTTCGTCTCCTCCTCTCTGCCTTCGTCTGCAACAACCGCAATGTGGTATGGCTCTTGGGCGGGGGCGATTCGTCGTCATTATCTTAGAAGAGACAATCGCGACTAGGGCTTGTAGCGACGGCGGTGACTGAGTCTCCCTATCCATCGCTTGGAGCGATTTTAATCGAATGCACGCACCGATCGGCGACGGCGATTCACCAGCGCGCTTCGAGCAACGCGATGAGATTCGCCTGCCCTCGAGCTTGGCGGCGGTGATCCACTGCACACGCGATGTTGCAGCGGCGGTCCATCGCTCAGTTTGAGTCGCTCTAAGCGACGATGATTCGAGTTGTGTCACTGTGTTTATTTTCGCTTGCCGCTATGTTAACCCGTTTCTGGAATTGTTGCTTCTTTGTTGTTCTTCGATATTGGATATTGAATGATGATGAATTTAACAAACTGGAACAGGTGTAACTTGATTGGATTCGGATTTTGGTTTGCAGATTGGATCTGTGGGATTGGGCGGTGATGTGAGGAGGGCTGTTTTTCAAATTTATTTTGAGACAAGCCCTCCCGTGCAATTTTAGAAATTTGCACCTGAGCCCCAAAATTTTAATAAATTAAAATAGTTTTAATTTAATAATTATTAAGGGCTAACGAAGTTGGACTTGAAACACATTTATTAGTTGGACTAATAAAAGGCTAGATTAATTGGATTAATTTAATTGTTTTAATAATTGATTAATAATTATTGAATTTATTTTAAAATCTGAATTTTGAAATTAATTCGATAAAGTTTTAATAGATAATTAAATTTCCACTTGGTTAACTAAATTTAAATAATTTGTTAACATATTTACGTTCGCATTATAACTGTTTGGGTAGACGACACTCAATAATTGTCGCACCGTATTAATTATTTGTGTAGACGGCGTCGATATAAATGTTAGTCCATGTAAATCATGTTTGGGTAGGCGGCGCCCAATAATTGCTCAAATGTGATATAGTAAACTTGTTGGATCTCGATTAAGCAATTAATACACCGCCTTTAAAACGTTCCTCACTAAAATATGATTTTCTCATTAATTTGATAAGATGTTTTCCATCAAAATTAAAAGTAAACCGGAGATTTTGTTCCAATGAGTACTTAAAGACCCTCTTCTTTTGCTCGGATCTACATCTAACGGGACTTTTATAGGGACATGTAATGTCGCCGTTTGATGGTTGTAAACCAACTTAACTTTGTTTTGCTAGCCCTCGGGGGGAACAAAGGGTAAGGGACATCAGTCGAACTAGGTTCGACAAATTAGAAATTGCAGTTTTGCAATTGGTTTGGAGACCTACCAGTTATGCTATTGTAATGATCAACCCTCACTGGGATTATGATAATAGTAATGTGAATCTTAGTCCATTATAAATTATGTTTGATATAAATTCGTACTTTTCCGGTGAGGTCGTTAAGTATGTGAAAATAATGGAGACAAAATAAACACAAAAGAAAGGCCATGTTTAATTTGATTGCTGAATATTGATCATAGGAATTATGTGTTTAATTCCCGTTTTATTTTATTTCTCTTGGTTGGTTGAAATGTATAACTGTTATTGAAATGTGTTTTGGAAACAAACTAAGTTGGCTAGGCTAAATTTTCTGGACTGACACTGAAACATGTGTTTGGTGCTGAGACAAGAAAAGATTGAGTACGTATTGGACACGTATATCCCGGTTACCCTTAAAGCTGGTACTCTGAGGCAACCAAGGTTGACGTAGCAGCTCAGAAGAAGCATCAAGAGGATGCTTCCCAGGCTCAGTGTGATGTTACTCGGCATGACTCCCGATATACATAGGCAACATGAGAAAATGGGTCCCTTCGAAATGCTCAAGCATCTGAAGGATCTCTTTGATTCTGAATCTCGTTTTGAGTTTTATGAAGTGATGAGAGATCTGTTCAGATGCCGGTTAGCCACAGAAGGGAAGATTTCACCCCATGTGCTTATGATTATAGGCCTAATTGATAAACTTGGTAATTCAGGCTTTGAGCTAAAAGACCAATGTTTTCATTTATGCTATCCTTCAGTCGCTTCTGGATTCATATTTTAGCTTAATTGTGAACTACAATATGAATAAGACGGATGCGATCATGCCTGAACTTCATAGCGTGCTCAAGATTTTGAGTTCACTATCACTAAGATGGTTTTCAAAAGAAGGAGCGGGTAGACAAGGATGTGTGCCTCTACTATAAGTAGAAGAGGGCACTGGAAGAAGGACTATAAGGTTTTGGTTGCTGGAAAGAAGGCACTAGGTGCTTCTAACACTAGAACATGTATATTTGTTATTAAGATTAACATGTCCACTAATAACGCTAACTACTTAGTATTGGATACCGAATTTGGCTCTCACATTTGCACTAATGTGAAAGGGCTCATATGTCATAGGACAGTTAGGGCGGGTGAAGTCGTCTTACACGTGGGAACAGAGCAATAGTTGCTCCTGAACGTGTGGGGACTTATGTGTTAGACTTACCCTTTTGGTATTAGATTAGAACTTAATAATTGTCATCTAGTTCTTTCTATTACTCGCAACATATGTTTGTTGCATTGTGGATATGATGTTCTTAATATACAAAGTAAAAGACTCAAACGTAGTAATCATGAAAACCCGACTTACTTTTGGCACTGTAGACCTGATCATGTAAATGAGAAAGGAATTGCAAGGTTAAGAAAGGTAGACTACTTAACCCCATTTGACTTTGGGTCTTATGGAAATTGCGAATCTTGTCTCATGGGCAAGATGATCGATAAACCCTTTATGAGAAAGAGGTGTATGCCAAAGAAGTTTTAGAGTTGATCTACAACAATGTTTGTGGACCATTGCCCACTCTAGCTAGAGGTCACTTCGGATACTTCATCACTTTTACTGATGATTTCTCAAGATACGGATACGTGTATCTTATGAAACACAAATTCGAATCTTTTGAGAAATTCAAAGTGTTTAAGGCTGAAGTAGAGAAGTAACTTGGTAAGAGTATCAAGACTCTTCGATCAGATCGAGGAGGTGAATACCTTAGCCATGAATTCATTGATTACTTGAAGTTACATGGAATCCAGTTACAATGGACTCCTCCCGGAACACCTCAGATGAACGGTGTGTCCGAGAGGAGAAACCGAACCTTGTTAGACATGGTAAGGTCCATGATGAGTTTTTTCTCTCTTCCGACATTCTTATGGGGATACTTGTTACAAACCTCAATTTTCATTCTGAATAGGATTCCATCTGAATCGGTTGAGCATATACCATATGAACTATGGTGTGGCAACTTTTACACATATCAAACATGGGGTTGTCCAGTGATTGTGAAAAGATGCTTACCGACAAGATTGAATTCAAAGGTGAAAAGGGTTACTTTATGGGATATCCTAAGAAAACTAAAGGATATTACTTCTATCTACCTGAGAAACAATCAGAGATCGTTTCTAGGCAGACCAAGTTCCTCGAAGAAGACTATGTCTTTAAAGAAAAATGTCGTAAGCTGATAGAACTTGAAGAAATTCAAGAACCACAACTTAACAAAGAGACTGATATCTTGTCAAAGCAACATGACAAGGAATCAGTGGGAGCATTCAACGACTTTCGCGGTGGGAGTCTTTCACTAGGTGATCGTCTTTCATCCAGTGGGAGTGTAATTGGAGTTGGCTTGCCAATGCAAGAACCTCCAAGTGGGCTAAATGAGAACAACATAGTTCAAACTCCCGCCCAAGAGGCATCTGAAAGTGTAGCTCTTGAGGACTCTCCGGACATTGATGAAATCGATGCACCACAAAATTTTCACGATCAGAATGTACAGCCTGCACAACCACAGCTTTGTAAGTCAATTAGGAATTGTAATCCGCCGATTAGATACGGTTACCTCTTGGAGGAACTCGATAATATGGACATACCAGATAAGGACGATCCTAATACTTATTCTGAAGCAATATCAGATATTGATTCAGGGAAGTGGCATGAAGCCATGAAATTCGAGATGGACTCGATGTACACCAATCAAGTCTAGGACTTGGTTGAGTTGCCTAAAAGGGTTAGACCCATATGTTGCAAATGGGTCTTCAAATGAGATACCGATACAAATGGCAAAGTACAAACCTACAAAACTAGGTTGGTGGAGAAGGGTAATAGTCGGCGCAAAGGCATTGACTATGATGAGACCTTCTCACCAGTTGCGAAGATCAAGTCCATTCGAATTTTACTTGCGATAGCAGCACACTGTGATTATGAGATTTGACAGATGGATGTCAAAACAGCTTTCCTCAATTGAAACATTGATAAGAATGTGTTTATGACTCAACCAGGAGGTTTTACATCTAAGTCAAATTCTAATCTAGTATGCAAGCTAAAAATATCCATTTATGGATTTAAGCAAACTTCTAGGAGTTGGAATATCCGATTTGATGAAGCTATCAAGTCTTTTGACTTCATCAGAAATTTGGAAGATCCTTACGTTTATTGTAAACGCAACGGGAAGAATATTATTTTCATAATCGTATTTGTCAAAGACATATTGATTTTGGGAAATAATATCCCGTTAATGCAGTCCGTTGAAGATTAGTTGTCAAAGTCGTTCATAATGAAGGATCTTTGTGAAGCCTGCTATATCTTAGGGATCAAGATCCACAGGGATAGATCCAAGAGGATGTTGAGGCTGTCTCAGTCCACCTATGTAGACAAGGTGTTGAAGCGTTTTGCGATAGAGAAAGAAGGATTGTCAAAGAAAGATTGTCCATCTGTTGAAGTTTATATCAAGCACATGAAAGATGTCCCATATGCATATGCAATTGGGTCAATCATGTACGCCATGACTTGCACTAGGCCAAACATGGCTTACGCCATCAGCACCACTAGTAGCACATGAAGGTGAATCTCACTGGATTGCTGTCAGGATCATTCTGAAGTATCTTAGACGAACTAAAGAATGTTTCCTTGTCTATGATGGACAGTCAGAACTAGTAGTGACTGGTTAAGTTGACACAGGTTTCCAATCTGGCTATGATGATTACAAATCACAGTCAAGTTACGTTTCACTCTCAATAATGAGGCGATCAGTTGGGATAGTTCCAAGCAAAACGACCGCAGATTCAACAACCGAAGTTGAGTACATTGCTGTATCAGAAGTTTCAAGGAGGTTGTCTGGATTTTATAGTTCTTAAGAGAACTAGGGGTAATTCCGAGTGCCAGTTGTCTAATAAGGTTGTATTGAGACAACACTGGTGCGATTGCGCAAGCAAAGGAACCAAGATCAACAAATAGAAGCAAACATGTACCCATGCTTATCATTTGGTCCGAGAGATCATAACGATGGGAGAAGTATAATTAAAACGTATTCCCACACATTTAATTTGACAGATCTTTTCACCAAAACACTGAGTGTTCATGTACACACTAGTCATTTGATGGTCTAGGGGTTAGACATGTAGGTGATTGACTCTAGTCCAAGTGGGAGATTATTAATGTTAGTGTCCTAGAGACAATCTATTGTAAGGACATAATACTAGATGATGTTCAGTTTGACTTAATATTATAGTTCACTTAATATTAATATATGGTAATACGCTCGTTTGAATATTATGTTTGATTGTTTGCATTTATTCATACAAGTGTTCCCGTGAGTCATTGCTGTCATTGAGGTTGTGAGAACTCAGATGACTTAAGCATGATTCTCAAATAGCCCCGATACAATGGAGATTGGTGTGCGATCTGCATCATACTCTTAGAGAGTGTAGTAAGATCTCACTTACTACGAGATACTAGGTATCTCATGATGGATGCACAAATACCTTAGAGGGTATTGGTATACCCATCCGAGAAACCGTTTGATGTAAGTCCATAATATGTGTCTACGGGTGTCTCGGTTAGTGGGAGCGATGCGATACTCCTTTGACTTGAGGTCAATACGCAAGACATGTGTGGAGTGATGAACTTTGACCATGACTAACGCTTGCACCCGTCTATGGGTAGATATGACTTGAATTGGGTTCATCACGAAGTACATGTGCATGGTAGTTGAGCCAAGAATATGATTCATTTCTCAATGTGGATTTAGAGATAATATTCATCTTCTCATCATAATTGGATCAAAGTCATCTGCCGATGCACGTCAACTTAGACTTTGTGGCTAAGTGTGACATACATGATCAATTAGTGATTAGAGATAAATTGATTAAGTTATTAGAATATACACTTCATCATGTTCAAGACTTAATCGAGTATTCGCGAATGAAAGGAGGAAATCGTAATAGCCCATGTTTCAGTTACAGGTAGTTGCACGTTTCTCGCAACGTACCTCATATATTGAGAATGTCTGATTTATTGTCTATGATTCAATTAAGATCGTTAGTTTGACTAATCGCTCGATATATGAGGGCCTATGGGTCACACAACAAGTAGTGCCCTTTTACGGATTATAGTTGGTTGATTAAACGATAAATTGGATTTAATATTTAATTTATGAAGAATTAATTAATAATAGATTAATTTGGAATTAATTATTATTAATATTTAATTAAATTGGATTTGATTAAATAGGATTTCCCAATAATAATATATGAAATATTATTATAGGATTTAATATATGGAATTAAATCCGTCGAGATTTGATATACATGGAAATTAAATCCGTAGAGATTTTTATATATGGGAATTAAATCAATGAGATTTAATTTACAAGATTAGGGATTTTATTTACTAATTAGGTTAGTTTAAGATTTAAACTGAGTCTCCCCTATATATACAAGCTCTTGGGAAATTCACAAACAACGTTAATTCATTATTCTCTCCATAAGATCTAGAGTTAGAATTTTTCTAGCAAATTCATCTCGGGATTCAACACTGGCAAATCCGCGCAAGCCCGTGAACGAGGATTACGTGGATACCATAGTAGAGAAATATGTGTACGATTTACTGTAAGGTTTCTCTTTATGTTTATACGTATTCAATTATGCAATTACGTGATCGTTGTTAGTGAACTGTTATTTCCTTGCGCATGTATTACGTATTTACGTGCCTCTAAATTCCAACACCTTGCACACATGACACGATTACAGAGATGCATATTTCGAAGATGCAAAGTAGTGCACTAACAAAAGTTGATTCTGATCATAAATTTAGAACCGAGCATATGGGTTTGGTGCCCGTGGAAATTGTTAAATCGGAGAATGAAATGACGCCTTGTGTACCAATTAAGCTGGTGGATCGTCTGCCTGGTCCTAGCAATATTGCAAAGAGGGTAAAAATCAGGACAGAAAACAACGAAAGGAAAGCGAAGGAGGTTACGCCCCAATTGAGTACCATTGAGTTGATTAAGTAGCACGAAAGTGAGGTGGTGGAGGAATGTCTTGATAAGGGAGTAATAAAAGCCGAGAAGGTCAGCACGAGGAAAAGGAAAAAAAGAATCGTATTTGGACCCTGTGTACCATGCCGTGACAAAAAACGAAAGAGCATGTAAAGGCAAATTTATATGAAAATTGGAAGAATTTCCAGGATAGGTAAATAACCTTTTTTTTTTGATACGTGAGTGAGTATTTTGTGATTTTGCCAAACCATTTTTTATAATCCTCAATTTATTTGTGTGAACAGTCAGGTATTATGGACTGGGCTTCGCCTACTGACAGAGGTGACAGCGGGGAACATTATTAGCATCCTCCATAATGAAAGAATAGCAAGCAATGTAAGTTTAGATTGTAAAATATATTTGGTTCATGTGCGTAATGTTAGCTTATACATTACTTTCAATATTTTTGTAAACATGATACTTTATTATTATGTGCAAATTGCAGGTCATTGATGCGTGGGTGGATCTACTAAAGGACAAATACGGCACAACGCGTGGTGGTCAGAATACAGAGGTGTTCACGTCTCAATGCTGGGTAATTTTTTTTCTTTTGTATTTTACAAACGTACATAAAAATAATACTGGTAAACATAGTTATACATTCTATCTTGTATGTGTTAATCCATGAATTTGGGTGCCTAAGGGTACTTTAACATCTTAAACAATAATATGTGTAGTCTGTGCAAAATTTGTCTTGGATATATATGTATGATTTGGTGTCTGGTGCAAATATGATTTGTGCAGTAGATGATGTATAATCTGTATTTAGCTATTTCAATAAGAATATTATTGATAAAATGAGTTAGTTACATTGTGCATTAAGATGATGTATAATATGTATTTAGCACTTTCAATAAGAGTATAGTTGATAAGTTGGTTTATTAAATTTATAGTTATAATATACATAATGGTAATAAAAAACAGTCTACTGTAAAACACATTAGATGACATGCATAAACTATTTACATTGTTCATAAAATATATAAGTGTAGTAGTCTAATAAGACTGTTCATAATTCCATATCCTTGCAGGATTTGATTGCGGTAAATGATTCATCTTCAAATAGTTGCCTGAACCAGTTTGTGAATTTGCCATTGAGCAAATGCATAGATATGGATTTTTTGTTGTTTCCAATGGTGACAAAAACTTGTGGAAAGTCTAAGAGAGTGTCCAGCGATCATTAGACATTATTGACGTTGAATATGCATACACACGAATGGCACTTCTACAACTTAATGCGCCCACGCGATTCTTGTTGGGAAAATATGGGTGTCCGGATCTATTCGAGATGATTTTAAATACATATTTAAATTAATTAATTAATTACTAACATGAATTAATCCTAAATCAATTCAACATAATAATTAATAAGCAAATAAACAATCATACGTACACATAATCCACGTAAATCCTAAGCATGCGAAATTTAGGAGTTACGAGATTGCGTACCTCTTTTAGAGACAACCGTTCAGACGTTGGATCAACCCAAAGAGCCTTCCCAAATATGTCCCAGGTCCACGAATGTAATTCGGTGGGAGGATTCACACGAACGATTTTAACAAGAGAGAAAAATAAAATATTTTGCCACCACCTTTGTGCATTTCTAATATTTCCAACACATGAAATTTGCATTGGGGATGAAAAATTCATCCCCTATTTATAGGACTAAGGGGGCCGATTTTTTCAATGAAAAAATAAGGAAAAAAATATTTTTCCTGATCTCCAAGAAATCTTGAATATATCTCCTATATTCTCTTCTCCTTAATTAATTTTTTCCATAAAAATCTTATTCCCCTTTATCCTATTATTTTTGAAAAATACAAGGTAAAGGAATCAAGATTTGACTTCTTGAATTTATGAGATAATTATATATTCCAAGAATACTTATCTCTTTCCATAAAATCTTTTCAAGAAAATCAATAAAATCTTTCTTCTTCTTTTTCCTACAATTTTCGAAAATAATTAGGAAATATTAGGCAAGAATATTTTCTTCTCCTTTTCATTAATTAGACTTTATTTTGGGCTATTTGAGGGGCATTTAGGAGAATTAAGATCGGACCTCCAATGGACTATGAAGCTATAATATTGGGCCAAATATTATTCAAGTCCATTAATATTAATTTACTCCACTATAAAATTAATATTGAACTATCAATCTTAACCCATATTACGACTTTACTATAATATGGCTCCCAGTCATTATTTCCCGTGTTTAAGATTATCTTAGTCCATTAATTAATTAAGCCACTGAACAAGCTTTATATTAATTAATATCTTTTCTTTGGAGTAAAGACAACTCAACATTATTATCCATACCGGAAATAAATTTCCACTTGCAAGATTTGGTATGATAAAGATTCTGAGCCCACCAAGGGGACAAATCAAGCAAGACGTACTTGCACACGATTCTCCGTATTAAATGTCAGCAATCGTCATGTAATTAATAATATTGTCCAAGATATAAGGTATCGAATCACAATGACACTCTTCCTATCATAAGTCAAAGCAATAAGTAATAATTCAACAGGATCCTATTTAAGGGACGGAGATTAAGAAATAACACACCATTGTGGTCTAATTCTTGTATATTCAGTACCGAAGAATTTATCCTCCTGTAGGTCCTTATTCAATGCATCTAAATGCACTAGTATAATCTCTTGGTCAAGACAAGCCAATCTGAGTCTTATACTTCAACCTTTCATGATGGTTTGTTCATTTCCATCTGGGTTGTGAATTTGTACTTAATTACGAGGAGCTGTTAATTTGATCTTCTGCGATCTGGTATCACCAAATTAACTACAACGTAATACGTACTTAACTTATTGAACGGGTTTGCAATAAATATATATAACATTAATTCATATTTAATGCAACAGTGATTGACAGATTATTTCAGTAAATAAATAAGAAAATCCAGTTTGATTATACAAAGTAAAAGCATACTTTTCAGTATAACCCCAACAATTCTGGGTTTGAGGATCAACACCTTACAAGATCTTGATTGTGGTATGCTTTTTAATATTTATTGAAATATGGTGTTGTGCAATAGTAAATGTGTAAAAAATATAATGATTTGGTATGAATCTGTGATTCAAAGTTGATTATATTGAAAAGATGCTCCGAGAGATGATTAGTTCCTGTAACCCTGCTCATCCATTCTTAGCTAAGGATTGCACGAAACCAAAGTTTATTGATTCTTTGCAGCAAGAGAGTGATTCGCTTGATTGTGGGGTTATCGTGTGCCTTCAAATTGAAAAGACCATAATGTGTAAAACTTAAAGGAAAGGTTTGTTGTCTCACGTTTCGGCTGGAAACTACCGTGCTAAGATGGTCAAAATGTTCATGTAGTCTCCGTTTAGGGTTGTCCTTTGATATCTTTGGTGGTGGCATGCTTTTGTTCAAAAACTCTGTTTTGATATGATTTGTATGCATGTATTAGTATTCAGACTATTAAGATATTGTAGTGCTTGAATTGGTCAGGTTGATTTGGATATATTATTGTCTGTAACCTAACTTGGTATTTGTTGGTAGTATGTTTATCTATGAATTTGGGTGCCTAATGGTACTTTAATATCTTTTTGGTCATATATGTAGTCTGTGTAATATTTTTTTTGCATATATGTCTATGTTTTGGTGTCTGGTGCAAATATAATTTGTGCAGTGGATGATGTATAATGTGTATTAAGCTATTTCAATAAGAATATTATTGGTAAGTTGAGTTAGTTACTTTGTGCAGTAGATGATGTATAATTTGTATTTAGCTATTTCAATAAGAATATAGTTGATAAGTTGATTTAGTAAATTTATAGTCATAATATACATAAGGGTAATAAAAAAGGTCTACTGTAAAACACATTTGATGGCATGCATAAACTAATTACATTGTTCATAAAAAATATAAGTGTAGTAGTCTAATAAGATTGTTCATAACACATTCTGATATGTTTTTTTGCTCAAATGAGATATATTGCATTAATATTTGAACTTGGAAAATTCATTAGACATATTAGAACAGTTAGCTTACAAGTGAAAATAGAGTAATCACATAGATATACCCTTGATCCATATACCAATAAAGAGCATCATGACAGCTGTAATCATATTGCCAAACAAGAGCGTAGGAAGATTAACATGGTAGGAGTTGCATGCAGTGGTAGTCCTCGTCCTATCATCAGATCTTAGTGGCATACTTGAAACCTCGTCCGGCTCGTTTTGTTGAACACCCCACTGCGATGGCAAACACCAACCACACCAACCATGTATTGGGCATCTATAGAACAATCTGTCGGGGTTTTGACCTGTTTCAGAAACACATATCAAGGGCGTTCGCCGACATTCACGACAGGTACCCCGTACATACCTCGGGTAATCGTCTCTCGATGTGGTGCGACTATTAAAAGACATTTTTTTTCTAGGTTGGTAAGGTTTGAGTGTATTTTTTTGGTCAGATATGTATATATGTGATGAAGGTTTAAAAAGTGGGAGTATGTATCAAACTTTGTTTCACATATATATATAGCCCAAAAAACGGTCACATATCCAACGGCTAACTCTGTCCAAAAAAAAGGGTCACAAATTCATCCCCAACGGTAATATTTTTTGGGAATCTGAAGACATTTCAGTTTTGCACCAAAATGAAAACTTATTGCACACATTACTCATCCCACAAAAATCACAACCCATTATCAGTTTTATTGTAGATGATTTATCATGTCCCAATTATCGAGGCCACTAAAATGTTTGATTTACAAAAGTTCAAATTTCGTCCCATGAAGAGACAACTATATTGGGTTCCATTACCTATGGGCCGAAACTCTTATCCAAAGAAAACAAAATTGGGACGAAATTAAGAACAATATAAATTTGGGCCTAAATCTGTAATAGCACCAAAAAAATAAGGTACACAAAGTTTGAAATATGTCCACCCGTTAAGTGGCAATGCAAAAATTTAATAACAAAACCATAGTTGTGCAAAACATTTCACACAATAGTGCAAAAAGGTGACTAATTATTATTAAAGTCAGAGCCATATTCATTTATCAATAAAAATGACTAAAACTTTCAGAGATTGTTGTTGGTTTATCTTAACATGTAAAAAACACATATATAAAATTCACTTGTAGACTTTTGTACACTAAAGACAATCTTAGAATGTAAAATTCCCAAAAATACATTGCATTAACAAGTTTGCAATATATAGATATCCCAAAACTATTAATAATCATCCATCAAAAATATAGAGATATCATAAAATATAACCCAGTTTACAATAGTTTTTTTGTAAACTACAATTGGAATCATTCCAGCACCAATAAAACTAACCTTGACAAAAAAAAGAAGACAAACTTAACTTGCAAAATGCATCACCCAAGCTAACCTTGCAAAAATATATATTGTTTTCCAAGTTTCGCACGACTGACAATTTCCCCATTTAAAAGGACATGTTCCCCAACAAAAAACACATAAAAACAGGTAGAAAACACCTTACTGTGACTCATCGCATTCATCGTTTTCGCATGGTTCACGTAAACAAGTGACAAAGTTGTGGCTACCCCATTGACAACATCTCGTGCACCAGATTTTCTTCCGCTTAGGGTAATCTCCATATGATGGGATCCTTTCAATGGTAGGCGTCCGGGAGGACGCTTTAATACCGGCGGTAGTATTTTTTCGTGTGGCAAATCTGTCTGGCATTCAAACCTCTCCGTATCTAGAATTGGATGTATATTGAAACTGTAGCATTCTCGATAGTTCTTGGTGTAGTAGCACTCGTCCACTTGGCTATAGACTGATTTGTAATTCCTTTTGATGACTGCAATGACATGTGCACATGGGAACCCTTTCACTTGCCACTGATGACATGTACAAGTCTTCTTGCTCAGGTTGACTACCACTGATGGCTTGGATGACACTAAGAACTCCCCGTCCGAGGATAACCTAACTTGCCATGATCTAGAAACCTCTAGCAGATTAAACCAAAACTCCTCTTTGCTAGGGCACAACGTTCCGGTCCAAGATTTACATTCTTCCCTCCTATCAAGATGCCACTTTGATATATCTAGCATGATGCAAGATACCACTGTACAAAAAAGTTAGTTGTGTTATTGATATGGTTCAAATGATATACATAGATCGAAAAAATGACTAAAAATATACACACCTGTGCGAATAGCGTCTATCATATAAGTTATAGGCAGACCCCTGGCTTCTTTGATCCATGAGTTGAACGATTCAGCGGCATTCGAAGTCATTTCACCATAGCGGGATATGCGTGGCGAGTGAGCCACAACCCACTTATCATACGGCAACTGAGCAAGCCATTCTTCGCAATCGGGCCACCAATCTTCTTAAAAAGTTCAATTTTCCTATCAAATATACGGACAGAAGGTGCGTATGCACATGCTTTGAAGTAACCACATTTTTGCGCGTTGTTCATTTGTCCAGCCTTTACCAGAACGGCCCTTGAGATTCGTCATGAGATGGTATAGACAGAAAAATGTCTTGGCTCATAGAACACAGTTGGGAATGCAGACATTAAACCTGCATTACGGTAAAAAATGTAGAATATGGGCTTATCGTGATGGATATTATCTTTAAGCTTTGTTAAAAAACATGTCCAGTTCTTTGTAGTTTCAGACGATACAACAGCAAAAGCCACCGGGAACAAAACTGCGTTGATCTTGAAATATCAAGATATATATGAACAAAAGGCTTTAGTTATTTAATAAAAAATGACACATATAAACTACCGTTATCTCTGTCCTTCGCAATTGCTGAAAGAAGAGTCGCTTTTGATCTTCCATTCATAAAGGTGTCGTCAATGAATATCATTAGTCGGCACTTTCTAAACCCATCTATGCACGTTTTGAACGCTATAAAGATTCTCTCAAAACAATTTGATTTGTTGTTCTTTTCCAAAGTCACAACACTACCTAGAACAACAACAAAACCAACAAAAACCCCAGGTTTGTCAGACACATCATCATATGAACCACAAATGTGTATATTGCATAAAATTATAACAACTAAATTCCAGATAAATAATCATTTTGCACAAAGCCATATTTTTGCATCAGATATATGAAAAATTGCACAAAAGATATAATTTTCAATATTACAGATAATACCTGGATTTGTCCTTTCGATAGCAGTGCAATACCATCGCAACTGATCATATGACTCCTGATAACTACCAAAAATTTGGTCCCTTGCTATTTCAATAGTGCGCCATGCTTTTCAATATGGTATGTCAATACCATAATTTAGAAACAAGCTTTGCATAACAACCCTTGCCCCAATTGATGGGTTAGATATAACATCCTGCAATACTAAGTCCCCCAGAATCCTAGTTCCCATGTGGCTAGTAGCATCATTCACCAAATTACCAACACATTTGTGAATTAGATTGCATTTCGTAACTTCAAAATATGCGGTGACTGGTTGATGTTTTGCTTTAATAAACAGTCACAATGGCACGTGGAAGCCTCTGAACATACAGCTGAAATATAGCTACGTGTGTTCCTAGTATATTTAAATTTGAATCCCATTTGAATGGAGTACTTTATGAGCTCAACTCTAAATTCAACTACACCACCCATAAATTCAAGGCCAACCTCAGAATCCATAATATCAGCCCAACTATCGGATAAGAGTGGTTTACGCTTAACAGTAGGACAAATGTCATAACTAGGGACACTACGATTACCACCAAACTCTAATTGATGACCCTTGTCCATTTTTTTCTTACCACGCTTGAAGGGTATCTTGTTAGATTGTGGGATATAATTTCTATTACTACGACTCATGCTACCATTGATGGTTTCTTCGTTATCATCAACATTCACATCAGCAGGCATGCTATGATTATGGCTACTATGCAAATTGGGTGAACTATCAACATTTGGGCAAAACCTATTCTTGATATGAACTACAACTATCTTTTGAGATGTGAGTTGGCATAGTGATATCAAATACATGAAATCATTTTCAGAATCCAAGAAACAATTAGTCACATTACCAACCGTAAATCTACATTCAAGATTGCAAAGATTTAAATCGGGCCACTTACCAACCACCTGTTGTGCAAACTCGTTGTGGCTTGACATTCCATTCAAAGATATCAACATGCACTCTCCCATGTGCGAAATGCTGAGTATAATATCCATCGACATTGATTAGTGCCAATATATCAACTATATAAACGCATATGAACAAAGATTCCAGAAAAAACAAGCTTAAACCCAGATGGATTGTTGAAAATAAATATCAGACGGGTATTGAAACTCTGTTGTTCCGAAAATCAAAAGCCCAGCAATGTGGGTGACAAAAATCGATAAATTATTTTGAATTGTAAAACCCACACTTGAAATACATTGTCAAATAACCAAAACCCCAAACAAAGGAATACCAGAGTTCAAAATTTGAATTTCACCTAATGAACCAGAGGGGCGTACTGTACCTGCTCTAACCTTTGATTTGACGTATTGCTTCCCCGCCGTCTCATCTAAAGAGGAGGCCGCAATAGGTTTAACATATATTCTTTTTGATTAATTAATTAAAGAAGGAAAATATTTGGGTTTGGGGAGCTGAGGGTAGAAATGAATTTCTATGTGTACTTTTGTACCTATGAGTAATGTAGGATTTGGGATGCACTTATGAGTAATTATGTAGGGTATTATGAACCTATGAGTAATTTTTCCAACTTTTTTTATCTTTTATTGTTTATTTATCTATGCACATATTTTTTGCCGTCAATTTATGTTAATCATTATTTGTTAGGCAAAATATAATATGAACAAGTTTCACGGTGAAACTGGTTAAGGAGTGTGACTTATATTACTAAAAAGAGTGACTTTTTACTGTAAAGGGTGTGACTTTTTACTATAAAGAGTATTACTCATAAAAGTGAAGGGTGTGACTTATATTATAGCAAAGAGTGTTGTAGTGATAACTGAAGGGTGTGACTTATATTACTAAAGTGTGTAACTTATATTACTAAAGAGTATGTCTGTAAAAAAAAATCAATTTCACGGTAAACAAGTTTCACAGCATACCAACTCTATTTGTTATTATTTATTTAATCCTATATACGTTAGGATTATTTTTTCACTCTTTATTGATAATTAATAATTATTTACATTATTAATGCTAGTACATTTTATCAAATTAATTTTATTTATATAAGTAAAGTGAAATGATTTTTTAAATTCTACATTTTTAATGATAAAATTTTATACGAACCCAAGTTCACGATGAACTTTATTTTTTTTTCAAGTATCGTTGTTATGTATAGGCACTATCACTGCTACTTTAAGGCACTATCATTGTTTAGAAGTTGTTTTATTTTTTAAATAACGATTATACATAAACATAACAGTGTTGATGTTGCACGGATGTTGTTCCAGATGTTGAACAACATTCTGCACAACATCTTAAATTTGTCCTTTCTCCTAACACTAACTCCGGTTTATTAGATGTATTTTTCTATGTTTCCTACATTGCAGGTTGAAGACAATTTTGGATATTGTCAAGCGGTTGAATTGATGGAGTAAGAATAGAAAGATCATGGGTGGTTACACCAAGATCATGAAGATAGTGGAGGAGATCTTCAAGGCTGTCCACACAAAGTGGATAGGACAATATAGTTGGTCTTCAAGTCTATAAATAGACTGCATTGGTCGACATTCAAGTTTGAGTTAAAGTGAAATCCCATTTGCTCTACTCCAAACTTAAGAGAGTAGCATCCAAGACACAACCGTGAGTGGAGTGTGATGGTCGATGTTGTGCCTATTTTTACTGGTCGAGTGTATCCCAACATTTCCCATCAGTATTGTGTTTGTCTTAGTAGATCAAGTTTTAGGTTGAATAAGATCACTAGTTACTTGATTGAATAGATTGATTTTTGGTGTGAGGTTTTTCACTACACCTTTTAGGATCTTGTAAGAGATTCGTGTGTATCTCACTACTTGTTATAGTGATGTTTCTAACCATGAGGTTCTTATAGTCTTATTATAAACTATACACAATTTTGGAAAATCCTTTGCACTGCGTTTTTTTACTTCCGCTGTCATATGTTGTTTTATATGTTTCACAACATTTTCAACAACACTCTGAAAATACACGCACACACACTTTCAATTGGCGCCAGAGCCATAAACTTGATACACTAAGTTAAAGGTCCTGTGTTTAAAGTGTGTTTTTGTAATGGATTATCCACTGACTCCTTCTTTAAAACCTCCAATTTTGGATGGATCAAATTACCCATACTGGAAACCTAAAATGCACATGTATATTAAGTCTGTAGATGAGAGAGCATGGCGTAGTGTGTTGTCTGGTTGGAATCCACCAAAGACGGTTGGTGATAATGATGGTGATTCACAAGTCAAAAGGGAGATTGATTGGTCCAATGATTAATGCACATCGGTCAATTTCAATTCTAAAGCCCTTAATGTGATTTTTACTGCTACTGATGTTTCTATGTTTAAACTGATATCTAACTGTGTTTCTTCTAAGGATGCATGATGATAAACATGAGAAAGATAAAGATAAGAAAGTACTTGCTTTTAGAGGTGAAACTTCTGAAAAAGTTGGTAAACATCCTTATGTGACTGAAGTTGATTTTGATGATGATGTTTCTGATTTATGTGACGAAAATGTTTCTGAACAATTTGCTCTTATAACTAAGCAATTCAAATCTTTTCTAAAAGGAAAGTTCAGAAGACCAAATGGTCAATTTCAATCAAAGGATAAGTTTAACCAAAACTCTTCCCCCTCTGATAAAAAGCTTGTTCCAAGTCAGTCTTCCAGTTTCAATCAACCTAGACAATTCAATAAGGATAACAAGTTCAAATATGATCCTGAGTACAGAAAAAAGGTTAAATGTGATGCATGTTCTGGATATGGTCATTATGCTAATGAATGTGCTAATATTATGCTTAGGAAGAAAATGAACTTTAATGCTACCTTGAGTGATGATTCTGATGATAAAACTGATTTTGGTAAATGTGAACTAAGTGTTATGTCTGCTAGAATAGTTTATGATGATACATTTGATGATGATCTCGATGATTATTGGTCTGAAGCAGATTCAGATGTTATCACAACATCTGAAACAACATTCAGTAAATATGATTCTGAGATTAACAGTTTTACTGGAACTATTCTGAATGCTAAAGTTTAAAACTGATTTAGAAACTCAAAAATAGGTGTTGAGTTCCTTATCTTTAGAAAATCCAGATTTGAAAGAAAATCTTTTGAAGCTTGAAGTTCTTTTAACTAGAAAAGATGTGGAAATTTCTTCTTTGAAAAATGAACTCAAGTTCACTACTCTAAGTTTTAAAAAGTTTTCTGCAAGTTCTACTGAATTGATGAGTCATTAATGATTGGTAGACCTGACAATGCTGGACTTAGCTTTTTGAAAACTTCTAAAAATACTCCTTTATCCTGTGAACCTATTTCTTTTGTAAAAGCTGGAACTTCTTTGCCTAAATCTTTGAAAGGTAAACAAAAGAAATCTGAGGGTTTGTTTAAAGAGTATGTCTGTTTTTATTGTGCTGGTAGGTCATATTCGTCCATATTGTTCTAAGTTAAGAAGAGACTTAAAAGCTGGAATTGTTTTACCTGTTAAAATTGAACACCCTATAAAACAAGTTAACAACAATAAAAAGTTGACTCATAAGAACATGTCTTGTAATATTGTGTACACATCCTTGAAAACATGTGTTCCTGGATCTTGGTACTTTGATAGTGGTTGTTCTAGACACATGACTGGTCAATTTAATTATTTATCTGATTATACATCAAAAACTTGGTCATGCTTGTTGGTCCCGGTGTAAACGAGTGTCACACGTGTATGAGGGGGGGGGAATACACGTGTATAGTGATTTTTCAACTTTTAAAGCTTAACTGAAATCAGTGGGTCAGATTGTCCTGAGATTCAGTCTTGAGAAGCACAAATTGGCCTGAGTTAAGAGTCTACTGAGACAAATAACCCTGAACGGCTTTCAGAAACTTCAAATTAACTCAACTGATCTTTGAGAATCTACAGAGTCCAAATAAGCTTGGAGTAGATAATAATCTTACTGACTACTCAAAAGAGTTTATAAGTTTGACTACTATTTTATCTAGCTAATCTAGAGTGCGGAATGTGTAGGCCCTAAGTTTATACTCGTTTTAGTATGCTGAAAATTTTTCCTTAAGAAATCAGTGGTTAAGGCTGTGATTCAATTAATGCAAGTTTAGTGGATTGATTCCAACTGAATATCAGAAATGCTTTCAGTGAAATATGCAACAGATAACAATGCAAAGCAGAAAGCAAAACAACACAGCAAGTTATAGTGGTTCAGAGACTCAAGCTCCTACGTCCACTCTCTCTGATCTTCAGAGAAATTCCTTAACTCACTTCTTCTACTACCTCAAGCTTTCAGACTTACTCCTAGAAGCTTACTAACTTATCACCTACGAGCTTTCAGACTGAACTCCTACAGCCTACTAACTCAAAACACACACAAGCTTTCAGACTGGACAATCAGCTTACTAACTTCTTCTCTAGAGTCTTCAGACTGATCACAGCAACTTACTAACTCTTTACAACTCTTCTCTCTTCCAACTACTACACACACAAACTACCTAATCAAAGGGTTTGGGGTTTGGTTGGTTTCCAACTAGGATTTGATATCCTTTTACAATGAGAACACAAGTAAAAGGCTAGGATATCTCGAACTTAGCTTTGGATAAGATCTTAAATCTAGGCTTAGTAAATGAGCTCTCTTCTATGATGAAACACTTGGGAAATTCAAGGGGTTTCTAGTGCTTCACAATAATGCTTGAATACGTATGAGCTCTTGAGTTGCTTTGATTTCCCGTGCCTTGTAGTGTTCAAGATCACTGGTATTTATAGGCAACTCTTCAAGAAGTCTTCCTTTGAAAACTATCTGTTGGAGAGATAACATCTCGGATTTCTTCTTTGAGTATATGATGAACGGCTCCATTAGGGTTTGAACATACCCTTGCATGCATTAGGAAATATCTAGATGAGCAGCCAATCACCATTTTATGTGAACAAGACAAATATCTCTGCTGATATTCTTCAGACAAATGTCGCTTTCAGTGTCAGTTCTCAGCCTCTAAGGCCCTGATAGAATTGTGCCAGTCCCAGTTTATTCTTTTTGTGGAGACATCATACTCTCCAAAACCTTCTTTGAATAAGTCATCCACATCAGACTCTACATCTTTTCCAGCCAGTTCCTGTGCAACCTCCTCAATATCTTCCTCAAACTCGGTAACCAATTTTCTCTGAGTAGGCTTACTTGGATTGGCCATCTGTTTAGACTTGAGAGATTTTTCAACATATGCAGCAGGCTTCTTCTGAGGTATCAGGATCCCATAAGCTTCTCCCTGCTTGCTAGACTCCTGTGCCCTCTGCCTCTTTGCCCTTTGTGCAATAACCTCCATGGCAGCCTCAGGATGAATTAGAATTTCAGCTTCTTTCCTCTTTCCTCTGTTGATCTCAGCAGGAAATTGTTCAGATTGTTTTTCCAGAGGTGGCAAGGCAGCAAGCTTGTCATAGCTTTCCCCCTTTTTGGCATCATAGTTGGCAATCAGATAAGATTCTGTCCATGTGGAATTGTTCTCTGCCAATAGACCTCACTTCTGCAGCCACTTGGAAGTGTTTATCCTGAATCCTTTGAAGCATGTTTAGCCCAGTGCTGGTGTCTTCAGCAAGACCACCATAGGTTGCCTTCATTCTCTCCATCAAGGAGTTGCTCATCTCCTCAACAGCTAACCTGATCATCTCCTCAGCTTTGGATTTCAACAAATCCTCAAGGACCTTAGCCTTCAGGTCAAACTGCTTCTCCATTTCCTCCTTCATCCCTTTGGCCACATCATCCATCTTTGTACTGAATTCAGTAAACTTACTATCAAAAGTGATAGATAATGAGTTTACCTGATCAACTGTGACCATGGACGTGCTGATGGATTTGATGAGATCACCCTGAGAATCTTGTTCAACAGATATCTTTGTTACTTCATCAACTAGAGGTTCGAGCTTTGACATTTGACCAATCATTGGCTCAAACGTAGTCAGCTTCTCTAAGATAGGTGTGAAATCAATAGTAGGCTGTGGGATTGGGATCTCCTCTGCTTCAGTTTGAAGTCCAACTTCACTGACTTCAGTAACTTTTTCAGTTTGCTCCTGAGGGGTTTCTTTAAATGTAATCACCTGAAGTTCAAGAACATCCTGAGTTTGTTCCCCCTGAGCAGATGCTCCAGCCTCAGCAGACTTCTGACTACCCTCAGCAGGGTCCTTATCAGTGTGATCCTTGTCCTGAGCCTCAACAGGGTTTTCGGACTTCTCAGAAATTTCTCTCTCAGATACTTTCTTCATCATAAGAGACTCAAACTCTTTAGCTTTTATCCTCAGCCTCCTTCTTCCTAGGCTTGAAAATGCATCTAATTCATCTACCTCTTCAGCCCAGAAATCTTCCCCTCGGAAGTTTCCAATTCTCAGCATCATGGCAAGGGTTTGGTTCACTATTAACATGGCAGTTTTCAGCCTGATAAACATATTCTGAAGGTCAGGATATTTGGCTAGGATAGGGAAATGGTCAAGAATGAATCTCTCAGCTTTCAACCTCCATTCTTTTTCTTCAGCTTCACCTCTCTTGAGTTCAGGAAGGGGTGATTCTTCTTCAGATGTAGAATGTGCTTCTGAAGATATGGGAATTTTTGGCTTTGAGGGGTGTGTGGTTGGGATCTGTATTTGGGTAACTTCAACAGGTTGTTGGGAACCTGTGAAGATCTCTTGCATGATCCTATCATCTCCAATGCTGGTACTGAGGACTTCAGTGAACACATCCTCTTCCCTCACTTGTTTAGGGATTTTCTCTGCTTCAGCCTTAGTAGCTTGTGAAACTGCTTTCACAAGGGTATCCAGTGGAGATTTCTCCCCTTCAGCAATATCACTCATCTTCCTTAATCTCTTCTTTTTCCTTTGCTCTTCCTGAGCCTTCTTTTGCTCTCCTGTTTCCCGTTTTACTCTCAGGAGTTCTAGTGTCTTCCTTATCTTTTCAGGCTCTTTCTCCACCTTCTTTGACACTTTATTTCCTTGGAGATTTCAGAAATAGGGATTCTATCCTGATCAGATTCAGAGCTTTCCACTTCAATCTGCTCTATTTCATGTTCAGGCTCTTCTGGGACAGCCTGCTCCTCAGGATCATCTTGAGCAGTTGAGCTCGTGCTTTGAGAAGCCGCCCGTCTTCTCTTCTGCATTTTAGGCTTGCGAAACATGATCCTGTTTCGATTGAAATTCGTGCCTGTCAAGAAGAACATATCTTTCCTGGGAAAAGTCTCCAGCAGATAGCTTATCTTGGAGCCAAACAACACCTTCCCTGCTCGAGTGAATGTCCCATCCTTATACTTAATCTTCTGATTCTGACTCAGTATGCATTAAACCAAAAACCTTAACCAGTTGAAATCTATAGAAGGAGAATCCTCAATAGCAGCCATTAGCCTCAACTTATTTATGCTAACCTGCTCTAAACTCCCAGATGTGCTCATCAAACATTTAGCAACAATATCTATGAGGACTCTATAGACTGGTTTTAAACTCTTTTTGTTCAATGCTCCTTTGAGTTCGACCTTAGAACTGGAAAATCTATCCAAAATTTCATATTCTCTCCCAATCATATAACTCATAGGATCCTCTCCTTTATCATTTAACTCAAAGACTTTATTAATATTGGTTAGAGATAACCGTACCTCTTTGTTTACAACTACCTCTGCTTTGGACTTTGCAAATGTCCCAAAGCTCAGTTGTGAAACCAGAGAACCGTTGGTGTCTTCATGAAGATTGATGGCAAACTGCAAAACTTCTTGAGACAACTCCAACTCCGGTCTGTTGCCGATTAATCTTCCCAAGTACGCCATTCTGAATATATACAATGCTTCTTCTTCCACCGTAGAACATTTGTTGTCCACCATCTCTACAACATGTTCGAAATAAGGTTTTTTGGTTTCGGCGAGATTTCTTATCATTCCGTGGCTTGGATACTCCATTAGGATTTTAGAATATGAGAAGTTTTAGAGTATCGGAGAAGTTTGGATAGTTAGAACGTTTTGAAAGTTCTTGCAAAGTGTAAAGTATGATAAGTGTTTGGAGACGAAGTATATATGATTGAGAGGAGTCATCAACAGTTGAGATTAAATCAGAAAGAACGGTTAAGATTTAATCTGGGCTTGAAATAATCAAGAAATTTATTTCCTATTAATAGCAAATAAGCAGTAAAGCATTTTAGTGGCAGTAAAATAGGGTAACAAAATGATGTTTCACTTTAATCGAGGTAAACCCTTGGTGTACTGCCAAAACTTTAACCAATAATAATTCTTCAAACATTCCCGCTAAAAGTTCAGGTATCTTGTATTTATTTTAAATGATTACTGACAGAAATAAATACCAGTGAGTAAATGCATGCATCAAATGTGCTTCAGGATTAATTAAATATTTAATCCTTACTGAACATTGACCTTGGCAAAATTCATCCTGACTCTCAGTTTCCATCCTGAGTAAATTTTGTCCTGAGTTTTTCTAAAAAAAAAACTTCATGCATCTAAAGACCTTCATTCTTCAGGATAAATTACTCACCTGGGTCCAACATACCCAATTCAACTGATAGTTCCTGAAATCTTGTTTCAGCCAAATGCTTAGTAAAAATATCAGCTCTCTGTTTATCAGTATGAATTTTCTCCATCCTGATGTCTTTCTTCTCAACATGATCTCTGATGAAATGATGCCTAATATCCACATGCTTACACCTAGTGTGCAATACAGGATTTTGAGATATTGCAATTGCACTGTTGTTATCACAGAATATAGGAATTTCATTGGCCATAACCTTATAATCTCTCAATTGTTGCATTAGCCAAAGAATCTGTGCACATCAACTTCCTGCAGCCATGTATTCAGCTTCAGTAGTACTAGTTTCTACTGAGGTCTGTTTCTTTGAAAACCAGGATATCAGCTTGCTTCCAAGAAATTTACAAGTTCCTGTAGTGGACTTCCTGTCAATTCTGCAACCACCATAATCAGCATCTGAATAACCAGTTAATTCAAGGTTATCATCAGTTGGATACCATAATCCTCTATTCATTGTGCCCTTCAGATACCTTAGTATCTTCTTGGCAGCTTCCATGTGACTAGTCTTAGGATTAGCTTGATACCTTGCACATATCTCAACAGCAAAAGTAATGTCAGGTCTACTTGCTGTGAGATAGAGCAATGATTCAATGATCCCTCTATAAATAGTAAGATCAACTGATTTGCCTTCAGGATCAGGATCCATCTTGTAATTAGTATTCATGGGAATTATAACTGCATTGCAATTCTGAATACCATACTTGGTAATTAGATCTCTTGTATATTTTGCCTGATTGATGAAAATTCCTTCTTTAGATTGTTTCACTTGAAGTCCTAGAAAGAAATTCATCTCCCCCATCATGGACATCTCAAACTTTCCTTTCATCAGTGTAGAAAACTTCTCACACTACTGATGATTTGGGGATCCAAAGATAATGTCATCCACATATATCTGAAGAAGTAAGATATCTTTCCCATCTTCTATCTTGAACAAGGTTCTATCCACAGTACCTTTGGTAAAACCATGATCAGTAAGAAATTGAGATAGAGTGTCATACCATGCTCTAGGTGCTTGCTTTAGACCATACAAGGCTTTCCTGAGCCTGTAAACTTGGTCATTCTTGTAGAAGCCAGGAGGTTGTTCCACATAAACCTCTTCCTTCAGCACACCGTTCAGAAATACACTTTTCACATCCATCTGATATACCTTAAATTTCGTGTGAGCAGCATATGCAAGAAACAATCTGATGGCTTCTAGTCGAGCAACAGGTGAAAAGGTTTCATCATAATCCAAGCCTTCTTCTTGGGAATAACCTTGTGCAACTAGCCTTATCTTGTTTCTTACAATGACATTATTCTCATCTCTCTTATTCTTGAATACCCACTTAGTTCCAATGACATTGTGTGTTGGGATATTTTAGTTTTGATGAATTATGCCAAAACATTATCAACTTGTGTTATTCAAGCTAATTTATAGATAACAAGTTGAGGGGGAACGAGAGAACAAATTGAGGGGGAACTCACGAAAACCAGACGAAGATGATCGAGATCAGGCGAGGCTGCAGACGAGACTGATCGAGATCAGATGAGTAAGAAGAGTTCCGAGTAAACTGATGAGCTGTGCAAAATCAGAAGAGAAGAAAAGCTAAGCCAGCTGATCAGAAGATCAGATGACCAGAACAGACCTGATCAGATGATCAGAAGAACAGTCGAGCTGATATGGTGATCAGAAGAACAGACAAGCTGATCAAAAAGAAATTGACCAGAAGATCAGAAGAGAAGGTTGCAGATCAGAAGAGGAGCAGATGAGACTGATCGAGATCAGAAGTGATCGAGATCAGATATGAAGATGAGCAGATGATCAAGATCAGACGTGATTGAGATCAGATGTGCTAAACTGATATGCTAAACCTAATGTACTGACCTGATGCTATCCTGAGATGTTGATCTGAAGATGTGTTGATCTGATCAGTCGAGCTGATCAGATCAGGCAAAGAAGAAATCAGATAGCCTGAGTCAAAGTGACCTGAAGGTCAGGATGTCTGAATTCAGAGAACTGAACTCAGTCAGCCTGAGTGTCAGTATGCCTGATCAGACAAGGTCCGCTGAAGAGAAGTCTGCTGAATCAAGTATCCTGAGGCTCAGATAAACCTGAGGCTCAGATGGAACTAAAGACTCAGTATGTTTCTGAAGACACTGAGACTCAGAGAATCCTGAATGATTCCAAGGCGAGGAATCTGAGGAATATAGCCGTTAGAATCAGCTGACGTGGACCAATGAGAGGAAGACAACCAGCCTGAAGAAGCTGCTGTACTTACAAGAATAGTATGGATTTGAATGTGATTCTCTCCAACGGTAACATTCAAATCCACACTATAAATACAAGATTTTCCTTCTTTATCAAGTGGTGGATGCGTGGAGATTATAGCACGAGATGCTACAGAGCCAAAGAGAGTTATACCCAAAGCATTCCCACCTTAGAACACAAGTCTGTAGATATACAAATATGTTCAAGAGTGTTCTAGAACCCAACCTAAGCTACCCACGATGTATCTTAAGCTTAGAGAGATTTTCCCAACCTTAGCATTGAGGCTAAACCATTGTAAGGGAAAATCTCACCATAGTTGGAGACAACACCAAACCCAAACCCATTCTCGTAAGAGATAACTAGTGGTGAAGTGAGGTAGTTGATTAGGCAATCCAGAGTGAGGGTGATAAGTCCCGAAGGAGTGTGAACTCGTCAAACATCTAAGAGGCGAGCCCGAGAGGGTGATAAGTCCAGTTTGAGTTAGTAAACTACAGAGGTAGTCAGAAAGCTCAAGGTTGGGTTGAGTAAGTAAACTACGTGGAGTAGTCAGAAAGCTCAGGGCCGAGTTGAGTAAGTAAACTACGCGAGGTAGTCAGAAAGCTCAGGAAGTGTTTGAAGGAATTTCCCTAGGAACAGGGAGAGTGGATGTAGGAGCTTGAGTCTCCGAACCACTATACTTTGTTGTGTTCTTTATTGCTTTATGTTCTTATATTGTCATATGCATTCGATTATAAGCAAAACACAACACATGAGCTCCAAAGTTAAAAATCTGTAATCACCATTCCTTCACCCCTGTTTTATATGCATCGAACAAAATTTTTTGCTTCCGCACGCGCAAAATGGGTTTTCCCACCGAGACCATCAATTGGTATCAAAGCAGGTGCTCAAAATATTACTTTTTCAATGTGATCGCCTGAGCAGATCTATTTTTTAAAACATGTCTCTGATCTGATACCATCAATTGGTATCAGAGCAGGAGTTCTAAATTTCACTAATTTCAAAGTGAACACCGAATCGATCTTTTAAAAAGAAAACCCGCTTTTTAAAAATGCATATTTTCTAATGTTTTGGCGCCATTATCAAAAAAGGGGGAATTTGTTGATATTTTAGTTTTGATGAATTATGCTGAAAACATTATCAACTTGTGTTATTCAAGCTAATTTATAGATAACAAGTTGAGGGGGAACGAGAGAACAAAATGAGGGGGAACTCACGAAAAATCGATTTAAGATGATCGAGATCAAAGTAGGGTCAACAAACAAGACCGACGAGATCGGATGAGTAAGAAGAGTTCGAGTAAACCGGCGAGCCGCGGCAAAATCGTAAGAGAAGAAAAGCTAAGCCAAATGATCGTAAGATCGATGACTGTAAATGCACCGATCGATGATCGAAGAACAAATAACCGATATGGTGATCAAGAATGCATAAGCCGATCAAAAAGAAATTGACCGTAAGATCGAAGAGAAGGTTGCGATCGTAAGAGAGTGATCGACGAGACCGACGAGATCGATCGATATGAAGATGAACAGATGATCAAGATCGACGTGATTGAGATCGACAAAGTAAACCGATATGCTAAACCTAATGTAATCGACTGACACTATCTCGAGATGTTGATCCGATCAATGAGCCGATCGATCAGCAAAGAAGAAATCGATACTCGAAAAGTGACTGAAGGTCGATGTCTCGACCAGAGAATCGAACTCAATCGACTGAGTGTCAAGATGCCGACGATAAGGTCCGGTTCAAGAGAAGTCTGCTGAATCAAGTATCCTGAGGCTCAGATAAACCTGAGGCTCAGATGGAACTAAAGACTCAGTATGTTTCTGAAGACACTGAGACTCAGAGAATCCTGAATGATTCCAAGGCGAGGAATCTGAGGAATATAGCCGTTAGAATCAAATTGACGTGGACTAATGAGAGGAAGACAACCAAATGAAGAAGTCATTGTACTTACAAGAATAATATGGATTTGAATGTGATTCTCTCCAATGGTAACATTCAAATTCACACTATAAATACAAGATTTTCCTTCTTTATCAAGTGGTGGATGCGTGGAGATTATAGCACGAGATGCTACAGAGCCAAAGAGAGTTATACCCAAAGCATTCCCACCTTAGAACACAAGTCTGTAGATATACAAATATGTTCAAGAGTGTTCTAGAACCCAACCTAAGCTACCCACGATGTATCTTAAGCTTAGAGAGATTTTCCCAACCTTAGCATTGAGGCTAAACCATTGTAAGGGAAAATCTCACCATAGTTGGAGACAACACCAAACCCAAACCCATTCTCGTAAGAGATAACTAGTGGTGAAGTGAGGTAGTTGATTAGGCAATCCCGAGTGAGGGTGATAAGTCCCGAAGGAGTGTGAACTCGTCAAACATCTAAGAGGCGAGCCCGAGAGGGTGATAAGTCCAGTTTGAGTTAGTAAACTACAGAGGTAGTCAGAAAGCTCAAGGTCGGGTTGAGTAAGTAAACTACGTGGAGTAGTCAGAAAGCTCAGGGCCGAGTTGAGTAAGTAAACTACGCGAGGTAGTCAGAAAGCTCAGGAAGTGTTTGAAGGAATTTCCCTAGGAACAGGGAGAGTGGATGTAGGAGCTTGAGTCTCCGAACCACTATACTTTGTTGTGTTCTTTATTGCTTTATGTTCTTATATTGTCATATGCATTCGATTATAAGCAAAACACAACACATGAGCTCCAAAGTTAAAAATCTGTAATCACCATTCCTTCACCCCTGTTTTATATGCATCGAACAAAATTTTTTGCTTCCGCACGCGCAAAATGGGTTTTCCCACCGGGACCATCATTGTGCCTCTTAGGTCTATCCACTAACTCCCAGACTTCATTCCTAGCAAATTGATTTAGCTCTTCTTGCATAGCTACAATCCAATTTGCATCTTGTAGAGCTTCATCAATCTCAGTAGGTTCTTTCTCAGATAGGAAGCAGCAGAACAAGACACTTTCTCCATGGAACCTTCTTGTTTTGACTCCTTTAGATAATTCTCCAACAATCTGACTTATAGGATGATTATCTAACCATGTTCTTCTGGATGTTCTCCCTTCAGTATTGTCCTCAACATCAGAAATGTTAGGTTCAGGTAATTCATTAAACTCGGGGAACAACACAAAAGGAAAGAGTGAATCATCTTCCACGGAGGATATTTCATTTTGAACATTGTCAGGGACATTTGTTCCCCCTTGGTTGATAGATTCATAGTTTGCCTCAACTGTGACCACATCCTCATCGGCATTACATACCTGAGTCTGAACTGGTGTCTGTTCATATTGGTCATCTTCAGTGTGTTGGCTTTCCTTCAGTGGAGAACTTTTGTCCTGAGTATCACCAGCCTGAGTATTTCCATCCTGAATCTCTTATTCTTCTGAGTCAGTTTCACTCCATTCATAGTAAGTGATTGACTTATTCTTTTCAGGTTCAGGTGATGGCTTCACATTCTTTTTCAGGCTAAGTCTGGTGATCCTCTTAGTCAGGTCTCCTGAATCAACCTCCTGTTTCTTATGAACACAAGTAGATTCATCAAATACAACATGAGGTGTTTCTTCCACAATAAGAGTCCTACATTTGTAAACTCTGAAGGCTTTACTAATTTCAGAATATCCTAAGAATATCCCTTCATCAGCTTTGCTATCAAATGTTTTCAACTGATCTTTACCATTATTGTGTATGAAACACTTACAACCAAACACACGAAAGAAAGAAACAAGAGCTTTCCTTTCATTCCATAGTTCATATGGAGTTTTTCCTTGATTCTTGGTTAGCATGGATCTGTTCTAAGAGTAGCATGTTGTGTTGACTGCCTCAGCCCAAAATCTCTTAGGAATGTCAACTTCAACAATCATTGTTCTTGTAGCTTCTTTCAGGGTCCTATTTCTTCTTTCTGCAACATCATTTTGTTGTGGAGTCCTTGCAGCTGATGTTTCATGAGTTATTCCATTTGCTGCATAATAATCAGATATAATATGGTTGATAAATTCAGTGCCTTTATCTGATCTGATTTTGACCACATTCAGATTCTTTTCAGTACTGAGTCTTTTCAGTAGTTCTGGCAGTTTGGTCTGAGTTTCTTTCTTACTGAGTAAGAATATGACCCATGTATATCTTGAGTAGTCATCAACTACTACTAGTGTATATTTTCTACCATTAGTACTTACAGGTGTTACTGGACCAAAGAGATCCATATGTAACAGTTGAAGTATTCTATCAGGAGACACTTCTACTTTGCTTTTGAATGATGATCTAATCTGTTTGCCTTTCTGACAAGCATCACAGATATGATCTTTACTAAACACTTCATTAGGTAACCCCCTTACAAGTGCTAATCTTGCAAGTTTGTTTAGGGTTTTGAAGTTCAAGTGATTCAGTCTTTTATGCCATAACCAACTGGTTTCAGTAGCCTTTTTGGCCATTAAACATGTATCCATAGGAGTAAGTTTTCAATCAGCAAGATACACATTTTCTTTTCTAGTACCAGTTAGTAATACTTGTTGTGAAACATTATCTTTCACATAGCACGAGTTCTTTGAGAATTCAACACTGAATCCTTTATCACAGAATATACTGATAGAAAGTAGGTTATGCTTTAAAACAGACACATATGACACACCATGGATATGAACAGTATCAATTTCAAGAGTTCCATATCCTTCTATTTGTCCTTTGGAATTATCTCCAAAAGTTATCCGAGGGCCTTTCTGTTCAACATAGTCAGTGAACAAATTTTTGTATCCTGTCATGTGTCTTGAGCATCCACTGTCCAAGTACCATGCAGCAGGTGCAACTTCAGTTCCACTCATCAGGGCTATGTTGTATTCATTCAGCTTAGTGCCCTTATCCTTCTCCTCCTCAATAGCAACAAGGCAGACATCATCACTATCACTATCTGAGAACATTTCTTCTGAAGAGATAGATCCTTCTTCAGAATGTTCTTCATCAGCAACCATTGCCTTCTTGCTGGAATACTTCTTGTCTCTCTTGGCTTGCCGGTCCTTTCTTTCCTTGGAACTCAATTCAGGACAGTCATACTGGAAATGACCTTTATTCTGGCAGTTGTAGCATTTATTCGTATCATCATCCTGATTATTTTCCTCTTTGGATTTGTAGTCCTTCTTCTTGGATGAAGATCCTTCAGCTTTGTAGTCTTTCTTCTTATCAGTAGACTTTTCTTCAGCTTCTGAGTTGTTCATGTTCCTGTACCTGGTATTTTTATAATACCTCTTATATTTTCCAAATATGTGATTCATTTTCTCAAACCTTCTTGCCATCAGGGCAATTGTCTCATCTTTATCATCCTGCATTTTGTTAGATTAGATTTCAGGTTCTTTAGAGTTACAAATTTTTCCTTGTGCTTTGAAAGCCACATTCTTAGATGAAGTATCATCTTTGTTGTCAGATTTCTTTGTTTTCTTATCAATCACAAACTCATATGCTTTCAGTTCAGATAAAACTTGTTGATATGGCATAGAAACAATATCTTTGTTGTTCTCAATCACAACACATGAATATCCCATTTCTTAGATAGTCCTCTAAGAATTTTCAGAGCAATTTCTCTTTTGGGATATCTTTTCCCAAGAGCACTCAGATCATTCATAATATTAGTGAATCTGACTTCAAGTCTTTCAATAGATTCACCATCTTCCATTTCAAAACCATCAAATTTGGCAATAGCCACAGATAGTTTGTTTTCCTTGATATGATCAGTGCCTTGACACATTATAGCAAGTGTGTCCCAAATGTCTTTAACAGTTTCACAGTGAGAAATCATTCCCATAACACCATCATCAATAGTGCTATAAAGAGTATCTTTAGCAATATAATCCAGGTTAACCAATTTTCTCTCCTCAGGAGTGAGTTGGTCATCAGTTTTGGGAAATTCATCCCTTGGATCAGTTTTTTCAGCATCAGTAGATCTAGGATTAACAACCTTGTATTCAAAAGGTCCTTGAGACACAACTCTCCACATTCTCTCATGATTTGAGTACACGTGTGCCTGCATTCTCAATCTCCATAGATCATAATTCTCAACTGAGAACATAGGTAGTTTCTTAGAAGGCATGATGAAATAGCCTTGTAAGATATCAGCAGTAAGATCTATTCAGTAGACCACCAAAGTCTCTAAGTAAACAAGACTATGGCTACCAAAGCAAGTGGTCAGTTAGAACCACTGCTCTGATACCACTTGTTGGTCCCAGTATAAACGAGTGCCACACGTGTATGGGGGGAGGGAAAATACACGTGTATAGTGATTTTTCAACTTTTAAAGCTTAACTGAAATTAGTGAGTCAGGTTGTCCTGAGATTCAGTCCTGAGAAGCACAAATTGCCCTGAGTCAAGAGTCTACTGAGACAAATAACCCTGAGCGGCTTTCAGAAACTTCAAATTAACTCAACTGATCTTTGAGAATCTACAGAGTCCAAATAATCTTGGAGTAGATGATAATCTTACTGACTACTCAGAAGAGTTTATCAGTTTGACTAATATCTAGACTAGCTAATCTAGAGTGCGGAATGTGTAGGCCCTAAGTTTATACTCGTTTTAGTATGCTGAAAATCTTTCCTTAAGAAATCAGTGGTTAAGGTTGTGATTCAAATTTATGCAAGATCGGGTGATTGATTCCAACTGAATATCATAAATGCTTTTAGTGAAATATGGAATAGATAACAATGCAAAGCAGAAAGCAAAGCAACACAGCAAGTTATAGTGGTTCAGAGACTCAAGCTCCTATGTCCACTCTCTCTGATATTCAGAGAAATTCCTTAACTCACTTCTTCTACTACCTCAAGCTTTGAGACTGACTCCTAGCAGCTTACTAACTTATCACCTACGAGCTTTCAGACTGAACTCGTGCAGCCTACTAACTCAAAACAGACACAAGCTTTCAGACTGAACAATCAGCTTACTAACTTCTTCTCTAGAGTCTTCAGACTGATCACAGCAGCTTACTAACTCTTTACAACTCTTCTCTCTAACAACTACTACACACACAAACTACATAATCAAAGGGTTTGGGGTTTGGTTGGTTTCCAACTAGGATGAGATATTCTTTTACAATGAGAACACAAGTAGAAGGCTGGGATATCTCGAACTAAGTTTTGGATAAGATCTTAAATCTAGGCTTAGTAAATGAGCTCTCTTCTATGATGAAACACTTGGGAAATTCAAGGGGTTTCGAGTGCTTCACAATAATGCTTGAATACGTATGAGCTCTTGAGTTGCTTTGATTTTTCGTGCCTTGAAGTGTTCAAGATCATTGGTATTTATAGGCAACTCTTCAAGAAGTCTTCCTTTGAAAAATATCCATTGGAGATATAGAATCTCAGATTTCTTCTTTGAGTATATGATGAACGGCTCCATTAGGGTTTGAACGTACCCTTGCATGCATTAGGAAATATCCAGACGAGCAGCCAATCACCATTTTCTATGAACAAGACAAATATCTCTGTTGACATTCTTTAGACAAATGTCACTTTCAGTGTCAGGAAAGTACGCTGTTGTCGCCTCCTCATTGTTCAATTTTTCCTTTGAACAGAGACAACAAAAACAGCTCTTTTAGTCAACCAACACTGAGTTGATATTTAACCTTAGTGTCCACGAACGTATAACATTCTCTTTGCATGTACTCAGAATGAACAAACACTATTTTATCTCTAAGTGTTATGTTCAGGATCTGTTACTTCAGTACAAAAGAGTCTTCAGGTTCTTCTGATCTTCAGGGTCTTCTAATCTTCAGGTCTTCAGGTCTTCAAGTCTTCAGGTTTATACTGACCTTTAGGTTATACTGATCCTTCAGTATATTTTAGTTCTTTAGTATATCTTCATCTTCAGGATACTTATCCTTCAGTATGATTTAGGTCTTTAGTACAGTTTGGTCTTCAGGATACTTCTGATCTTCAGACAAATAGATGAAACCTATTCTAACCTGTACTAAGTCTGCTGATTATACATGGTGCAGACCATCCTGATAAATTGAAACCTGACCCTATACTATCAAGATTATCCTGAAACATGTCATACTCAGGGGTTTTGGGATCTAATCAAAATCTTTATTTAAATTCATCTCCCAACAATGCTAATTACAGAAGTATTCAGAAATTGCATAGACTAGGTGTTGCTATGTTGGTTTACCTGATCTTAACTTTGAAAAAGAAAAAATCTGTGGACCATGCCAGAAAGGTAAGCAAGTAAGGACAACACATCAAATGTTGTCAGCATGTACAACAAACAGGTGCTGTGAATTGATTCATATGGATCTAATGGGTCCAATGGAAACTGAATGTTTAGGTGGAAAGAGGTATTCATATGTTCTTGTAGATGATTTTTCTAGATATACTTAGGTTTAAAATTGTTTTATGTTTAAAGATCAGTAGGATAAGGACTGATCATGAAAGAGAATTTGGAAACAGTTCTTTTACTAATTTTTGTGAAAAGAAAGGTATTTTGCAAGAGTTTTCTTCACCTAAAACTCCTCAACAAAATGGAATTGCTGAAAGAAAGAATAGAACTTTGCAAGAAATGGCAAGAGTTATGCTAACCTCAAAAAGTCTTTCTAAGAAATTCTGGGCAGAAGCTTTGAATACTGCTTGTCACATTGTGAATAGAGTCTATATTCGTTCTGGTAGTAATTGTACTCCCTATGAGATTCTGAATAACAAGAAACCAAATTTGAAATACTTTCATGTGTTTGGTTGTGTTTGTTACATTTTGAATGATAGAGATCAGTTGCACAAGTTTGATTCTAAGAGTGATAAAGGATTTTTCTTAGGATATTCTAAGAATAGCAAGGCATATAGAATCTATAACTTGAGAACTGGTACAATGCAAGAATTTGTTAATGTAGTATTTGATGAACTTGCAAGTCTTGCAGGTAAAAGTGTTGAAGATAATGTATCAGATTTGATAGAAGTATCCAGAAATACTGATGACACTGAAGATAGTAAAAATGTTGATCAGAATCAGAATGTTCCTTCAACATCTGATGCAACATTACCCAAAAGTTCAAATACTGAAAATCTGTCACAAGATTCATAGTATCCAAAACATTTGGTTCCCTCAACAAAGATAATGAAAAGTCATCCATCAGATCATATCATTGGAGAAGCTACCACTGGTGTACAAACTAGAAGAAGAATGGGTATTCATATCAATAACCTTGTAAGATCAGTTTGCATGTCATCCATATGCAATCAGGTAACTTTTGAGTGTTATCATTCTGAAATTGAGCCTAAAAATGTGAAAGAAGCTCTTGATGATGAAAATTGGATAAATGTTATGCATGAAGAGCTTAATCAGTTTGAAAGAAATGATGTTTGGACACTTGTACCTAGACCTAATTCTGGTATTAATGTCATAGGAACAAAGTGGATTTTCAAGAATAAAACTGATGAATCTGGTAATATTGTGAGAAATAAGGTTAGATTGGTTGCTCAAGGTTATACTCAGATTGAAGGAATAGACTTTGATGAAACATTTTCTCCTGTTGCTAGAATTGAATCTATTAGATTACTTCTTGCTATTGCATGTTTCATTAACATTAACTTGCATCAAATGAATGTTAAAGCTGCCTTCTTAAATGGTATTCTGGAGGATGAAGCTTATGTTGAACAGCCTAAAGGTTTTGAAAATCTAGAATTTTTTTATCATGTTTACAAGTTAAAGAAAGCTTTGTATGGTCTAAAACAAGCACCTAGAGCTTGGTATGGTAGACTTACTGATTTCTTACTTGAGTTTGGATTTTTGAGAGGTGAACCTGATAGAACCTTGTTCATTAAAAATTCTGAGAATGATATCATGGTTGCTCAAATATATGTTGGTGATATTGTATTTGGTTCAACTTGTAATGATATGCTTGAGAGTTTTGTTAAAGAAATGACTTGTACCTTTGAAATGTCTATGGTTGGAGAACTGAATTTCTTTTTAGGTCTTCAAATCAAACAAATGAAAGATGGTATTTTCTTTTCTCAAAACAAATATGCTAAGAATTTGGTGAAAATGTTTGGTCTTGAAACTGCTAAAACTATGAAAACCCTTATGGGTTAAGCTCAAAAGTTGAGTAAAGACTTGATTGGAAAAGATGTTGATCCTACTTTGTATAGATCAATGATTGTAAGTCTTTTGTACTTAACTTCTAGTAGACCTGATATTATGTATAGTGTCTGTCTTTTTGCTAGATATCAAGCTAATCCTAAGTGTTGGTCCACGTGAAAAAACCAATGTAATGCGGAAAAATCATGTAATGCATATAAAATAGGGGTGAGGGCAGAATGATTCCAAATTTTGCTTTTAAGAACGATGTGTGTTTTGCTTATAATCAAATGCATATGACAAGAACATAAAGCAGTAAAGAACACATGATTTTATAGTGGTTCGGACAACTTGTCCTATGTCCACTCTTCCCTATCAGCAGGGGCACCAACTTAACCAACTGGACTTAGTTTTATGTGTTAGTCCAACACGATACAACAGATGTTTAATGAGTTCTCACTCTCTCGGGACTTATCACCCTCCAGGGGATTGCCTACCCTCCCTCATGGGATTGCTTCGATGTTTAATGAGTTCTCACTCACACCCAGAAAGTAAGCTAGTCCAACTAACTTACAATCCTTGCTTAACAAAACTTAACCTACCTCTCAGTTTGGGTAAAGATTGTTTGGTGTCCAACTAGGGTGAGATTTTCCCTTACATTTATTTAGCCTCAATGCTAAGGTTGGGAAAATCTCTCTAAGCTTAGAATATGACATTTGTGCTTAGATCTAGGATAGAACACTCTTGTATATATGTGTGTATTTCTTGCTCAGTGTTCTATGGTGGAAATGCTAGATGATTTGGCTCTGTAGCTTTAATGGTGTTTTTCACGCATTTCACACCCTTAATTTGATGGAAGATCTTGTATTTATAGTGTGGATTTGAATGTTACCGTTGGAGAGAATCACATTCAAATCCATACTATTCTGTAAGTTCTACAACTTTATCAGGCTGGTTGTCTTCCTCTCATTTGTCCACATCAGCTGAATCTAACGGCTATAATCGTCAGGATCTATTCTTGATTCAGCAGACTTCTCTTCAGCGGACCTTGTCTGATCAGGTATACTAGCACTCAGGCTAACTGAGTTCAGCTCTTCTGACTTTAGACATCCTGACCCTCAGGTCACTTGACTCAGGTTATCTGATCATCAGTATTCTGGTTCAGTGAACATGCCTTCAGATGACTTGTCTTCAGGCGACTTGTCTTCTGAGGACATCAGATCAGGCGACTTCTTCTCACCAGTCTTGTTCTGATCTTGTTCAACCTTATCTGATCTCGATCAGTGTCATTTGTTCCTCTTCTGATTAACAACCTCTTCTTCTGCTCTGCACCCTTCTCTTCTGATCTGCAACCTCCTCTTCTGATCTGGTCATCTGATCTGGTCTTCTGATCATTTGATCTTCTGATCTCAGGTCCATCTGATCAGCTGGCTTAACTTTTCTTTTCTTCTGATTTTGCTCAGCTCATCTGTTAACTCCGGAACTCATCTTCCTCATCTGATCTCGATCAATCTCGTCTGTAGCCTCGTCTGATCTCGATCATCTACTTATGATATCATGAGTTCCCCCTTAACTTGATCTCTCATTCCCCCTCAACTTGTTATCTGTAGATTAGCTTAAATAACACAAGTTGATAATGTTTTGGCATAATTCATCAAAACTAAAATATCCCAACAATTTCCCCCTTTTTGATAATGACGCCAAAACATTCAAATATATGCACAATTACAGAGAATGGGGATTTCAAAAAAGATCAGTTAAGATGGTCACATTGAAAATAGTGAACTTTTGAACTCCCGCTCTGATACCAATTGTTGGTCCCGGTGAAAAACCAATGTAATGCGGAAAAATCATGTAATGCATATAAAACAGGGTGAGGGCAGAATGATTCCAAATTTTGCTTTTAAGAACGATGTGTGTTTTGCTTATAATCAAATGCACATGACAAGAACATAAAGCAGTAAAGAACACACAATTTTATAGTGGTTCGGACAACTTATCCTACGTCCACTCTTCCCTATCAGCAGGGGCACCAACTTAACCAACTGGACTTAGTTTTATGTGTTAGTCCAACACGATACAACAGATGTTTAATGAGTTCTCACTCTCTCGGGACTTATCACCCTCCAGGGGATTGCCTACCCTCCCTCATGGGATTGCTTCGATGTTTAATGAGTTCTCACTCACACCCAGAAAGTAAGCTAGTCCAACTAACTTACAATCCTTGCTTAACAAAACTTAACCTACCTCTCAGTTTGGGTAAAGATTGTTTGGTGTCAAACTAGGGTGAGATTTTCCCTTACATTTATTTAGCCTCAATGCTAAGGTTGGGAAAATCTCTCTAAGCTTAGAATATGACATTTGTGCTTAGATCTAGGATAGAACACTCTTGTATATATGTGTGTATTTCTTGCTCAGTGTTCTATGGTGGAAATGCTAGATGATTTGGCTCTGTAGCTTTAATGGTGTTTTTCACGCATTTCACACCCTTAATTTGATGGAAGATCTTGTATTTATAGTGTGGATTTGAATGTTACCGTTGGAGAGAATCACATTCAAATCCATACTATTCTGTAAGTTCTACAACTTTATCAGGCTGGTTGTCTTCCTCTCATTTGTCCACATCAGCTGAATCTAACGGCTATAATCGTCAGGATCTATTCTTGATTCAACAGACTTCTCTTCAGCGGACCTTGTCTGATCAGGTATACTAGCACTCAGGCTAACTGAGTTCAGCTCTTCTGACTTTAGACATCCTGACCCTCATGTCACTTGATTCAGGTTATCTGATCATCAGTATTCTGGTTCAGTGAACATGCCTTCAGATGACTTGTCTTCAGGCGACTTGTCTTCTGAGGACATCAGATCAGGCGACTTCTTCTCACCAGTCTTGTTCTGATCTTGTTCAACCTTATCTGATCTCGATCAGTGTCATTTGTTCCTCTTCTGATTAACAACCTCTTCTTCTGCTCTGCACCCTTCTCTTCTGATCTGCAACCTCCTCTTCTGATCTGGTCATCTGATCTGGTCTTCTGATCATTTGATCTTCTGATCTCAGGTCCATCTGATCAGCTGGCTTAACTTTTCTTTTCTTCTGATTTTGCTCAGCTCATCTGTTAACTCCTGAACTCATCTTCCTCATCTGATCTCGATCAATCTCGTCTGTAGCCTCGTCTGATCTCGATCATCTACTTATGATATCATGAGTTCCCCCTTAACTTGATCTCTCATTCCCCCTCAACTTGTTATCTGTAGATTAGCTTAAATAACACAAGTTGATAATGTTTTGGCATAATTCATCAAAACTAAAATATCCCAACAATTTCCCCCCTTTTTGATAATGACGCCAAAACATTCAAATATATGCACAATTACAGAGAATGGGGATTTCAAAAAAGATCAGTTAAGATGGTCACATTGAAAATAGTGAACTTTTGAACTCCCGCTCTGATACCAATTGTTGGTCCCGTGAAAAACCAATGTAATGCGGAAAAAATCATGTAGTGCATATAAAACAGGGTGAGGGCAGAGTGATTCCAAATTTTGCTTTTAAGAACGATGTGTGTTTTGCTTATAATCAAATGCATATGACAAGAACATAAAGCAGTAAAGAACACACGATTTTATAGTGGTTCGGACAACTTGTCCTATGTCCACTCTTCCCTATCAGCAGGGGCACCAACTTAACCAACTGGACTTAGTTTTACGTGTTAGTCCAACACGATACAATAGATGTTTAATGAGTTCTCACTCTCTCGGGACTTATCACCCTCCACGGGATTGCCTACCCTCCCTCACGGGATTGCTTCGATGTTTAACGAGTTCTCACTCACACCCAGAAAGTAAGCTAGTCCAACTAACTTACAATCCTTTATTAACAAATCTTAACCTACCTCTCAGTTTGGGTAAAGATTGTTTGGTGTCCAACTAGGGTGAGATTTTCCCTTACATTTATTTAGCCTCAATGCTAAGGTTGGGAAAATCTCTCTAAGCTTAGAATATGACATTTGTGCTTAGATCTAGGATAGAACACTCTTGTATATATGCGTGTATTTCTTGCTCAGTGTTCTATGGTGGAAATGCTAGATGATTTGGCTCTGTAGCTTTAATGGTGTTTTTCACGCATTTCACACACTTAATTTGATGGAAGATCTTGTATTTATAGTGTGGAATTGAATGTTACCGTTGGAGAGAATCACATTCAAATCCATACTATTCTGTAAGTTCTGCAACTTTATCAGGCTGGTTGTCTTCCTCTCATTTGTCCACATCAGCTGAATCTAACGGCTATAATCGTCAGGATCTATTCTTGATTCAGCAGACTTCTCTTCAGCGGACCTTGTCTGATCAGGTATACTAGCACTCAGGCTAACTGAGTTCAGCTCTTCTGACTTTAGACATCCTGACCCTCAGGTCACTTGACTCAGGTTATCTGATCATCAGTATTCTGGTTCAGTGAACATGCCTTCAGATGACTTGTCTTCAGGCGACTTGTCTTCTGAGGACATCAGATCAGGCGACTTCTTCTCACCAGTCTTGTTCTGATCTTGTTCAACCTTATCTGATCTCGATCAGTGTCATTTGTTCCTCTTCTGATTAACAACCTCTTCTTCTGCTCTGCACCCTTCTCTTCTGATCTGCAACCTCCTCTTCTGATCTGGTCATCTGATCTGGTCTTCTGATCATTTGATCTTCTGATCTCAGGTCCATCTGATCAGCTGGCTTAACTTTTCTTTTCTTCTGATTTTGCTCAGCTCATCTGTTAACTCCGGAACTCATCTTCCTCATCTGATCTCGATCAATCTCGTCTGTAGCCTCGTCTGATCTCGATCATCTACTTATGATATCATGAGTTCCCCCTTAACTTGATCTCTCATTCCCCCTCAACTTGTTATCTGTAGATTAGCTTAAATAACACAAGTTGATAATGTTTTGGCATAATTCATCAAAACTAAAATATCCCAACAATTTCCCCCTTTTTGATAATGACGCCAAAACATTCAAATATATGCACAATTACAGAGAATGGGGATTTCAAAAAAGATCAGTTAAGATGGTCACATTGAAAATAGTGAACTTTTGAACTCCCGCTCTGATACCAATTGTTGGTCCCGGTGAAAAACCAATGTAATGCGGAAAAATCATGTAATGCATATAAAACAGGGTGAGGGCAGAATGATTCCAAATTTTGCTTTTAAGAACGATGTGTGTTTTGCTTATAATCAAATGCACATGACAAGAACATAAAGCAGTAAAGAACACACAATTTTATAGTGGTTCGGACAACTTATCCTACGTCCACTCTTCCCTATCAGCAGGGGCACCAACTTAACCAACTGGACTTAGTTTTACGTGTTAGTCCAACACGATACAATAGATGTTTAATGAGTTCTCACTCTCTCGGGACTTATCACCCTCCACGGGATTACCTACCCTCCCTCACGGGATTGCTTCGATGTTTAACGAGTTCTCACTCACACCCAGAAAGTAAGCTAGTCCAACTAACTTACAATCCTTTATTAACAAATCTTAACCTACCTCTCAGTTTGGGTAAAGATTGTTTGGTGTCCAACTAGGGTGAGATTTTCCCTTACATTTATTTAGCCTCAATGCTAAGGTTGGGAAAATCTCTCTAAGCTTAGAATATGACATTTATGCTTAGATCTAGGATAGAACACTCTTGTATATATGCGTGTATTTCTTGCTCAGTGTTCTATGGTGGAAATGCTAGATGATTTGGCTCTGTAGCTTTAATGGTGTTTTTCACGCATTTCACACCCTTAATTTGATGGAAGATCTTGTATTTATAGTGTGGAATTGAATGTTACCGTTGGAGAGAATCACATTCAAATCCATACTATTCTGTAAGTTCTGCAGCTTTATCAGGCTGGTTGTCTTCCTCTCATTGGTCCACGTCAGTTGAATCTAACGACTATAATCTTCAGAATCTATTCTTGATTCAGCAGACTTCTCTTCAGCGGACCTTGTCTGATCAGGTATACTGACACTCAGGCTAACTGAGTTAAGCTCTTCTGACTTCAGACATCCTGACCCTCAGGTCACTTAACTCAGGTTATCTGATCATCAGTATTCTGGTTCAGTGAACATGCCTTCAGATGACTTGTCTTCAGACGACTTGTCTTCTGAGGACATCAGATCAGGCGACTTCTTCTCATCAGTCTTGTTCTGATCTTGTTCAACCTTATCTGATCTCGATCACTTCTGATCTCGATCAGTCTCATTTGTTCCTCTTCTGATCAACAACCTCTTCTTCTGATCTTCACCCTTCTCTTCTGATCTGCAACCTCCTCTTCTGATCTGGTCTTCTGATCATCTGATCTTCTGATCTCAGGTCCATCTGATCAGGTAACCTCTGATTCTTCTAATCAGCTGGCTTAACTTTTCTTTTCTTCTGATTTTGCTCAACTCATCAGTTAACTCCAGAACTCATCTTCCTCATCTGATCTCGATCAATCTCATCTGCTGCCTCGTCTGATCTCGATCATCTACTTCTGATATCATGAGTTCCCCCTTAGCTTGATCTCTCGTTCCCCCTCAACTTCTTATCTGTAGATTAGCTTAAATAACACAAGTTGATAATGTTTTGGCATAATTCATCAAAACTAAAATATCCCAACACTAGGGAATCACATCTAAATTCTGTAAAAAGAATTATAAGATATGTTGCTGGAACATGTGATCTAGGTATTTGGTACTCAAAGGATACTAATTACTCTTTAGTTTGCTATAGTGATGCAGATTGGGCAGGTGATTGTGATAGTACTAGTGGAGGATGTTTCTACATGGGAAACAACATTATATCCTGGCACAGTAAGAAACAGAATTGTGTTTCACAATCAACAGCTGAGTCTGAATATGTTGCTGCTGGAAGTTGATGCACTCAACTACTTTGGCTTAAAAAGATGTTTGATGATTATGGGTTGGAATGTGGTATTTTGACTGTTTATTGTGATAATACAAGTGCTATCAATATTTCCAAGAATCCTGTGCAACATTCTTTGACTGAGCATATAAGTATAAGACATCACTTTATAAGAGATCTTGTAGAGAAAAAATTGTGAAGTTAGAATGCATTTCTACTGAAAAACAACTTGCTGATATTTTTACAAAAGCCCTTGATAATGAGAGGTTTTCTTCATTTAGAAAATCTCTTGGTCTTTGCTGTATCTGAACATAAACACTAGATGCTGTAACAAATGTTTCTCAACATTTGAAGCAACATTGTGGTTCTAATAACGTGTTTATCTGCTATTTTGCTTATGTTTGAACTTTAAATGATAGTGTTATGATCTTATTGTTGAATCATGGTTTAGATACAGAGTCCTGGGCATATATCTCTTAAATGCATTGAAAAATAAGACACAACTTAGATGTGTAAACACTGAGTAGCTATGGGACACGGAGCTCGCTACTACGATGTTCTCTTTTCAAAAGGTAATTAAATATACATCCATGTTTGTTCACAACCCGTTGAGTAACTATGGGGCACGGAGATCGCGACTACGATGTTCTCTTTTGAAAAGATGGATCAATGTGAACATGTGTTTAAAAGAAAATTTAAAATATGCAACACTTTGATGATGAATTTCATGCAAAATTGAGTGTTGAGATATATGTGTGCCGACATTTTGTGAAACCATATGTGATTCGAACTTTATCTATCATACATGATTTGTTTAAATTTCTTCTTAAGTTGAATTCCCGGTCAAACATGTTATTTAAATCTGAATTGTGTTTATTTAAGTTGGATATGGTTCTTTTGTTTTTAAAATTATTTTTTGGCGGCTGATTACATAACACACGATCACTCAAGTTTAGTGGGTGGTTATTTTGCCCCACTATGTTTCGGTTTTGGTGTAGTTTTTGTGTAATAACTTCCCTCTCTTCTCTATTTATTTCGATTATTCAGTGTGTTGGGATAACATATGCCAGGATATATCGGGATGACCTCATAAACACAAATTTAAATTAACAATTATTAATAGCATGAATTTACCTAAGTGAATTCAAATAATAATTACACCAACAACGACATGCAAATAAAATTCATGTAAAAGATCCCAACATGCGGAATTAATAGGAGTTTACGTAAACGTACCCGTTGGAGAGACAATCTGAGATGGACAGGATCAAGTAACTGGCTACCAACCAAAAGTCCTTCTCAAGTATTCCCAAGTCCTCGCTCAATAACCTGGTGGGAGGTTCTCCAATGAACCATTTATAAAACAGAGGAAAATAAAATTGTTGCACCACCTTTGTGGATTTCTAATATTTCCAATACATGGAATTGCACTGGAGATGAAAAATTCATCCCCTGTTTATAAGAGGGGTTTTGGTCGAAATTTAGGGTTCAATTAGGGTTAGGAAAGATTTTTTCTTGATCTCCAAGAAATTTTGAATATATCCCATATATTCTTCTTTCCATGTGTATTTTTCCCCAAAAATCTCACACCCTTATTTAGCCTTAATTTTCAAAAAAAAAAAAAACAAGATTTGCAAGATTGGGTCTTTCTTGAATTTATGAGATATTCTTGTATTCCAAGAATACATATCTTTCTCCATAAAATCTTTCCAAGAAAATCTTTCTTCCCTTTCTTATACATAATTTTTGAAAATCCTTATTAAAGAAACCAAGTGGGAGATTTCTTGAATTTATGAGATAATCTTGTATTCCAAGAATATCTATATCCTTTCCATAAAATCTTTTCAAGAAAATTTCTTCTCCCTCTTTTTCTTTAAATTTTTGAAAAAATCAAGAAATATTAGGCAACAATCATTTATTTTATTTTAAGCACCTTTTATTTATTGGACTATAATTGGGCTACTTGAGGGGCCTTTAGGAGAATTAAGATGGACCTTCCAATGGACTTCTGAATTCCAATATTGAGCCACAATATAATTCAGCCCATTAATATTAATTAATACCACTATATAATTAATATTGCACTATCCAATCTTAACCCATATTACGGTAATATGGCTCCCGGTTATTATTTTCCGTGTTTAAGATTATTTAGTCCATTAATTAATTAAGCCACTGAAAAACTTTATATTAATTAATATCTTTATCCTTGGAGTAAGGACAACTCAGCTTTATTATCCATACCGGAAAATTAATTCCACTTGCAAGATTTGGTATGATAAAGGTTCCGAGCCCATCAAGGGGACCAATCACACAAGACTTTGCAAGCACACGATTCTCTGTATTAATCTTAGCAAGTGTCGTACAATTAATATTATTGCCCAAGATATAGGGTATCAAAGTCTCAATGATTCTCTTCCCATTTATAAGTCAAAGCAATAATTACTAATCGCTCACGGTCCTTATTATGTGACAGAGATTAAGAAATCAACAACCACTGAGGTCTAGCTCTTCATCCCATAAGTCAGTGCGAATGAGTTTATCCTCTCTGCAGGTCCGCTTCAGCGCATCGAAAGCACTAGTGTAACCTCTTGGTCAAGACAAGCCAATCTGAGCCTTACACATCAATTTCTACCAATAGACTGTTCGGGTCTATCTACGTTGTGAAACACACACTAGTTTACAAGGGACTGTTAACGTTATCTTCTGTGATCTGGTATCACCACGTTAACTACAATGTAACATGTGTTATTATATAAACGGTTTGCAATAAATATATATAACATTCAATCATATTTAAAACAACAGTGATGAATAATTTATTTCAGTAAATACGTGTTTAATACATAGGTTATACAAAGTAAAAGCATACTTTCACGTATAACCCCAACAATCTCCCACTTATACTCAAAGTCTGCTTTTAAGTATACCACAACACGTTTAATGTATTATACAGTGACATCTAATGTCACCTACATCAACCTAATAATATATCTCCCACTTATACTCAAAGCAGATTGGCAACGCTCTTGACACCCTTTCCTTCAACATGTCTCTCGAATGTTAACAGAGGCAGACCCTTTGTGAATGGATCAGCTAGGTTGTCTTCCGACGCGATCTTTGCCACCTCTATATCTCATCTCTTAACGATTTCTCGTATAAGATGGTATTTCCTTTCAATGTGTTTGCTGGCCTTGTGAGCTATCGGTTCCCTTGAATTTGCAACTGCTCCGCCATTATCACAGAAAATCGTGATGGTGCTGGGCAAATTCAGAATAACGTCCAAGTCCACTAGGAAGTTCTTGAGCCACACCGCTTCTTTCGTTTCTTCACAAGCAGCTACATATTCGGCTTCCATGGTAGAATCGGCGATGCATTTCTGCTTAACGCTTCTCCATGTTACAGCTCTTCCCCCCAGACAAAACACACTACCCGAGGTAGATTTATGGAATCTATGTCCGACTGGAAATTCGAGTTCGTGTATCCAACTGGAAACAAACCGTCTGACTGGTAAACTAGCATTCTATCCCGAGTTCTTTTTAGATAATTTAGAATATTCTTTACGGCAGTCCAGTGTTGATTTTCGGGATTACTTTGATATCTTGCCACCATGCCAACGACGTAGTAAATATCCAGTCTCGTGCACAGCATTGCATACATAAGACTCTCTACTGCCGACGCATAAGGAATGTCTTTCATGTCATCTATCTCCCCTTGTGTCTTGGGACACATGTCATTCGATAGATGGATTTCGTGCCTAAAGGGTACAAAACCTTCTTGGAATCTTGCATGCTGAATTTCTTCAAAACACTGTCTATGTATGAAGCTTGCGATAAGCCAATCATTCTTTTCTTTCGATCTCGAGTGATCTTGATCCCAAGAATATGATCGGCTTCCCCTAAGTCCTTCATATCAAATTGTTTTGACAGCCATACCCTTACGTCAGACAATACCTTTACATCATTTCTGAAGAGCGGAATATCGTCTACGTATAGTACTAAGAATACCAAGGCAGTGTCTGTTGGAATATAGAGGCACGTAAAACACGTAATCACATGCGCAGCGGAAATTAAAGTTCACCAACAACGAACAATTAATTGCATACAGATTACAATAATCATAACGAGAAATCTTAGAGTAACTCGAGAGAAGATTTCTCTATTACGATATCCACGTAATCCCCAATTATGGACTTGAACGGATTTACCAGCGTTGAATCCCGAGACAGATTTGCTAGGAAAATCCAAACTCTAGATCTTATGGAGAAAATATGAAGTAACGTTGTTTGTGAATTCCCAAGTGCTTGTATATATAGGGAGGCCCAGCTTAAATCTTAAGCTAGCCCAATTAGGGAAATAAAAACCATAATCTTGAATTAAATTAATTCCTTTTAATTTAATTCCCTAAATATAAATCTCTACGGATTTTAATGCCTTATACGAAAATCTCTACGATTTATTTCCATATACATTAAATCCTACAATTATATTCCAAATATAATTATTGGGAATTGTTATTTAATTAAATCCAATTTAATTAAATATTAATAATAATTAATTCTAAATTAATCTATTATTAATTTCTTCTCCATAAATTAAATATTAAATCCAATTTAACACCTAATCAACCAACTATAATCCAAAAAAGGGAACTACTTGTTGTGTGACCCATAGGCCCTCATATACCGAGCGAATAGTCAAACTAACTGTCTTAGTTGAACCCTAGTCAATAAATCAGACATTCTCAATATATGAGGTATGTTGCGAGAAACATACAAGTACCTGTAACTGAAACGTGGGCAATTGCGATTTCCTGCTTTCATTAACGAATACTCGATTAGTCTTGAACATGATGAAGTGTCTATTCAAATAGCTTAATCAATTTATCTCAAATCACTAATTGATCATTAGTGTCAAACTTAGTCACAAAGTCTAAGTTGGCGTGCATTGGCCAATGACTTAGATCCAATTATGATGAGAAGATGAGTATTCTCTCTAAATCCACTTTGAGGAATGAATCATTTTCTTGGCTCAACTACCACGCACATGCACTTCGTGATGAACCCAATCCAAGCCATATCTACCCATAGACGGGTGCAAGTGTCGGTCATGGTCAAAGTTCATCACTCCACACATGTCGTGCGTATTGACCTCAAGTCAAAGGAGTATCGCATCGCTCCCACTAACCTAGACACCTGTAGACACATATAGTGGAACTACATCAAATGGTTTCTCGGATGGATATGTCAATACCCTCTAAGGTATTTGTGCATCCATCATGAGATACCTAGTATCTCGTAGTAAGTGAGATCTTACTACACTCTCTAAGAGTATGAAGCAGATCGCACACCAATCTCCATTGCATCATCAATATCCCTTTCTTGATGATCCTCGATTGGGGTTATTTAAGAATCATGCTTAAGTCATCTGAGTTCTCACTCACTCAATGACAACAGTGACTCAAGGGAACACATATCAGAATAAATGCAAACAATCAAACATAATATTCTAATGAGTGTAACGCCATACATTTAATATTAAACAAATAATAATATTAAACCAATACTGAATATTATCTGAGTATTATGTCCTTACAAACGATTGTCTCTATGACACTAACACTAACAATCTCTCACTTGAACTAGAGCCAATCACCTACATGTCTAATCCCTAGACCATCAAAATGTCTAGTGTGTACTTGAACACTCAAAGCCTTGGTGAAAGGATCATCCAAGTTATCCTCCGTAGGGACACATTCTAACTCAATCTCTCCTCTAGCGATTATCTCTCTTATCAAGTGATAACGCCTCAGTACATGCTTGTTTCTATTATTGGATCTCAGTTCCTTAGCTTGCGCAACCGCACCAGTATTGTCACAATACAACTTTATTAGACTACTGGCACTCGGAACTACCCCTAGCTCATTTAAGAACCGTTTTATCCAGACAACTTCTTTTGCAGCTTCTGCCGCAGCAATGTACTCAGCTTCGATTGTTGAGTCCGTGGTAGTCTCTTGTTTGGAACTATTCCAACTAACCGCCCCACCATTGAAAACGAAAATATAGCCCGACTGTGATTTGTAATCATCACAATCGGATTGGAAACTTGCTTCAGCATAGCCAGTTGCAACTAGCTCTGACTGTCCTCCGTAGACCAAGAAACAGTCTTTAGTACGTCTAAGGTACTTAATAATGTTCTTGACAGCAATCCAGTGAGGTTCACTTGGATTCTGCTGGTACCAGTAGTGCTAACAATGAAGGCCACATCTGGCCTTGTGCAAGTCATGGCGTACATGATGGAGCCAATTGCGGATGCATATGGTATATCCATGCACCGAATATCAGCGTCCGTGGAAGGACAATCCTTCTTAGACAGCTTTATCCCATGACATGCCGGTAGAGAACCTCTCTTAGAGCTCTCCATCGCAAATCGCTTTAACACCTTATCTACGTAGGTTGACTGTGATAGTCCCAACGTCTTCTTGGATCTATCCCTATGGATCTTGATCGTTAAGATGTAGCATGCCTCACCAAGATCCTTCATCATGAAGGTCCTTGATAGCCAATCTTTAACCGACTGCATAAGAGGAATGTTGTTTCCCATAATTAGTATGTCATCGACATACACAACTATGAAAACAATATTTCTCCCACTGCGTTTACGATAAACGCATGGATCTTTCGAATTTCTGATGAAGTCAAATGATTTGACAGCTTCATCAAATCGGATATTCCAACTCCTAGAAGCTTGTTGTAGTCCATAAATGGACCGTTTGAGCTTACACACTGGGTTAGATTTGGTTTAGATACAAAACCTTCCGGTTGAGTCATAAACACCTCCTTATCAATGTTACCATTGAGGAAGGCTATTTTGACATCCATCTGCCAAATTTCAAAATCTAAGTGTGCAGCTACAGCGAGTAAAATTCGAATGGACTTGATCTTGACAACAGGTGAGAAAGTCTCATCATAGTCAGTGCCTTCGCGTTGACTATAACCTTTTGCTACCAATCTAGCCTTGTAGGTTTGTACCTTGCCATTTGCATCGGTTTTATGCTTGTAGACCCATTTACAACCTATGGGTTTTACCTCTTTCGGTAATTCAACCAAGTCCCAGACTTGATTTGTGTACATCGAGTCCATCTCAGATTTCATGGCTTCATGCCACTTCTCAGAGTCAACATCTAATGTTGCCTCAGTGTAAGTTCTAGGATCGTCTTTATCCGGGATTTCCACATCATCATGTTCCTCTACGAGGAAACCATAATATCTAGTGGGCGGATTACGAATCCAAGTGGACTTACGGAGCTATTGTTGTGCAGGCTGTACATTCTGATCGTGAAAATTTTGTGGTGCATCGATTTCATCAATGTCCGGAGAGTCCTCAAGATCAACACTTTCAGATGTCTCTTGGGCGGGAGTTTGAACTATGTTGTTCTCATTCAGCCCACTTGGAGTTTGTTTTGAAGGCAATGCAACTTCAATTACGCTCCCACTGGCTGAAAGAGGATCACTAAGTGATAAACTTCCACCATGTGAGCTGCCGAATACTCCCACTGATTCCTTGTCATGTTTCTTTGACAAGATATCAGTCTCTTGGTTATCTTGTGGTTCTTGAATTTCTTCAAGTTCTATCATCTTACGGCCTTGGTCCTTGAAGACATAGTCTTCTTCGAGGAATCTGGCCTGCCTAGAAACAATTATCATTTATTTCTCAGGTAGATAGAAATAATATCCTCTCGTTTCCTTAGGATATCCCACAAGGTAACCCTTTTCACCTTTGGATTCCAACTTATCAGTGATCATCTTTTTCACAATCGAGAGGCAACCCCACGTTTTGATATGTGAAAAAGTTGGCTTCTTGCCACACCATAGTTCATATGGCGTATGCTCAACTAATTTGGATGGAATCCTATTCAGAATGTAAATTGAATGTAGGGAGAGAAGAAAAACTCATCATGGACCTTACCATGTCTAACAAGGTTTGGTTTCTCCTCTCGGATACTCCGTTCATCTGTGGTGTTTCGGGAGGAGTCCATTGAGATTGGATTCCATGTAACTTCAAGTAATCCATGAACTCATGGATAAGGTATTCACCTCCTCGATCCGATCGAAGAGTCTATATACTCTTACCAAGTTGCTTCTCTAATTCAGCTTTGAACTCCTTGAATTTCTAAAAATATTCGGATTTGTGTTTCATAAGATACACGTATCCATATCTTGAGAAATCGTCAGTAAAATTGATGAAGTAGGCGAAGTGACCCCTAGCTAGAGTGGGCAATGGTCCACACACGTCACTGTGGATCAACTCTAGAACTTCTTTGGCACGAATCCCTTTCCCAGATAAGGGTTTGTTGGTCATCTTGCCCTTGAGACAGGATTCACAATTTCCATAAGACTCAAAGTCGAATGGGGTTAAGTAGTCTAACTTTCTTAACCTTGCAATCCTATTCTCATTTGCATGACCAAGCCTACAATGCCACAAATAAGTTAGGTTTTCATGATTGCTAAGTTTGAGTCATTTGTTTTGTATATTAAGAATATCATGTCCATAATGCAACATATATAAACCATTCGATAAAGGAGCATTTCCATAAACATCACCTTTAAGCGAAAAATAACAATTATTATTTGCAAAATGGAAGAAAAACCCCTCAATGTCTAACATAGGAATATAAATAATGTTGCGAGTAATAGAAGGAACAAAATAACAATTATTTAGTTCAAGTCTAAAACCAGAGGGTAAGTCTAAAACATAAATGCCAACACGTTCAGCAGAAACTCTTGCTCCATTCCCAACGTGTAGGGCGACTTCACCCGGCCTAACTGCTCTGCTATGCTTGAGACCCTGCACATTAGTACAAATGTGTGAGCCACAACCGGTATCTAATACCCAGCAGTTAGTATCATTTGTGGACATGTTTATCTCAATAACAAACATACATTTCCCATTTGGCCGAGACACCTTGTCTTCTTTTTTTTCACCGCTAGGACCTTACAGTCCTTCTTCCAATGCCCCTTCTGCTTGCAGTAGAGGCATACATCCTTGTCCACCTTGTCCTTCTTTTGAATTCCACCTTTGGACTTAAGGAAGTTTGGCTTGGAGCATTTCTTTGTCTTGCCTCTTCGCTTCTTCTTTCCTTTCGGAGCAGAAGAAGTAGAGGCACTCACCATGAGCACGGGCTTTTCCTTAGCAGTGGAAGACTCAAAGGTCTTTAGCATGTTATGCAGCTCGGGCATAGTCGAATCCATCTTATTAAAGTTTACTACGAAACTCGAATATGAATCGAGAAGTGACTGAAGAATGACATAAACAACAACGATGGTTTTGAGCTCAATGCCCAACCGACCAAGTTTCTCGATTAGCCCTATCATCTTCAACATATGAGGAGAAACCTTCCCTCCTTCAGATATCCGGCATCTAAACAGATCTCTCATCACTTCATAAATCTTAGAACGAGATTCAAAATCAAAGAGATCCTTCGGATGCTTGATCATCTCGAAGGGAAGCATCCTTTCATGTTGCCTTTGCAACTCTGGAGTAATCCCGAGGAGCATAACACACTGAGTTTGGGAAGCATCATCTTGATGCTTCTTCTGAGCTTTGGTGTCAAACACCTCGGCTTCTTCAGTACCAGCCTTTGGGGTAGCAGGGATTGGCGTGTCCAACACGTACTCAATCTTTTCTTGCCTAAGCACCAAACACACGTTTCGGTGCCAGTGATAAGTTATTCATTTCAACAATCCTAGAGAAATAAAATAAAACAGGAATTAAAACACATAATTTCTATGATCAATATTCAGCAATCAAAATAAACATGGCCTTTCAAATTTATCTTGTCTCCATTATTTTCACATATTCAACGACCTCATCGGAAGAATACGAATTTATATCTAATATAAATCATAATGGACTAGGATCCACATTCCTACTATTATAATATCTGCTTGGGCTGATTACTATAATAGCACAACTGGTAGGTTTCAAAACCAATTGCAATATTGCAACTCCTAGTTGATTGAACCTAGTTCAATCGGATGCCCCTTGACTCTCGTTTCCCTGCTTGGGCTAGTAAAACAGAATCAGGTTGATTTACAACCATCAAGCGGTGACACAACGTGTCCCTATAATAGCCCCGTTAGATGTAGATCTAAGCAAAAGACTTGGGCCTTAAATACTCATTGGAACGAAATCTCTGGTTTACTATTAATTTTGATGGAAGGCATCGTTCAATTTAATGAAAAATCATATTTTAGTGAGGATCTTTTAAAGGCGGGGTATTAATTGCTTAATCGAGATCCGAACATGTTAATATATATCACATTTGAGCATCTATTGGGCGCCGCCTACCCAAACATGACATCATACGGACTAACACTTATATGGGCGCCGTCTACCCAAACAATTAATACGGTCCGATAAATATTGGGTGCCGCCTACCCAAACAGTTATAATGCGGACATAAAAGCATTAACGAATTTAAATAATAAACAAGTTAAACAAGTGGGATTTAATAATTCCTCTTAAACCGAATTTCAAATTCCAATTTAAATTCGATTTTAAATTATTAAATGTTAATAATAAATCAAATTAATTATTATTAAAAGTCCAACTTTTAATCTTATTAAAATTAATCAAATTAATTTTAAGGTCATAATTTTAACTATTTTGTTGTTAGGGGCTCAGATGCAATTTCCAAAATTGCACTGGAGGGCCTATTCCAAAATCGATTTGCAGAATAGCCATCACCGCCCAAAATTCGATAGCATCCAATCTGTATTTTGGGACAACCATTTCCAAATACCAACCCGAATCAGTAACAATTTCAGAATTAATCTCATCAAATTCGTCCAACTGTAACAATCGAAATCGAACCAAAGAGAACGAAATCGAACGAAACAAGCAACACATCGAGAACTCAGAAACTGGAAATCACAGAACTCGATCGAAAACCAGAAAAAAGGAAATCACAGAACCCAATCAGAAAGCCAGAAACAGGGGAACGCTCGAGGCATCGCGAAGTCAAAGCCGGAGCTTGACGCGAGTCACCACCGCAGCTCAAGCGTGCGGGTGACTCGTCGTCGAGCATGATGGGTTGCGCGCAGAGCCACAAACCCAATCGCGAACTGGTTCCAAACCAGAAAACCCGAATGAAACCATGGAATCAGCGGCGCGCCGCCACCAATTCGTCTCAATTCTGGTGGCGCGCCACCTCAATCCAAGTCAAGAGGAGCGCCGCCGAGAAAAGAGACGTTGAATGGAAGTAGAGCGGTGGAGACGATGACGGAAATGCGAGGCACGAGGCCTGAGACGAAGGTGAGACCGCTCGGAGTATACCGCGAGCCCCTGCACGCGTTGTGAGGCCTCTGCGCCTAGATCCGGCCTCGACCAACGCGGTGAGGCGACGCGGTCGAGGGTCGAGAGAGCAGCAGCATCGGGGGTTTCTCCCTGAGAAACCCTAAATTGATTTGGGGAGTCTTCTAGAAGAAGACGAGCCAGATAAACAAAAACAATAGGGGTGCGGTCAAAAAAACATTAATTCAGACGTGCCCCACGGTTTCGAATAAAAAAAACTTTTAATTTATTCAAAAAATAAATATGCAATTAATCAAAGAGCCTGAGCTCTGATACCACTGTTGGAATATAGAGGAACGTAAAACACGTAATCACATGCGCAGTTGAAATTAAAGTTCACCAACAACGAACAATTAATTGCATACATATTACAATAATCATAACGAGAAATCTTACAGTAACTCGAGAGCAGATTTCTCCACTACGGTATCCACGTAATCCTCAATTACGAAGTTGCACAGATTTGTCAGCGTTGAATCCCGAGACAGATTTGCTAGGAAAATCCAAACTCTAGATCTTAAATAGAAAATATGAAGTAACGTTGTTTGTGAATTCCCAAGAGCTTGTATATATAGGGAGACCCAGCTTAAATCTTAAGCTAGCCCAATTAGGGAAATAAAAACCATAATCTTGAATTAAATTAATTAATTTTAATTTAATTCCCTAAATATAAATATCTACGAATGTTAATGCCTTATATGAAAATCTCTACGATTTATTTCCATATACATTAAATCCTACAATTATATTCCAAATATAATTATTGGGAATTCTTATTTAATTAAATCCAATTTAATTAAATATTAATAATAATTAATTCCAAATTAATCTATTATTAATTTCTTCTCCATAATTTAAATATTAAATCCAATTTAACATTTAATCAACCAACTATAATCCGTAAAAGGGAACTACTTATTGTGTGACCCATAGGCCATCATATACCGAGCGATTAGTCAAAATAACGGTCTTAATTGAACCCTAGTCAATAAATCAGACATTATCAATATATGAGGTACGTTGCGAGAAACATACAACTACCTGTAACTGAAACGTGGGCAATTGTGATTTCCTCCTTTCATTCACTAATACTCGATTAGTCTTGAACATGATGAAGTGTCTATTCAAATAACTTAATCAATTTATCTCAAATCATTAATTGATCATTAGTGTCACACTTAGTCACAAAGTCTAATTTGACGTGCATTGACCAATGACTTAGATCCAATTATGATGAGAAGATGAGTATTCTCTCTAAATCCACTTTGAGGAATGAATCCTTTTCTTGGCTCAACTACCACGCACATGCACTTCGTGATGAACCCAATCCAAGTCATATCTACCCATAGACAGGTGCAAGCGTCGGTCATGGTCAAAGTTCATCACTCCACACATGTCGTGCGTATTGACCTCAAGTCAAAGGAGTATCGCATCGCTCCCACTAACCGAGACACCTGTAGACACAGATAGTGAAACGACATCAAACGGTTTCTCGGATGGGTATGTCAATACCCTCTAAGGTATTTGTGCATCCATCATGAGATACCTAGTATCTCGTAGTAAGTGAGATCTTACTACACTCTCTAAGAGTATGATGCAGATCGCACACCAATCTCTATTGCATCATCAATATCCCTTTCTTGATGATCCTCGATTGGGACTATTTAAGAATCATGCTTAAGTCATCTGAGTTCTCACATACTCAATGACAGCAGTGACTCAAGGGAACACATATAAGAATAAATGCAAACAATCAAACCCATATTACGGTAATATGGCTCCCGGTTATTATTTCTCTTGTTTAAGATTATTTAGTCCATTAATTAATAAAGCCACTGAAAAGTTTTATATTAATTAATATATTTATCCTTGGTGTAAGGACAACTCAGCTTTATTATCCATACCGGAAAATTAATTCCACTTGCAAAATTTGGTATGATAAAGGTTCCGAGCCCACCAAGGGGACCAATCATGCAAGACTTTGCAAGCACACGATTCTCTGTATTAATCTTAGCAACTATCGTAAAATTAATATTATTGCCCAAGATATAAGGTATCGAAGTCTCAATGATTCTCTTCTCATTTATAAGTCAAAGCAATAATTACTAATCACACACGGTCCTTATTAAGTGACAGAGATTAAGAAATCAACAACCACTGAGGTCTAACTCTTCATCCCATAAGTCAGTGAGAATGAGTTTATCCTCTCTGCAGGTCCGCTTCAGCTCATGGAATGCACTAGTGTAATCTCTTGGTCAAGACAAGTCAATCTGAGTCTTACACATCAACTTCTACCAATAGATTGTCCGGGTCTATCTAAGTTGTGAAACACGCACTAGTTTACAAGAGACTGTTAACGTTATCTTCTGTGATCTGGTATCACCACGTTAACTACAATGTAACATGTGTTATTATATAAACGGTTTGCAATAAATATATATAACATTCAATCATATTTAAAGCAACAGTGATGAATAATTTATTTCAGTAAATAAGTGTTTAATACATAGGTTATACAAAGTAAAAGCATACTTTCACGTATAACCCCAACACAGTGTTGTTGTCCATTTTATGCTGAAAACTTTGTTGTTGCATATAGGAATCAAGGTTTGTTGATTTTACTTATGTTATTGTTTTAATTCGGTCACTTATCTTCCTTTCCCTCCTATTTTCTCATTGCATTATTTTAATTGTCTTTGCTTTAATTTGATTGGACGGAAAAAGGGTGAGATGGCTGATAAACCAAATCCTTCAGTCTTCTCTGATCACTCTCACTCACACGCAAACCCTCCTCTCTCAAACATTCACTCAAACCTTTCCTCTCCAGAAAATTTGAACCCTTTGAATCTTCTCGCTGAAATGGCTACAAATCCAGAATATGATTCTGCTAATATTGGTGGATCATTGTCTTCATTTGTACCAAAACCCACTCCTTACATCTTTCCTGTAGATACCCCTCACTCTCTGGTTCGACTTGTCATCGAACAAATGCTTGAATATAACCCTCCAGTTCTTCCCGATATTCTCATTGGCGAAAGACAAGTAAACATCAATGATTATGTTGATCTTTCTGCTAAATCCTTAGCCACAGAAATCCCTGATGAACCTTCTTCAAAACCCACTAAAAACCCTACTCAAAGGATTGATGTTGAGATGGAAAAGGCTGATTCCTTTGATTAAGATGGAATGGGGGAGAAATTGAAGAACATCTGGTTGAAAAAGAAGAAGTTAACTCCCAAACGTGGTAGATGGGGAAAGAGGAGAGTCTCACAGAGGAACTATGGAAAGAAGGTGGACTACACTAGGAAACGTCCAAAAAGAACTGATGGTGGTTCTAATGATCCTATCACCGTGGAGGATTCAAATGAAGAGATGGAGATTCCTGAAGCTCCTACTGCCGAACTTAAAGATTCTGATGATGATTTGACCAGGGAAGAATTTATGGCCAAAAAGGAAAGAAGGACAAAGAGGAGAAATTATCCTCCTGTGCATGTTGCTGGAAATGTTGCTAAATCATCTGAGGATCCTGAGGAAGAAGATGATCCTAAAGCAGAGAATTCTGAAGAAGAAGAAGAAGAAGAGGATCCTGAGGAAGAAGATGATCCTAAAGCAGAGGAGAACATGGAAGATGATGAACCTGTTACTGATGATGTTGAAGCTGACCCTGAATCTGATCAATTTGATTTGATGAGGTACTTATGTTTGATTCTGATCCAGATGATAAGGTTGAATATGACAGAAAGTCTCCTGTTGTTAAAGCTATGCTTAAAAGACAGATAGTGGATGAAAGGATTATCAAAATGCCTGATTTTGAAGCACAAAATCTAATAGGTTTTCTTGATAGTAGATCTCTGTTGCATGCTTTACAATATGCAAAACCTTATTATGTTGCTTGGGTAGCTGGATTTTATTCCAATTTGAAGAAGAGCTGTGGAAATAGGCAGTCATCTAACTATGGGAAAGTTAGATTCAGATATAATGTTGTTATCATTACCCCTGGGATTATAAACATTTTTCTGAAGACTAGACAGTTTGATGATGATGTTGGTGAATTGGAGATAGGGGAAGTGATGTCTGTCATCACTGGTGGTAGATATTCTGCATGGACTTTACAATTTTCTACTACAAAACTGACATCTCTTTATTCTGTGATGCACAAATTGTTAGTCTCTAATTGGTTGTCTTCCAAGAATTCTACTGTGTTAACCAAGGAACGGACATTCTTGTTGTACAAGATTATACATCTGAACAAGTTCAACATGGGTCAAATCATATTTGACAATATTGTTTCATATGCTGGTAAATACTCTGAAGGGACCATTCTGCCATATCCAAGCTTGATTTGTCAATTGTTGGACAGACTGGAATTTGAAAGACCAAAAAATGAGAAAATAAGTGGTTATACTCCAAGTTTTGGAATCTCTCATGGTCTAAGATTTGTAAATCGCACTATTGATCTACCCTTTGAAGATCCTGCACAGCAAACCGAAAATGTTGCCCAATCTGTTGGCAACATTCCTTACAACATCAACAGACAAGCTGGTATCTCTACTGTCACTTTTTCTAATTCTTTTATTGCTGATCAAATTCAATCCATCCAGGACATCATAGATGCTCTGGTTAAACAACAAATCTTCTGGAGAAGTCTCCTTTCTACTCCAACAGGGGGAGGATTACCTGATGATGGTGATGATGGAGCTGGTCCTTCTGGACATGCAGGAGAAAAACCAGATGCTAGTGATGATAATGCTGTAAGAGGATGATGGTGCTGCTGATGATCAAAATACTGATGAAGACAGAGAGATTGAAGAGGCTGTTGATGAAGTGGTGCTGAACAGACTGTACCTGCTGTTGCTGCTGAACAAGTTGTTCCTGACCCTGCACCAATTGACCCTACAACTGATGATAGCACTGATGAAGATCTGAGAAAGACTCTAGACAAGGAAAATATGTCTCCTGAGAGTATTGCTATGCTTGATGAGATGTATGGTCATGACAATTGGTGAACAGATTCAAGACATGGGGAGTTTTTGATGTATGGGGGATCATTTGCAGATTATGGAGATGCAACCATTCAAATGGCTCAGTCCTTCCCTATACTTCACTATAAAAATTCATTTCTGTATTGCAATCTTTTATTTACTGCTCTTTACTTTGTGAACTCTGGTAATGGACAATTAGTTGATAGGTTTATGTTTCTGTCATTTACTTTATGTTGGATACTTTGGCCTAAGTACACTGCTGATGTACTTAGTGCTTGTGTTGGTTGTTTTGTTTTTAAATTATGATTTGGTTGAATAGTAGTTGTTCTCTGAATGACTATTACTTATTTCTTTCCTGACACAAGTTCGGATGTTGTTTTAAACATCAGGTGTGTTGTAGTAGAAAGACCAAAATGGGGGAGTTTGTTGATGTTGCACGGATGTTGTTCCAGATATTGAACAACATTCTGCACAACATCTTAAATTTGTCATTTCTCCTAACACTGACTCCGGTTTATTAGATGTGTTTTTCTATGTTTCCTACATTGCAGGTTGAAGACAATTTCGGATATTGTCAAGCGGTTGCATTGATAGAGTAAGAATATAAAGATCATGGGTGATTATACCAAGATCTTGGAGATAATGGAGGAGATCTTCAAGGCAGTCAACACCAAGTGGATAGGACAATGCAGTTGGTCTTCAAGTCTATAAATAGACTGCATTGGTCGACATTCAAGTTTGAGTTAAAGCGAAATCCCATTTGCTCTACTCCAAACTTAAGATAGTAGCATCCGAGACACAACCGTGAGTGGAGTGTGAGGGTCGATGTTATGCCTATTTGTACTGGTCGAGTGTATCCCAACATTTCCCATCAGTATTGTGTTTGTCTTAGTATATCAAGTTTTAGGTTGAATAAGATCACTAGTTACTTGATTGAATATATTGATTTTTGGTGTGTGGTTTTTCACTACACCTTTTAGGATCTTGTAAGAGATTCGTGTGTATCTCACTACTTGTTATAGTGATGTTTTTAACCATGAGGTTCGTATAGTCTTATTATAGACTATACACAATTTTGAAAAATCCTTTGCACTGCGTCTTTTTACTTCCGCTGTCATATGATGTTTTATATGTTTCACAACATTTTCAACAACACTCTGAAAATACACGCACACACACTTTCATAACTGTAATAATGTTTACCATGACCTCGGCTTAACATGAATATTTTTTTTTTAACATGACTTATTAGTAAAGCGACATTTCTTTTATTTATAAATTGGCCCCCCTCGACCACATATCCTAGCTCCGCCCCTGGTTTTGCATTTTGTGCCGTGGCTTTATAGCTGATTTTTCATAATGGTTGGGACTTGGACTGATATATTTCAGGCTTGGGTCTGTTATTCACACCCCCAACATTAGGAAATACACCCACAAAGATTATGAAGTACCCATTATATCCTTCAATAAAAAACCCTAAATCTTATTCTCTTTTCACTTTTTCCTTCAGTTCACCTCCCACCGCCGTCGGCCGCCCATCGTCTGCCCGCCGCCGTCCGCAGCCTATCGTCTTTAGCCATTATCCACCATTGCTCCTTGGGGTGACACTTCAATTTAGCAGAAATCTTCGACATCTTTTACTTCAAATGCAGAGCAGCGGCGGACGACATCATCAAATGCTTCCTTGACTTATTCCTTTCTTGGTTTGCCAATTTTTTGTGGATTTTAATGTAGTTATGATTTCTCCTAGCTTTGATTTATTTGATATTCCAATTTTATTGTGTGTATTTCAAATAATTGTATCAGAGTTTGGAGTTCTCTTGATTACTTTTTTGTGATTTGTTTTGTAATTTGAAAGTGTCAATGGAAGTGAAACCTAGAATCTATAATGATTATTTACCATGCCTTTTTTGGTTGACTCTCCCTGCATCTATTCATGGCCGCCTTTTGGAATTGTTGTATATGTGGCACGAGTTGGGAAGAAAAACAGCGTGGAAAGAAGGGAAACAAAAGAAAGCATTTAAAAGGGGCATATTTAGAATAGCATTTAAAAGGGCATATTTATTTACAAAAGAGAACGAAGAGAAAAAGAAGAGTCAAGAAAGAGAATATAGATTGAATTTTTTATTGAAGGATATAATGGATAGTTCATAAATTTTGTAGATGTATTTCCTAATGTTGGGGGTGTGAATAACCGGACCTAATATTGGGCCTCTGTGGGCTCGACAACACTAGACTAGTATGGGCCAATTTTGGGCTTTTACTTTCATAAATTCACATTTATGTTGTTGCCTCTATTTTTACTTTGGGCCGTTTGTACTTTGGTCATGCCTTGAGCCGGACTGTGGCTCCTCCTTTTCATTTTCTTTTTCTTATTAAAATTCATTTGCTCATATGAACTTGATGCATGAATTTTGATCATCTTAATTATGTGAGTTAATAATTTCACATAAATATGTAATTATGTTCTTCTTTTACTAGAGCATTCTATTTGGTAGAAATCTAAGAGAAATTTGACAAGAAGAAATATGTATTCAAAAAAATAAAATAAAATGAATCAGTTCTATGCGTATGAATTTCTTAGTATTTGTACCAATTAGTATGTCACCCATGCAATGCACGGCTTAAAATATTTATTTATTAATATAAAATGGGCAATTTTTTATATTAATATGTAAATCTTAACATTGATTGGCAAAATTTTAATTTAATTATTTTATTTATTCATAATATTTATCAACATCATTAATATTAATGATGTACTACCTTGTTTGGCGTAAGTTTGATTTTTTTTAGCAAAACCACAAAAGTATTGTCAATACTTCAAAGTTTTTTCTTTAGCCCATGGTGCAATGTTGTCTTTGTGAAAATCAAATTTAAGATTCCACCAATTATTTATATCAAATAGTAAAATTGTTTTAAATTTAAAGATATTCTGGTGTGAAACAACCTTATATATATAAGATAAGATGACACTCCAAAAAAATATTTTGCTGATCATAATCCTCTATAAAATATATTTGAGTAGAAGTTCCATTATTACATTGGACATATAACAAATTGTCTCATACAGATTTTTGTCTTAAATAAACTTAAGAATCATCGGTTAAATACAAAATTAGCTCAAGAATTTATGTTAAAAAAAATTTTTTAAAAAAAAATAGTTCCTTTAGTGTACAACACCGTGTTGTACAATAGTGATCCTCTTCCATTGAAAAAGAATTACAGTTAAGTAAATATACTTAAACAAACAACTTAAAATAATATAATGTCCATTAATATTAATATGAATTTAATTAAAATATAATAAATTTTTTCAAGTTGTTTAAATTAAAAGATTTGAATTGATTTTATAATAAATTCAGTTTTCTTTTATCAATTAATTTAATTATTATTATTAATTTTTTTTTTGCCTTTTTTCTATTGAGTTGATATGTTGTGAAACTTGTTCACCATGAAACTAGTTTATTTTTAAACTTCAGTTATCACGATTACACTATTTAGTAATACAGGTCACACTCTTCAGTTATCACGACCAAACTCTTTGCTGTAATATTTATCACACCTTTCATTTTTATGAGTAATACTCTTTATAATAAAAAGTTATACTTTTTAATTATATAAATCACACTCTTTAGTAATATAAATTACACTTTTAAACCAGTTTCCGTGAAACTTATTCACCCTATAGTTTGCCTTTTCTATTTGTTTCTTGGGCTAATAGCGAAATGATTTGGGTAAGGCAACTAAACCCAAAAAAGCTAAATAAGCCCATTTTCTCTTCTTTTAAAATTTAAAAAAAAAAAAATGTGCATTGAAGACCTAAGGCTAAGGCCTATTTTCTACCCAACGCACCTATTTCCCCTCCTTCACAAAGCACGTACACGTGTATCCATAGAAAAAGCAACAGCCATAAAAATATGTTCAAACTTCAAAGAGATAAAAAAAAATTATTAACTCGTACAACCTAAGATTTAATAAATAAAAGGATGAAATGCGAAGAAAATATGCAAAGTTGAAGAATAAAAATTACTATAATTTACTAAAAAGTCGTGTTTGATCCAATTGGTCAGCAGCATATCTAAACTCAGAAAACTGTTGGATGTCATATAACAAATGAAGGAAAAGAATGATAAAAATGTAAAAACATTACTCCTTCAGTATAAAAATATTTTAAACTTGTAATTTGGAAAGGCTTGAGGTTGATTGTAACTATACAATTCTTGATAGCAATAAGTTGTTCTTTATTTAGCTATGGGCCTATGGCTTGACCGTGTGTATCTGTTCACTTTTGACGGTTGGCTGAATACTTGAACCCTATATAAAAGGTAAATAATTTACGGTAGATTTGATTATTGGGCATCATTGTCATGTATACATAAGTAGTAGTTTCTGAATACACCAAAATGGGCAAAGGGGAGGAAGATTCCGGAAATGTGAAAAATGTACAGTTGTTGCACAAAATTGTAGAATAAATAACTTAATTCTGTTGCTGAGACTTTGAGTTACACAAAATTGTAGAATAAATTACTTTGTTATGTTGCTGAGATTTGAAAATTTTCACATTGTAAACTGCTATATACCTCTTGATTATGAAGAATGTTGGCTTTATTTTGATTTGGAAATTTTGCCTCGGAATAGCTTGAAGTTTCAATGCCCATGTAATCTTTATCATAGAATGTGCTTAGCATGGAAATACAGTATCTATTTAGGGTAGATTTGGTTATTGGGGGTTGTCAAATGAAAATAGATAGTAGGAAGTGGATGCTTTTTAATTTTTATTTATTTTATGTCATTTTCAGTTTCATCTTTGCTTTCAAATCATTCATAACACTAGTGAATCTAGCTTCAAGTCTTTTAATAGATTCACCTTCTTCCATTTCAAAGCCATCAAACTTTGCAATAGCAATAGAAAGTTTATTTTCTTTGATATAATCAGTGCCCTGACACATGATAGCAAGTGTGTCCCATATTTTCGTAGCAGTTTCACAGTGGGAAATCATTCACATGACACCATCATCAATAGTACTGTAGAGAGTATTCTTAGCAATATAGTCTAAGTTGACCAATTTTCTCTCCTCAAGAGTAAGCTGGTCATCAGACTTAGAAAATTCATCCCTTGGATCATTTTTTTCATTGTCAGTACTTATGGGATTCACAGCAGTGTATTCAAAAGGTCCTTGAGACACAACTATCCACATTTTTTCATGCTTAGAGTATAGATGTGTCTGCATCCTGAGTCTCCACAAATCATAGTTCTCCACAGAGAACATAGGTAGCTTTTTCGAAAGCATGAAGAAAATAATTTTTCAGCAAGAAGATCTATCCAGTAGACCACCAATGTATTTCAGATAACAAGACTATGGTCACCAAAGCTAGTGGTCAGTAGAACTATTGCTCTGATACCACTTGTTGGTCCCAAGTAACGAGTCTCACACGTTTATAGGGGGTATACGTGTACAATTTTTTAAACTTTTAAAACCTTTGATCAGTGAGTCAGGTATCCTGAGTTCAAGCACTGAGAAGCACAGCCACCCTGAATCCAAATCTACTGAGATGTGTAACACTAGGTAGCTTTCAGTACTACAAATAAGCTCAATTGATTTAGAGTGCATGTGTCCTGAATAGCTTTGCACAGATAGCTATCTTACTAAATGCTCAGGGGAGCTGTTTAATTTTGTAGCTATTTACACTAGCTATGAAGGTGCGGAAAGTGTAGGTCCTAAGTTTATACTCGTTTTACTTATAGAAAATATTTTCCTCTTTAGTTCATACACTGTGATTGAGACGGTGATTCTGTTAATACAATACTCAGTGGTTTGGTACCAATCTGAATGAAAAGCCTTTGAATGAATGCTCTCAGTGAAAATATGCGATATGAAATGCAGTACACAAAGCAAACAACACAGTAGATTATAGTGGTTCAGAGAATGAAGCTCCTACGTCCACTCTCCCTAACTCTCAGGGGAATTCCTTCAACTCTGGAATTCTCTTGTTTTATAATACCAAGGTGTACTGAACAAATCAACCTCTCTTAGGTGATATGTTCCCTAGGATCTACTTCCTGAATCTTAGTACTCAGAACTACCACTACTACAAGCTTTTATACTGAACACACTCAGCTTACTAACTTCAATTCTTCAACACAAACTTCCTCAAACTTCCTAACACTTGGGGTTTTGGGGTTTGGTTTGGTTCCAACTAGATTGAGATATCCTTTACAATAAGAAAGTAACAAGGATAGGATATTTCTTACTAAGCTTTGAATATATAAGGAAAATTTGGCTTAGTATGTGAGCTCTCTTCAAAGAAGAAACACTTGAAAAATCTTTAGTGATCGAGTATTTCAAAGGTAAACTTGAATAAGCTTGAGCTCGTGAGTTGTTTGATTTTTCGTAACCTTGTTTGTGACCAAGACCTTCTCTATTTATAGGTAACTCGAGAGGCACTCTTGAAAACTATCTGTTGGAGAGATAACATCTTGAGTTTCCTCTTTTGGTATGTGTAAAACGGCTATTTTAGGTCTTGAACAAGCTCTTGCATGATTTAGGTAACATGCATTTAAAAAGCCCTTGCACTTGAGCTGCAGATTGAAACATTTCAGGTTTGACCTTTTTCAGTGGTTGACCCTTTCCATTTCAGTGACCGTATTGTGCTGGCGCTCTCTTATTGGCTCCAAACTTCAGTTGATCGGAGACAAACAAGACGGCTCTTTATGTCAACTCCACTGAGTAAGAGACATCCTTGAAGGCCTCAAAATGATAGACACTTAGTGTAAATTCTCTTTGTCTGCAAGATCTTTATGCTTAACATTTATTTCTCATAAATGTTAAGGACTCTTGATTCAGTTCATCTGACTTCGGGTTGATAGACTCAAATCTTCAGGTCTTCAGTTCATACATTGAATTCTCCCTCAATATATGTTAAATTCAGGATTCAATCAAAACCTATTCTATCCTGAACTACATCTACTGACTATACATGGTGCAGATTGTCTTGAACAACTTAACCTATTAGAAATCTGAATTCATCTATCAAGATATTCTGATATATTATCATACTCAGGGTTTTGGGATCTAATAAAAAATTCAAATCAAATTTATCTCCCAACAAACCATAATTACTAATTTATATGTACTAGTACAATGTAGTAGAATCTGCTCATATTCATTAACTAATTTCCCACGCCCACGCCTATTGAGAGGAGAAATTATGAAGGAAAAGAGTAGAAATCATATGCAAAATTTCACATTAATTAGGGCTAGCAGCTAGTCAACTCAAGTCCAAATTGAGCCACGAATTTCGTAGTCCGATGATGAGGTGGAGCTCGAGCCCAGATCGTTACCAAGCTTCACGATGGCAAGATTCGGCATAGTTTCAATTTTTTGGCGGCGGATTTGGGAGAGATAATCCTAATGTCCTCGCTTGAAGTTCGCATTGATGAATGGGCATTTACCAGGAAATAGATTGACATAGAAGCAATAGCAGATAATGAAAAGGCTCAGGAGGCGCTTGGTTGATAAAATTTCAACGATTGTAAATACGGTGGTTAATGAGACAAGAGATGATCAATGTCACTATTCCTCTTTCTAAATAAAGTAATCATTACCCCATTTTGATTAACTATCTTCCCTCTTATTCTCCTTTATTGCAACCAACAACCGTTTTGGGTAACTACCATGGAAATAATCCTTTCTCCAATATATCCGGAGGTGCAGTGGGATTTTCATTCTCATTCCCATAGAAGAACATGAACGAGCAAATTGAATCTTGGATTCATGCAAATATTATTATTAAGGCTTTGTAATCAAACACAATATGACAATGTGTGAAAAGGCACCAACTTCGTTGACCAAAAGAAGGTATTTAAAATTATTTTGCTTATAAATAAGAGTATTATTTTGAAGTTCATAAGCACCAGAATTACCAAAACACCAGTTAAATAAAAACAAAACTCTGTCCTAATATATCTCAAGAAGGCCAAGAAATCTCATACTCAGAGCTTCATTGGTTGTTCTTCATTAGTTTATCCCTCATGGCGCAATTATAAATAAAGGCTGCAAATGAGAAAATAAATAGATTAAGAAAGAGAGATAGTAAGTCTTGAATTGATGATTCAGGATCATATATAGATTAAGAAATAGAAAAAAATACATCGGAATCTAAATTGAGATTGAAAACAGAGGTGAGAGAAGGAGAGAGAGAAGCAAAGGAATTACCGTATCGACGCTGACAGGTTTCCCATCATCTACGAGTATCTCAAGGACAGTGCCAGAATGATCAGCCTAAAATATCAAGACATGTCAATACAATCACATATGTGTGTGTTTCAACACTCTGAATACAACAAAAACAAAAAATGAATACCTAAAGAGCTAAAGCTTTGTTATTAATCATCTCTCAATATGTTCTGGTAACTACATTGTATAAGTATAATTTAAAAAGTGCAAATATACAACAATAAAGTTCTCTCAGTGATACAAATTTCTAAAATTTCATCAGAACTACCACATTTTCTGGCAGAATAGAAAAGCTAAAAAACAATCTTGAGGAGCTTAAGCATGTATAAGTTTTCAGAAAAACCCCCGAGTTGAATCTCCTGATTCTAGCATTTTATGCAATTCAAACTTCTAATTTTTTATCTGGATTCTGGACATATGTTAACGATAACAAGAAATAAAAGAAGATAACAACATTGCTAGAGATCGGAGGCCCACCTCAATCTCATTCATCAGCTTCATAGCTTCAATGATGCATAGAACCAGTCCCTTTTGCACCTTATCCCCAACCTAGAAATATCCAGATTAAAGAGAAACGAAAATTTCAACAGCTTGCATGGTAGCAAACAACCACACCATAACTACAAATCAAAACTACAAAGTGGTATAGGTGTTTCTCTGCAAACCAAGATTAGTGTCATTAATCAAAGTTCACATAAAAGTTCAGGACATAGTTTACCTCATACACCACAGAAAGAAGATTCAGAAGGTAAAGATTATTGAAAGAGAAAGAGAAATAGAAAAAAGTGAGTGTCTCCACCATCACAAAACACACATACAAAGATCACCGCAAAGAGGTCTTTCATACACATAACATTAACACGAGTCTGAAACCTATGTTTCTTATCCAACAAATTCAGGAATGTCTCAGATAATCTGGATTTTAGAAGTTAGTGAAGCTTTCTAGTGTTGTGACAGGTATTTGATTATTAGTTGGAAATAATAGATACGGCACGATCATTTGTAATCCCACCATAAACAATCACGACTTTTTCACGTTATTTCAATTACAACACATCCTTTCAATTTGCAATACGATACATAGACTTTCTAAGTTTTGCAAATATCACATGTGGTTTTTTGGCAACTTATTCCGAGTCTCTGACATGTCAGGCAGATTTTTTTTTTAAAGATTGCAAATAAATTCACAATCTTTTCTTATTGTTTCAACTTTCAATTTAGTCACAACCTTTTAATTACTTTGCAATTTCATACATTGTCACGTCAGCAGAACTTGCCGGAAAATAGTCATGTGATAGAATGGCAACAATGTGAAAGGTTGAGAATTTTAAAAAACATATGTTGTAATTGAAAATTTGCGAAAAGATTGTGATTTGTTTTGCAATTAGCCCTAAAAACTACTACATGTGTGTGTGTCGCATGTATATTTTTATGCATAACCTTCACAAAAGGCGGTGCACCAGGAGCTGAAGAACGGTAGAAGTTTCCAGCCATTGGACATTTGAAAGGTGGGTATGACGACTTTGGTTTTGATGGTGCGCTTGGTGGTGGCAATGCAGCAGGGGCTGGTGGAGCAGAGGCGGCAGGAGGAGGAGCAGGAGCACTTGCAGGAGGATATTGTGATGGAGGTGCTGAATAATAAACGGGAACTTGAACTGAAGGTTGAGGCAAAGCTTCCTTTTTCCTGATAAGGAGCTCATAATCCATTTGCTTTAGCTGCAACTCCACAATATCTCTTGAATCAACAAGCCTGGATATTTCAAGTAAATGAAACAAGTTTCAATCTAGAAACTGAGCTGGAAAGTGATACGATTTTTATGCAAATTGGGTACATACTTGACAATATCTGTCACTTGGGCCATAAAAGTTGAAATAGAAGATGCATCTGCAACTTCAGTTTGGCTCTCAGATTTCATGAACACTGCTGCCTCCAGAGCTGGATTAGCATTTGACTTTTTCTCAACCGCAACCTTGTAACTTAGTAATCTTAGCTTGAGTCCAAATCAAGTTAACAATGAAATCACAGATACGAGCAAAGATTTTTTTTTTTTCTAAAAAGAAAAGAAAATAGTATTACCTCATTTAGAGCACACACCTTAAAGACATTTGATTGCACTCGGCCACGACCCCCCTGGATAATGAAAAGAACTTTTAGTATATTATAGTATATATCAAATCTAGATACAATATATCTCTATAGCACTTTTCCAACATCCATATTTGTTAAATGGCATGTGATAATACTAACCAAGCAATTAAAAACCTTATTTCTCCTACTTAATGCATAAATTCCTTTTGTTTTATAGACAACGGCAAGATAATGACAGACTGATGAATTTGCTAGTAATCAACCATCTTTGGCTTTATCAGGAAGCATAAAGTGCAGAACCAGCTTAGGTATACACAATTCATAACAAGCCTCGACATATTTATGTACAACTCCTACACCTAATTTAGATATTCTAATAACCCCCATACAACTTTCAAGCTAAAAGCAAGCAGAACTGACATCTACCAGCCTAATCTCACAACAGTGTCTTAAAATGTCTAATCTTTTGTAAGCAAGTACAATTATTATTATAAACAATAAAACTATAACAGTTCAATTACAAAAATCCACGCCCAAAATCAGGAATTCTTTCGAAATTAAACTACTTCTACAATTGAATTAATACGTTAGCAAAAAAAATAAAAAATGATAAATTGCATGAACACGAGCGAAAAACAAATAAACCTGGGATTGAGCAATTGTCGTCAATGCAGGATTTGATCTTGATTCAGATTGAGGAAACGAGGCAATACGGTGTCGTTGCTGAGTGGACTGAGACGAAGCAGCCAACATAGGAGAAACCTTCGGGCATGGAGCGCTAAAAGAAGCCATTGATGATTATTTCTACACCAAAGGAAAGGGGAAATCAATAAAACCCTAGGTGCTTCCGACAAACCAGAAATTGAGAATTGAATCGGAGGGGAGATAATAAGAGATTTGTAGGGAAGAGTGGGCGATAAAAATGAAGAGAAATTATCAGAAAAAACAGACGGAGAGAGAGGCGATACGGCCGAGGGAGTGTTGGGCAAAAAACGATGTCGTTTAGGTGCAACGTGTGTGCCTCGGCTTTTCCCTCCATGAGTCCAATTCCAATTCAATGTGGTGGTTTAACCAACTGTAAACAATCAATGTATTCGGCCCATTAAATACTAGTATTGTTTATTTCCTCTTTTATATTTAATATTTAAATAATTATATATTTATTTAACAAGTCTGAGGATGTTTTTTTTTTTGGAAAGAGAGCTTCTCTTATTAGAGAAGGTATGAGGATGATTTGACTAACTATTTAAGCAAGAATTTTTTAGAGCACAACAGGTGTAGAACAAGAAATCACATAAGGTTTAGAGATTACTTCAGACTGGTCAGTTTCTCTGGCCATTAGACAGATGTCATCATCAGATGAGAAGTTTATATTGTCGACATCGTCAATAGTGGTAATCAGACAGAAATCTTCAACAGATGAGTAGCCTGAATCATCTAAAGGCAGATAGGAATCATCAATGCCAGATGTATCGGCCACCATTGCTTTTCTGTCTCTGAACCTTTGTTCTCTTCTGTTTCGTTTTTCTTCTCACTCTTTGGGAGTCAGGTAGGGGCAATCACACTATAGTGACCTGGTTTCTGACAGTTGTAGCAAACCCTTGAGTTTCCAGAATTTCCTCTATTTGGTGAATCATTTCTTCGATACGATCTGTCAAGAGACTTTTCCACTCTGTCTGTAATCAGAACCTCTCTTATCTGATCTTTCATCACGTCTGTCCTCTGTGCGATCGTCTCTCCGATCATCTTTCCTTTCATCTCTGTGATCATCTTTTCGGTCATCTCTTCTGTTGTCCCTATCATCTGAAGAACGATACCTCTCTTGAGATATGTCAGAAGATCTTAGATCTCTTCCTCTGCTTCGTCGATAGTTGTCATAGAACTTTCTGTACTTGCCCATCTGAAAATTTATTCGTTTAAGTTTTCTTGTTAGAAGTGCAATCTGTTCGGCCTGGCTGATGATGTTTCCAACTGGTTCAATGATTCGTGTGCTGCTACTGGTTGCCTGGAATGTAACAGATTTAGCTGAGTTTCCAGCACCTTCAGCAGGGACATCATTTGATCCTTGTCCTCTCTCAATCAGGTCGAACTCATGGGCTTTCAAACTGAAGATTAGATCATTTGGTTTCATGGTAGCAATATCTTAACAGTCCTTAATCACGGTCACCTTGGTATCCCATTTTCTTAGTCAACGATCTGAGAATCTTGTAGTTAATATCCTTGTTTGACATTACTCGTCCTAGATCACGCAGTCGGTTGACTCCTCTTGTGATCCTTCTATCAAATTGATCAACTATTTCATTTGGTAGCATCTTAAGTTTCTCAAATACAACTAGCTCAGCTTGCAGTCTGCTGTCCTTGATCTGTTCATTTCCTCTGCAGATTTCAGCAAGCGTATCCCAAACTTCCTTAGCTGTCTTCAGGTACTTCACTTTCTCTCGTGTAGTAGAATCCATAGTTTTCATGATGAGATGTCTGGCAACAGTATCCAGATTAGACAATTTCCTCTCATCTGCATCCATCAGAGAGGGACTCTTTCTGATTCTTGCTCCAACTGGTTGCGTAGGATCTCGTCCTGCTTCAGCTGGGTTAAAGTGATAGATGATAATCGGTCCTATCTCAAAATACTTGAGAATGTGCTTGACAGCTATCCAATGTCCTTGATCAGGGTTAGACTGATATCGCGCTACTATGCCGACTGGATAGCAAATATCAGGCCTCGTACACAACATTGCATACATAAGGCTTCCTACAGTTGATGCATAAAGAACCTTAGTCATCTCCTCTATCTCCTTCTGTGTCTCAGGACACATGTCCTTAGATAGGGGAACTCCATGTCTGAAAGGCAGTAAGCCCTTCTTGGAGTTTTGCATGCTGAAACGAGCAACCACAGTATCAATGTAAGACGCTTGAGATAAACACAACATTCTCTTTTTCCGATCACGAATGACCTTAACACCAAGAATGTACTATGCTTCTCTCATATCCTTCATTTGAAACTGCTCTGAAAGCCACACCTTTACGTCTGATAATACTTTGACATTGTTGCCAATAAGAAGAATATCATCTACGTACAGTACCAAGAATACCACTACGTCTCCGTTACTCTTCTTGTTCACACAACTTTCATTTTGACATTGTTCAAATCCAAAGGATTTGATCACCCCATCAAAACGAATGTTCCAAGATCTGGAAGCTTGCTTTAGCCCATAAAGAGACTTTTTCAGCTTCCAGACTAGATGCTCTTGGCCTTTTTTCACATAACCCTCGGGTTGCTGCATATAGATGTCCTTATCCAACTCTCCATTAAGGAAAGTTGTCTTGACATCCATTTGTCAAACCTCGTAGTTCATGTGATTAGCTATGGATAAGAGAATCCGGATTGGCTTTAGCATGGCTACTGGTGAAAAGGTCTCGTCATAGTTGATTCCTTCTTTCTGGGTAAAACCCTTAGCCACCAATTGTGCTTTAAAAGTAATAATTTGGCCATCAGATCCTCTCTTACGTCTGTAGATCCACTTACACCCAACAACTTTCTTGTCGTGGGGAAGTTCACTTAGGTCATACACTTCCATAACATCCATAGACTCAATCTCTGAGTCCATTGATTTGTGCCAAGACTCTGCATCTTTGTCTTGAATTGCCTCTTTGTAAGTCCAGGGATCGTTATCACCATGTTCATCATCTGGAATCAAGTCCGCAGACTCTCCCTAAAACATGAAACGATCAGGTTGACGAACAACCCTCCCACTACGACGAGGCAATGTATACAAGGGTTCATCAGAGTAACCACGTTGTGCAGTCTCTTGTGGTATTTCCTCTTGCACACTTGGTGTGCCATTGTCTCCCCTCAACTCATTTAGAATGATTTCACTGTTTGACTTATGCTCATTCATATAGTCTTCCTCTAAGAACTGGGCATTGGTACTCACCATCACCCTTTGATCATTAGGACTATAAAAATAACCACCTTTTGTTCCTTTACGGTATCTTACAAACAGTCGTACTTCAAATCTAGGTGCCAACTTATCAGCTTCCTTATTCAGCACATGTGTTGGACAACCCTAAATCCTAATGTGATTTAGACTAGGCTTTCGCCTAGACCACAATTCGATTGGAGTTTTTGGAACTGCTTTAGAAGGTACGCTGCCGTTTCCAAGGCATATCCCCAAAAAGAGGTAGGTAATGAAGCAGAACTCATCATCGATCTCACCATCTCCAATAGAGTCCTATTCCTTCTCTCAGCCACTCCATTCTGTTGGGGAGTACCAGGCGCAGTGAGCTGGGATGTAATCCCATTCTCTAATAAGTGTTACCTAAATTCATTGCTAAGGTATTTGCCACCACGATCAGATCGTAGTGACTTGATACTTTTACCATGATGGTTCTCCACTTCTGCCCTAAATTCTTTGAACTTGCCAAAGCATTCAAACTTGTGGCGCATCAGGTAGATATATTCATATCTTGAGTAATCGTCAATGAAAGTGACGAAATACTCAAAACCACCTCTAGCTTGAACAGACATGAGTCCACATAAATCAGAGTGAATCAATTCCAACACACCATTGACCCTATTCCTCTTGACCTTAAAAGGCATCGAGGTCATCTTGCCTTCCAAACAGGATTCGCAGACTGAGAATGGTTCCACTTGGAGAGACTCCAAAAACCCCCTACTTACCAGTCTTTGTATCCTTCTCAGGTTGACATGACCCAACCTTAGGTGCCAAAGGTATGTTTGATTCAACTTAGAAGGTTCTTTTCTTTTATTTGATGATGACTATGAATGAGCTTCAGTCACAGTATGGTATGCACAAGTAATGGCATAAAGATTATTTTCTAACGTTCCAGAACAAATTAAAAAGTCATTTCTCATAATAACAACTTTGTCATTAAAAACAACTGAGCATCCATCCGTAAATAACTTCCAAACCGAAATTAAATTCTTCTGAAAACTCGGCACGTATAAAATGTTCTTTAATACTAAAACAAAATTAGAAAAACACAAGTGCACATCTCCCACTGCGACCACTGCTACTGTCACAGCATTGCCCAACTGATAGTAATCTCGCCCTCAGTTAGTTGCCTTGTCTGCAGAAACCCCTGCAAGGTATAACAAACATGATCAGTGGCTTCTGTATCTACTACCCAAGAAAAGCAGAACAAGCCGCGAAACATGTTTCAACAACCAGAGCAAGTGACGTACCAGAGTTGTCCTTTTTCAGGAGAGGACAATCAGACTTCCAGTGTCTTGTCTTGTTGCATTTGAAGCATTTACCTTTCGGCTTTTTCACACCACCAGAGGGCGCCACTTTCTTGCTCCCACTGCTTCCACTATCCTTTTTTTGTAAAGACTTTTTCTTCTTCCCGCCCTTAGACGAAGAAGATCCAGCTTGAACAGAAACATGAGCCTATGGTCCCTTACCCTTACCCATGAGACCCTCCGCCGCAACCAATTCCGCAAGAAGCTCGGCTATGGTATAGTCTTTCTTACTCATGATCACGTTTAAACGGAAGTTTTCAAAGGACTTTGGGAGCGAGTTCAGGATCATATCAATCTTGGTATTACCATCGATTTCTCCTCCGAGGACCTCTATCTCATTCAGATATTCCATCATCTTGAGACAGTGGTCCCTCACGGACGCTCCCTCTGGCATAGAGGTTGACATAATTCTCCTCATAGCCTCAAAACGGGCAGCCCTATCTTTCTCACCAAAAAGCTTTTTTAGGCTCAACATCATATCCACGACATTAGGCATGTTTTGATGCTGCTGTTGTAAAATATTTGACATCGAGGCCAAAATGTAACAACGAGCCATCTCATTAGCCTTGTGCCACTTCTTATGAGCCTCCTTTTGCTCTTTAGTGGAATCGGGTTCCAAAGGGGTAAGAGCAGGTGTATTGAGCACAAATTTGTACTCACTTGCAACTAGGACAATATCCAGCTTTATTTTCCAATCAAAATAAATCAGACCAGTAAGCTTATTTTGATTTAAAATAATCGAAAGCGGGTTGAGTGACATCATCATAATTATCTGAAATAAATAAAATGCAAGCAAGCATTAAATCACATGAATTGACGCATAAAATATTGGAAACCTTCAAAACCAACATTTAATACAACCCCCAACAGCCCAACAAACACACACTCAAGCCATGGTAGGGTGGTCATTTACGTATGTGTTTGTCAACAAGACACCTAGTCTTTGATTTCGATATCACGTCAACCTATCCTTATGACGAACGAAATCAACAATCAAACCTTAACTGGCCATGTTAATTAGAACAGGGACCCCGTTGGGGGGTTATATTAAAATTCACATCTAAGTGATGACCACAATTTAACTGTAAGAACCACTATTCACAATTGACGAGCTCATCAAGAGAACACATCTCTAGCAAATAATTTCCTACAGTTATCTTAAATTATTCTTTACTGATGAACTCATGTGTGACACATCCGTTGGGGAGGACCACACACTTCATCTAAAGATTAAAACATTTGGACTACAAGTCTTAGCTAGTAAGCTCATGAATGCTGCATCCGTTATGGGGAGACTCCAAGGTCCCACGAGCAACAAACACCTTACTTAAAGACCAACTGTGGAGGCCAATGAATTAATTAAAATTCATATCTAGGTCACTCATTCATCTGTAACATTAAGGTTATTTACAGGCATAGCATATCAGGAAAAGAAACACAAGCATGCAACAACAAAACAAGAAGCGATAAATAAAAGCAGAAATAAATGAACATCTATCGCAACCCCTTGAAAACTATAAAAAACAGCCTATTCTAAGCTATTAAAATTATAAATGAAGGGCGTGGATGGATGCCTCGCATCGGCCTCATACGCAAGGCAAATGGCTCGATTTCACGTCCACCGACTTAAACTGGCAGAAAACTTCATCAAGGAAATTGAATTATCTCTCACCACAGGTGGTCACAGAATAGTGGTGAGATCTTTAGAGGGCTTCAAGACGTTTCTAAAACATGGTTACAATAGGAAAATGGACAACCGAGTCAAAAGTTATGGCTAAAACAGTTTTAACCGACCAATGGCCATAACCCTAACCCTAATCGCCCGTCTTCCATATCCTCCAACCTCCATCGCGATCAAATTACAACAATAATAAGCACCCTATTACAGTGATCTATGTAAAATGCCTATAACTACCCACACTTCTTATCTGGTGGGAAAACGGTTATAAACTCACTAAAGGGTTGCATCTCAGGCAGAGCCAATAATCCATGAATCCTGGCTCTGATACCAATTGATGGAACATGCCGGTGAAGGCGGTCCATCACCCAGGATCGTTATTGGATGCCAAGCGTACATGTATTAAAGAATAAAACCTAAACATGCGTCTAGAGCAAGATTTAGATTTGTTACCCTTGAAGATCGAGATGTTGATTCCACTACAGATCTTCTAGTCTATCTCCCAGCCTCGTCCGAATGCCGAGTGGACAACAATCTATGGAACGTGGAGAAGGCGCCAGCTGTTTCATCTTTTCAAACCCTAACTTGCCCGACTACTGCATTTCTATTTTCGTGCGTTAGGGTTTGGAACGAAATCAAGTCCCTTTTATATAGACTCCATAGATTTCGTGGGCCAGACTAGGGATCCATTAGAAGGTATAGGGTTTGGGCTTCTTACAGACCCAAATACTCTAATGTTCAGCCCAGAACATTATTTTGGCCCGATAACATCAACTCATCCCACTAGAGAATTAATGTTGCCTTCCCGTCCTATCCCGAACCGAATCAGGGCTTCTATTAGACTTTATAATTCCCCGTATTAAAGATATCACGTCCATTAATTATTAAAGCTTCTGACTGCTTTAATTAATTAATGTCTTTTATACCATGAGTAGTACCACTCAATCTTTGTTGTCGTACGGATTAAATCCACCTACAGGCGACAATCCTTTATGAGTTTACTCAAGGGGACGTCATCATCCTGGATGTTCAGGACACAGTGCCTTAATGCCAGTAAATAGACATCATGCGAGCGATGTCACTACCCAATATACGGAGCATGAAGAATCTATCAAGATTCTCACCTATAGTACCACACTTAGTTCCTCATAACAATCAGAATATAAGAACATGCCTTATATGTGACCCATTCAATGCGACATATTGCACTAGTATAAACTAATGGCCAAGACAAGCCACCAACAAGTTTATACAACAACTTAAACTATCTCAGTTGTGAATATTGTTTATATCTTATAAGGAACTTGACAATGTGATCTTCTGTGTGACTACAAACCGACCACATTGTCTACAATATAAGATAAGCAGACACATAAGCAATTTATAAGAATGCAATAATGTGAAAAACCATTTATTTCAGATAATAAGAAATTGAATATACATCCACAAAAGCTCACTAAAAGTCTGCTTTACAGTATACACCAACAGACACCTGGCGAAATATCTTATGTGATGACGCTGATCGCCCAAGCCGGCGGCTACAATGTCGTGCGACTTCGGAAGGGCCGGGAGCTCGTGAGTGGGATTCCCAACAAGGTCGAAGGCTGGCACTGAAAACGGTGGTTCGTCGGGGGGGGGGAGTCCGTGGATCCTTCGAGCACATTGCCCATATGTGTCCCGACTGATTATGCACACCGAGTTGAACATGGTAAGATTTACATCTTTTGACTTTGAGGTTGTACTGATCTAATTCCCTTTTTATCTTGCAGTGTTCACGCCCCATTCCGCCGACCTGTACTGGGATTTCTTGGACGCTTTAAATATAGTTCGCGACACTCCTCCAAGCTATCGAGACGTTAATGCCCTGAACTCTGAGCTCGATCGACTTAAAGCCGGCTTGTACACCTATCCACGCCACCTTAAAATTCCTTGTAAGTCTCATTTTCAACAATTTAATCTTATCTAAAATTTATGTGACCGGATTTCTTCTTCGTGGGCAGTTCCTGACATCCCGGTCTACCGACGTCAACTGCCGGCTTCAGTAATGGCAACGCGTAAGAATTTCGTGCTCGGCCAAATGAAGCTTGTAGGGGCCTCTGCTACCCCTCCTCGAAATTCGACCTCGTCCAGTCCCTCTACCGCCGACAAAGGTAAGAGAAAGTTGAAGGGGCCGATTATGTTGATTCCGAGCCTGCTCGGAAGAAGATGAGGGAGGACGTGAGTCAGAGAGCTGGGAGGTCATTGCTTCGCCAGACCTCACAGCCCGCCTCCGCTCCCCAAGGAGATCGCCATCCGAAGGACGACTCCTGGTTGGGCTGGGACGCCGACCGGGTAGACGAGTAAGTCTGGTCGTGTATATTCTCTTCACTTGCATTTGTTGCTTAGCTAATGACTTGTCCTTTTTTGTAGCTCGGAGCTCACCCCGCACAACTTCTCCCCCGAGGCCTTAAGCTTCTTGAGATCGCACCACCTTATTTCGGCCGGGGTCCCTGAGGGTTGGCCTGCGTACCTCATGAGGGGCCTACAAAACCTGCCCAGGGATTGGACGAACGCGAACCACGCCAATGCCCATTGGTAGAAGGTGATGGGCAACTTGTACTCGGCTCTTGCCCATCAATAGAAGGCGGGTCTCTATTTGGAGAAGACCAGCGCCCAGTTGGAGATGGAGCTCTGGGAACTGAGGAAGGTGTAGGCGAGAGTCGCCGATCAGGCCAAGTTGATTCTTTTTGCGGCTGAGACACAGAAGAAGCTGGAGAAGTCCAACTCTGAGGTAACCTAGTGACTTTCCATCCTCGAAGGTCTCTTGGTAGAGGTCAAGGGCGAGCTCGCGACTGAGAGAGAGAGTGTGGCTCGAGCAGAGGGTGAGTTGGCCGAAGCCAAGAAGGCACTGGTCGCCAAGGATGACCTCTTCAAGACAACTGAGGAGTTGAATGCTAATTTTGCCTATGTGATGGCGTATGTCGGGGCCATCCGGACCTTTCATCGTTTACACCCAACCAGCGACCTCAGCCCATTCGTCACCGAGCTATCTGACTACGTTCGTGTCTATCCTCCTTTCCCGAGCGTCCTGCTTGAGATCAAAGATTTGGAGGACATGGGCGTCGACCTCTCTTTCTTCGCCGACACGAGCCAGATCGTGCGCTCTGTGCCTGACCCTGACGAGACTAAACCGGGTTCCCCAGACTCGGTCCCCGAGACTTCTTTGTTGGAGGTCGCAGGGGGGATGCTGGGGAGGGGCCGACTGGTAGCTCGATGGGACTCTGAAGGAGGATGATGTAGTAGTTTTTTTTTTGTTGTACTTTTATGTAATTTTTCTTTTTCTCCTGAACTCTTTATGTACCGGCCTTCGGGCCTTTATCAATTAATGGAAATTCTATCTTTTTTCTTCCTTTATTGTGCCAACTTGATTTCCTTATGCGACCTTGAAATTTCTTAATACTCATCGTCTTATTGTTTATGCGACTTGATGTCGGATATTGCTTTAGTTGTCTTACAAAGTTGGGGGAAATCACACCTCACTGGGTTGTGATTTCACAACCAATATGTCGAAAGTCACACCTCGGGTGATTCATATTTTTTATACGTGATCCCCTCGATTTTAACATAGGAATTTTGAAAAGAAAAAAAGACATTATTATTGATTGGTACAATTTGACATTTATGGCACTTACGGGCGAAAATGATGGCATCGGCCTTTAATGTTGGCCAAAAGTACCCTTGTCTCGTGGTTTTGTGGGCCATCGATTTTCCCCCCGCGTAGTTTCTGCATACCCCTTCGTGTATTTCTCGTAGGACAATTTACCCTTTCTCTGGTGTGATACATCAAAGTAGGGGTGTGCTGAAACCTCATTTATACAACTCGTTATTGATCACTGTATACCGCACGACTCGTAATTTTAATTGTCGGGCTTGAATCCGATCACTTGGCAGAAGACCATTTGTCAAGTATTCAATGATGGGTATCATCCAGCTCAATGTCGGGGTTTCTAAGATCGCGATTCCTGCGCGTGCAGTGGAGGGGTGGGAGAGCGTTTTGATGGTGACATCCTAAATTTCTGGTGGCCCATTAGAAGTCGCTAGTCGTGCAAAGGCATTGGCTCGTGAATTCCAGTCTCTCGGAATTAGTTTGACATGGATTTGTTCGAACTTTTGACATAACATCTTGACAATCTCTTGGTAGGCTACCATCCTGTCATCCCGTGCCTCGTATTCTCCCGAGACTTGACAAGCTACAAGCTGGGAGTCAGTGTGTACCTGTAATCTTTTGATGCCCATGGCTGTCGACATCTCTAGGCCGCTGATGAGTGACTCATATTCGGCCTCGTTGTTTATCGCAGGGAAATCAAAAGTAATGGCGTTCTGGAAAGAGATGCCCTCCGGACTTATCAGGACCAAAACGAGACCCGACTTATTGGAAGTCGCTGATCCGTCCACAAATAATTCCCATGGTGGGCTACTTGAGCACCCGGCCTCTGAGGAGGAAGTAAGTTCGACAATGAAATCAGCTAGTGACTGAGCTTTGATGGCGGGTCAAGGTGCGTATGTTACCCCGTACTGTCCGACCTTAATGGCCCATTTAAGACATCGACATGTTGTATCAGGTCGGTGAAGCACATTCCTTAGGGGCGTGGAAGTAGGGACTTCGACTTGATGATCAAAAAAATACGGCCTCAGTTTTCTCACGCTCATGACCAGTGCGTACGCCAATTTCTCCAGTACTGGGTAACGTTTCTCGGTCTCATTCAGCGTTTGACTAACAAAGTAAATAGGGAATTCATTCCTATCTTCTACTCAAACGAGTACTGCACTCAAAGTGGTTTATGAAGTCGCGAGGTATAGAAAGAGTTTTTTCCTGGAACTGGTTTCGATAGAATGCTTACACCTGCCAGATAAGCTTTAATTTTATCAAGAGCCTCCTGACTTTCACGTTTCCATTCGAAATTTGATTTCTTTCAAATCGTGTCGAACAGTGGATTGCATTTACCCCCCATTCGGGAGATGAATCTATTAAAAGCGGTCATATAACCTGTGAGTTTTTGTACCTATTTCACATTTTGAGGTGCTACCATGTCTAATATGGCTTTGAATTTTGCTGGATTTGCCTTTATTCCTCACTTGCTGACCAGATGTCCCAAGAATTTCCCGGATTCGACCCCGAAATTACATTTCTTGGGGTTGAGCGGCATGTTGAATTTCCTTAGGATGTCAAAGGTTTGCGCCAGGTGCATGAGGTGGTCTTCCAACTTCAGGCTTTTGATGACTATATCATCCACGTAAACCTCTACCGACTTGTCGATGAGGTCGACGAACATGTGGTTGACCAACCTTTGATATGTTTCTCTGCATTCTTTAAGCCGAAGGGCATTCTTTTCCAACAATAGATATTCTTCTCAATCAGGAATGAGGTGTGTTGTCGATCCGACTCATTCATGGCTATTTGATGATAGCCTTCAAAGGCATTCATGAACGACATCATCTCGTGACCAGCCGTGTTATCTATCAAGTGGTCGATGTGAGGCATGGGGAAGAAATCTTTAGGGCAAGCATCTTTGAGGTCGGTGAAGTAGATGCAGAGTCGCCAAGTTACGTTTGACTTTTTTACCAATACTGCGTTAGCTACCCATTGTGGTTCGTTGGCCTGTGTGATCAGGTCGTTGTCTAACAATTTCTTCACTTCTTCGGCCAGTGCAACATACTTTCCGGGGCTGAATTTTTGCGGCTTTCAAGCTGGATCGATGTGTAGTCTATGACATGCGACTTTTGGGTTGATTCCCACCATGTCTTTGTGCGACCATGCGAAAATGTCTAAATTCTTCTTGAGAAAGTCGACAACTTCCCCCTTTAGGTCGTCTGGTATCTTGAAGCCTATGATGATTTCTAGATCCGATCGAGCTGGGTCTATTTTGACTTTCTCGAGATCTTCCCACGTGATTGCCCTTGAGGCATCTTGTTGGGGTTCGTCGGTCTCTGCTTCGAGCAGAAACTCTTCCGGTTCAGGTCCCATTCTCGGGTCGAGGTCGTTGTGACTTATCTTCTTGCTTTTTCATTACTCAATTCCTCACATTGTTTTTCACCATCTATTACAAGTATTTGTTTGCTAGATATCAATGTCGAATTGAAAAGAGACGAAGAATAAATTAAAAAACCTCTTGCATCCACTTGATCACCTTTAACGGTGCTCACTAGCCCACTCTTGGTGGGGAATTTTACACAGAAATAGAAAGTTGAGGACGCAGCCTCGAATTCATGTTCAAATGGCCTCTCAAGAAAACCGTTATAGGAACTTAGGAGGTCGACAACTAGAAAATCTAACAGTCTAGTGGCCCTAACCTCATTGTTTAAAGTAGAGACCAATCCAATAGCCAGAAGGATCATGCCAGATGGATCATGCATGATGGCTTCACCGTTGCATCCCCGAAGCCCTTCACGACGTGGTCACATGGGGTGATGTAGGCATCATAGTCCCCGAGCTGATCTAGAGTCTTCTTGAAGAGGATATTGTAGAGAGCACCCCCATCTACCAACAGTCGGCATACAGTAGTCCCCATGATATTAGCCTTAATTACCAGGGGATCGACACTTGGGTAGACTATTCCAGCTTTGTCCTTCTCGCCAAACTCGATCTTGCTGGTTTCTTCCCCCACTGTAAAATCTGGCAGCACCATTTTTCTAGCATTCTCTATTTCCCTTATTTCGGCCTTCGTTCACCGTTTAGATGAGGAAATTGAGGAGAGTCCTCCAACTGTCCCAAGTGGGGAGAGGGTGTGTATGACGCGACCTCCCGTGTCCTCAGGCATGGGCGGAACAGGTCGCTCCCCCTGCCCTGCTCTTTGGTCGGCATTTCCTGGGGCGGGCTCCGCCTGTCGGGGATGATTTACCTGTTTGTGACATCTCTGAGCGTGATCATGATTCCTCTAAGGCTGCTTGACAAATTCATCCAACAAACCATCTTGGTACAGCCTCCAAAGTTGGGGAAGTAGGTCTTTGCATTCGATTGTGTAGTGGCTTACCTCTTCGTGGAAATGACAAAACTTGTTGGGGTTTAACTTGCCTTTGTTTTTTGATGGGGCAAGGTGGGAGGAGTAATTCCCGCCCTCTGATCTGAGTGTAGACATGTCCAGGTTTAATGCCTAATGCCTCCATCAGCTTTACCGGGATGTTCTCTTCGAACGACTTGAAGCTGACGGGTGCCTTGTAGCGACCCCTGGTTTACTTGGAGCTTTTCTTTGAGTCTACGACCTCCTTATCGTCGGATAGTCGGGACTCCAGATGTTTTGACGTGTGCATCAAGTCGCTGGCTCACCTTCGGAAGTCGACATAGCTAATCGGGTATTCGATGGTCATGCACTGCCACAGCTTGGTTCCCTTTCTGAGGCTAGAAACGACCCCAAGCAACTTCGCCTCATCTCCTATGGGGTCTCCTTCAAGTATGAGTATGTCGATCCTTTAAATGTAGGATCGATCCGATTCCGTTTCCCCTTGTTGAGTATTCATCAATCGTTGCCTGTTGCAGGTCGGGGTGCCAGGGCCGTGAAATGAGTCAAAAATAATCAGGCGAGCTGCTCAAACGTGTCCACTAAGAATGGTGGTAGCGAGGTAAACAACAGATGAGCTTGGTCGCTCAGAGTCAAAGAGAAGAATACTTAGTAGCATCGGATGCGCCCATAGAGGCCATATAAGAATTCTATTTCGCTACATGGACCCTTGGGTCGGAGTTTCCACTGTAGCGATCAAGGGCCGCTGTGCTAATCTTCCTTTGGGTAGGTGCCAGAGTAACCATGGTCCCGAGTGGGAAGTCTGGGATGGTGAGGTTATTGTTTATCCCTGCCGACCCATTTTAATTCTCCGCTTGTTCGAGAAGTCGCTAGACCGTTTGGGCCAGTGCCGCAATTTGTACATCACGACGGTCCTTGGCAGGAAAGGTTATTCGTGGGTCGCCATGGTGGATTGCCGAGCCTCTTGGCGATTCTTCATGATGCACGTTCAAAGCCATTGCAAGGTCTCATTCTACCTGATCAGCATGTCGAGGCTGGGATTGAGCCTCGTCCTCAACAACCATAAGAGAACTTTTGAGCCACCTGGTTTCTAAGACAATTGAACACATTATCCGATCCCGCTGGCTTTTCTCGAAGTTGACAATTTCGAATGATGACATGCTTCGTTGGGTCGTATGCTAGTTGGTCTGTCGACCGCCCATTTTCGATAAGGATGGACTTGCCTTTTGAGGTCCCGACATCGTGTGCGACCTTCTTGATCGGAGGTCGCTCTTCTTCATCATAAAAGGTGAGAAGCTTTTTGTTGAGGACGGCCATTACGGCCTTTGCATCCTCCGCTGTTCGGACTAGGTTCCTCCAGTCGGGAGTGTCTGCTAGGATTGCCTGGCGGGAATGGTGCGAACTCAGGGAGGCTTCGACATCATCCCGGGCATCAGTTTCTTGTCCGGTGATGTTGCCTTGGTTGATCGCCATTGACAGGAGATGGGTTTTCTAAGAATTTAGGAGCAATTGATAGAAAACTTTGTTAGGAAAATCTGGGCGCCCGGATCTATTCTAGGTGATTATTTAAATACATATTTAAATTAAAAAGTTAATTACTAACATGAATTAATCCTAAATCAATTCAACATAATAATAAACAACATGCGTACACATAATTCACGTAAATCCTAAACATGCCGAACTAGGAGTTACGAAATTACTAACCTCTTGAAGAATCAAACGGATGAATCAACCCAAGAGCTTTCCCAAATATATCCCCAAAGTCCACGAACGATATCCAATGGGAAGATTTCAACGAACGATTTTAATGGGAGAGAAATTAAATATTTTGCTACCACCTTTGTGTATTTCTAATATTTCCAACACATGGAATTGCACTTGGGAATGAAGAGCTCATCCCCTATAAATAGTAAGGAGGGGGGCGAAATTTAGGGCTAGGAAAATAAGGAAGAAAATCTTTTCTTGATCTCCAAGAAATCTTGAATATATCTCCTATATTATTTTCTCCTTAATTAAATTTTCCATAAAAATCTCTTTCCCCTCTTCTACCCAATATTTTAAAAATCTACACTATAGAAGGAGTCAAGATTCGACTTCTTGAATTTATGGGATAATTATGTATTCCTACAATAATTATCTCTTTCCATAAAATATCTACAAGAAAATCAAGACAATCTTTTCTTCCTTTAATAGACAAGATTTTCGAAAATTACACTTGGAAATATAGCAAGAATATTTTCTTCTCTCTCTCATTAATTGGACTTTATTTTGGGCTATTTGGGGGGCCTTTAGGAGAATTAAGATTGGACCTCCAATGGACTATGAAGCTATAATATTTTGGGCCAAATATTATTCAAGTCCATTAATATTAATTTACTCCACTATAAAATTAATATTGAACTATCCATCTTAACTTATATTACGATTTCACATATAACATGGCTCCCGGTCATTATTTCCCGCGTTTAAGATTATCTTAGTCCATTAATTAATTAAGCCACTGAACAAACTTTATATTAATTAATATCTTTGTCCTTGGAGTAAAGACAACTCAACATTATTATCCATGCCGGAAATAAATTTTCACTTGCAAGATTTGGCATGATAAAGAATATGAGCCCACCAAGGGGACAAATCAAGCAAGACGTACTTGCACGCGATTCTCCATTTTAAATGTCAGCAATCGTCATGTAATTAATAATATTACCCAAGATATAAGGTATCGATTTGCATTGACTCTCTTCCCATCATAAGTCAAAGCAATAGTTATTAATTTCACACGATCCTATTTAAGGGACGGAGATTAAGAAATAACGCACCACTGGTTCAGTACCAAAAAATTTGTCCTCCTGTAGGTCCTCATTCAACACACCTAAATGCGCTAGTGTGATCCCTTGGTCAAGACAAGCCAATCTGGGTCACACTTCAACCGTTCGTGATGGTTCGTTCATTTCCATCTGGGTTGTGAATTTGTACTTAATTACGAGGGCTGTTAATTTGATCTTCAGTGATCGGGTATCACCAAATTAACTACAACGTAATACGTACTTGTCTTATTGAATAGGTTTACAATAAACATATATAACATTCATTCATGTTTAATGCAACACTGATTAAATAATTTATTTCAGTAAATAAATAAGAATCTTCAGTTTGGTTATACAAAGTAAAAGCATACTTTTCAGTATAACCTCAACAATCTCCCACTTATACTCAAAGTCTGCTTTTAAGTATACTACATCATGTATCGTGTTCTATGTGACATCTAATGTCACCCTACACGAACCTAATAATATTTCTCCCACTTATACTCAAAGCAGATTAGCAACGTCCTTGACACTCATTCCTTCCACATGTCTCTCGAATGTACTCTGAGGCAGACCCTTTGTGAATGGATCTGCTAGGTTATCTTCCAATGCAATCTTATCCACCTCAATATCTCCTCTCTTAACAATTTCTCGTATGAGATGGTATTTTCTTTCAATGTGTTTGCTGGACTTGTGGGCTCTCGGCTCCCTCGAATTTGCAACTGCTCCGGCGTTATCACAGTAAACCGTGATCATGCTTGGCAAATCCGGGACGACGTCCAAGTCCACCAGGAAGTTCTTGAGACAAACCGCTTCCTTCGCTGCTTCACAAGCAGCGACGTACTCGGCTTCCATGGTGGAATCAGCGATGTATTTCTGCTTTACGCTTCTCCATGTCATGGCTCCTCCCCCATGCAAAACACACTACTCGAGGTAGACTTTCTGGAGTCAACATCTGATTAGAATTCCGAGTCCGTGTAACCGATGGGGATTAGACTGTCTGACTTGTAAACCAACATTCTGTCCCATGTCCTTTTCAGGTACTTCAGAATGTTCTTTATTGCAGTCCAATGCTGTTTCCTAGGGTTACTTTGATATCTTGCCACCATGCCTACGACAAAGTAGATATCCGGTCTCGTACACAGCATTGCATACATGAGGCTTCCCACAGCTGAAGCATAAGGGATACCCTTCATGTTATCTGCCTCTTTCTGTGTCTTTGGAGACATCTCTTTGGACAGATGGATTCCATGTCTGTAGGGCACAAAGCCTTTCTTGGAATCTTGCATGCTGAAACACTTCAAAACAATATCTATGTATGAGGCTTGTGAAAGCCCGATCATTCTTTTCCTGCAATCTCGAGTGATCTTGATCCCTAGGATGTGACCGGCCCTAAATCCTTCATATCGAACTGTTTTGACAACCATGCCCTTACATCTGATAACACCTTTACATCATTTCCGATGAGCAGAATGTCATCCACGTATAGTACCAAAAACACCAATGCAGTTTCGTCACGCTTTTTATAAAAACAACTTTCAAATTTGTTTTGATCGAATCCGTAGGATCTTATAACTTGATCAAAACACTGATTCTAAGTGCGGGATGCTTGCTTCAGTCCATAAATGGACTTCCTTAGATTGCAAACCAGATGCTCTTGGCCTTTTTCAATGAAGCCTTCGGGTTGTTGCATATAGATTACTTCGTCAAGATTTCCATTAAGGAAAGCTGTCTTGAAGTCCATTTGCCAGATCTTAAAATCTAGATGCGCAGCAATCGACAAGAGAATTTGGATAGACTTGAGCATGGCTAGGGGCGAAAAGGTTTCCTCATAATCTATCCCTTCTTTATGAGTGTACCCTTTCGCCACTAGTCTTGCTTTGAAGGTTTCAACCCTTCCGTCCGGTCCCCTTTTCTCTTGTATACCCACTAGCATCCGATGGGTTTTACTCCATCAAGTGGTTCGACTAGCTCCCACACCTTGTTGTGATCCATTGAACCCATCCCGGCTTCCATTGTTGTTTGCCAGGATTGAGTATATTTGTCTCGGATCACTTCGTTTTAGGACCATAGATCTGATTTTTCTGCGGAGATCAAGTCCGAAGACTCTCCTATCCCCATGAATCTCTCAGGTTGTCTGATAACCCTCCCACTATGATGAGGTTCTGGTTGTGTAGGCGTGACATTTAGTATATCATTTTGTACAGTTGGCAGTGGAGTTGGCCCCCTAAGTTCTTCTAAGGTAATTTCACTTCTAGGCTTTCGATTGTTCATATAGTCTTCTTCCAAAAATCTAAAGTGGGTACTGATCACCACCTTTTGATCTTCGGGACCATAGAACATGCATCCTTTAGTTCCTTCGGGGTACCCTATTAACATCCAACGTGCATCCAATTTACCGGCTTCCTTGTGTAGCACGTATGCCGGACACCCCCAGATCCTGATGTGTCTGAAACTGGGCTTGCGCCCGTTCCACAATTCTCTCGGGATTTTAGGTACCAATTTGGATGGCACTAGGTTCAGAATATAAGCCGATGTTTCTAATGCGTAACCTCAGAATGATTTTGGTAAATCCGCATAACTCATCATTGACCTCACCATTTCTAAAATCGTTCTATTCCTTCGTTCTACAACCCCATTTTGTTGAGGGGTACCGGGTGTAGTCAACTGGGATACAATCCCCACTTCCGATAGGTAGTTCAGAAATTCATCGTTGAGGTATTCGCCTCCACGATCAGATCGTAGAAACTTGATACGTTTTCCCTTATGATTCTCTGCTTGAGCCTTAAATTCTTTGAATTTATCAAAGGTCTCAAATTTATGCTTCATTAGGAAAATGTATCCGTATCGTGAGTAATCATCGATAAATGTAACAAAATACTCGTAGCCACCTCTAGCTTTGATTTGCATTAGACCACACATATCGGTGTGAACGATTTCTAACACTTCCTTAGCTCTAAGCCCCTTGGCTCCAAATGCCCTCTTAGTCATTTTACCTTCCAAACACGATTCGCAAGTCGGAAATGGCTCAATTTGGAGAGACCCCAAAGAACCATCTTTCACCAACCTTTGAATCCTTTACGGGTTAATATGACCTAATCTTAGGTGCCAAAGAAGTGTCTCGTTCACGTCATCCGAGCGCTTTTGTTTATAAGAAATAATAGATGTGTTATAGGATGCATTTTGTGAGTGATGTGCATAGTTAATAACATAGAGATTGTTCCTTAAAGTTCCATGACAGATAATCACATCGTTACGAAAAATAGTAACATCTTTATTAAAACGAACAGAATATCCATTGTTAAATAACTTTGAAATAGAAATAAGGTTTTTCCAAAAAACAGGAACATAAAGAACATCTCTTAAAATTAACGTCTTCTTGTCTCCAAAAGATAGGTGCACGTCTCCCACTACTTCAGCTGCCACTCTCGTAGCATCGTCTAGCGTGATGAGGATTCCACTCCCACTAAGTTGTCGTGAAGCAAACATGATCAGTGGATTCCGTATCAACTACCCACGAATGAGAAGTGTACGATGCCAAACAGGTTTCAACAACTAGTGTGTGAGAATTACCTTTCTTTCCATTCGTTTTGGGATTGGAACAGGCCACCTCCATTGTCCTTTACCGCAGTTGAAGCACTTGTCCTCTAGATTTCATTGACACTGGCAGCATCCCTCATCTTACCATTGTCCTTGGCAACAGTTGAGTTTGATTGCTTATGACTTTTGGTCCTCTTCTTCTTCTTGCCTTCCCTTGATCTAGAAGATGAAGATGGACCACTTGCCGTCAAGGCTTGAGTTTTTGTGCCCCATCAACGTCTCTGCCGCGACCAAAGCTTGCAACAAATCAGCTAGCGAAGCTAAAGTGCTCAAAAACTTTTGGGCAGAGAGTGGAGTAGCAAATTGATTTGGGTCCTAGATCATAATCTGCACCCAGATCCTCAAGTTTGTTCAGATGGACCATTAATTTTGAGGACGTAATCCCTTACGGGGTTGTCCTCCACCATTTTCAACAACAACATCTCTCGCATGGTGATCTGACGAGCCCCGCACTTTCGAATCATCAGTTGGCTCATCTGAATTTTTGGTATGTCAAGAATCCACTTGTGCTCTTGTGCAGTTAGGACAATTATAATTTTTCTTTTCCAATCAACAAAGTTTTCTCCGATGAGTTGGTTTTCTTTCAGTATATTGAACAGTGGATTAAAAGGTTACGACATACTGAACTGAAATAAACATACATCTTGTGTCAATGTCCGGATCAACACAAAATTAAATCGCATAATTCGATCACATGATTCATATTAAAATCTCAAAAAAATATGAACATGCATCAGCCAACATCACATTCAAGCTGGTTACAAACAAGAACAATTACGAACCTTTAATTTATAAAAAAAATTAATAGTCGGCTCCCACTTGACCAATATAAAATTGACAGGGACTTCGGAGAAGTATATAAATATCGATTTTATACTTAAGTAATAACCATGATTAAATACAGAATTATTACTTCGCTTTGATCGAGCCTCGTGGGAGGGTCATCGTCGCCACTAATAATAATTCACAATCATCATTTTGGGAATTTATTCATGTGAAAGCTATCTTTTGACCGTCCCGTAGGGGAATTTCTCCAAAAGATTTCACAAATAAATAAATCATGGAGGTCAAAATTAATTTGTGTCAAAACAAATTAATTATTAAACATACTTAGTAATTTTTGAATTTGAGATTTTTCATTGGGCAATTCTCATGCAAACACATTTAAACAAATTAAATAAAGCACAAGAAAATACAACAACAATAAATCAAGCAAAGTAGAAAATAAACACATTGGGCACAAATTATCCAACTGTCATGGTTTAATTTTCCTTGGCTTGATTTTGAAGAAACGCCGTCTTGAATTTCTCCCAATAGTTCGTCTCGAAAAGAACTCCGTCTTGAAACGCTACGCCATGGCGGCTTCGTGGCCGGGATGCCCGCCGCATCCGGCCGTCATTTTGGCGCCCCGTGCCCATCTTTCTAGGGGTGTAGCGCACGTCGCCCACATCATTTCTTAATTTGCATCGGTAGCATCGGTGGCGATGGTCGTCGGCGGACCATACGCTGCCTGCTGTCGTCGCCGACTTCTTAAGCGTCGCGTCTCCCCGCTTTGTCTCGCCTCTACCAAATAAGCAATCCCACTGGGCGATCCGCTATAGCGCTGAGGCCCGTCGCGTCTTGGCATCATCCGTGCAGCGAAAGCCTCCCTCCTTGGCATGTTTAAATGCGGCGCGCCGTCGCCCCACGATCTGGTTCCAAATCTGTCTTTAACTCGTCTCTGTCTTCGTCTCCGATCAGGTTATAATTTATTTAACGAAAAATAAATACCTCAAATCTAGACTAGTCTATTACATTGAACAAATCAAATAGCCTAATGTACTCGTGGATTTTCTCATGAGAAAAACAAATCCGAACGAGTCGAATTAAAAACCATTCATTCATACGCATGAAAATAAAACACATTAAATACCATGACAATTGGATACCTGCAAAACAGATCTAGCAATTCTACTATCCAATTTCAATTTAATGTTCAACAATTTAAATAACAATTTAAAAAATCAGAGCTCAAAACCAGAGCTCTGATACCAGTTGTTAGGTAAATCGGGGCGCCCTGATCTATTCAGGTGATTATTTAAATACATAATCCTAAATCAATTCAACATAATAATAAACAACATGCGTACACATAATTCACGTAAATCCTAAACATGCCAAACTAGGAGTTACAGAATTACAAACCTCTTGAAGAATCAAACGGATGAATCAACCCAAGAGCCTTCCCAAATATATCCCCAAAGTCCACGAACGCTATCCAGTGGGAAGATTTCAACGAACGATTTTAATGGGAGAGAAATTAAATATTTTGCTACCACCTTTGTGGATTTCTAATATTTTCAACACATGGAATTGCGCTTGGGAATGAAGAGCTCATCCAATATAAATAGGAAGGAGGGGGGCGAAATTTAGGGCTAGGAAAATAAGGAAGAAAATCTTTTCTTGATCTCCAAGAAATCATGAATATATCTCCTATATTCTTTTCTCAATTAAATTTTCCATAAAAATCTCTTTCCCCTCTTCTACCCAATATTTTTGAAATCTACACTATAGAAGGAGTCAAGATTTGACTTCTTGAATTTATGGGATAATTATGTATTCCTACAATAATTATCTCTTTCCTTAAAATATCTACAAGAAAATCAAGACAGTCTTTTCTTCCTTTAATAGACAAGATTTTTGAAAATTACACTTGAAAATATAGCAAGAATATTTTCTTCTCTCTCTCATTAATTGAACTTTATTTTGGGCTATTTGGGGGGCCTTTAGGAGAATTAAGATTGGACCTCCAATGGACTATGAAGCTATAATATTTTGGGCCAAATATTATTCAAGTCCATTAATATTAATTTACTCCACTATAAAATTAATATTGAACTATCCATCTTAACCCATATTACGATTTCACATATAACATGGCTCCCGGTCATTATTTCCCAAGTTTAAGATTATCTTAGTCCATTAATTAATTAAGCCATTGAACAAGCTTTATATTAATTAATATCTTTGTCCTTGGAGTAAAGACAACTCAACATTATTATCCATGCCGGAAATAAATTTTCACTTGCAAGATTTGGCATGATAAAGGATATGAGCCCACCAAGGGGACAAATCAAGAAAGACGTACTTGCTCGCGATTCTCCGTTTTAAATGTCAGCAATCGTCATGTAATTAATAATATTACCCAAGATATAAGATATCGAATTGCATTGACTCTCTTCCCATCATAAGTCAAAACAATAGTTATTAATTTCACACGATCCTATTTAAGGGACGGAGATTAAGAAATAATGCACCACTGAGGTCTAATTCTTGTATATTCAGTACCAAAGAATTTGTCCTCCTCTAGGTCCTCATTCAACGCACCTAAATGCGCTAGTGTGATCCCTTGGTCAAGACAATCCAATCTGGGTCTCACACTTCAACCGTTCATGATGGTTCTTTCATTTTCATATGGGTTGTGAATTTGTACTTAATTACGAGGGCTGTTAATTTGATCTTCAGTGATCGGGTATCACCAAATTAACTACAACGTAATACGTACTTGTCTTATTGAACGAGTTTGCAATAAACGTATATAACATTCATTCATATTTAATGCAATGGTGATTAAATAATTTATTTCAGTAAATAAATAAGAAACTTCAGTTTGGTTATACAAAGTAAAAGCATACTTTTCAGTATAACCCCAACAAGCTTCCCACAGACGGCGCCAATTGTTATGCTCGGTTTATAACTCACGGCCAACAAATATCAATGAATAAGAAAACGAATAAATGCTGATCAATATGACAAGCAACATCGGAATTTGGTTACCCAGTTCGTCTTTTGAATAAGACTACGTCTAGGGGCGCCCAAGCCAGGGTTGTTCTATTACTTTATCTGCCTAATACTCTAAGTTGTTCTCCTTTTACATTGAATGATACATGAAGTATATATAGACAAAGAACTAGGTTAAGATTCTCCTTGGGCTTCTTCCGCGGGCTTGCCAGGGCTTCAGCCTCAAAGGGTTGGGTTTCCTTATTTAATTCACGATTCCCACTCCCGAATAAACTTGCCCTGCTTACGCTTCGTGATATCCGTGCCATTAACTACCCCTATATTCTCCATATTTATCTCTTCACCATCTTCGGGCTGAAGTCGCCTCCGACCTGCATACTCTTTCCAAGTTGCCTCACGACCTCTGGCCTAAATGGCCAAGACGAGGTCGCCTTAAGTGATATTGAAACAGTGGAAGGCCGACCAGGCCGGGGACCAGATTAATCCATGTTACAACATGGTCTTCAAGTCTTCCGAGTCATCTGCTTTATGTCTCACCTGACTTCTTTACTTATCTGATCTTCTGGTCTTCTAAACTTTTGTTCTTCTGATCTTCTGAACTTTTGTTCTTCTGATCTTCTAATCTTCTGATTTGGCTTACCTTATACATATTAAGTTCCCCCTCAATATGTGACCTATCTATTACATCATTTGTCTATACAATCTAGCTGCCCATCCTATTCTGATATCTAAGTCATCAGTCAGCTAACAGGTCTGACTGGTCCTATTACATCTGTTTTGGAACTTCCATCAAAACTATAAATTTCCCAACAATTTCCCCCTTTTTGATGGAACCAAAACAACTAATCAGAAAAATAGATCACGTAAAATGTAAAGAACACAAACAAGAATCAGAAGACAATGAGATGTTGTCTTAAGATCAGAAAGGTAATGCATTTCATTCATGAGAATTTGTCAATTACAAGTACAAATGAAATATCAAGCAAATTACCTAAAATCTGATCCTAAGAAACAATCTTCTGATGTTCTCAGATGTCAATTTCCTCTGCTTGGGAGGGATTTCAAAGATATTATACATGCGCTGCAGAAGTTCCCTCAGCCTGTCTGCTTTAATGATATCTCATCTTTCAGCAAATTCGAAGAACAGTTTCTTGAAGGCAACTGGATCAAAAGTCACATTTGGCCTGAGAGGAGGAGTAATGGGCTCAGATGTCGGTGCAGTAGGCACCAGCGTCATGATCTTCCCTTCATGTATTAATGAATTGTAGAAACTCTCATACTTCGTCTCCAGTCAGTTTAGAAAATCAACATCGAACTTGCTTTGATCTTGTTCTTCTGGCAGCTTTTGAAGAATATACACATCAACCAACCAGCCACTCTGGCACAAGATCCTGATGGCATATAAGAGTGCTCAACATCAAAGCAGGCAGAGCTCTTTCTTCCCAGTCCATTTCTTCAGCAGCAGCAACAACTTTTAGCCTTTGTTGTCTTACATATCTTCTGTCCAGTCCAGCTGCTAGCAGAAGCTTCTTTCTTTTGACTGCTTCATCCATTACCTTCTGCCTTTTGGCTCACTCCTCTTGCTCTCTTATCTGTTCTTTAGATAACAACAGTTCTGATCTGGTTATAACAGTCTTTGAATAGGTCGTTTGACCTGCTTTCCTTTCTATTGCTTCCTCTTTTCAGCCTCTGCTTTTGCTGCTTCTTCTGCTTCTAGCTTTCTAGCCAACTCAAGACTTCTTTACTGATCTTCTGCATTCATTCTCTTCTGAACAAATGAGGAGAAGTCTTCGATTTTGTCAACTGGAGCAGTGAGTTCTCCCATGGCCTTATCCTAAATCTTTAGCTGCTTGTTGTGTTCTTCAATCGTCGTGAATAGTTCAGCTAGTTCGGTATCTTGGACCTCGGCACCTTCTGCAGATGTAGCTTGTCTAGATATAGCAGTGGCAGTTACTAAGGTCAGTTGACTTGCTTGGGCAGCTTGTTTTTCTGATACATATCTTTTCCCCTTTTTGGTTGCATCAAAAAGGTGTGAGAATTTTCTTACCAGATTGCCAAACAGCATGATCAGCTCCTCTTTCAGCTCCTCTACCTCCAAAGGTGTGATCTGGACATATAAGGTAGGAGTAGCTGGTCCAAGCATCCTTATCACAACATTCTCGAGAGATGTTCTGGCCTTGCTCATGGAGCTCTCAAATCTTCTCCATGCAGCATCGAAAGTGGTGTCAACTTGTACACGAGACTTATATATTTATTTGAAAAGAGTTCTCACATCAGATAGAGATGAAACCTCAACTACCAGTTTCTGACTGAGAAGATCTACCCATTTCATCTCTTTCTCAGCAATCTCAATGTGCATATCTGCCAATTTTGCTGCTGTGTGATTCCTCTCAGATTCAACCAATTGCCTGGTTTTCTCCTCCATCTGATTCATCAGATGTACTGCCAGAGCGTTAAATTGAGTTTCCACGGTTGCCTTTACCCCATCTTGAATAGTCGTCAAAATCAGATCTAGGGTCTTAGTCGGAATAACAACCACTTCTCAGATGTCTGTGCCTCACCAGCTAGGGTCTCATCTACCCCACACTCAGCTAGTTCATCGGCAGCTTGCTCAGATTCGATATACTGATGAGCAATGTCCCAGACCATCTGATCGGTCTCCTCAACATCTGGATAGCCTAACTTCTTGTTTACCAGCCATGCAACGTCCTCTTATGAGGCAAATTCTATAGCACTATTCACACAAGCCAGTTGCTTTATCTTCAACTCCATATCAACAAACTTAGCATTCCCTATTGCCTCTAGTGTGATCAGAAAATCTTCAATATCTTGTAGCCTGATATCCCTCCAGAATAGGATATCAGCTACTTGATGTCTGATGCCTGGGTGTTCGAACAGATGGGAGAAGTTTTTGGTTAGATATTTCTCAACTTTTCTCCTTAGAAATTTAATCGTCGGATGCACCTGCTCAGTTGAAACGGGTTCTAGAATGGTTCTGGTTGTTTGACTAAATCTCTAGAGTGGGTTCTCTGATTGGCTCAGGTTGGATATGTTCAAGTTCTGGTTGCTTAGATGGGGGCTGTTCAGGTTAAGCAATTGCAGGTTGGGGTGGTGCAGATGAGGGATGTTCAGGTTGAGCAATGGTTTGTATGGGAGAGGATTGTCTGATAGGTGAGGGCGATTTGGGTTTTTCTGATGTGGGTGAATGTTATTTTGAAGTTGGGGTAGGTGATCTGGGTAGATGGATTGGTTCATGAGCAGGCGCTTTAAACAGAAAACTTAGGTAAGTAGAATAAGATGGCTCCGATTCTTCCTGGGCCTCTTCACCTCTTCTTTCCTCATCTTCTCCTTCTCCTTCTCCTTCCAAAGCCTTTTTGCCTCCATTTTTTCTACAGTAGCAGGCTCTTCACTAGCCTTGTCCACCACTGGCTCCTCAGCTATCATCTATGCAAATTCCATAATCTCCACATCACTATCTTCATCAATCAACCCTTCAGATGACATTCTTATTTTCTTTGGGAGCATGGATGTGAGCTTCTTCTACTTCTTTTCACTCACATCTTCAGCTTTGCGAGCTGGTCTGGTAGCTATTTGCTTCCTTTTTACGAGTCTTCTCTTAGGTTGACCCTGGGCCTCTGATTGCACAGATGGGGCTTGTTCTTTGTCTTTCTTCATTTTAGACACATAGGGCACATGATCATCATCCCTCTGGCCTGGAATCTCTGCATCCTTCCACAAGAGAGCCTTATACTTCATAAAATATTGCTTCCTCCCTTGTTCTGACCATCTGTAATTTGGAAGTTTTTCAGCCAGAATGATGGAAACTTTGTGAATGTTGCAGATTTTCTTCGACAATACCACCTGATTCTTCTCATCAACCAAGAACTTGTATCTCTCTTGCAATAACTGGTGTTTGAATAGTCCCAATCATTTCATGTCCTGGGCCTTCTCGATTATGGCAGTCATTACTCGTTGCTTCTACTATTCCCAAAATTACCTTTGAGACTATCTCAAACAGTAATCGGTATTTCCTCTTTAAGCATGGTTGTTTCACATTTGTCACTTGATCAATGTTTGATGGCCTAAGTAGAAACTTCTACAAGTATTCTTTGTCTCTCATTCCTGTTGTGAATTCATCAGGAGCGTTTCTTCCAGCTGGTAGATTGAAGATTCTCCTCAGATCATCATTCGAAACTTCGATCATTGTACCTCCAACAGATGCGATGAGTTCCTTGTTGGTAGTTTCCTTCAAATTCCGCAAGAACTCCAGCGATTCAATTGTATAGACACTATCCAAATGTCTATAACAAAACTGCTCTAAACTGGAAGCTTGAATGCATTCTAGGATTTCAAGTAATTATGGATCTATTGTGGTTATGAAGATGACATATTTTTCATCTATGATGTCTTTAACCATAGACACAAAATCGCATACTTCAGCCGCGGCTATTGAAGTTGCCATTTCTACAGAAATACAATTATAATCAGGTTTACAAATAAGTAGAATACTCGAGCAAATCATAATACACTCAACACATCTCGAAGTCATTACTCAATCAAAAACCCAATATACGTGTATGTTCATAATTGTAAAGCATTTGAGCATTAAGCAATTAAATCAGACATATGAACAGTACAACATACATACATCCTATAACCCTAACGCATAAGATTCATAAACAGTCAAACCAAAGTAGACAAATTACCAGAAAAGCAATTTGAAGATTTTGAAAAGGATTTGAATCGCTAGTTGAATATTTGGAAAACTTTCTGGGTAAGTTTGAGTCTAGAATTTTTGAGAGAGATAATGCGAAAGGTTTTCAGAAAATAGGTTTAGGGTTTAAAGAGGTGGGAGAGAAAACATTTTACACAAATTTTTTTAGTGTACTTGAGTATTTCATGTTTTAAATCGGACGCTCAAGATTAAGTGGTTGAAAAGTAATTAAATCGTGCGGTTAAGGTTTTAAAGCGGCAGACTTTTGGACTTAAAATCTTGCAATAAATGCATTTAATACATTAATCCCACGTCCGCTTTTAATGCATGCAGGCATGACGTCATAAAGTAAACCGCACAGTAATAATCACACATAAGATAAGTTCAGATAAATATAATTAGAAAATATATCTGATTGATTGATGTTGTAATCAATCAGTTACCACTTGGTCGAGTCTGGTTTGTCTGATTCCTGTTGACCTTACTGATTGTAGCCTATACCTCAGAATTTTCCCAACAATATCCCACTCTTCTGATCAGTATCACATGATCCTATTTTATCAGATGAAGTTCCTCCTTCAACTGTTATTCCTTTTCTGATCAGTTTCTGACTGATCCTTACCTGGTCAGTTTCTTAACCAGATGGTCTTGGAGACAAATCCACCAAAGAATTATGGTGCATCTACTCCCAAGTCCAGAAGCCCTAACTCAACTGATAGTTCTCTGAACCTGACTTTAGCTAGTGGCTTGGTTAAGATATCAGCTCTTTGATTATCAGTGTGAATCTTTTCCATCCTGCTTGTTCTTCTTTTCAACATGATCTCTGACGAAGTGATATCTGATATCCACGTGCTTGCATCTTGTAGGTAGAACTGGGTTCTGTGTGATTGCAATAGCACTAGTACTGTCACAGTATATAGGCACATTCGTAGCAACAATGTTATAATCCCTCAGCTGCTGACTAAGCTAGAGCAGTTGGGAGCAACAACTTCAGTAGTAGATGTGGCAACAAATGTCTGTTTCTTTGACAACTGACATGTACCTGAGGTTGATTTTATTTCTATCCTGTAACCTCCATAGTCAGAATCAGAGTACCCACTAAGCTCTAGATTATCATCTGATGGGTAGTATAATCCAAGATTAACTGTCCCCTTCAGATACTTAAGAATCTGTTTAGCTGCTTTCAGGTGGCTTTGCATTGGATTTGCCTGAAATCTGGCACATACACCTACTGCAAATGTACATTGCACTCTCACCAAGTTGATGTCTAGTCTGAACTCTATTACTTGGATCTCCGATTATCAGATCATTTAGATGATTTCTCAGCAAAGTCTTTCTTGCTTGTGTAGTGTCATCCTAGATATCATCGTCATCACCTGTAATATAATCAATAGAAACTTGTATAGGGACGTTAGTTGGGTCTACCTGACAGGGTCAAATTTCAGCTGATGTTGGAATCATCAAATCCTATTGTCTATTTGTCTGATCATCAGGTGTTCCCCCTGAACCACATGGTTCAATTGCTACTGTCTCAGCTGTACCAGCTTCTTCATTAACAATTATACGTACCTTAGGGTCTGACTATTGGGGAATTAATTGCCCGGATCTATTCGGGATTAATATTTAAATACAAATTTACTTTTAACAATTATTACTAGCATGAATTAATCCTATATTAATTCAAATAATAATTCAACAACAAATCATGCATATAAACAATTCACATAAATCCTACGCATGTGGATGCGTGAACTAACCTTTCTGAGTGACAACCGTTGAGAAGATGGACCCCGTTCACACGAACACACCAAAAGACCTTCTCAAGTATTCCCTTATTCTCGTTCAATAATCCGGTGGTAGGAACTAGAAAATAATTTAACAAAAGGGAAAAATAAAATTATGTTGCACCACCTTTGTGGATTTCTAATTTTTCCAACACATGAAATTGCACTTGGGGATAAAAATTCATCCCCTATTTATAATACTAGGTGGTGGCCGATTTTTACTCTAGGAATAAGATGGGAAAATCTTTTTCTTGATCTCCAAGAAATCTTGAATATATCCAATATATTTTTTTCTCCACAATTAAAATATTCCATAAAAATCCCACCTCCTTATATTAAGGGGTTTTAGAAAATTTTCCATTAAATAGGGAAGAAATATGATCTTTGACTTTTCTTGAATTTATGGGATAATCTTGTATTTCAAGAATACATATTCCATAAAATCTTTCCAAGAAAATCAAGAAAACATTTTCTCTTTCTTCCTTTAATATTTTCGAAAATTTTGAAAAAAATAAGCAACAATAATTTATTTTATTTCAAACACCTTTTTCAGTTATTGGACTTTATCTTTGGGCTACTTGAGGGGACCTTTAGGAGAATTAAGATTAGACCTTCCAATGGATCTTGAATTTCCAATATTGAGCTACAATATTATTCAAGCCCATAAATATTAATTAATCCCACTACATAATTAATATTGCACTATCCATCTTAACCCATATTACTGTTAATATGGCTCCCGTTATTATTTTTCGTGTTTAAGATTATCTAGCCCATTAATTAATTCAAGCCACTGAAATAGCTTTCCATTAATTAATAACTTTTGTCCTTGGTCAAGGAACAGTTCAACATTATTATCCATACCGGAAACTAATTCCACTTGCAAGATTTGGTATGATAAATCTTATGATCCTCCCAAGGGGGAAAATCGAACAAGCGTACTTGCACACAATTCTTCGTATTAAATCTTAGCAATCGCATGTGACCAATAATATTGCCCAAGATATAAAGTATTGAATCTCATTGATTCTCTACCCGTCATAAGTCAATTCAATAATTACTAACCACACACGATCCTATTTAAGGGACGAAGATTAAGAAATAACGAACCACTGAGGCCTAATTCTTCCTAATTCAGTGCTGAAGAATTTATCCTCCTGTAGGTCCTATTCAGTGCATCAGTCATGCACTAGTGTAATCTCTTGGTCAAGACAAGCCAATCTGAGCCTTACACTTCAACCTTTCACGATGGATTGTTCATTTCCATCTAGGTCGTGAACAGCGTACTTTTAGTTACAAGGGACTGTTAATTTAATCTTATGTGATCTCGTATCACTAAATTAACTACAATGTAACACGTACTATTTATTGAAAAGTAATGCAGTAAATATATGTAACATTTAATGATATTTAAAGCATCAGTGATAAATAATTTATTTCAGTAAATAAGACAGAAATTCAGTTTGGTTATACAAAGTAAAAGCATACTTTCCAATATAACCCCAACACTGACTGACCTGGTGAATCGTCAAGATCAAAGTTGGGAATATACACTGAAACGTGATCTGATTCCTTTTCTTTGATACTCAAATGATCCATTTTCTGAGTATCTGGTACTTGTTGATCTGGTACGACATGTTCTGAGGCAGGTTTCTCCTGTTGAGATGGATCTGCTAGGTTGTCTTCTTACGCGATCTTTGCCAACTCTATATCTCCTCTCTTAACGATTTCTCGTATAATATGGTATTTCCTTTTAATATGTTTGCTGGCCTTGTGGGCTCTTGGTTCCCTTGAATTTTCAACTGCTCCAGCATTATCACAGTAAAAAGTGATTGTGCTGGGCAAATTCAGAACTACATCCAAGTCCACTATGAATTTCTTGATCCAAACCGCTTCTTTCGCTGCCTCGCAAGCAGCTACGTACTTGGCTTCCATGGTAGAATTGGCGATGCATTTATGCTTAACGCTTCTCCATGTCATGGCTCCTCCCCCCATGCAAAACACACTACCGGAGGTAGATTTTCTGGAATCTAAGTCTGGTTGGAAATCCGAGTCCGTGTAACCGGTGGGGATTAGACTATCTGACTGATAAACTAACATTTTATCCCGAGTTCTTTTCAGATACTTCAAAATGTTCTTAATTGCCGTCCAATGCTCTTTTCCCGAATTACTTTGATATCTTGCCACCATGCCAACGACAAAGCAGATATCCGGTCTCGTGCACAACATTGCATACATAAGGCTTCCGACAGCCGAAGCATAAGGAATGCCTTTCATGTCATCTATCTCCTTTTGTGTCTTAGGGCACATTTCCTTGGATAGATGGATTCCATGCCTGAAAGGTACGAAGCTTTTCTTGGAATCCTACATGCTGAATTACTTAAAGACAGTGTCTATATATGAAGCTTGCGATAAGCCTATCATCCGTTTCTTGCGATCTCGAGTGATCTTGATCTCAAGGATGTGCCCAGCTTCTCCTAAGTCCTTCATATCAAACTGTTTTGAAAGCCATGCCCTTACGTCACAACACCTTTACATTGTCCCCGATGAGCAGAATGTCGTCTATGTATAGTACTAAGAATACAAATTGTTGGTCCCGGTGCTAACGAGTCTCACACGTGTATGGGGGGGAAATACACGTGTTCAGTGATTTTTAAAACTTTTCTTTCACTGAGGTCAGATGGGTCAGGTTGTCTTGAAAATTTGGCCCTGAGAAGCACCGATCACCCTGAGTCAAAGTCTACTGAGACAATAATCCTGAGCTGCTTTCAGAAGCTTCAGATTAGCCCAACTGAGCCTGAGTTTTTCAGAGATCCTGAGCTGCTTGGATCAGATAACTATCTTACTGAACGCTCAGTAGAGTTAGTTTAGTTTGGTAACTATCTGTTCTAGCTACTCAAGTGTGCGGAATGGTTGGCCCTAAATTTATACTCGTTTTTAGCTTTGCTGAAAATCTTCCTTTTAATGAAACAGTGATTAAGGTTGTGATCAGTTGATGCAAGTTCAGTGGATTGATTCCAACTGAATATCAGTAAATTATGCTTTCAGTGAAAGACACGCAACAAATAATAATGCAGTACATAAAGCAAAACAACACAGCAATTATAGTGGTTCAGAGACTCAAGCTCCTACGTCCACTCTCTCTGACCTTCAGAGAAATTCCTTAACCACTTCCTAAAGCTTTCTGGGTGACTCACTGCAGCTTACTCACTTTTTTACCTTGAGTTTTCTGGCTGACTCACTGCAGCTTACTAACTCAAACACAAACAAGTGTTCAGACTACCACAAGTAGCTTACTAACTTCTTCTCTAAAGTTTTCTGGCTAACTCACTGTAGCTTACTAACTCTTTACAACTCCAACTCACCAACAAACACACTCAAACTACCTTACAAAGGGTTTGGGTTTCTGGTTGGTTTCCAACTAGGATGAGATATCCTTTACAATAAGAACAATGCAAAGGCTAGGATATCTCTACTAAGCTTTGGATATATCTTATCAGTCTAGGCTTAGTGAATGAGCTCTCTTCAATGTGAAATACTTGGGAAATTCTAGTTTTTTTCGAGTGCTTCAATTTGCAATAATACGAATGAGCTCTTGAGTTGCTTTCAAATTTCCCATGACCTCTCAATGTAAAGGGTCACTAGTATTTATAGGCAACTTCACCAAGGTCACTCTTGAAAAACTATCCGTTGGAGGAGATAGCGTCATGAGTTTCCTCTTATGGTGTTTGATGAACGACTATTTTTAGGGTTTGAATACTCCTTTGCATGTTTTTGGAAATTTGCTTTCATGTAGCCAATCACCACTTCTTGCAGTCTGGAACATGGTACTACTGACATGCTTGATGTCTGTCGCTTTTCGATTGTCGATGAAAATCTGATGTTGTCTTCCTCTGATTGGTTCTTGTCTTCAGTAAATGTAGACAAACATAACAGCTCTTTTTGGTCAACCTCTCTGAGTGAGATAACCTTAAACAACACTTGGACTTAGTTCCTTTTGTCAGCATATGAATTTCTTGGGCAACATCAATTTTTTTGAATATTCGCGTTTTCCTCAGTTTTGTAGTCTTCAGGTAGATATTATTCAGTGCCTTGGAACATTCAGGTTATACTGAGTATTCGATATTTTCTTTGAGTCTTGATAACTATTGTGTCTTCAATTATCTTGAGTCTTGATGTCTTCCTCGAGTCTTGATGTCTTGAGTCTTGGTGTCTTGATGTCTTTAGTGTCTTCAGTGACATACTGAGTCTTTAGTGACATACTGAGTCTTCAGTGTCATACTGAGTCTTCTGTGTCATCTTGAGTCTTGATTTCTTGACAACTTCTTGAGACTTGATTTACTTCATCGAGTCTTCGTTTCTTCAAAGAACTTCACCGAGACTTTAGTTACTTACTGAGTTTTCAGTTTCTTCATAAACTTCTTGAGACTTGATTTTATCGAGTCTTGATTTCTTCGGCTTTCTTGAGTCTTGATTTTCTTGAAACTTATTGAGTCTTTAGTTCTCGAAAACTTCTTGATCTATATCTGCTGACTATACATGGTGCAGATAACATCCTGAACACTCTATACTGAAACCTGACTCAGTCTATCAAGATTATCCTGAACATGTCATACTCAGGGGTTTTGGGATCTAATCAAAATCTTCTTTATTAAATTCATCTCCCAACAATTTCCCCCTTTTTGATGATGCCAAAACCATCTTGTTACAAAAACACCTAACCTATACTCAGGTTTCAGTTTTTCTATTACAATCCAAAATGACAATTCTCAACAATTCAAAAAATAAGGCATATCAAACATAAAATACATGAAAAAAGATAATGAGATATTATCTTTGAGCATAAGGATAAATTTTCATTGATTGTAAGATCAGAGTTACAGATTACAATGAAAATAAAAAACAAAAACAGATAGTAAAAGAGTCTTCAGTCTTTTTCATCTTCATTCTTCATCAACCTCATCCTCAGGCACCTCCAGGTTGAACATCCCATAATATATTTTCTTCAGTTCATCCCTTGCTTTGATGATATCTGGGTTGTTTCCTTTCAGGGCAAGTTGGATGGCATACTGAGCAATCTCTTGAGAAATGGCTGTCTCATTCACATAGCCATTCTCGAGTCTTGGAGATGGGTAAGTATATGGACCAGGGGCAACTATTTGCGTATTTCCTTCATCTGCCAAGTTAATCCAACTTTGCAGGTACTTAGGATAGAATGTCAACAGGTATTCAATGAAGGCTTCATTCATATCCGAGCTGGTCCCCCTCCATTCCCTCAGAATCTAATAGTAGAACCAGAAGGTTCTCTTGATTTCCTCCCACGCATCATTGAACTGAATTGGCATCCATTTGTCAATGTGCGGCCATTTCTGAGCTTTTTCAGTACCCCTCCTCTTGCTCAAGAACTTCTTGAAACCACTTCTTCTTTTCTGCTCTTCTTCTTTCTTCTTCCCGATTCTGAACTCCCGATCTGAATGTTGGTTTTTCTTCTCTTTTTCCACTTGAAGGGTTTTCAGAGCTTTCTTTGTGTTGAAGACTTCTTTATCAGCTTCTTCCTCAGATTCTTCAAAATCTATAATCAATTTCCTCTGAGTAGATTTATAAGCTTTACCTCTTTTCTTCTTCTCCTGCTCTATAAATGCCACAACCTTTCTCTTGATAGGTTTGACTTGTTCTTCACCGGCTTGACTTGTTTCCACCATCCTTCTACCACTCAGTTTCTCAGAAATTGCTTCCTGAATAGTTTGCTCAGATACTTGAGTGTAGATAGGCTCTTCAGCTTCCTTGAATTTAAGCTTCTCAGTGGCTTCCACTTCTTTCAAGGCATCAGCAATAATTTTCTCTTCAGCTTCTTTCTCAGCCTTTCTCTTCAAGGTCTGTGCCAACAATTCACTAAGCTTGCCACCAGGCCTTTCCCCCTTTTTGGCACCATACCTTGGAAGAAGTTGAGAAAGTGCGGTATCCATATGATATTGCTCTTTGCTAATACAACTCACTTCCCCTGCCAACTGATCGTGCTCATCTTCCAGCCTCTTCATATGATTCTTGGCTACTGAGAACTCTTCAGATAGAGGTGCAAACTGGTGTGAGAAGACATTTTGCACCATCTCTGTCATCTTGGTCATGAACATAGAGCCCATTTTCTCAACAGCTGTCTTGATCATTCTTCTCAACCAGCTTGCCTTCAAGATATGCTGTTCTTTCCTGATAAATCTGCTTCATCTCTGCATTGAACTCAGCTTTGACTTCATCAACCTTTCCTTCTATGGTAGTCATTTTGTCAGCAAGAGATGTTTGAAGCTGCATCATGTCTGAAGATGAACTAAGTGTTTCCAGCTTCTGAGATTGGTTGGCCAAGGTTTCTTCAAATTGAGTCATTTTCTCCACCATTGGCACCACTTTCTCCAATTTGTCCAAGATAGGACTGAGATCAATCTCTGGAGTATGTAGAACTTTTTCCACCTGAGCTGGGTGCTCCACCTGAGCCTCAGTCTGCATATCAGACATAACAGATTTAAAGATATGAACTTCAGTAGCTTTGGCATAATGTTTAATAGTGCCAAAAGTTACCTGAATAGTGCTAACTTCAGTCTGAGGATGTGAGATATCAGTCTGACGAGCATCAGTTTGCTTCTCCATCTGAGATTGCTTTTCAGCATCATCTTGTTTATCCCCCTCTTCATCTTGATCCTTAGAACTGGAGGCATCACCAACAGCTTTCCTCCTCTCAACCACCTACTTCTTGACTAGCTCATCAAAATCAACATTTTTCATCCCGAGCTTAGTCTTCCTGAATCCAGAGAACTCTGTCAGCACAGCAGTCTCAACATTCCACCAGTCCTCTCCTCTGAAGGAGGCAATGTTCAGCATCTCTGGAAGAGTTTGGTTCAAGATATAGACTGTGGTTCTAAGTCTGAAGAAGAGATCCTGAAGGTCAGGATATGAGCTCATTTCGAAATACCTGTCGAAATGAACCGTTCCCCCTGCTGCCCACTCGGTCTCTTCGCCTCTCCTTCTTGACTTTGGGCTCTCGGGTTCATGAGGATCGATTCAGTCTTTGAGGATTTAGAAAAGGTTCACTCAGGAGCGCATCTAAGTTCAGTAGCTCCTGAGGTTCAGATTGATCTGAGGTCTGAACAGGTATCTCCTCAGTAGGAACCAGAGGTCCCTTGAATATTTCCTGAGATATTTTGTCTGAGCTCAGAGATGTTCCGAGTACCTCAGAGAAAACCTATTCCTCAGTTTGTTCCTGAGCTATTGTCATAACCTGAGCCAGAACTTGCAATGGAGATTTCAGTCCTTGCTGGCCTTCAGGTTGGACTTCCTCAGTGTCACTGACCTCCTCCTCAGTAATAGTTTGAATTTTTCTGCGCTTCTGAGGAGCCAGTGTTTTCTTCTTCAGAGTCTCTCCCTTTTCTCTCTTCACCTCCATCAGGGCTTTCCCCCTGGCTTGTTGGGCTTCTTCAGCTCCTTCTTCAGTGGTCTCCTCCTATGACTTCGAGCTTTTCTCCTTCCTTCCTTTCAAAGTCTTTTTAGTTGTAGGTGGCTTGAACAGGATTTTAGACTTTGGAAAGGGTGAGGAATTAGCGAAGATATCCTCTTCTTCTCTGCACATCTCCAAGATATATGCAATCTTAGTTGCATGTAGGATCTTCCCTTTGATAACAACCGATCCATTCACCTTCTGTACTTGCTTAGCTTGGTCACTCACCACTTTGATTAAATAATGTAACCAGTTGAATGCAGTGGTGTGGGTGAATCTTCAATCGCCGCCATTAACCTCAACTTTGGCGTGTTAATCTGTTCAAAGCTACCAGACCTGCTCATTATGCATTTACTCACAATGTCCAACAAAAATCGATACTTAGGCTTCAAATGTCTTTTATTTAGAGTTGCTTCGAACTTAACTGGATGCTCTGCAATCCTATCCAGATACTCTTGCTCCCTACCCATCATATACACTGTAGGGTCTTCTCCTCTATCGCTCAATTCGTATATGGCATTAAGATTCTTAGGGATGATATACAATTCCCTAACAAAATCTACATACTTTGAACTATGCTCTAAATGAGAAACTGTAATCTGCGATTCTATACAGTCCTCCTCATCTAATTTCAAATTAGAGATAAACTCTATTACCTCTTTTCCGTATTCTACCTCTGGTTGATTCGCAACCAGGCAAGTGAGCTTCGCCAATCGAATCATGTGCAAAGCTTCTTCTTCGTGAGTCGCATTCTATGAGCTTTCGAGAGAAACGATGTATTCATACCACGATTTGTTAGAGATGGCAAGCTTATCGTATACATAGAACGTCATTTTTTGCAGAATTTTGATGAAGGGTTTTGAAAAGGATGATAATTTCTGGGCAAATGAGAGGTTTTTTGAAGCAGAGTGTTTTGAAGATGAAGGTTATTTGGAATTGGGATTTGAAGGAATTCTTCAATAGATATATAGGATTTGATGCATGAAAAATTGTATTGATGAAGAAATTGATGGTTGAGATTAAACAACCAACTAAATCGGGTATATGAAAGGACGATTTCACAAATATTACGCCGCCAATTTAACCTTATTGGTGATTAATTAACAGTGCAATTAATTACTGTTCCTACTGCACCATTGACTTTCTTCGAGTATTTCAAAGGTCCAGCCCAAATATTCCTTCAGGTGTTATGTTATTTATTGCCAATGATTACTGAGATTCAGTTAGACAATAAATGAGTTGCATGAGTCAATACTTCTCCAGAATAATTTTCTCCATCAGTCTTACTGAGTTTTGACCTTGATAAAATGTCGGATGATATCTTGAGTATCGAAAGCGAGGTCGATAATAATCTTGAAATCTTGAGAAAGATCGAAGATAGTCTTCGAGTACTTAAAGGGTTCAAGATGATCTTGAAAAATTGAAACGATTTCGATAATATCGAGTCTTGATCTTCGTGGATATCTGAGTTTTCCAAGACTCAGAGTTCAGCACTTTCAATTTTATCCTGAGTTCCTCAGTAAAATCTTGAGAAAACTTCATGCATCTGAAAACCTTCAATTTTTCAGATTTGTTTTATACACCTGGATCCAACATACCTAATTCAACTGATAGTTACTAAAGTCTTGATTCAGCCAAAGGTTTAGTCAAGATATTAACTCTCTGTTTATCAGTTTGAATTTTCTCCATCCTGATGTCTTTCTTCTCAACATGATCTCTGATGAAGTGATGTCTGATATCAACATGCTTACATCTGGTGTGCAATACCGGATTTTGTGTAATAGCAATTGCACTATTATTATCACAAAATATAGGTACTTCATTGGCTATAATCTTATAATCCCTCAATTGTTGTCTGAGCCAAAGAATCTGTGCACAACAACTTCCTACAGCCATGTATTCAAATTTCATGAAGAAGAATCGTGTTGCTCGAGGTTTGTTTCTTTGAAAACCATGATATCAGTTTACTTCCAAGAAATTGACAAGTTCCTGTGGTAGACTTCCTGTCAATTCTACATCCTCCATAATCAGCATCTGAATAACCAGTTAATTCAAGGTTATCATCAGCTGGATACCATAATCCTCTATTCACAGTGCCTTTAAGATATTTCAGAATCTTTTTGGCAGCCTCCATGTGACTAGCCTTAGGATTAGCTTGGTATCTTGCACATATCCCAACAACAAATGTTATATCATGCATACTTGCTGTGAGATATAACAGTGATCCAATGATCCCTCTATAATCAGTGTGATTTACTGATTTTCCTTCAGGATCAGGATCCATCTTGTAGTTAGTATTCATAGGAATTCTAACTGCATTGCAATTCTGTACATCATACTTTGCAATCAGATCTCAGGTGTATTTTGCTTGATTGATGAAAATTCCTTCCTTAGTCTGTTTCACCTGAAGTCCAAGAAAGAAATTCATCTCCCCCATCATTAACATCTCAAACTTTCCTTTCATCAGGGTAGAAAACTTTTCACACAACTGATGATTTGAACATTCAAATATGATGTCATCTACATAAATCTGAACAAGTAAGATATCTTTCCCATCTTCTATCCTGAACAGAGTTCTATCAACAGTTCCTTTGATAAAATCATGGTCAGTAAGAAACTGAGAAAGGGTATCATACCATGCTCGGGGTGCTTCCTTAAGACCATACAAGGCTTTCCTGAGCCTGTAAACTTGGTCATTCTGTCTGAAACCAGGAGGATGTTCCACATAAACCTCTTCCTTAAGCACACCATTCAGAAATGCACTTTTCACGTCCATTTGATAGACTGTGAATTTCATGTGGGTAGCTTATGCAAGAAACAATCTGATGGCTTCTAGTCTTGCAACAGGTGCAAAGGTTTCATCATAATCCAAGCCTTCTTCTTGGGAATAATCTTGTGAAACTAGCCTTGCCTTGTTTCTCACAATGTTGTTGTTTTCATCTCTCTTATTCTTGAACACCCACTTAGTTCCAATCACATTGTGCCTCTTAGGTCTATCCACTAGCTCCCGAACTTCATTCCTAGAGAACTGATTCAGCTCTTCTTGCATAGCAGTAATCCAAAATGAATCTTGTAGAGCTTCTTCAATCTTATTAGGTTCTTTTTCAGATAGGAAGCAGCAGAATAAAGCACTTTCTCCATGGAACCTTCTTATTTTGACACCATCTAATAGATCACCCACAATCTGATTTATAGGATGACTATCCAACCATTTTCTCCTGGATGTTCCCCCTTCAATAGTATCCTCAACATCAGAAATGAGGTTCAGGTAGTTCATTAAATTCAGGGAACAACAGAAAAGGAGAAATGAAATCATCTTCCTCAGGGGAAATTCCATTCAGAACATTGTCAGGGACATTTGTTCCCCTTTGGTTGATAGATTCCGAGTTTGCCTCAGCTGTGACCACATCTTCATCGGCATTACATACCTGAGTCTGAACTGTTGTATGTTCAGATTGGTCAGCTTCAGTGTGTTGGCTTTCCTTCAGTGGAGAATTTCCATCCCGAGTCTCACCATCCTGAGTTTTTCCATCCTGAACTTCTTTGTCTGAGTCTGATTCACTCCATTCATAAAAAGTGACTGACTTCTTCTTTTCAGGTTCAGAGGATGTTTTATCATTCTTTTTCAGACTAAGTCTGGTGATTCTCTTGATCAGTTCTCCTGAGTCATGTTCCTGTTTCTTCTGAACATAAGTAGATTCATCAAAAATAACATGAGGTGTTTCTTCCACAATAAGAGTCCTACAGTTGTAAACTCTGAAGGCTTTACTGACTTCAAGTATCCTAAGAATATCCCTTCATTAGCTTTGCTATCAAAAGTTTTCAACTGATCTTTACCATTATTGTGTATGAAACACTTGCAACCAAACACATGAAAGAAAGAAACAAGAGGCTTCCTTTCATTCCATAGCTCATATGGAGTTTTTACTTGGTTCTTGGTCAGCATGGATCTGTTCTGAGAATAGCATGCAGTGTTGATAGCTTCAACCCAAAATCTCTTAGGAATATCAGCTTCAACAATCATTGTCCTTGCAGCTTCTTTCAGAGTCCTATTTCTTCTTTCAGCAACACCATTCTGTTGTGGGGTCCTTGTAGCTGATGTTTCATGAGTTATTCCATTTGCTACACAATAATCAGATATAATATGATTGATAAACTCAGTTCCTTTATCTGATTTGATTTTGACCACACTCAAATTCTTTCCAGTACTGAGCCTTTTCAGTAGTTCAGGCAGTTTTGTCTGAGTCTCTTTCTTACTGAGTAAGAATATGACCCATGTGTATCTAGAGTAGTCATCAACTACCATAAGTGTGTATTTTCTGCCATTAGTGCTCACAGGTGTTACTGGACCAAAGAGATCCATATGTAACAGCTGTAGTATTCTTTCAGTAGAAACATCTACTTTGCTTTTGAAAGATGCTCTGATTTGTTTTCCTTTCTGACCAGCATCACATACATGTTCTTTACTGAACACTTCATTAGGTAACCCCCTCACAAGTGCTAATCTTGCAAGTTTGTTCAGGGTTTTGAAGTTTAAGTGATTCATTCTTTCGTGCCACAACCAACTGGTATCAGTGGAACTTTTTGCAACCAAACATGTATCTTTAGGAGTAGAACTCCAATCAGCAAGATACATATTTCCTTTTCTAGTACCAGTCAGTAGAATTTTCTATGAAGTATTGTCTTTCACATAACATAAGTTCTTTGAGAACTCAACATTGAATCCTTTGTCACAGAATTGACTGATAGAAAGCAAGTTATGCTTTAGACCAGACACATATGAAACACCATGGATATGAACAGAGTCAACTTCAAGAGTTCCATATCCTTCAGTTTGTCCTTTGGAATTGTCTTCAAATGTGATCTGAGGGCTTTTTTGCTCAACATAGTCAGTGATTAGTTGCTTATATCCTGTCATATGTCTTGAACATCCACTATCCAGATACCATACAGCAGGAGCCAATTCATTTCCACTCATCAGTGCAATGTTGTATTCATTCAACTCAGTGCCCTTTTCCTTCACCTGAAAAACAGATCAGTTCTTAGGTACCCATTTGGTGTAGGGTCCTACCAGGTTAGCTGTACCTTTTGGAACCCAAATCTGCCTAACAACTCTAATTAATTTAGAGTGGCTGATTTGTCTCCCATAAACATCTACATACACATTCACCACCCTAGGTGCCTTGACAGTATCCTATGTATGAGTGCCAGCCTTAGCATGAACATGAACCTTAGAGTTCATCTTGGGCTTTTGTTCAAGTGTCTTGGCTTTTGTGCAGCTGGTCTTTTCTCTGCTGACTTGGGTTCAGGAAACCTTTACCCTTAGGCAAGTGGAGTTTAGGTTGCCTGTACTAAAATTGGGGTCTTTCAGTAATTTGAGGACTTGGTCTTTTCAGTTGAGAATATCTCTGCTTAGTGTTTCTCTTCTAAAAATCATCGATGGTTCAAGTCTTGAGATCTCTTCAAAGTTGGTATTCTTAGCCTGAGGCTTTGAAGTACTGGCCTGAAGATTTCCTAGTGAGTGGTCAGGTTTTCTAGCCTTTTCCCGAGGTCTGGGCTTTCTTCCCTGAACCTTCAGTTTTTCTGAAACCATAGGTCCTTTACCCTTGTATAAAACTCTGGGCAGTTCTTCAGTAAGAAGATTAGGTGCTGTTGGGAAATTTATAGTTTTGATGAAAGTTCCAAAAACACATGTAATAGGACCAGTCAGACCTGTTAGCTGACTGATGTTTATATTACCTGCTCTAGGAGACCAGTTGATATCCGATAGGCCAGAATGCAAGATAAGAATAGAAGATCAGATCGTTCTGATCTGGTCAGATATCTCAGCTAAAGTCATAAAGATCAAACTCAATACTCAAGATCGGACGGAAGACCTACATCGGTCGAAGTCCGCTAGTTGAAGCTAAGTCAACCGCACCCAAGACTCTATCGGTAGATCGATTCGGGCCAGATCGACAAAGTCACCACCAGTGAAATCTGATGTTTCACCTAATCATACGTCGATGATCTGAACAAGAAGAATGTCAAGCTTAGTTGGAAGAACAACACTGAAAAGTGAGTCTGCTATCCAATAAGAACAAGACACGTATGATCGGAGCCGGCAATTGCGGGATTTGATGCTACCTCTCTGTAACAGCTACAAAATATAAATTCACGCTTTTGGCCATGCCGTTCCTGAAGCTCGTCACATCAAGCCTGCAAACCTACCTAATATAGCCTGAAATTCAAATTGCTCTCCAACGGCTCTTTGATTTCAAGGTCTATAAATATGGGATCACACTTCAGAGTGAAAAAAAAAACAACGGAAACGCTGAATAATCAAGAAGCTCAAGCTAATATCAAATTTCCGCACAAGAACACGAACAACAAGATTAATTTTTATTAAGTGTTCATCCCATAAGTTCTTAGCATATAAATCTTTTCATCTAGCTGTTAGGCTGCTTATACGCAAGAAAAGATTTCATAGTTGGAACCAAAAATAATCTTACCCAAACCCCCAAGTTAGGTTAAGTTGTTTAGCAAGATTTCAGACTAGGGTTTCTAGTTCTGATCTCTGGGATCGGTTGAGTGTGAACTCCTTAAACATCTAGCTAGTGTACTGTGTTGGACTTACACATAAAACAAAGTCCAGTTGGTTAAGTAGGTGCCCCTTGTGATAGGGAAGAGTGGACGTAGGACTGGTTTGTCCGAACCACTATAAATCTTGTGTGCCTTTACCGCTTTGATTAACTGATTACACAATCGCACACAACCTTTAAAGCGCATACATATTCCAAGTTGAGATCAGTTAGCACCAAGCTTCTGATCTGATCAAACTTGACACTTCAGTCAACTGATTAAAAGATTAACTTTGGAATCTGATTTATCAAAACTGGTTTTTCACACGGGTAAAACTTAAGCTTCCGCACACATCAGTTAAACTGATAGTTACCGAATTGATCTGCCTTCAGGCGATCAGTAAGTTGGTTATCATCCCAAACTGATTCACTCACACTCGATCAAAGTTAATCGCCTCACACCGATTTGCACAAAAAGTTTTAGAAGTCTATTCACCCTTCCCCTCTAGACTTCTGCCCTCACAAAACCCGTTCGGGACCTACAAGTGGTATCAGAGCGGTTGGTTCTACAGACCACTGACTCTGTGTATCATCGATTCTTGAGGAAGAATCTTTGTGGTCAACTGAACTGATCTTGAAAAACCGTTTTTTTTTAAAACTCATTCATTTTCCAAAATCACTCAGCATGGATAACACCTCAGGTATGTATCATGATCTGCCGAAGTTCTCAATCGATGAGTATGCAGATTGGGCCATATATATGTCCAACCATCTAGGTTCGATAAGCGGCAGAATGATGGAAGTCATCGAAAGAGGACCCATCATCATTTATTACGACAACCCTGCAGTCGGAGGAGATCCAGACTTTGCACCGGGAAGTCTTGTACGTAAAAGCCTAGCCTTGATGGATGCAGAGGAAAGGAAACTGCATACTCTAGATACTATCGCAAGGCATATTATCATGAAAACCATGGATAAGGTCACCAAGGAAAAGATTAAGTATCTCAAATCTGCGAAAGCAATGTGGGATACTCTGGCTGAAATATGCGAGGGAAATGAACAGATAAAAGACAGCCGTCTACAAGCCGAACTGGTAAAGTTCGAAAAATTGAAGATGCTGCCCAACGAAACCATCAACGAACTCGATGGAAGGATTACGATGTCAATAAACAAGCTTCGAGAACTTGGTAGAGAGATGTCTGATAAAGATATCAACTTCAAAATTTTAAGGTCTCTCACCAAGAAATGGGACATGAAGGTCACGGTAATCAAGGATTGCCAAGACATTTCAAAAATGAAGCCAAGTAGCTTGTTCTTGAGCCTTAAAGCTCACGAGTTCGATTTGATTGAAAGAGGACAAGCTGATGAAGATGAGGTGCCCGCTGAAGCCTCAACTTCAAAATCAGTTGCTTTTAAGGCAACCAGCAGCAGAACGAAGCCCAACAAACCTGTTGGGAATATAATGAGTCAGGCAGAACAAATCGCTCTGCTTACCAGGAAGCTTGAGAAGTCGAACGTCCAATTTGGTAAGTATCGAAGATTTTATAAGGACTATCAACATAGCCGAGGGAGAGATAGGAGATCAGCCAACAGATCTCCAGAAAGAACCAGATCTGATGATCGGAGGGATCACAGAGATGAAAGGAAAAGAGATAATCAGACTGAGGAAGGAAGAGATAACCAATCGCATGAAGAAGCTCAAACTACTATCGAAAAGGGAAGTCACCGATAGGTCATACAGACCGAGTGATTCACCGGAAGGAAAGGTTCGTGGATCAAGGAGCGTGCTTCAACCGTGAAAAGCCAGTCACTATAGCGCAGACGCCTGGACTGACGCCAAGAGAAAGGGAAGAAAAGAGGAACAAAAAGAGAGCAACGTTATAGGGACGTAAGAGCCATGGTTGCTTGTCGTCGAGAATCGACGATTCCTATCCCCCCGAGGACTCTGGATACTCCTCTCAGAGAAGACTTCGCCGACAAGAAGTCTTTGTTGACTTCTATGAAAATGAAGATCGATATTCTCTTGAGACGATGATGAGATCTCGCGATGGCCGGGAGGACCAATCTGAGGTAACCTCCAAACTCGCTTGCTTCGCTTCTACACCTGCTGGGGAGATTGACCTGCAACTCTACTCTGAGCAATTGCTTGAGGATCTCTCCAATGCAGTAGACACTTATGCTATAGTGGAAGCTGAAAATGACAAGCTAAGAATTAGAAATAATCAGCTTGCTAAGGAGAATGATCTCGAAAAAGCCTCAAACTTAAATCTGCTTTGAAACCGCTTTCGAAGGCAACTGAGGAATGTAACATTCTGAAAGTTAAGGCTTCTGATCAGGAGAAGCAGATCAAAGATCAGCTGGATATTAACAAACAGCAAGCTGATGATTTCAAACTTCTTCAAGCAAAATTTGATGAGCTATTCCGAATGCATGAAAGTCTGAAATCATCTGAGGATAATCTGCATAAGAAAATAGAGGTTTTAACAAAATCATCTAAAACTGTTCAAGACATGAACACCTATTTTCGAACAACGATTAATAAGAAGGGACTTGGCTATGAGAACCCTTCTACATCCTCAAAAGCCCCGGCTGATTCATCTCAAAAAGGTGTAATCAGACGAGTTTCTGACATAGATACACCAAAAGCCAAACATGTATCTAATAAGGGAAAAAGACCGGTTGAGCAGGTAAGGCAGGTGCCTAACCAGAAGGGAAACAGAAATGGACCCCAACTGGTAAAGCATCAGCCGAGGAATCAACAGAAGAACCCAGTTCTTCTGAAGAGACCTCAACCTGATCAACAGATCAGGAATCAGAAAAGATAACCTGTAAAAGGGAAGTCTAATCTGAGACCCAATCAAGGTCAGCTGCCTAATAAGCACGCTTTAGGTAAACTGCAAAAACCACCTATGCCAAAAAGATATGAATCTTTTGATGGTAGCAGTCGTACCTACCCCTATAATCAGAAATCTAGGGCTATCTGACTTTGAACCACATCGGATAAAAAAGAAGACAAACGAAAAAGATAAATCCCAAGTCTTCTAAGTCATCCAAGGTTCACACTAATAATCATACAAAACGAAAAGCATATAAAAAGAGACGTATGATTATGTTGACAGGTATGGGAGATAAATCAGGCCTTCTGATCTAACTGATCACAATAGAAGTGCTCTGTTTGTATGGATTCCCAAGACTAAACCTAACCCCTCAGGACCCAATCCAAAAGGGGTACCTAAAGCCCCGATTTGGGTCTGCAGGATCGCGTGGTCCCGCCAACAAAGGAGGTGTGCAAGCAACTATCCGGTACATCGATAGTGGATGTTCAAGGCACATGACAGAAGCAAGCCCCTCCTCAATTTCATACATAGAACGGAAAGGCTCAAGCGTGTACTCTTCGGTGATGATAACTTTGGTTATACCAAAGGATTCTAACCTTAGAGAATGATGATGTACAAGTAACCGGAGTCTCAGTATGTCAAGGGGTCCAAGCACAACCTATTATCGGTTTCTACATTCTCATGACAAACAGATTCAAAGTTGAATTCTCGATTGATCAATGCACTATCAAGAATCGAGCCACTCAAATGTTTTTGCTAACCGGTTCAAGGAAAGGGACGATCTACACATAGATTGAACAAATTTGCCCAAGAAACGCATGCCCCGATTGTCAAGAGTTCCAAAAGTAGCGATTGACTCTCGCACAAAAGAATGAGCCATCCCGAACTTTAAAACTCTTAATAAGATAGCAAGGATGTCTCTAGTGGAAGGACTTCCGAATGAAGTATTTTCAAAGGATCGGACATGTCTTGCATGTCGGAAGGAAAAACAGTCAAAGCTTCATTCAAGGAATTCCCCGACCGGCATCCAAAGCAGATCTCGTACCGCTTCATATGGATCTATTTGGACCCGCACACCAAAGAAGTCTCAACGGACGAAAATATACTCTCGTAATCGTGGATGACTATTCCAAGTTTACGGGTTATATTCTTACATAAGAAGAATGAGACGACAAAACGAAGATACCCGAAATTGCTAAAAAGATTACAAAATGAGAAGGGTGTCGGTAGTAGTAAAAATCGACGATATAAAGGTACATAATTTCGAACTCTTTTATTACCGATTTTTGCTCTAAGTTTGGTATACAAACATGAAACATCACCGCAAGGACGCCACAACAAAATGGAGTAGCGAGAATCGGAGGAACAGAACTCTCAAAGAAGTTTCGCCGCACGATGTTAAATTTAACATGCAATACCAAGCCGTTTTCAAGGTAAGCAATCAACACTTTGCATGCCATACTCGTAATGATGTCTTCCGACTAAGGCTCACTACAAAACACCCTATGAACTGTGGAAGGACGAAAAAACCTCGTGTCTCTTACTTCCATGTTTTTGGGTGTAAGTGTTTCATACACAACAATTGGAAGAGTCGGTTGAAAACCTTTGAGGCCAAGTCGATGAGGGTATATTCTTAGGATATTCCTCATCTAGCAAGGCTTTCGTGGTTTACAACATTTAACTCTACTTGTGGAAGAAACACCCCATGTAGTCTTTGATGAAGCATCTTCCGAACAAGAGAAATCGCCTCGAAACAAGATGTGCACTGATCAACAAGTACCGATGCTCGAGAAAATGGATCACCTAATGATCAAGGAAAAAGAATCGAAACCGTAATAAAGATACATTCCAGATCTAGCTGATTCACCGGATCATTCAGATCCTAAGGTACACTAAAAACTGTTTGTGAAGAAGTCGACATGGTGAGACAAGATCAACTTAACCATCCGGTTCGGGGGAACATCCGGTTCCCACGAGCAGTATCGACACATGATGAGTCCAACATCACCGAGACTTGTTCTTATCAAGTGGATCATAACTCGCACCACTCCCAATCGCTAGTAATGAAATTTTATCGAAACGGACGATGTTCTCCAAACCGACGCCAAATCGTAATTGTAAGGACTCGATAACCAAATATCTAACCGATCTCGATAATCGGAGACCCATCCGATAAAGTTAAAACTAGACATCGATTGGTGAAAGTGCCATGTATTGTCAAGTATCTCCGCCTATGAAGGAACTAACAACAATAGAGGAAGCTCTACAAGACACAAGCCGGATTCTAGCCATGCGGGGAGGAGCCGGAACAAATTCGAGAGAAATCAAGTTTGGGAACTAGTGGATGCGGACTAAGTCATCAAGACGTTATTGGCACGAAGTGGGTATTCAAGAACAAGAGAGATGAGAAAAACGTCATCACCAGAAATAAGGCAAGACTTGTTGCTAAGGGGTATTCACAATCAGAAGGAATTGATTATGATGAGACCTTTGCACCGATCGCCGCTTAAAGCCATTCGGTTGCTTTACGCATATGCTTCTCACATAGGGTTCATCGTGTATCGATGGGGCGTAAAGAGTGCTTTCTTAAACGGGGTACTAGCAGAGGAAGTTTATGTCGAACAACCTCCAGGCTTTGAAAAGGGCAACCAGGTGTACCGTCTAAGAAAAGCTCTCTATGGCCTGAAATAGGCTCCTTGAGCTTGGTATGATACACTCTCTCAGTTCTTGATCGAAAGTGGGTTCACTAAAGGAACAGTGGACAGAACCTTATTCAGAATAGAAGATGGAAAAGATATTCTGATGGTTCAGATTTACATGGACGACATCATCTTCGGATCTCCCAACAAAAGTCTATGTGAAAGATTCAGCAAACTGATGCAAGGGAAATTCAAGATGTCCATGATGGGTCAGATGAATTACTTTCTGGGTCTTCAAGTGAAGCAAAGTACATAAGGGATATTCATCTGCCAAGCAAAGTACACTAGGAATTTATTGGCTAAGTTTGGAGTTCAAAATTGTAAGGAAGCCAAAATTCCTATGATGACTGGATTCAAGATGGATCCAGATGAGGATGGTCAGAAAACAAATCAGAAGGAATATAGGGCTCTCATTGGATCTCTACTATACCCGACCGCCAAAGGACCGAGATATAACCTTCGCAGAGGGTGTATGTGCGATTTCGTGCAAATCCAATGATAAGTCACCTAGAAAGCGACTAAGCGGATTCTTAAGTATCTGAAGGGCGATAAACCTTGGTTTATTTTACCCATCGATGATAATCTAGAGCTTAGTGGGTATTCTCGATTACGATTATGGAGGTTGCAAGATTGATGAAAAAATCCACCTCGAGAACTTGTCGGTTCTTAGGAAGTAAACCGATCTCGTGGTTTTCAAAGAAGCAGACATCAGTTGCAACATCTACTACTGAAGCGTAATATATGGTCGCAGGAAGTCGTTGTTCCCCAACCGCTCGGCTTAGTCGGCCGGTGAGGATTATAACATTGAAACTAAGAATGTACCTATTTTCTACGTGATGATAATAGTCTTTATGCAATCACTTTCGTAATCATGTTCTACATACAAGATGCAAGCATGTGGATGTCGTGCACCATTTTATAAGAGATCATGTTGAAAAGAAGAATATTAGAATGGAAAAGATTCATACTGATATACAGAAAGCTGATATTCTAACCAAGCCACTAGCCGAGATCGATTCGAGAATTATGCAATGAGCTAGGGCTTCGGATCTTGGAGAAAATGCACCTAAAATGTTTGATGGAATGATCTCCGAAACCACCGGGTAAGAAACTAATCGGTTCAAGTGAAATCGGTTGAATTTGGTATCTCAATCGATCGGAAGATCGATCAAGGAACCGATATGAGAAGGTATTGATCGATTTAAAGTTTATCGATTAAATGAACCGATCGTTTAAAGGATTATCTGATTAAATATGTTCAGTTATACTTTGTAAGTCGATTAAGCTGAAATTCAACAAGATTCACAAGTGGTATTCACAAGATTAAAGCTTAAAATCGCATAAGGATACAGGAATTTTACACAACAATGAAATAACAGAAATTTTCATTGATAAAGACCCGAAGGTCAGGTTACATTACAAGATACAAGTACAAGAGGACCCGAGGTCAAGACATAAACCCTAAACCCTAAACCCCGAAAACCTTAACACTAAACCCTCATCCTAACCCTTGAAGAAGTGGAGAGAGATTTTAAATCGATGCTCTCATTTTCCCCCACTTAACAAGGGGGTGAGAGAGGCTTTAAAATAATCCTAAGCCGATCATTTAAAAACCAAGGGAGCGAGAGCGGCGTTGATAGGATTTTTAAGCCAGGAGCCCTAAGAAAGAGTCAGTGGGCTCTCCAGCTGTTAAATGGTGAGTTGATATACGGGCATCAGCTGTTGTCTGATGCAGACCGTACATCAAACTCATGTTCATTTTCAGACTGAGTCTGTTGATGCGGGTTACGTCATCTCGATAGACACACAAGGTGCATACGGTTAGGAGAAGTGTCTTCTCGATTATGATAGCGAACCGCCCGCCTCGGTGGTAGAAAGCTTAACAACGATTGTATGTGAAATCTTTGATGATGACAAAGACAGTGATAAGGGACACACATGGATGATTTGAGAAGCTGAAATCATTGAAAAAGGGGTAAAAGTGTTTGACGGAAGTTTAACCATAAATAAGGGTTCACCAGGATACATGATTCTACAAAGAAGATAAGTATGGTGATTGGGTTATGTTGTGTAAAACAATTGGTCCAATTTATAGAGACCAAGCAAGGGTGCAAATGCAAATTCGAGTTCTCAAAACCTTTTAGAAATCAAGCACCAAAAGGACAAATAAGTGTAGAAATCACGCCGATCGATAATTGGAGAAATTTACTACGGATTGACATATCGAAAGATTCAGACGATAATTACGCATGTCAAATCGCGCCAACTTAGGGAATAGAAGCTACTATTCTAGACTAAGTTTTGGAGGTAACACTTATCCCAAGAATTGGCTTGATCTGAGAAGAATCAGATTAGGTCAACTAAAATCTGACTACATACTGGTCGATCGATGAGGGAGATCACCGAGCTTGAAACTCCAACAAATCGATACATCGGTCTATGGGAAAATGTAAATATCGGTTGAAGGGAACTTCAACCGATCAAGGAGGATCGAAGGAAATCGACGATTCAAGGAAGATCAGTTGAGCTTGAAACTTCAACAAATCGATGCAAGTGAAGAAGATCGCTTAAAAGGATCGGTTAGGAAATTTTAAGGCTTAGGCAGAATACTAAGATCAACAAGTGAAATCAACATGGACAAGTGGTATTGACCGATTACAATATCACCAACCGAGATCGCCTTTTTCTTTTCTCTTGTTCTTTGCTTATTTATCGGATCTTATCGATATTATTTGCCTTCTCGCACCCATTATCCTTGTGACGTATTCCCCGCAAATCATTTAATGCGGACGTGGGGAACATGTATTAACCGCTACTAAATGTGCTTTTAAATCCAAAAGGTTTTTTTAGACGCGTTTTTTTCCCGACCTACGATCAAAACCGCTTAACTGGAGCATTTAATCTTTTCAAACGGTTGATCTTCCAAATCTTGTCTTCTTTTTCCCTCCTCGTCTTTATAAAAATCATCAAAAACCCATACCGAGTTTTCCATTTCACAAACTTGCGATTTATTCTCCGAAAACTCCAGATTATTCTCTCTCAGATTCAAAGTGTTTTTCCTAAGTTTCAAAATCATCCTTCCGAAAAAAGCGAAATCGTAATTTATGTTTATTTGATGTATTTTTTTAAATCCATTGATCTTAAATGTTTTTATCCTGTTATGCTTTATTGTTTCTTGGTTTCCGCATATGTGATGTTCTTATATATATATGCACAACTTTAATCGGGTCCATCCCTTTGTAGATGGCCACCCACGGAATGGTAAAGATAATGTGCAATTATGCGGAACTGGCAACAAAGATTGTGGATGATAATTTAAATGCAGTTCAATATCACTTTCGGATCCTAATCCATGGAGGTTTAAAATTCTGCGAAAAGGTGCCTTGAGAAATTTTTATACGCTCAATTGCAATCCAAAGATGCAAAGATGAAGCATTAAAATTCCTAAGGAATTTAAGAGTGGATATGGACGTTCCGGGAAATGAACTGCTCTCGACAGTCAATGGAGAAGAAATCAGACTGACGAATGATGATATAACCCGTCTGTTCAGCCTACCAAAAGGACGGATCTCGCCTGCTCATTACAGGGAGAACGAAGATGAGCTGATCAGAAAAGAGCTCTTCAGAGAGGCTGACAAACATCATACGTCAGGTTTTGTCAGGCCAATGCTCAAGAGGAAATACCGATTGTTGTTTGACATATTGTCAAAAACAATTATGGGTATTGCATTCAGCCCAGATGCTCTTACATCCGTCAAAATGTACAGCATGGCTGCAATAATTGATGAAGCCAAGAACATCAATTGGCACGGGTTCCTGAAGGCCATTCTGCTCCAAGAACATGAGAAATTTGGAGTAAATGAACTGAGGCAGGTATATCTGAAGAAAAAGATCAGCAATCTCAACAAGGTTGCAGTTATTCTGAAAGATAAACTGCCTAATGCTGAATGGGAACAGATTGGACTGAAGTCCTATAAGGCCTTTCTCACAGCCACTTCAGCCATCTTTGGGCCACCAGACGATGATATGCGGCCAACCCCCCCAAAGTCAAAGAAAGGAAAAAGCAAGGAAGCAACTTCGTCTACACCAGATGCCCCCCAGAAGAAGAAAAGAAAACTGGTGAAGGCCCAGGAGAAGAGGCCGAAGAAGGCGAAGCAAGCCTCCATGACTCTGATGCTTGAAGATGAGTCAGATGAAGAAAGAGCGCCAGATCAGTCTGTTGCAACACAAAAATCAGGTGAAAAATCAGACGGGCAGGCTTCTCAAGCTGAGAGCTCGCCAGATCATTCTGAGGAAGAAGCACAAGCCGATCGATCTCCTTCTCCTCAAGCTCGAGCTGATTCACCACTCAGACTAATGGCTGCTGAGCATGTCTCTCCTATTCTTCCACCCTGCCCGAACTCCCCTAAATCGTCACAACCGTAAAAGCTTACCGATGTGGAACTGTAAGACTCGCTTCCACAAAGAGAAACCTATGCAGTCGAACCGATCACCAACTTCCGCCACTCAAGCACAACCGTAACCTTCCACATCTCATCAAGTCAATGCGACAGACAATTCCCGAGTCCGTATCAACAAAGATCATAACGGGAAATTGATCGTAATGCGAATCGAAAAGAGAAATTGATGAGTTGATCCGTAATCGGGTCGCCCATCCCGCCATAAGAGAGGAAGTTATGGAGATCCTCACCTGGAGAGATCTTCGATTAAAAAGCTTCTCAGACTTTATAATAATTATTGAACAGATGGGCGATGCGGATGAGTTTGTAGACTTCAATTTCGACATGAGGAAATCTGCTAAAGTGGGATCACCAAATGAAATGATAATCGCTAAATCCACAAAGCTCGATCCACGAAGAAGCTAGGGTTGCTTAACAGATTTAATCGAGATCATCGACAAAGCTCCTGAAGCAGATGCCATCATGAAGGATGCAGGAGCTGCCGATGATAGTGGAGTTGGTGCTGCAGTTCATGACCAACCACTGGAGGCACAAACAACTGAATCAGATCAAGTGACACCCAACATTCAAACATCACACGTCACTACTGATCAACTTCAGGAGATCAAATCTTGTCTCAAAGATCTCCTGAAAGAAGAAGTTGAGGGACTGATAGCTGATCAAAGGCAGATTGCCATCAAAGGAATAACAGATCAAAGGAATTGGCTATTTCCCGATTAGGGCAATCAAAGATCGGTTCTCCCAAATCAGGTCCATCAAGTCACCGAATCGATAAAGACCGTTGATGCCAAACTGACTCAGGTGGATCAACAACAAGTTTCTTTTCTGATGCTCACTGACAAGCTAGAATTGACAGAAGAGAAACTTGACAAACTGATTAAAACACTCTCTACTGCCATGGAATCTGTCAAGACTGAGCTGATATCGAAGATTCAAAATCTAACTGCTCAAACTCAAGGCATATCTGTTGCAGATCTCAACAGGGCGATCGCAGTCAACTTTGGTTCTCTGACCTCCCACCTCACTACTCTTTTTGATCAAACCAAAAAGGGGGAAGGACAGAATGAGAAACCAACTGACATAACAGGTGCAGGGACATCACAAACTCGGACTGCTGAAAAGATGTCCAAAGAGCAGGTAGCTGAAGAAGCCCGAAAAAGCCAAGAAGAAAGAAGGGCAGAAAAAATGGCAGAGGCAGAAAATCTGAAGAAGAAATTCAGATCGAGAGCGAAGAAAGGAAGGGCTGGAAAATCCGTACCAGAACCTAAGCTGCCAGCAAGAGTTGATGAGATCATCCCAAAAATTGTTGCGCATGCTAAGAAATTTGAGGAATGGAATAAGATCGAGAGGAATGGCTTCGATGCCTTTGTTCTTAATCTTGTTCCACAAGAAGAATCTCCTGAAGAAGAATTCCTCAACTGGTTAGAAAATAAATACCCGGATTTTCTGAAGTATCTGGAAAATGAGGCCAAACTTATCAATGTAAAAATAACTCGCCAAGAGTATGATCTGTTGGAGTACTCGAAGAAGGCAGATGGCTCATTTGACAGACTGGCATTTCAAAGATTCTATTTTGACATCCTGCGCAGAACGCACATAACTGATCCTCAAGGCAGATGATGATGTCAAATGGAAACTTTATCAGATTTTCAACGTACCTCAAGATCAAAGAGAGATGCCAGAAGGATACAAGCCTAAAGAGTGAAGAATCAGAAGACTACTCAGGATCAGCTGTTTTTCTTATTTACAAACTTTTCTGATGTAACATGTAATCAACATTTATTAATGAGAAAAGTTTATTTTCTGATCCTAAGACAAAGTCTCATTGTCTTCTGATTATATGCTCTTAACTGTTCTATTTTTTATCAATCAGATTTGGTTTCTCAAAGTGTTTTGGTTTCATCAAAAAGGGGAAATTGTTGGTAAATTTATAGTTTTGATGAAAGTTCCAAAACACACATGTAATAGGACCAAATCGGACACATTGGTGACCGATGTTTATATTACTTGCTCTAGGAGACCAGTTGATAATGATTGTATAGAACAACTGATGAAATAGATAGGTCACATATTGAGGGGGAAACTCAATATGTATAGGTCAGATCTGAAGACTCAAAGGACAGCTGATATCCGACAGGCCAGAATGCAAGACAAGAATAGAAGATCGATCGTTACGATCCGTCGATATCTCAAATAAAGTCATAAAGATCAAACTCAATACTCAAGAGATCGGACCGGAAGACCTACATAAGTCGAGTCCGCTAGTTGAAGCTAAGTCAACCGCACTCAAGACTTATCGTAGACCGATCGATTCGGCCAGATCGACCGTCACTCACCAGTGAAATCGATGTTTCACCTAATCATACGTCGATGATCTTAACAAGAAGAATGTCAAGCTTTAGTTGGAAGAACAACACTGAAAAGTGAGTCTGCTATCCAATAAGAACAAGACACGTATGATCGGAGCCGGCAATGGCGGATTTGATGCTACCTCTCTCAGAACGGCTACAAAATATAAATTCACGCTTTTGGCCATGCCGCCTCACGAAGCTTCGTCACATCAAGCACAAGAAACCTACCTAATATAGCCTGAAATTCAAATTGCTCTCCAACGGCTCTTTGATTTCAAGGTCTATAAATATGGGATCACACTTCAGAGTGAAAAAAAAACAACGGAAACGCTGAACAATCAAGAAGCTCAAGCTAATATCAAATTTCCGCACAAGAACACGAACAACAAGATTAATTTTTATTAAGTGTTCATCCCATAAGTTCTTAGCATAGAAATCTTTTCATCTAGCTGTTAGGCTGCTTATACGCAAGAAAAGATTTCATAGTTGGAACCAAAAACAATCTTACCCAAACCTCCAAATTAGGTTAAGTTGTTTAGCAAGATTTCAGACTAGGGTTTCTAGTTCTGATCTCTGGGATCGGTTGAGTGTGAACTCCTTAAACATCTAGCAGGTGTACTGTGTTGGACTTACACATAAAACAAAGTCCAGTTGGTTAAGTAGGTGCCCGTTGTGATAGGGAAGAGTGGACGTAGGACTGGTTTGTCCGAACCACTATAAATCTTGTGTGCCTTTTCCGCTTTGATTAACTGATTACACAATCGCACACAACCTTTAAAGCGCATACATATTCCAAGTTGAGATCAGTTAGCACCAAGCTTCTGATCTGATCAAACTTGACACTTCAGTCAACTGATTAGAAGATTAACTTTGGAATCTGATTTATCAAAACTGGTTTTTCACACGGGTAAAACTTAAGCTTCCGCACACATCAGTTAAACTGATAGTTACCGAACTGATCTGCCTTCAGGCGATCAGTAAGTTGGTTATCAGCCCAAACTGATTCACTCACACTCTGATCAGGTTAACTGTCCTCACACCTGATTTGCACAAAAGTTTTCAGAAGTCTATTCACCCCTCCCCTCTAGACTTCTGCCCTCACAAAACCCGTTCGGGACCTACAGGTGCCACTTGTTTAACAAAGCCAGTCTTGGTGCTACTAGAAGCAGCATTCAGAAGATCTTGTGAGGTTCCCCCTGGAATGTATCCAATCCAGCTTTTATAGTTGCAGGTCTTTGATAACTCTGAATTTCATCTATCACTTTAGATGCAGAATTCAATAGAGCTAACTTTCTCTGCGCACTATCCTCACATTTCTTTAAAGTTTCATGCTTCTCAAAGAGGTCATTGAACTCAGTTCTGATAAGCTGAATCTCCTCAGTGGATTTCTCTAATTTTCCATTCAGGATCTCTATCACCTTCTCTTTTTCTGAGAGTTGTACTTTCAGAACATCTAGTTCATCAGTAGTTCCCATCAATTGAGAAATGATCTCAGCATTTTTAGAGTCTTTCCACTTCAGATTCTCAGCAGTCAGTTTCTTGTTCTGCTCTTGAGTTTCAGTGAGCATTTCTTGTAACACAGAATAGTACTTCATAAGATTCTCAAATGAATCCATTAGGTCAAAGTTACTGTTTACAGTTGAACTTGAGAACTCATGTGCTTGTGTAGGAGCAACAACAGAGATAGAAGAATTTACCTCCTCTACACCCATAAGACAAATATCATCACTGTCACTATCTGAGAAAATCTCATCTGAGGAACTGGAACCTTCTTCAGAATGTTCTTCTTCCTCAGCAATGATAGCTTTCTTGCTGGAGAACTTCTTGTCTCTTTTGGCTTGTCTTTCCTTTCTTTCTTTAGCACTTAGCTCAGGACAGTCATATTGAAAGTGACCTTTCTTCTGACAGTTGTAGCATCTGTTGGCATCATCATCCTGATCACTTTCCTCCTTGGTCTTGGAGTCCTTTTTGGATGAAGATCCTTCAGCTTTCTGGTCCTTTCTTTTCTCAGTGTATCTGTCCTTAGCTTTTGAGTCTCTCTTCTACCTGTGATTCCTGTAATATTTCTTATATTTCCCATATCTGCTATTGAGTCTTTCAAACCTCCTTGCCATCAGTACTAGATTATCCTCCTGCTCATCCTGATTTTTGGCAAGTGAGTTCTCAGACTCTCTAGTCTTACAAGATTTATCTTTGTCTTTGAAAGCCACATTCTTGCTAGATGAAGAATCATCTTTGCTGTCAGCTTTCTTTGATTTCTTGTCAATCACAAACTCATAAGCTTTCAGTTCAGAGAAAACTTGTGGATATGGCATGGAATCAATATTTTTGGTGTTTTCAATCATCACATCATGTATATCCCATTTCTTAGATAATCCTCTAAGAATTTTTAGTACCACTTCTCTCTGTGGGTGTCTTTTCCCAAGAGCATTCAGATCATTCATGATGCTAGTGAATCTGACCTCAAGTTTGTCAATGGATTCACTTTCTTCCATTTCAAAGCTATCAAACTTTCCAATAGCAACAGCAAGTTTGTTTTCCTTAATATGATCTGTGCCTTGACACATAACAACAAGTGTGTCCCATATTTCTTTTACAGTTTCACAGTGAGAAATCATCCCCATAACACCATCATCAATAGTGCTATATAAAGTATCTTTAGCAATGTAGTCAAGATTGACTAACTTTCTCTCATTAGGAGTAAGTTGATCATCAGACTTTGGAAATTCATCTCTGGGATCATTTCTCTCAGTATCAGTGATCCTGGGATTCACAACAGTTAATTTGAATGGTCCTTCAGAAACCAATCTCCACATTCTTTCATGTTTTGAATACAGATGAGCCTGCATTCTCAATCTCCATAGATCATAGCTCTCAATAGAGAACATATGAAGTTTCTTAGAAGGCATGATGACTGAGCCTTGTAAGATATCAACAAATAGATCTGTTCAGTAGACCACCAGAGTGGTCAAGTTGAACCACTGCTCTGATACCACTTGTTGGTCTCGGTGCTAACGAGTCTCACACGTGTATGGGGGGGGGAATACACGTTTTCAGTGATTTTTAACAAAATTCTTTAACTGAGGTCAGATGGGTCAGGTTGTCCTGATGATTTGGCCCAGAGAAGTACAGATCGCCCTGAGTCAAAGTCTACTGAGACAATGATCCCGAAACTTTGAAGCAAATTAGCCCACCGAGCTTTGAGTTTTTTCGAGAGATCCCGAGTCGCTTGGATAAGATAACTATCTTATCAAACCCTCGATAGAGTTAGTTTAGTTTGGTAACTATCTGTTCTAGCTACTCAAGTGTGCGGAATGGTTGGCCCTAAATTTATACTCGTTTTTAGCTTTGCTAAAAATCTTCCTTTTAATGAAACAGTGATTAAGGTTGTAATCAGTTGATGCAAGTTTAGTGAATTGATTCCAACTGAATATCAGTGAATTATGCTTTCAGTGAAAGACATGCAACAAATAATAATGCAGTACAGAAAGCAAAACAACACAGTAATTACAGTGGTTCAGAGACTCAAGCTCCTACGTCCACTCTCTCTGACCTTCAGAGAAATTCCTTAACCACTTCCTAAAGCTTTCTGGCTGACTCACTGCAGCTTACTCACTTTTCTACCTTGAGTTTTCTGGCTGACTCACTGCAGCTTACTAACTCAAAAACACACAAGTGTTCAGACTCCCAAAAGTAGCTTACTAACTTCTTCTCTAGAGTTTTCTGGCTAACTCATTGTAGCTTACTAACTCTTTACAACTCCAACTCACCAACAAACACACTCAAACTACCTTACAAAGGGTTTGGGTTTCTGGTTGGTTTCCAACTAGGATGAGATATCCTTTACAATAAGAACAATGCAAAGGCTATGATATCTCTACTAAGCTTTGGATATATCTTATCAATCTAGGCTTAGTAAATGAGCTCTCTTCAATGTGAAACACTTGGGAAATTCTAGTTTTTTTGAGTGCTTCAATTTGCAATAATACGAATGTGCTCTTGAGTTGCTTTCAAATTTCCCATGACCTCTCAATGTAAAGGGTCACTAGTATTTATAGGCAACTTCACCAAGGTCACTCTTGAAAAACTATCCGTTGGAGGAGATAACGTCATGAGTTTCCTCTTATGGTGTTTGATGAACGACTATTTTTAGGGTTTGAATACTCCCTTGCATGTTTTAGGATATGCTTTCATGTAGCCAATCACCACTTCTTGTAGTCTGGAACATAGTATTACTGACATGCTTCAAATGTCCTCCTCTTTCGAAGGTCGATGAAAGTGCATGTTGTCTTCCTCTGATTGGTTCTTGTCTTCAGTAAATGTAGACAAACATAACGGCTCTTTTTGGTCAACCTCTCTGAGTGAGATAACCTTAAACAACACTTGGACTTAGTTCCTTTTGTTTGCATATGAATGTCTTGGGAAATATCTATTTTTCTGAATATTTGCGTTTTTCTCAGTTTTGTAGTCTTCAGGTAGATATTATTCAAAATTCGGAACATTCAGGTTATCTCGAGTATTCATATTTTCTTGAGTCTTCATAAATCACTTGTGTCTTCGGTGTCTTCGTGTCTTGATGTCTTCTCGAGTCTTGATGTCTTCTCGAGTCTTGATGTCTTACGAATCTTGATGTCATCATCGAGTCTTGATTTCTTCAAAGAACTTCTTCGAGACTTCGATTTACTTATCGAAGTCTTGATTTCTTGAAAACTTCTTCGAGACTTCGCCATTTATCGAGTCTTGATTTCTTGAAAACTTATTGAGTCTTCAGTTTCTTCAGAAACTTATTAAGTCTTCAGAATCTTCAAAATCTAACCTGATCTATATCTGCTGACTATACATGGTGCAGATAACATCCTGAACACTCTATACTGAAACCTGACTCAGTCTATCAAGATTATCTTGAACATGTCATACTCAGGGGTTTTGGGATCTAATCAAAATCTTCTTTATTAAATTCATCTTCCAACACCAATGCAGTTCTGACACGCTTCTTGTACACACAACTTTCGTACTCGTTTTGATCTAACCCATAAGACTTTATTACTTGACCAAAACATTGGTTCCAAGCTCTGGTTGCTTGTTTGAGTCCATAAATGGACTTCTTGAGCTTACAAACTAGGTGTTCATGGCCTTTTTCAATGAAGCCTTGGGGTTGTTGCATATAGATTTCCTCTTCAAGACTTCCGTTAAGGAAAGCCGTCTTGACATCCATTTGCCAGATTTCAAAGTCGAGATGCGCAGCAATCGACAAAAGAATTCAGATGGACTTGAGCATTGCTACAGGTGAAAAGGTTTCCTCATAGTCGATCCCTTCTTTCTGAGTATAACCTTTTGCCACAAGTCTTGCGTTGAAGGTTTCCACCTTCCCGTCCGGTCCTCTTTTCCTCTTGTATACCCACTTGCAGCCAATGGGTTTGACCCCATTAAGTGGTTCGACTAGCTCTCACACTCTATTATGATCCATAGAATCCATTGCTATTTGCCAAGAAACCTTATCCTTGTCTTAGATTGCCTAGTCGTAAGTCCATGGGTCTGATTCATCTTGACCGGGGACTAAGTCCGAGGACTCTTCTACCCCCATGAATCTCTCGGGTTGTCTTACAACCCTACCACTACGACGAGGTTCCGGTTGTGTAAGTGTGTCGTTTGGTATGTCATCTTGTACAGTTGGCACTGAGGTTAGCCCTCTTAGCTCATTTAAGGTAATCTCACTTCTAGGCTTTCTTTCGTTCATATAGTCTTCTTCCAAAAATCTAAAGTGGGTGCTTATTACCACCTTTTGATCTTCGGGACCATAGAACATACACCCTTTTGTTCCCTCGGGGTATCCTATAAACAACCTTAATTCTGATCGAGGATCCAATTTTCCGGCTTCCTTGTCCAACACATAGGCTGGACACCCCCAAATTCTCATGTGTCTCAAACTGGGCTTGCGCTCGGTCCACAATTCTTTGGGAGTTTTGGGAACCGATTTGGATGGCACCAAGTTCAGAATATAAGTCGTTGTTCCAAGGCATTACCCCAGAACGACTTGGGTAGATCCGCATAATTCATCATTGATCTAACCATTTCTAAAAGAGTTATGTTTCTTCGCTCTGCAACCCCGTTTTGTTGAGGGGTTCCGGGTGCAATTAGCTGGGATACAATCCCTACATCTGACAAGTAGTTCAAAAACTCATCGCTGAGGTACTCGCCTCCACGATCAGATCGTAGAGACTTGATACATTTTACCCTATGATTCTCTGCTTGAGCCTTAAATTGTTTGAATTTGTCAAAGGTCTCAGATTTATGCTTCATAAGGAAAATATAGTCGTACCTTGAGTAATCATCAATAAAGGTGACAAAATACTCATAACCTCCTCTTACTTTGATTGACATTGGACCACATACGTCTGTGTGAACGATTTCTAACACTTCTTTGGATCTGTTCCCCTTGGCTCCGAATGCCTTCTTGGTCATTTTACCCTCCAAACATGATTCGCAAGTTGGGATTGATTCAACCCGGAAAGACTCCAATGAACCATCTTCTACCAACCTTTGAATCCTTTTTAGATTAATATGTCCCAATCTGAGATGCCATAGAAGTGTCTCGTTCACGTCTTATGAACGTTTTCTTTTATCGGAAACAGTTTATATGTTATAGGATGCATTTCGTGAGTGGTGTGCACAATTAATTGTATAGAGATTATTCGACAACGTTCCATGACAGATAAATTTATCATAAAGAGAAATGGTAACAACTTTGTCAAAAGTAACCGAATATCCATTAAGGTAAAGTTTAGAAACCAAAATTAAATTCTTTCTAAAACTAGGAACGTAAAGAACATCTCTTAAAATTAAAACTCTGCCTTCAAAAGACAGGTGCACTTCTCCCACTGCTTCAGCTGCCACTCTCGCAACATCGCCCAGTGTGATGAGGATCTTACTCCCACTAAGTTGTCGGGTCCGCTTGAACCCCTGTAAAGTGAAACAAACATGATCAGTGGATCCCGTATCCACCACCCATAAATGGGAGGCATACGCCGCTAAACAAGTTTCAACAACTAGTGCGTGAGAATTACCTTTCTTTCCATTCTTAGAAGAATTGGAACAGGCCGCCCTCCAGTGTCCCACTCTGCCGCTCTCCAAAACTCTCCCCATGCTTGATTGCATGCTCTTATTCAATGTTTGAGTCTGCTTGGTTTATATTTCTTCTCTTTTCATCATTCTTACCACCAATTGACCTAGAATGAAGAGAAGATTTCTGTTTTCCCAAGTTCTTTTCCTCGCGCTCCATCTCACTTTCAACCAAAGTGAGAGCATTTACAAGATCATCCACTGTAAATCTAGTTCTTCCAATAGATACTTGAGATAGTGGTGATTATAACTCTTTGGTAAGGATTGGAGAATGAAATCAATCTTAGTCTTGAAATCACATTTTTCACCGAGGATCTCAAGCTCCTCAAAGAGCACCATAACCCTAAGAACGTGCTCCCTTGCAGTCATTCCTTTTTACATTTTTAATGTAGCCATTTCTTGCTTCACGCTTTGGACTGCCATAAGGGTCGGATGTGCAAACATCGCTTCGAGATTCTGCAAGATGTCTGCAGCTGACTCATATCCTTGGTGAAGGTGTTTCAACAAATCTGACAGATGTGCCAGAATTGTATCCTTCATCAATTCATTTGCCAGCTCCAATTTACCATATTGCATCTCGTCCCATATTTCGGCATCCTTAGCTTGTTTTTCGGGTTTTGGTGTATCAAGTACCCATTTGGATGGTGATGCGGCTAGGACAAGTTTTATTTTGTAAATCCAATCGATATAATTTTCACCAGTAAGCAAATTGTCTTTAAGTATATTGAACAGTCGATTAAAAGGTTGCGACATGCTAAACTGAAATAAATAACAATTTGTATAAGCACAAACATATCACAAGGTTCGATCACATGTATCATATTAAAATCTCAAAAAAATATGAACATGCATCATCCAACATCTCAAAACAGTTTAAATAAGCCACGTGGGGTGGGTCATTATTTAAACACATTCAAGCAGGTTACAAACAAGAAAACAGTTACAAACCTTTAATATCCAGATTAATATTTGGCTCCCACTTGACCAATATAAAATTGACAGGGACTTCGGGGAAGTATATGCATATCAATTTTATACCTAAGTAATAACCATGATTAAATACAAAATTATTATTTTGTTTTGAATGAGCCTCGTGGCAAGGGTCATCGTCGCCACTAATAACAACCCACAATCATCCTTTCGGAATTTATTCATGTGAAATCTATCTTTTGGCCGTCCTGTGGGGGGAATTTCTCCAAAAGAATCCACAAATAAATAAATCGTGGAGGTCAAAATTAATTCAATTTTATTATCTGGAATAAAATTGTCAATTAATTATTTAAACATACTTAGTAATTTTCGATGTTGAGATTTTTCAAAACATTTTCTCATGCAATGCATATTTAAAACATAATTTAAATAAGCATAAAATAATGTAAAATATCAAAACAAAAATTAAACACATTGGGCACATAAATTCAATTGTCACGGTTAATTTTGTCATGTATTGATCTTTAGAAATCGTCTTCATAGCCTTCATCGTTCGTCTCGAAAAGCTCCCACTCGACCACAACATTTTCTTTATAATGTCCTCCATGTAGGTCCGTAACGACGTCCGGCATTTGGCAGCTCATGGCCCGGAACAAGTATCGGCGTGCGCCCGTCAAGACGCCAAGATCTAAACCCGGCCATCCCCGCCCATCGCTTTCGATGCACTTCGGCAAGGGGCGGATCCGCCGCGCGCTATGAGCGCCGCCCGCCTTCGCCATGAAAGCCGCACAGAGTTAGCGCCCGACAAGGCTTTCTTGGCGTTTCCTTCGCCTCGTTTACTGGCGCTTCGGCCACGCCGGCTTGTGCCCGCGTGTGCGTCGCGCCTTCACCCTCTCGCGTGCTCGTGCGCATCTCCACACGTGCACACGCGCGGCGCACAAGACGCCACCCGGTCACGGGCGGTGCTCGGCCATTCTTCTTGCCTTCTCGACGCTTATGATCGCCCGAGCCTCTCGGCTAGCCACATGCGCCGCCTTTAGGACTTTGTGCCTTGGCCCGCGTATGTCCGGGCATTTGGTCGCCCGGTTTTAATTCTTCATCTTCGTTCTCGATCCGATTATAATTTATTTACAAAAAAAAAAAAACCTAGATCTAGACTAGTTTATTACGTTGATCAAATCAAACAAATCCCAATCTACTCGTGGATTTTCTCGTGAGGCAAAACAAATTCGAACGAATCGAATTAAAAACCACATTTTATATGCATGCATAAATTTAAACATTCATCAAATACCATGATAATTGGATACCTACAAAAAATATCTAGCAATTCTACTATCCAATTTCAAATTTAATGAAAATAAATTAAATTACAATTTAAAACTCAGAGCCCGAAACCGAGGCTCTGATACCAGTTGTTGGGGAATTAATTACACGGATCTATTCAGGTTGAATATTTAAATACAAATTTAATTATAAAAATTATTACTAGCATGAATTAATCATATATTAATTTAAATAATAATTCAACAACAAATCATGCATATAAACAGTTCACATAAATCCTAAGCATGCAGAATTGCTACGGGTTTACGTGAACTAACCTTTCGGAGTGACAACCATTGAGAAGATGAATCCCGTTCACACGAACACACCAAAAGACCTTCTCAAGTATTCCCTTATCCTCATTCAATAATTCGGTGGTAGGAACTCGAGAACAATTTAACAAAAGGGAAAAATAAAATTATGTTGCACCACCTTTGTGGATTTCTAATTTTTCCAACACATGGAATTGCACTTGGGGATGAAAATTCATACCCTATTTATAATACTAGGTGGTGGCCGATTTTTACCCTAGGAATAAGATGGAAAAATCTTTTTCTTGATCTCCAAGAAATCTTGAATATATCCAATATATTTTTTTCTCCATAATTAAAATATTCCATAAAAATCCCACCTCCTTATATTAAGGGGTTTTCGAAAATTTCCCATTAAATAGGAAAGAAATAGGATCTTTGACTTTTCTTGAATTTATGGAATAATCTTGTATTTCAAGAATACATATTCCATAAAATCTTTCAAAGAAAATCAAGAAAATCTTCTCTCTTTCTTCCTTTAATATTTTCGAAAATTTTGGAAAAAATAAGCAACAATAATTTATTTTATTTCAAACACCTTTTTCAGTTATTGGACATTATCTTTGGTCTACTTGAGGGGCCTTTAGGAGAATTAAGATTGGACCTTCCAATGGATCTTGAATTTCCAATATTGAGCCACAATATTATTCAAGCCCATAAATATTAATTAATCCCACTACATAATTAATATTGCACTATCCATCTTAACCCATATTACTGTTAATATGGCTCCCGGTTATTATTTCCCGTGTTTAAGATTATCTAGCCTATTAATTAATTCAAGCCACTGAAATAGTTTTCCATTAATTAATATCTTTTGTCCTTGGTCAAGGAGCGATTCAACATTATTATCCATACCGGAAACTAATTCCACTTGCAAGATTTGGTATGATAAATCTTATGAACCTCACAAGGGGCAAATCGAACAAGCATACTTACACACGATTCTTCGTATTAAATCTTAGCAATCGCATGTGACCAATAATATTGCCCAAGATATAAAGTATTGAATCTCCTTGATTCTCTACCCGTCATAAGTCAAAGCAATAATTACTAACCACACACGATCCTATTTAAGGGACGAAAATTAAGAAATAACGAACCACTGAGGTCTAATTCTTCCTAATTCAGTGCTGAAGAATTTATCCTCCTGTTGGTCCTATTCAGTGCATCAGTCATGCACTAGTGTAATCTCTTGGTCAAGACAAGCCAATCTGAGCCTTACACTTCAACATTTCACGATGGCTTGTTCATTTCCATCTTGGTCGTGAACAGTGTACTTTTAGTTACAAGGGACTGTTAATTTAATCTTCTGTGATTTGGTATCACTAAATTGACTACAATGTAATACGTATTATTTATTGAACAGTTATGTAGTAAATATATGTAACATTCAATGATATTTAAAACATCAGTGATAAATAATTTATTTCAGTAAATAAGACAGAAATTCAGTTTGGTTATACAAAGTAAAAACATACTTTCCAGTATAACCCCAACACTGACTGATCTGGTGAATCGTCAAGATCAAAGTTGGGAATATATACTGAAACGTGATCTGATTCCTTTTCTTTGATACTCAACTATCCATTTTCTGAGTATCAAGTACTTGTTGATCTGGTACGGCATGTTCTGAGGCAGGTTTCTCCTGTTGAGATGTTGACTCATCAAAGACCACATGAGGTGTCTCCTCCACAACTAGGGTTAACCTATTGAACACCCTGAAGGCCTTGCTGGTTGAGGAATATCCTAAGAATATACCCTCATCTGACTTAACTTCAAAGGTTTTCAACTGACTCTTCCCATTGTTGTGAATAAAACACTTGCACTAAAAAACATGGAAGTAAGAAAAATGAGGTTTTCTGCCCTTCCATAGTTCATATGGTGTTTTGAAGTGAATCTTAGTCAGAGAATATCTGTTTTTGAGTGTGACATGTAGTGTTAATTGCTTCTTCCCAGAAACGGTTTGGAGTTGCATGTTCAGCCAACATTGTGCGAGCAGCTTCTTTGAGTGTTCTGTTCCTCCTTTCTGCTACACCATTCTGTTGTGGCGTTCTAGCGGCTGATGTCTCATGTTGTATCCCAAACTCCTTGCAAAAATTAGATATGAAAGAATTCAAGAATCTTGTTCCCTTATCTGATCTGATCATTACAATACTAACACCTTTCTCATTTTGTAATCTCTTGAGGAGTTCAGGTATCTTAGTTGTAGTTTCATTTTTCTTATACAAGAATACAACCAAGTTAAACTTGGAATAATTATCCACAATCACTAGAGTGTATTTACGTCCGTGAAACTAAGTGGCGAAACTGGTCCAAAAAGATCAATGTGGAGCGGTTGCAATACTCTGCTGGATGATGGTGAAGGAATCCATTTGAATGAAGCCTTGACTTGTTTTCCCTTCTGACATGCGGCACATGTCTGATCCTTAGTGAAAACTTCATTCGGGAGCCCCTAAACCAATGACATCCTTGCTATCTTGTTAAGAGTTTTAAAGTTCAGATGACTCATCCTTTTCTGCCAGAGCCAACTGCTGCATTTGGAACTCTTAACAATAAGGCATGCATTACTTGGACAACTGTCCCAATCTGCAATGTAGATCGTTCTTTTTCTGAAACCAATCAGCAAAATTTATTGAGTAGCTCGATTCTTGATAGTGTACTGATCAGTCGAGAACTCAACATTGAACCCGTTGTCACAGAATTGTGAAATCGATAACAGGTTATGCTTTAAACCATCAACATACGAAACTCCAGAAACCGGTACATCATCATTGACTAAGGTTCCGAATCCTCTGGTAAAACTAAAGTTATCATCACCAAAGAGTACACATAGGCCTTCTTGTTCTACGTATGAACTGAGGAGATGTTTGTTGCCAGTCATGTGCCTTGAGCATCCACTATCGATGTACCAGATAGTTGCTTGTACACCTCCCTTATTGGCCAAACCCACGCGAAGCTGCAATCAAATCAGGCTTTAGATACCCAGTAGGATTGGGTCCTAAGGGGTTAGTGTTACCTTTCGGGATCCAAATAAATAGGGCACTTCTATGATAATCATCAAGATCAGAAGGTCTTATTTGTCTCCCATAAGCATCTACATAATCATAAGTCTCTTCATGTGTGTTCTGATCATTTTGAATTTGAGTGTAAGCCTTAGATGAGTCAGAAGACTTGGGATTTTTCTTGGTAACCTGTCTTCTTTTAATCTAGTGGGGCTCAGGTGCAGTTGTCCTAGGTTTCTGATTATAAGGGTTGGTACGACTGCTTCCATTAAAAGATTCATATCTCTTTTGCACAAATGGCTTTGGCAGGTTACCTTTTGCATGCCGGTTAGGCAGCTTGGACTGAGTTGACTGCAGCTGAGACTGTCCCTTGCCAGATGGTCCAGGCTAGTGTCTACTCTGCTGATTGGGCTGAGGTCTCTTCAGAAGAACTGGGTTCTTCTGTTGATTCCTCGACTGATGTCTGATTAGTTGGGGTCCATTTATGTTCCCTTTCTAATCAGGAATCTGTCTTGCCTGTTCAGCTGGTCCTTTACCCTTATCTGATACAGATTTAGCATAATTTGTATCTTTATCAGAAACTCGTTTGGTTACACTATTTTGATGTGGAACCAGACGGGACTCTTGAGGATCCAGAAGAGTTTTCATACCCAATACCCTGCCTATCAGTTGGCTTGCGATAGTAGTTGTTCAAGTTCTGAATATTTTTAGATGATTTGGTGAAAACTTCTACTTTCTTTCGCAAATTGTCCTCAATAGCTTTTAGATTCTCATGTATTCGGAAGAGTTCATCAAACTTAGCCTGAAGGACCTTGAGATCTTCAGCTTGTTTTAGGTTAAGAGCCTGCTGTTCTTTAACCAACTTTCCCTGATTAAAAGAGCTGACTTTCAGAAACTCAGTTCTGTTGTCGTCTTCTGAACAGTTTCAACTGATTTATGTTTAGCAGCTCTACTTGCCTTATTATCCTTGACAAGCCGAGCATTCATAGCCCTTAGGTTATCGTTCTCAACTTCCACACGTGTATAAGTATCTATTGAAACAGAGAGATCATCAAGCAATTGCTCATTGTAGAGCTGCAGGTCAATCTCTCCAGCAAGTGTGCTCAGCACAGCACGTATGGAAACAAAAAGCATAGAAGGTTTAGAGATTACCTCAGTTTGGTCAGCTTCTTTGGCCATCAGATGAGAAGTTCAGATCGTAGACATCTTCAGTAGTGGTCATCAGGCAGAAGTCCTCAACAGATGAATACCCGAAGTCATCTGAAGGCAGGTAGGAGTCATCGATACCTGATGTATCAGAACCATGGCTTTTCTGTCTCGGTACCATTGCTCTCTTCTATTTCGCTTTTCTTCTCTCTCCTTTGGAGTCGTCAGGACAATCAGCACTTTAGTGACCTGGTTTCTGACAATTGAAGCATACTCCGAGAATCTCCAGAATTTTTTCTATTGGGTGAGTCATTTCTCCGATAAGATCTGTCAGGAGATTTTCCAGTTTGCCTGTAATCAGAACCTCTTCGATCTGATCTATCATCTCGTCTGTCGTCCTTTCGATCATCTCTTTTCTCTTCTCTACGATTGTCTCTTCGATCATCTCTTTTGTCATCAAAATAATTTCTCTCTTGTGATCTATCGGTAGATCTCCTATCTCTTACTCTTCTGTTCTGATAGTCTCTATAGAACTTTCGATACTTTCCCATTTGAACATTCGATTGTTCATGTTTTCTGGTCAGCAAAGCAATCTGTTCAGCCTGACTGATGATGTTTCCAACTGGTTCACTAGACCGTGAACTGCTACTGGTTGCCTGAAATGTAACAACTTTTTTCATACTCGATGTAGCTTTAGCAGGAACTTCATCATCTTCTTGTCCTCTTGCCATCAGATCAAATTCATGAGATTTCAGACTGAGGAATAGGTTTCTCGATTTTATTGTAGCAATATCTTGACAATCCTTAATCACAGTGACTTTCATATCCCATGCCTTGGTCAAGGACCTCAGAATCTTGTAGTTGATATCTTTGTCTGACATTACTCGTCCTAGATCACAAAGTTTGTCGACTCCTTGAGTAATCCTTCCATCAAGCTAGTTGATAGTCTCGTTCGATAGCATCTTAAGCTTATCAAATTTGACCAGTTCAGCTTTTAGTCTGCTGTCCTTAATCAGGTTGTTACCTTCGCAGATTTCAGCAAGAGTATCCCATACCTCTTTAGCAATTTTCAGATACTGTACCCATACCTCTCACGCGTCGTCTTGTCCAATGTTTTCATGATGAGATGTCTGGAAACTGTATCCAGATTGGACAACTTTCTTTCATCGGCGTCCATCAGAGAAAAAATCTTTCTGATCCTTGCTCCAGTAGGATGATCTGGATCACGATCAACTCCTTCACTTGGATTGGTGTAGTAGATGATGATTGGTCCTTGTTCAAGAACTTCCTCCATCATGTTTCTTATGACACCCAGATGGTCGCTCATGTATATTGTCCAGTCGGCATACTCATCGACAGAGAACTTGGGAAGATCATGGTTCATTCCTATAGTGTTATCCATGCTGACTATGTGATTTTATAAACAGATGAGTTTTAAAAATAGGTTTTTCAAGATCTGTTCAAGTGACCACAATGGTTCTTCCTCAAGAACCAATGATACTCAAAGCTAGTGGTCCGTAGAACCACTGCTCTAATACCACTGGTAGGTTCCTAACGGGTTTTAGTGAGGCAGAAGTCTAGAGGGGAGGGGTGAATAGACTTCTGAAACTTTTTCGTGAGATCAGATTTGAAAGCAAGTTTCCTGATCAGAGTGCGAGTGAATCAGTATGGACTGATATCCAACTTACTAATTGCTTGAGAGCAGATCCGTTCGGTGTCGATCAGCTTAACTGATTGTGCGGAAGATAAGGTTAACCCGTGTGAAAAAATGGTTTTTAAAATCAGATCCTAAGTTTTTTGAAAAACAAATCAGATAACGAAGTGCCAAACTGATCAGATCAGCTGCTTGATGCAAAACTGATCCATACTTAGAATATGCATGCAAGTTTGAATATCAGGTGTCTGTATAAGTGTAAAACAAATAAGGCACACAAGATTTATAGTGGTTCAGACAACTTGTCCTACGTCCACTCGTCCCTATCAGTAGGGACACCAACTAAACCAATTGGACTTAGATTAATGTGTTAGTCCAACACAATACAATAGATGTTTCAAGAGTTCTCACTCAACCAATCCCAGAAATCAAGACTAGAAACCATAGCTTGAGATCTTGCTAAAAAAAAATTAACCTAACACTCGGTTTGTTAGTGTTACTGTCCTAGAGACAATCTATTGTAAGGATATAATACTAGATGATATTCAGTTTGATTTAATATTATAGTTCATTTAATATTAATGTATGGCAATACACTTGTTTGAATATTATGTTTGATTGTTTGCATTTATTCGTACAAGTGTTCCCATGAGTCATTGCTGTCATTGAGGTTGTGAGAACTCAGATGACTTAAACATGATTTTCAAATAGCCCTGATCAAGGATCATAAAAAATGGGATATTGATGATGCAATGGAGATTGGTGTGTGATCTGCATCATACTCTTAGAGTGTAGTAAGATCTTACTTACTACGAGATACTTGGTATCTTATGATGGATGCACAAATATCTTAGAGGGTATTGGTATACCCATCCGAGAAACCGTTTGATGTATGTTGGGAAATTTAGAGTTTTGATGAAAGTTCTGAAACACATGTAATAGGACCAGTCAGACCTGTTAGCTGACTGATGTTTTTATTACCAGTTATAAGATTACCAGTTAATAATTATTGTATAGAACAACTGATGTAGAAGATAGGTCACATATTGAGGGTCGGGGGAATCTCAATATGTATAGGTCAGATCTAAAGTTCAAAAGAACAGCTGATATCCGACAGGCCAGAAGGCAAGAGAAGGATAGAAGATCAGATTGATTTGATAAAGTCAGATATCTCAGCTGAAGTCATGAAATTCAGATTCAGAATACTTGAAGATCTGATGACTACCAAAAGATCAGACCAGAAGACCTACATCAGCCGAGTCTGCTAGTTGAGCTAAGACAACTGGCACCAGAAGACTCTATCAGGTAGACTGATCAGTTGTAACTGATCAGGTCAGCTCACACCAGGTGAAAACTGATGTTTCACCTAATCATACGTCGATGATCTGAACAAGAAGAATGTCAACCTTAGTTGGTAGAATGAAACACTGACAAGTGCTTCTGTTATTCACGCTTTCGGCCATGCCGTCCCTGAAGCACGTCACATCAATCCTGGAAGTCTACCAAATATAGCCGGAAATTCAAATTGCTCTCCAACGGCTCTTTGATTTCGAGGTCTATAAATATGGGATTACTCTTCAGAGTGAAGACACGGAAACTACCAAGAAGCTCAAGCTATAATCAAATTTCCGCACGAAGAACACAAATTTGAAGATTATTTTCTAAGTGTTCATCCCATAGTTCTTAGCACAGAAATCCTTTCATCTAGCTGTTAGGCTACTTAAAAACTAGGAAAGATTTCAAAGTTGGAACAAACAACAATCTTACCAAAACCCAAAGTTAGGTTAAGTTTGTTTAGCAAGATTTCAGACTAGGGTTTCTAGTTCTGATTTCTGGGATTGGTTGAGTGAGAACTCTTTAAATATTTGTTGGTGTAGTGTGTTGGACTAACACAATAATCTAAGTCCAGTTGGTTTAGTTGGTGCCCCTTGTGATAGGGAAGAGTGGACGTAGGACTGGTTGTCCGAACCACTATAAATCTTGTGTGCATTTACCTGCTTTGATTAACTGTCTTACACTATCGCACACAACTTAATTAAAGCTGCATACATATTCCAAGTTAAGATCAGCTTGCACCAAGCTTCTGATTTGATCAGTTTGGCACTTTAGTCAACTGGTTGAAAGACTGACTTTGGAATCTGATTTGTTAAAACTGGTTTTTCACACGGGTAAAAATTAGCTTCCGCACAATCAGTTAAACTGATAGATACCGAATTGATCTGCCTTCAGGCGATTAGTAAGTTGGATATCAGTCCAAACTGATTCACTTGCACTCTGATCAGGCTAACTGTTATCACACCTGATCTGCACGAAAAAGTTTTCAGAAGTCTATTCACCCCTCCCCTCTAAACTTCTGCCCTCACGAAACCCGTTCGGGACCTACAAGTGGTATCAGAGCAGTGGTTCTACAGACCACTGGCTGTGAGTATCATCGATTCTTGAGGAAGAATCTTTGTGGTCATTTGAACAGATCTTGAAAAACCATTTTAAAACTCATTCGTTCTTCAAAATCACTCAGCATGGATAATACCTCTAGTATGTATCATGATTTGCCCAAGTTTTCAATTGATGAGTATGCTAATTGGGCCATATATATGTGCAACCATCTAGGATCGATAAGCGGCAGAATGATGGAAGTCATCGAAGGAGGACCCATCATCATATATCACGACAACCCAGCAGTTGGAGGAGATCCAAACTTTGCCACGGGAAGTCTTGTGCGAAAAAGCCCAGCCTTGATGGATGTAGAGGAAAGAAAGCTGTATACTCTAGATACAATCGCCAGGCATATAATCATGAAGACTATGGATAAAGTCACCAAGGAGAAGATAAAATATCTCAAGACCGCGAAAGAAATGTGGGATACTCTAGCTAAGATATGCGAAGGAAATGATCAGATCAAAGACAGCAGACTACAAGCCGAACTGGTGAAGTTCGAAAAACTAAAGATGCTGCCCAACGAGACCATCAACGAGCTCGATGGAAGGATTACTATGTCAGTAGATAAGCTACGAGAACTTGGTAAAGAGATGTCAGACAAAGATATCAACTACAAGATTTTAAGATCTCTCACCAAGAAATGGGACATGAAAGTCACGGTAATCAAGGATTGCCAAGACATTTCAAAGATGAAGCCGAGTAGCTTGTTCCTAAGCCTTAAAGCTCACGAGTTTGACTTAATCGAAAGAGGACAAGCAGATGAAGACGAGATGCCTGCTGAAGCCTCAACGTCTAAATCAGTTGCGTTTAAAGCAACCAGCAGCAGATCGAAGGCCATCGAACTCGCTTTGAAACATAATAAGTCAGGCAGAACAGATCGCTCTGCTTACCAGAAAACTTGAAAAATCAAACATTCAACTTGGTAAGTATCGCAGATTCTATAAAGATTATCAACATAGCAGAGGAAGAGATAGGAGACCAGCTGACAGATCTCCAGAAAGAACCAGATCTGATGATCGAAGAGATCACAGAGAAGAAAAGAAAAGAGATAATCTGACAGATGAGAGAAGAGATAACAACCGATGAAGGAGTTCGGACACTATCGAAAAAGGAAGTCACCTGATAGATTCTACAGACGGAATGACTCACCTGGAAGAAAAAGTTCCGTGGATCGTGGAGCGTGTTTCAACTGTGAGAAACCAGGTCACTACAGTGCAGATTGCCCAGACCTGACGCCAAAAGAAAGAGAAGAGAAGCGGAATGTAAGAGAGCAAATCGGATAGAGACAGAAATGCCCCGGTCACGATACATCCGAATTGATGATTCCTATCCGCCCTTTCGTGATTCTCGGGTACTCATCCTGCATAAGACTTCGTCTCGATAAGCGATCTTGTTGACTTTCACGAGAATGAAGATCTGATATTCTCTTCAGATGACGATGAAATCTGCCTGATGGCCAAGGAGGACCAATCTGAGGTAACCTCCAAATCTTCTGCTTTTTCTGCTTCCACACCTGCTATTATTAGCACACCTGCTGGAGAGATGGACTTGCAGCTCTACTCTGAGCAATTGCTTGATGATCTCTCTAATGCAGTAGACACTTATACAATGATGGAAGCTGAGAATGACAAGCTAAGGATCAGAAATAATCAGCTTGTTAAAGAGAACGCTCTCAGTAAAGCTACTGAACTGAAATCCGCTGAAACTGCTCAGAAGGTAACTGAGGAACTTAACATTCTGAAAGTTAAATCTTCTGATCAGGAGAAGCAGATCAAAGATCAGCTAGCAATCAGCAAACATCAAGCTGATGATTTCAAAATCCTTCAAGCTAAATTTGATGAGCTATTCCGACTACATGAGAGTCTAAAATCTTCTGAGGATAGTTTGCGCAAGAAAATAGAGGTTTTCACAAAATCATTACCGTTCAAGATATGAACACCTATTTTCGAACATCGACTAACAAGAAGGGACTTGGATATGAAAACCATTCTACGTCCTCAAAAGCCCCGTTTGATTCACTTCAAAAAGGTGTAATCAAACGAGTTTCTGACAAAGATACACTAAAAGCTAAACTTGTATCTGATAAGGGAAAAAGACCTGTTGAGCAAGTAAGGCAGGTGCCTAATCATAAAGGGAACAGAAATGGACCCCAACTGGTAAAGCATCAGCCGAGGAATCAACAGAAGAACCCAGTTCTTCTGAAGAGACCTCAACCTGATCAACAGATTAGGCATCAGAAAAGACAACCTATCAAAGGGAAGTCTAATCTGAGACCCAATCAAGGTCAGCTGCCTAATAAGCAAGCTATAGGTAAACTGCAAAAACCACCTATGCCAAAAAGATATAAATCTTTTGATGGTAGCAGTCGTACCTACCCTTACAATCAGAAACCTAGGGCTGTTGCACCTGAGCCCCACTGGGTTAAAAGAAGACAAAATATAAAGAAAAATCCTAAGTCTTCTAAGTCATCCAAGGCTCACACGAATAATCATACTAATCAGAAATCATATAAAGAGACGTATGATTATGTTGATATGTATGGGAGACAAATCAGGCCTTCTGATCTAACTGATTACAATAGAAGTGCCCTGTTTGTATGGATCCCTAAAACCAACCCTAACCCCTCAGGACTCAATCCAAAAGGGGTACCTAAAGCCTGATTTGATTGCAGGTTCGCGTGGGTCTGGCCAACAAAGGAGGTGTGCAAGCAACTATCTAGTACATCGATAGTGGATGCTCAAGGCACATGACTGGAAGCAAACATCTCCTTAGCTCTTACATAGAACAAAAAGGCCCGCGTGTACTCTTCGGTGATGATAACTTTGGTTTTACCAGAGGATTCAGAACCTTAGAGAATGATGATGTACAAGTTACTGGAGTCTCGTATGTCGAAGGTTTAAAGCACAACCTGTTGTCAGTATCACAATTCTGCGACAACGGATTCAGTGTTGAGTTCTCGACTGATCAATGCACTATCAAAAATCGAGCCACTCAACAGATCTTGCTAACTGGTTCAAGAAAAGGCACGATCTACACAGTAGATTGGAACAGTTGTCCAAGAAATGCATGCCTGATTGTTAAGAGTTCCAAAAGTAGCAGTTGGCTTTGGCACAAAAGAATGAGTCATCTGAACTTTAAAACTCTTAACAAGATAGCAAGGATGTCTTTAGTGGAGGGACTTCCGAATGAGGTATTCTCTAAGGATTAGACATGTGTCGCATGTCAGAAGGGAAAACAGTTAAAGCCTCTTTCAAGGAAATTCCTGGACCAGCATCCAGCAGAGTATTGCAGCTGCTCCATATGGACTTATTTGGACCAGTTACACCAGTCAGTCTCAGCGGACGCAAATATACTCTGGTAATCGTGGATGATTATTCCAAGTTTACCTGGGTTGTATTCTTACATAAGAAGAATGAGACAACAACAAAGATACCTGAGTTGCTCAAGAAACTACAAAATGAAAAGGATGTCAGTGTAGTGAAAATCAGATCAGATAAAGGTACAGAATTTCTGAACTATTCTATTACTGATTTTTGCACTAAGTTTGGTATGCAGCATGAGACATCAGCTGCAATAACGCCACAACAGAATGGAGTAGCAGAACGGAGAAACAGAACGCTCAAAGAAGCTGCTCGCACTATGTTAGCTGAACATACAATACCAAGTCGTTTCTCGGCAGAAGCCATCAATACTGCATGCCACACTCAGAACAGTTGTCTTCTGACTATGACTCACTACAAAACACCCTATGAACTGTGGAAGGGCAGAAAACCTCGTGTTTCTTACTTCCATGTTTTTGGGTGTAAGTGTTTCATACACAACAATGGGAAGAGTCAGTTGAAGACTTTTGAGGCCAAGTCAGATGAGGGTATATTCTTAGGATATTCCTCATCTAGCAAGGCTTTCAGGGTTTACAACAGGCGAACCCTAGTTGTGGAAGAAACACCCCATGTAGTCTTTGATGAAACATCTTCTGAACAAGAGAAATCTGCCTCAGAACAAGAAGTACCAGATCAACCGGTACCTGATGCACAGAAAATGGATCAGCTAAGGATCAAGGAAAAAGGACCAGAATTCGTAACATTATATATTCCAGATCCAGCTGATTCACCAGGTCAATCAGACCCTAAGGTACGAACAACTCACAATGAAGAAGTTCGATTCACCGAGATAAAGATCAATCGAACCATCTCGTTTCGGGGAACACCGGTTTCCCACGATCAGACATCAGCACATGATGAGTCCAACATCAGCTGAGACTTGTTCTTATCAAGTGGATCATAACTCTGCACCACTCCCAATCTCTAGAAATGAACTATTATCAGAAATGGATGATGTTCTCCAAACCGACGCAAATCGTAATGTAAGGACTGGATAACCACCATCCAACCGATCCGATAATCGGAGACCCATCCGATAGAGTTAAAACTAGACATCGACAGAAAGTGCCATGTATTGTCAAGTTATCTCTGCTTTGAAGGAACCAATGAAGTAGAAGAAGTTTTACGTGATGCAAACTGAATTCTAGCCATGCAAGAAGAACTGGAACAGTTTGAAAGAAATCAGGTCTGGAAACTGGTGGACAGACCAACCCATCAGGATGTGATTGGCACAAAGTGGGTATTCAAGAACAAGAGAGATGAGAATAATGTCATAACCAGAAAAATAAGGCAAGACTTGTTGCTAAGGGGTATTCACAATCGGAAGGAATTGATTATGATGAGACCTTTGCACCGATCGCCGCGCCGAAGCCATTCGGGTCGTTTTTTTTGGCATATCTTACCCGAGGGTTTATTGTGTATCAGATGGGGTACTAGCTGAGGAAGTTTATGTTGAACAACCTCCAGGCTTTGAAAAAGGCAACCAGGTGTACCGTTTAAGAAAAGCTCTTTATGGCCTGAAACAAGCTCCTCGAGCTTGGTATGACACACTCTCTCGCCTTGATAGACAAATGGTTTCACTAAAGGAATAGTGGATAGAACCTTATTCAGAATAGAAGATGGAGAAGATATTCTGATGGTTCAGATTTATGTGGACGACATCATCTTCGGATCTCCCAACAAGAGTCTATGTGAAAGATTCACAAGCTGATGCAAGGGAAGTTCGAAATGTCCATGATGGGTCGATGAGTTACTTTACTGGTCTACAAGTTAAGCAAAATACGTATGAATATTCATCTCGCCAGCAAAAGTATACTAGGAGTTTATTGGCTAAGTTTGGAGTTCAAAACTGTAAGGAAGCCAGAATTCCTATGATGACTGGATTCAAGATGGATCCAGATGAGGATGGTCAGAAAACCAATCAGAAAGAATATAGGGCTCTCATTGGATCTTTATTATACCTAACTGCTAGCAGACCAGATATCACTTTTTGCAAAGACGTAAGTGCGATTTCGAGCAAATCCAATGCAAAGTCACCTGGAAGCAGCTAAGCGGATTCTTAAGTATCTGAAGGGGACAGTAAACCTTGGTTTATTTTACCCATCAGATGATAATCTAGAGCTTAGTGGGTATTCTGATTCTGTTTATGGAGGTTGTAGAATTGATGAAAAAGTCAACCTCGTGAACATGTCGGGTTTTTAGGAAGTAAACCGATCTCGTGGTTTTCAAAGAAGCGGACATCGATTCAAGACATCTACTATTGAAAATGAATATATGGTCATAGGAAGTCAAGTTGTTCCCAACCGCCTGGCTTAGTCGGCCGAAATGAGGGATTATAACATTGTAGCTAAGAATGTACCTATTTTCTGTGACAGTAATAGTGCTATTGCAATCACTCAAAATCCTGTTCTACATACAAGATGCAAGCATGTGGATGTCAGACACCATTTTATAAGAGATCATGTTGAAAAGAAGAATATCAGAATGGAAAAGATTCATACTGATATACACAAAGCTGATATTCTAACCAAGCCACTAGCTGAGATCAGATTCAGAGAATTATGCAATGAGCTAGGGCTTCTGGATCTTGGAGAAAATGCACCTAAAATGTTTGATGGACTAATCTCCAGAACCAGCTGGTTAAGAGATTAACCAGGTTAAGAGGAATCAGTTGAGTTTGATATCTCAACTGATCAGAAGATCAGTCAAGGAACTGATATGAGAAGGTACTGATCAGATTTACGAATTATCAAATTAAAGGAACTGATCAGATTAAAGGTTTATCAGATTAAAGGAACTGATCAGATTAAAGGTTTATCAGATTAAAGGAACTTATCAGATTAAAGGATTATCTGATTAAATCAGTTTGGTTATTTCATACTTTGTAAGTCGATTAAGCTGATATTCAACAAGCAAGTTTCACAAAATTAAAGCTTACATCGCATAAGAAAACAGAAAATTTACACAACAATGGAATAATAGAAATTTTCATTGATAAAGACCCGAAGGTCAGATTTACATTACAAGTTACAAGTACAAAAGGACCCGGAGGTCAGTACATAAGCTATAAACCCTAAACCGAAAACCCTAAGCCTAACCCTAGAAGGGGGGGAGAGAGAGAGATTTTAAAATATGATGCTCCCATTTTCCCCCACTTAACAGGGGTGTGAAGGCTTTGAAATAATCCTAAAGCCACCCTCAGAGCTTCGGAGTTAGGAGCGAGAGCGGAGTTGAAGGATTTTTAAGCCAGGAGCCCCTAGACCTGAAATCAATGGGCTCTCCAGCTGTTAAATGGGACACAAGTGCCAAGAAAGTGATCTAAAGATCATATGGCCACAAGTGTCACATGCAAAAATTGAGTTTGATATACGAAGATCAGCTATTGTCTAATCAAGACCGTATACCAAACCCATGTTTTGTATCAGACTGAGTCTGTTGATGCTAATTCCGTCATCTGGATAGACACACAAGGTGCATACGGTTAGGAGAAGTGTCTTCTCATTTGCGATAGCAGATCCGCCGCCTCGGTGGTAGAGAAGCTTGGCAATAATTGTATGTGTAATCTTCGATGATGACGAAAGCAGTAATAAGGGACACACAGGGTTGATTTGAGAAGCTGAAATCATTGGAAAAGGGGTAAAGGTTTTTTAGGAAGTTTCAATTTAAATAAGGGTTCACCAGAATACATGATTTACAAAGAAGATAAGTATGGTGAATGGGTTATGTTGTGTAAATCATTGGTCCAATTTATAGAGGCCAAGCAAGGGCGTAAATGCAAATTTGATTTCTCAAAGCCTTTTAGAGAAATTAGCACCGCAAGGACAGCGTGTAGGAAACATGCGACTGATAATTGGATAAACTTACGGCGATTTGACATCTCGAAGTATCTAGACTATTATTACAAATGTCAAATCGTGCCGACTTAGGGAATCGAGACTACTATTCAATTCTTCAAGACTAAGTTTTGGCGGTAACACTTATCCCAAGAATTGACTTGGTCCGAGTAGAATCGATTAGGTCAATCAAATCGATTAAATAAGAGATCGATCGGATGAGGAAGATCAACAGTATGATACCTCAACAAATCGATAAATCACTCAATAAGAAATCAGAAATAACAGTTGAAGGGGGAACTTCAACTGATAAGGAGGATCAGAAAAGGAAATATCAGACACAAAGTGAAGCGGATCAGTTGAAAAGGACAATTGGGAAATTATAAGGATTAGGCAGAAAACTAAGATGAACAAGTGGAATCAAGATCAACAAGTGGTATTGACTGATTACAACATTAGTCAACCAGATACGCATTTCCGTTTCCTTGTTTACCGCTTACTTATCTGAAATTATCTGATAATATTTGCCTTTACTGTACACACTACTTTTGTGACGTATATCCTGCAAAATATTTAATGCGGACGTGGGGTATATGTATTAAATGCCACTAAATGTGCTTTTAAATCCAAAAGGCAATCGTGCGTGTATTTCCTGACCACACAATCAAAACCGCTCAATCTGGATCGTTTAACCTTTTCAACCGTTTGATCTTCTAATCTCGTTTTTCCCTCCTTCTTTTTATATACTTCATCAAAACCCTAAAACAGAGTATTCTTTACTTCTCAAAATTCTTGCGTTTTATTCTCTGAAAACTCACAATTACCTTTCTGCGATTCAAAGTGTTTTCTTGTGATTCAACTTATTTTTCCAAAAAATAGAATCTGGTAATTTCTGATTATTTGTTGAACTACTTTCCTAAAATCCATTGATCATATAGATTATGTTGGGATATTTTAGTTTTGATGAATTATGCCAAAACACTATCAACTTGTGTTATTGAAGCTAATTTACAGATAACAAGTTGAGGGGGAACTCACGAAATCAGACGAAGATGATCGAGATCAGGCGAGGCTGCAGACGAGACTGATCGAGATCAGATGAGTTAGATGAGTTCGAAGTTAAAACTGAACTGATCAGGAGACCAGATCAGATGACCAGATGACCGGATCAGAAGAGAAGGTTGCAGATCAGAAGAGGAGCAGATGAGACTGATCGAGATCAGACATGATCGAGATCAGATATGAAGATGAGCAGGTGGTCAAGATCAGACGTGATTGAGACCAGATGTGTTAACCTGATATGCTAACCTAATATGCTAATCTGATGAACTAATCTGATGCAGATAAACTGATATGTGACCTGATGCTATACTGATCTGATCATGTGAGCTGATCAGATCAGGCGAGAAGAAACCAGATATCAGAAAACCAGAAATCTGCATACCAGATCAGAAGAGAAGTCATCTGAAGTCATGTTCACTGAGAATCAGAACGCTACTGATGATCAGTTAGCCTGAGTGCTAGTGACCTGAGGGTCAGATTGTCTGAAGACAAGAAGAACTGAACTCAGTCAGCCTGAGTGTCAGTATACCTGATCAGACAAGGTCCTACTGAAGAGAAGTCAGCTGAAGGCTCAGATAGATCTGAAGACTAAGAGAATCCTGAATGATTCCAAGGCGAGGAATCTGAGGAATATAGCCGTTAGAATCAGCTGACGTGGACCAATGAGAGGAAGACAACCAGCCTGGAAAAGCTGCAGAACTTACAGAGAATAGTATGGATTTGAATGTGATTCTCTCCAACGGTAACATTCAAATCCACACTATAAATACAAGTTCTTCCTTCATTATCAAATGTGGAAAGCGGAAATGAGAAGATAGCAACGATGCTACAGAGCCAAAGAGAGTTAAGCTTTCCAACACAAGTCTATAGATATACAAATATATTCAAAGAGTGTTCTAGAACCCAACCTAAGCAACCCACGATGTATCTTAAGCTTAGAGAGATTTTCCCAACCTTAGCATTGAGGCTAAATCATTGTAAGGGAAAATCTCACCATAGTTGGAGACAACACCAAAACCAAACCCCATGGTGAAGTGAGGTAGTTGTTAGGCAATCCCGAGTGAGGGTGATAAGTCTCGTTGGAGTGTGAACTCGTTAAACATCTGTAGGCAATCTCGTGGAGGGTGATAAGTCCCGAGGCGAACCCGAGAGAGGGTTATAAGTCCAGTTCGAGTGTGAGCTCGGTAAATATCTATAGGCAATCCCGTGGAGGGTGATAAGTCCCGTTGAAGGAATTTCCCTAGAGAGGGAGAGTGGATGTAGGACTGGTTTTCCCAACCACTATATATTGCTGTGTTAATTTACTGCTTTACGTTCTTATCTTGTCATATGCATTCGATTATAAGCAAAACACAACACATGAGCTTAAAATGCAAAAAAATTGTAATCACTCTGCCCTCACCCCTGTTTTATATGCACCGCTTTGAAATGTTTTGCTTCCGCACGCGCAAAATGGGTTTTCCACCGGGACCATCAGATTATGTCAATCTATGTTATCCTGTGATATGCTTTATAATTTCTTGGTATCCGTATGTGTTCATCGATTACTAGGCCTGAGAATAGGTCTGATAATCAATATATGATATCTTTATGATTATGCACAACTTTAATCGAGTCTATCTTATTGTAGATGGCCACTCACGGAATGGGAAAAATTATGTGCAACTATGCGGATCTGGCAACCAAAATTGTCGATGACAAATTTGTAAAGTTTGGTGTCACTCGGGATCCAGAATCAATGGAGGTTGAACAAATTCTGAGGAAGGGAGGTCTTGAAAAATACTGTGCTGCTCACTGCAATCCAGTAATGCAGTATGAATCACTGGAATTCTTAAGGAATTTGAAGGTGGACACGGACAATCCTGGAGATGAACTGATTTCTTCAGTAAATGGAGAGGAGATCAGACTTTCAAATGCTGATATCACTCGTCTGTTCAGCCTGCCCAAAGGAAAAATCTCTCCTGCTCACTACAGGGAGAATGAAGATGAGCTGATCAGAAATGAACTCTTCAGAGAGGCTGATAAACACCAGACCTCAGGTTTCGTCTAGTGGAGAGCCTGCCAGAACATTCTGAGGGAAGAGCAAGAGACGAACGATCTCCTTCACCTCAATCTCGAGCTGATTCAACACTCAGACTTCTAGCTGCTGAGCATATTTCTCCTTCTCCTTCACCTGCTCGCGAACCTAAAATCCCATCAGTTCGCGAACCAGAAAGATTACCTGCTGCAGAACCAGACGTACTTGCTTCTACAACAGAACCTCTGCAGGTTCAACCAATCAGATAACATCCAGCTTCTCAGACACCACCAAAACCCTCTACATCTCATCAACCGGAACCTGGTCGATCTGAACAGATGATTCCTGAGTCTAGATCATCCAAGACCATCACCGGGAAAATGGTCAGAATGCTAATTGAACGCGAAATGGATGAGTTGTATCCAGAGTTGGTAACCCATCCTGTTATTCGAGAGGAAGTAATGGAGATCCTCACCTGGAAAGATCTCCGTTTGAAGAGCTTCTCAGATTTCATGATCATTATTGAACAGATGGGAGGTGCTGATGCATTTGCAGATTTTGATTTCGACATGAAGAAATCTGCTCAAGTAGGATCACCAGCTGAGCTGATAACTGCTGAATCAATCAAAGCTCTGATCCACAGAAAGCTGGGAATAATTGAACAAGTTGAACAGGAGGCTGTTGAAGAAACTCCTAAGAAAGATAATCCTATGAAGGATGTGGGAGCTGTCGATGATAGTGGAACTGGTGCTGCAGTTCATGACCAACCACTGGAGGCGCAAACAACTGAAATTGATCAGGTGACGCAAAATATTCCTACAACTCACATCACCACTGATCAACTTCAGGAGATCAGATCGTGCTTTAAAGATCTTCTGAAAGAAGAAGTTGAGGGAGTGTTGGCTAATCAACTCAGCAACACAATAGCTGATCAGAGGCAGATTGGCCTCAAAGAAATAACGGACCAACGGGAATCGGCTAATCAACTTAGCAACACAATAGCTTTGGATCTCTGACTTCCCACTTCAATGCTCTTTTTGATCAAACCAAAAAGGGGGAAGGACAGATTGAGAAACCAACTGACCATATCAGAACAACAGAAGAACTAATTCAGACAGTTGAATCCTATGGCCAGAGACTAGACCATCTGGATCTTTTTGCTGATGAAATTTCTGGGAAGATGGAAAAGTCAACGGCAAGAAAGTTAGCTGCGGGTGCTGGGACATCAGAACCAGTACCAGTCACTCAGACCAAGAAAATCACAAGAAAAACAGCTAGCCAGATACAGGCCGATAAGAAACTGGCTGAGAAACTGTCTAAAGAGCAGATTGCTGAAGAAGCCCGAATAAGTGAAGAAGAAAGAAGGGCAGAAAAATTGGCAGAGGCAGAAGATCTGAAAAAGAAATACAGATCGAGGGCAAAGAAAGGCAAAGTCGGAAAATCTGGATCAGAACCTCAGCTGCCAGCAAGAGTTGATGAGATCATTCCGAAAACTGCTGCACATGCTGATAGGTTTGAGGAATGGAATAAGATCAGAAGTGAATGGCTTCTGGATGCTTTTGTTCTAGATCTTGTTCCACAAGAAGAATCACCAGATGCAGAATTCCTCAACTGGTTGGAGAACAAATACCCAGATTTTCTGAAATATCTGGAAAATGAGGCCAAAATAATCAATGTGAAAATATCTCGCCAAGAGTATGACGTGATGGATTACTCGAAGAAGGCAGATGGCTCATTTGACATACTAGCATTTCAAAGGTTCTATTTTGACATCCTGAACAAAGCTCGCATAACTGATCCTCAGCAGATCAATGATGTTAAATGGAAGCTATACCGGATTTTCAACATTCCTCAGGATCAACGAGAAATGCCAGAAGGATACAAGCCAAGAGTTTGAAGAATCAGAAGACTACTTAGGATCAGCTGAATTTAAACTCAAACTTTTCTGATGTAATATGTAATCGACAAATCTGATGAATGAAAATTTTATTTGTTTTCTGATCCTAAGACAAAATCTTTTTGCCTTCTGATTATATTGCTCCTTATTGTTCTATATTTATCAACTGTGTTGGTTTCTCAAGTGTTTTGGTTTCATCAAAAAGGGGGAAATTGTTGGGAAATTTAGAGTTTTGATGAAAGTTCTGAAACACATGTAGTAGGACCAGTCAGACCTGTTAGCTGACTGATGTTTTAATTACCAGTTATAAGATTACCAGTTGATAATTATTGTATAGAACAACTGATGTAGAAGATAGGTCACATATTGAGGGGGAATCTCAATATGTATAGGTCGATCTAAAGTTCAAAAGAACGGTGATATCCGGCTGCACTGAATAAAAGAGAAAGGATAGAAGATCGATTGATCTAATAAAGTCGATATCTCAGCTTGAAGTCATGAAATTGATTCAGAAGACTTGAAGATCGATGACTACCAAAAGATCGGACCAGGAAGACCTACATCACCGAAATCCGCTAGTTGAGCTAAGACAACCGCACCGAAGACTCTATCGTAGATCGATAAAGTTATAATCGATCGGTCACTCACACCAGTGAAAACGATGTTTCACCTAATCATACGTCGATGATCTGAACAAGAAGAATGTCAACCTTAGTTGGTAGAACAAAACACTGACAAGTGCTTCTGTTATCCAATAAGAACAAGACACGTATGATCTGAGCCGGCAATTACGGGATTTGGTGCTACTTTGTCAAATGGCTATAAAAGACACTATTCACGCTTTCGGCCATGCCGTCCCTGAAGCACGTCACATCAATCCTGCAAGTCTACCAAATATAGCCGGAAATTCAAATTGCTCTCCAACGGCTCTTTGATTTCGAGGTCTATAAATATGGGATTACTCTTCAGAGTGAAGACACGGAAACTATCAAGAAGCTCAAGCTATAATCAAATTTCCGCACGAAGAACACAAATTTGAAGATTATTTTCTAAGTGTTCATCCCATAGTTCTTAGCACATAAATCTTTTCATCTAGTTGTTAGGCTACTTAAAAACTAGGAAAGATTTCAAAGTTGGAACAAACAACAATCTTACCAAAACCCAAAGTTAGGTTAAGTTTGTTTAGCAAGATTTCAGACTAGGGTTTCTAGTTCTGATTTCTGGGATCGGTTGATTGAGAACTCTTTAAATATTTGTTGGTGTAGTGTGTTGGACTAACAAAATAATCTAAGTCCAGTTGGTTTAGTTGGTGCCCCTTGTGATAGGGAAGAGTGGACGTAGGACTGGTTGTCCGAACCACTATAAATCTTGTGTGCATTTACCTGCTTTGAGTTGTCTTACACTATCGCACACAACTTAATTAAAGATGCATACATATTCCAAGTTAAGATCAGCTTGCACCAAGCTTCTGATCTGATCATTTTGACACTTTAGTCAACTGGTTGAAAGACTGACTTTGGAATCTGATTTGTTAAAACTGGTTTTTCACACGGGTAAAAATTAGCTTCCGCACAATCAGTTAAACTGATAGATACCGAACTGATCCGCCTTCAGGCGATTAGTAAGTTGGATATCAGTCCAAGCTGATTCACTTGCACTCTGATCAGGCTAACTGCTATCACACCTGATCTGCACGAAAAAAATTTCAGAAGTCTATTCACCCCTCCCCTCTAGACTTCTGCCCTCACGAAACCCGTTCGGGACCTACAATGTAGTACCACTATATGTGTATATGGGTGTCTTGGTTAGTGGGAGCGATGCGATACTTCTTTGACTTGAGGTCAATACGCACGACATGTGTGGGATGATGAACTTTTATCATGACCGACACTTACACCCTTCCATGGGTAGATATGGCTTGGATTGGGTTCATCACGAAGTGCATGTGCGTGGTAGTTGAGCCAATAAAAGGATTCATTCCTCAAAGTGGATTTAGAGAGAGTACTCATCTTCTCGTCATAATTGGATCAAAGTCATCGGCCGATGCACGTCAACTAAGACTTTGTGGCTAAGTGAGACATATATGATCAATTAGTGATTAGAGATAAATTGATTAAGTTATTTGAATAGACACTTCATCATGTTCAAGACTTAATCGAGTATACGCGAATGAAAGGAGGAAATCGTAATAGCCCATGTTTCAGTTATAGATAGTTGCACCTGTCTCGCAACATACCTCATATATTGAGAATGTCTATTTTATTGTCTAGGGTTCAATTAAGACCGTTAGTTTGACTAATCGCTCGATATATGAGGGCCTATGAGTCACACAACAAGTAGTTCCCTTTTACGGATTATAGTTGGTTGATTAAATGTTAAATTGGATTTAACATTTAATTTATGGAGAATTAATTAATAATAGATTAATTTAAAATTAATTATTATTAATGTTTAATTCAATTGGATTTAATTAAGTAGGATTCCGAATAATAATATATGGAATATTATTATAGGATTTAATATATATGGAATCAAATATGTAGAGATTTGATATACATGGAATTAAATCCGTAGAGATTTTATATAGGGAAATAAATCGTAGACATTTATTTAAATGAAGATTAGGAATTTTATTTCCCAATCATGTTAGTTTAAGATTTAAGCTTGGCCTCCCCTATATATACAGGCTCTTGGGAATTTACAAATAACGTTAATTAATTATTCTCTCCATAAGATCTAGAGTTAGAATTTTCCTAGCAAATTTATCTCGGGATTCAACACTGGCAAATCCGTGTAAGTCCGTAATTGGGGATTACGTGGATACCATAGTAGAGAAAATGGTATACAAATTACTGTAAGAATTTTTTTATGTTTACTCGTATTTAATTATGCAATTAATTGTTCGTTGTTGGTGAACTGTTTATTTCCGCTGCGCATGTATTACATGTTTACGTGCCTCTAAATTCCAACACAATTTGAGTATAAGATTTAAGTTGTTCCAACTGGAATTCTATCCTATCTTCTTAGTAGCCTAAAGCTAAAGGATAAGAATTCTTGTTAAGAACTATGGGATGAACACTTATAAATATTCTTGAGTTCTTGGTGTTCTTCGTGCATAAATAGATTGTTTTGAGCTTGTGTATTATTTTCGTAACCTTACTCTGAAAGTTTGATCCCATATATATAGGCACAAAATCGAACTAGCTGTTGGAGAGCAATTTGAATTTTAGTCTATTTAAGGTAGGTATGCAGGACTGATTTGACGTGCTCAGAGGCGGCATGGCAAAATGCGTGCTTCGTCGTCCTTTATAGTCGTTTGACTCTGAACCACTTTGTCCTGCAATATCAGTTCCATACGTACGTGTCTCGTTCTCATTGGATGTTATGTACACTTATTCGGCGCTTGATTCACCAACTTAAGTTGACATTCTTCTTGTATGATAGACTTGTACGCCTTAAGTAAACACTTGCGTGTTACCTGATTGAATTGACCTGATCAGTTACAACTAATCTGTCTACCTGGTTGAGTCTTCTGATGTAAGTTGTCTTAGCTCAACTTACGACTCATCTGGTGTTCTTCTATCGTAGGTCTTCATAAGGTCTTCAAGTCTTCAAGTCTTCCGAGTCTTATGCTTGATGTCTCACCTGATTTATTAACTTATCTGATCTTCTGAACTTCTGTTTTTCTGATCTTCTTATCTTCTAATCTTCTGATCTTCTGATCTGGCTTACCTTATACATATTGAGTTCCCTTTAATATGTGATCTATCTATTACATCAGCTGTCTATACAACCCAACGGGTCATCATATTCTGATATCTAAGTCATCAGTCAGCTAACAGGTCTGACTGGTCCTATTACATTTTTTTTGGAACTTCCATCAAAACTATAAGTTTCCCAACAACCCTCATCTGAGAGGTAGTTCAAAAACTCATCGCTGAGGTATTCGCCTCCATGATCAGATCTTAGAAACTTGATACTCTTTTCCCTATGATTCTCCACTTTAACTTTGAACTCTTTGAATTTATCAAAAGTTTCCAATTTGTGTTTCATGAGGAAAATGTACCCGAACCTTGAGTAATCATCGATGAAAGTCATGAAATACTCATAGACACCCCTAGCTTTGGTTGAAATTGGACCACACACGTCAGCGTGAATGATTTGCAACACTTTTGTAGCTCTAGTCCTCTTGGCTCCAAATGCCCTCTTGGTCATTTTACCCTCCAAACATGATTCACAGGTTAGAAGTGGTTCAAGTTGTAGATCCAACAGTGAACCATCTTTCACCAACCTTTGAATCATATTTAGATTATATGACCTAATTTGAGATGCCAAAAAATTGTCTCGTTCACGTTTTTGAACGTTTTCTCTTATTGTTCGAAACAGTCGATGTGTTATAAGACTCATTTTGTGAGTGGTGCGCACAGTTAATAGTATAGAGATTGTTCCAAAAAGTTCCATGACAGATAAACACATCGTTACGAAAAATAGTAACTTGCTTATTAAAACGAACATAATATCCATCAGAAACAGAAATAAGGTTTTTTCTCGAAAAACAGGAACATAAAGGACATCTCTCAAAACTAAAACTATGTCTTCAAAAGACAGGTGCAAGTCTCTCACTGCTTCATGTGTGATGTGGATCTCACTTACACTAAGTTGCTGGGTTAGCTTGAACCCCTGTAACGTGAAACTAACATGATCAGTGGTTCCTGTATCAACTACCCACGAATGGGAAGCATACGCCGTTAAACAAGTTTCAACAACTAGTGTGTGAGAATTACCTTTCTTTCCGACCCACTTGGGCTTGGAACATGCAGACCTCCAGTTTTCTTTTTCACCACAGTTGAAGCACTTCCTCTTAGGATCCTTCTTAACACCACCAGCATCATTCATCTTACCCTTGCCCTTGGCAATAGTTGAGTTTGATTGCTTGTGGCTTTTGACCCTCTTCTTCTTCTTAAATTCCTTTGGCCTAGAAGATGAGAATGGACCACTTGCCATCAAAGCTTGAGTTTGGTGCCCCATCAACGTCCCTGCCGAGACCAAAGCTTGCAAACAGGCTAGCGAGAACTTCTGATTATTCATCTGATGGTTCAGCTGAAAGTGCTCAAAACTTTTGGGCAGAGAGTGAAGTACCGAATCGATCTGGGTCTCCATATCGTAATCTGCACCCAGATCTCAAGTTTTTTTAGATGAGCTATCATTTTGAGGACGTGATCCCTTACGGGCGTGCCCTCCACCAAGGTGATCTGACAAGCCGTTCGGTTCTGATGTTGGAACATCTTTCTAAGATTTTGCATGATTTTCGTAGAAGTTGCAAATTCTTGGTGTTGGTGTTGCAACACATCCGAAATTGATGCCAGGATGGTACACTTAGCCATGTCATTGCAATGCTCCCAGTCCTCATACTTTTTCTTTTTTGCTTTGCTCGACTAGCGAGTTGGCTCATTTGGTTTTGGTGTGTCAAAGATCTACTTGTGCTTTTGTGCAGTGAGGACAATCATAAGTTTTCTTTTCCAATCAACATAGTTTTCACCAGATAGCTGATGATCTTTAAGTATAACATACAGTGGATTAAAAGGTTATGACATGCTGATTTGAAATAAATAACGATTGTATAAGCACAACAACCACATTATTTTGATCACATTATTCATATCAAAATCTCAAAATAATATGAATATGCATCAGCCAACATTTCAAAGCAGTTTAAATAGGTCATGTGGGGTGAACTGTCTATTTAAACACATTCAAGCAGGTAACAAACAAGAACAATTAATAGTCGGCTCCCACTTTACGAATATAAAATTGACAAGGACTTCGGGGAAGTATATGCATATAGATTTTATACCTAAGTAATAACCATGATTAAATACATAATTATTACTTCATTTTGAACGAGCCTCGAGGGAAGGGTCATCGTCGCTACTAATAATAATTCACAATCATCCTTTTGGGAATTTATTCATGTGAAATCCATCTTTTGACCGTTCCGAGGGGAAAATTTCTCCAAAAGAATTCATAAATAAATAAATCGTAGAGGTCAAATTTGACATGATTTTATTATCCGGAATAAAATTTGTCAATAAAACATACTTAGTAATTTTCGAAAGTAAGATTTTCTTTTTGACAATTCAAAAATCATGCAAACACATTTACTAGATAAAATTGCATGAATTTAAAAGAAGCATCAAGACAAAATTAAAGCAAGTTGGGAACATATATTCAACTGTCATGGTTTAAATTTCAAGTCTCGATCTTGAGATCTCTTTGTTGGCCTTCATCGTTCGTCTCGAAAAGCTCCCACTGAAACTGCAACAATTCTTCAAAAAAAATGTCATCCGTCTAGGGTCGGGACAACGTCTAGCAGCTTACGCCTATGCCCGAAGTCCCCGAGCGTAGGCTGCTTGTCCCCCGAATGAAACGGGCAAGTTGGCCGAGAGGTCGAGGGGCCGCGCCCAGCGTGTGCGCGCCAGCGCACAACCACTCCCTGCCTGCTCGCCTTGCCCCTCTCGAGCTTGCCCCTTTCTCGTCCAAAATGCCCCCAGCCCACGTGCCCGATGTCGTCCGGATGCATGCATGCATGCGCCCCAACATGCGTACATGACAGTTTTTAATTCTTCGTCTTCCATCTTCATCCTCGACCGAGTTACAATTTATTACAAAAATAAATAAACCTATGATCTAGACTAGTGTATTACATTTGATAAAACAAATAGCCTAATCTACTCATGGATTTTCTCACTAGAAAAATAAATCCGAACGAATCGAATTAAAAAATAAATAAATTATTTGCATGTAAATAAAGCACATTAAAATACCATGATAATTGGATACCTGCAAAACAGATCTAACAGTTCTACTATCCAATTTCAATTTTAATGAACAACAATTTAAATTACAGTTTAAAAGATCAGAGCCCAAACTATGGTTCTGATACTAGTTGTTGGGATGCTATATGCAAAGATCTGTCGGGATGACCTCATAAACACAAATTTAAATTAATGATTATTACTAGCATGAATTTACCTACGTGAATTCAAATAATAATCAATCCAACAAAAACATGAAAACAATAATTCACATAAAATATCCTAGCATGTAGAATTTCTAGGAATTTACGTAAACGTACCCATTGGAGAGACGATCTGAGATAGACAGGATCAAGTATCTGGCAACCAACCAAAAATCCTTCTCAAGTATTCCCAAGTCCTTGCTCAATGACCTTGGTGGAAGGTTCTAAAATGAACAATTATAAAACAAAGGAAAATCAAATAATTTGTTGCACCACCTTTGTGGATTTCTAATATTTCCAGCACATGAAATTGTATTGGGGATGAAAAATTCATCCCCTATTTATAATAGAGGGGGTGGTCAAATATTTGGGTCAATTTAGGGTTAGGAAAGATTTTTCTTGATCTCCAAGAAATCTTGAATATATCCCATAATTCTTCTTTCCATATGTATTTTTCCACAAAAATCTCACACCCTTATTTAACTTAAATTTTCGAAAATAATAGGAAATTTGCAAGATTGGATCTTTCTTAAATTTATGAGATATTCTTGTATTCCAAGAATACATATCTTTCTCTATAAAAATCTTTCCAAGAAAATCAAGAAAATCTTTCTTCACTTTTATTTCTCTATTTTTTTCGAAAATTACCCATTAAAGAGGCCAAGTGGGAGATTTCTTGAATTTATGGGATAATCTTGTATTGCAAGAATACTTATTCTTGTCCATAAAATCATTTCAAGAAAATCCTTCTCCCTCTTTTCTTTAATTAATTTCGAAAATTTAAGGAAAATATGCAACAAAAAATTTAATTTATTTTAAGCACCTTTTATTTAATGGACTTTAATTGGGCTACTTGAGGGGCCTTTAGGAGAATTAAGATGGATCTTCCAATGGGCTTCTGAATTTCAATATTGAGCCACAATATTATTCAGCCCGTTAATATTAATTAATTCCACTATATAATTAATATTGCACTATCCATCTCAACCCATAGTACGGTAATATGGCTCCCGATTATTATTTCCCGTGTTTAAGATTATTTAGTCCATTAATTAATTATGCCACTGAAAAGCTTTATATTAATTAATATCTTTATCCTTGGAGTAAGGACAACTCAGCTTTATTATCCATACAGGAAAATTAATTCCACTTGCAAGATTTGGTATGATAAAGGTTCCGAGCCCACCAAGGGGACCAATCATGCAAGACGTTGCAAGCACACGATTCTCTGTATTAATTTAGAAACTGTCATGTAATTAATATTATTGCCCAAGATATAGGGTATCAAAGTCGCAGTGATTCTCTTCCCATTATAAGTCAAAGCAATAACTACTAATCACACACAGTCCTTATTAAGTCACAGAGATTAAGAAATCAACAACCACTGAGGTCTAACTCTTCATCCCATAAGTCAGTGCGAATGAGTTTATCCTCTCTGTAGGTCCGCTTCATCGCATCGAATGCACTAATATAATCTCTTGGTCAAGACAAGCCAATATGAGCCTTACACATCAACTTCTATCAATAGATTGTTCGGATCTATCTAAGTTGTGAAAAGTGCACTTGTTTACAAGGGTCTGTTAACATGATCTTCTGTGATCTGGTATCACCACGCTAAATACAGTGTATCATGTGCTATGAACAGTTTTCAATAAATATACATAACATTCAATCATATTTAAAGCAACAATGGTAAATAATTTATTTTAGTAAATAAGTGTTTAATACATAGGTTATACAAAGTAAAAGCATACTTTCACGTATAACCCCAACAGATCATGGAGTTAATGGTGGAGAGTTTCAAGGCTGTCTAAACCGATTGGATAGGACGAGATACAAGTTTGAAGAAAAGTGAAATACCATTTGCTCTACTCCAAACTTTAGAGAGTAAAATCCAAGACACAACCGAAAGTACAATCTAGAGTGTTTGTATCTTGTAGGAGTGTGAGGGTCGGTGTTATTCTATTTGTACTGTTCAAGTGTATCCCAACATTTTCCATCAGTACTGTGTTTATCTTATTAGAATAAGTTTTAGGTTGAATAAGATCACTAGTTAATTGATTGAATAGATTGCTTTTTGTGAGTGGTTTTCACTACACCTTTTAGGATCTTGTAAAAGGTTCTTTTGTATCTCACTACTTGTTATAGTGATGTTTTTAACCATGAGGTTTGTATAGCCTGAATTAAGACTATACAAAGTTTTGAAATCCTTTGCACCGCGTTTTTAATACTTCTGCTGTCATATGTTATTTTACATGTTGCACAACATTTTCAACAACACTCTGTAAATACACGCACACACACTTTCAGTTGGTGCCAGAGCCATATACTTGATACACTAAGTTAAAGTTCCTGTGTTCTTAAAGCGTGTTTTTGCAATGGATTATCCGTTGACTCCTTCTTTAAAACCTCCAATTTTGGATTGATCCAACTGTCCCTATTGGAAACCTAAAATGCGCATGCACATTAAGTCTATAGATGAGAGAGCATGACATAGTGTGTTATCTGGTTGAAATCCACCAAAGACATTTGATGGTAAAGATGGTGAATCTCAAGTCAAAAAGGAGATTGATTAGTCCAATGATGAATGCACATCGACCAATTTCAATTCTAAAGCCCTTAATGCAATTTTACTGCTACTGATATTTCAATGTTTAAACTGATATCTAACGGTGTTTCTTCTAAGGATGCTTGAGAAATATTGCAGGAACATTGTGAATTAATAAACTCTTGGCTCTAAAATTTCAATCTACAAATCCTCCATAGAGATCTTAGAAATGCTTTCATTAAATACATAATAACCATGTTAGATGTATATATGAGATAATGGAGGGAGAAAATGTCAGAACGACATTTATTATACAAATATTTCAAAAGGATAAAATAACATTTTTAAAAAGTTAAACGGATTATATATTATTAAATATAATATATTTTTAAATGTATAGGATGTTGACTATTAAGAGATCTAATACTCCCTCCATTTTTATTTAGATGTCGTTTTAGTTTTTTGAAATATTTGTATAATAGATGTCATTTTGATATTTTCTCCCCCTTTATTATCTCATATGTATCCTTAATATAATAATTTCAAATTAATTTTAAATTTTTTACAAATGTGTTGAGTGTATAAAATAATTATTGTTAAGAATATTTAATTAGTAGTATTAACTAAGGTTAATTTTGGCATCAAAATATATTCTTAATTTTTCTTAAAAACCCAGAACGACGTCTAATAAAAAAATGGAGGGAGTATTATTTTATAATATAATTTTATTTTCAACCCGCGTAATAAACGGGGTTATAACCTAGAATATATATATAAAGACAAAGTTTTAGGCAAATCAAAATTACTCTATTAAGTACTCTCAAACTTAATCTCAACCCTATATTTTAAATTATAGGTTTTATAAACTTCAATTTTGCAAGCATTATTTCATTTTCTTCTTTTGTCTACTTCTTACTTTACACTACGAAAAATTTGTCCTATACTTTCTTGCGTCATTTTTTTTTATTCACATAATAATATTTTATGTTTTTAATGTTCGATTTTTTGCTTTATAGGTTTGCATTTTAATCTAATGATTTGGTAAAATAATTCTTCATTGTTTATCAATTGTATAATAGTTCATAATGATTTATTTGATTTCTACACAATTTGTGTTGGTTTAATGATTTTTTATTGTAGGTTATAATTAATAAAACTGCAGATCTATTTTATTTAAGGTATAATTATATGGTTTTCTTGATAGTTGTATTTCATACAAGATGCTTAACTTTTTGTTGCTTTGAGGATGTTAGTTTTCCAGGTTCCCTCTTTTACATCTAATGATTATGTGAGGTATTCTTCAACGTATATCAATCTTACAGTTTATGTTGATTTATTTGATTGCTACACAATTTGTGTTGATTGATTAAATAGTTTCTTTTTTAAGCAGAATGCTCTTCTTTGTATATCAATCTTATGTTGGAATATAGAGGCACGTAAACACGTAATACATGCGCAGCGGAATTGAACAGTTCACCAAAAACGAACATGTAATTGAATAAACGATTACAATTATCATAACAAGAAATCTTACAGTAACTCGAGAGCAGATTTCTCAACTACGGTATCCACGTAATCCCCAATTACGGATTTACACTGATTTGTCAGCGTTGAATCCCGAGACGAATTTTCTAGGAAAATTCTAACTCTAGATTTTATGGAGAAAATATGAACACCTTCTATTATGAATTCCCAAGAGCTTATATATATAGGGGAGCCCAGCTTAAATCGTAAGCTAACCTGATTAGGAAATAAAATTCCTAATCTTATAAAATAAATCTCTTAGATTTATTTCTCATATATAAAATCTCTACGGATTTAATTCCCATATATATCAAATCTCTACGTATTTAATTAAACATTAATAATAATTAATTCCAAATTAATCTATTATTAATTAATTCTTTATAAATTAAATATTAAATCCAATTTAACATTTAATCAACCTACTATACTCCGTAAAAGGAACATACTTGTTGTGTTACCCATAAACCCTCATATATCAAGCGATTAGTCAAACTAACGGTCTTAATTGAACCTTAGACAATAAATCAGACATTCTCAATTGTTGGGAAATTTGTATTTTAGTTTTGATGGAAGTTCCAAAACGGGTTGTAATAGGACCAGTCAGACCTGTTAGCTGACTGATGATTTATAATCAGATTAAGATGACCAGCTGAAATGTACAGACAGCTGATGTAAAAGATAGGTCACATATTGAGGGCGAACTCATTATGTATAGGTCAGGTCGAAGTATCAGATGACCAAGATAAGGTCAGATGATCAGAAGACAAGAAGTCAGATAACCAGGTGAAGACAGAAGACACTGAAGACTCAGATGAACCTGAAGACTCAGATAAACCTAAAGACTCAGATGAACCCGAAGACTCAAATAAACCTGAAGACTCTGTAACAAACCTGAAGACTCAGTATGACTGAAGACACTGAGGCTCAGAGTCACCTGAAGATCAGAAGACTTACCAGAAGACCTGAAGACCTATATCAGCGGAGTCTGCATATTGTGCTAAGACAATCTGCATCAGAAGACTCAACAAGGTAGACTGATCAGTTACTTGATCAAGTCAGCTCACACCTGGCGTCAATCAAAATGATACACCAGACAAGCGAATCTTCTACAAAATGAATATCAATCGTCTAACGAACAAATTCCTGAAGTGCCACCTCACGAAGCCAAGAAGTAAGCGACACGTGTACAAAAAGAGCTGACAATGCGGGATTTGATGCTGCGGACATAAACGGCACAAATCATGACTACGGCCATGCCGATTTTGGTGCACGTCACAATCATATCCTACAACCTACCTAATATAGCCCGAAATTCAAATTGCTCTCCAACGGCTCTTTGATTTCGAGGTCTATAAAATGGGATTGCCCGTCAAGTGAAGAAAAGGGTTGACGAAGCGGAACAACAACATTAACGCAAATTCTCAAGAAGCAAAAAGCCTTCAGAATTTTCGCTGGAAGAACACCATTTTTGAAGATCATTCTTAGAGTGTTCATCCCATTGGTCTTAGCAAGAAATCCTATCCACTAGCATTTGGCTACCTAAACATCCAGGATAAATTTCCAGTTGGAACCCTCAAACATTCTTTTCCCAAACTCTGTTAGGTTAAGTTTGTTACCGGAAGATTTCAGACTAGGGATTCTAGTTTTTGATTTCTAGTTCGGTTGAGTGTGAACTCAAAAAACATCTGTTTGAGTGTGAACTCTGTAAACATCTATCGGCCATCTCGTGAGGGAGATAAGTCCCACAGGTTAAGATCAGTTAAGTTTGGTTAAGTTCGGTTAAGTTCGGTTAAGTTCAATTAAGTTCGGTTAAGGTTCCCCTGTGTTAAGGGAAGAGTGGACGTAAGACGGGTTTCGTCTGAACCACTATAAAAAGTCGTGTGTGCATTTACTTGTTTTCTGATCAGGTTGACACCTTAGTCAGCTGGTTGAAAACTGACTTAAGAATCTGAATTAATAAAACTGGTTTTTCATACAAGGGTATTTATAAGCTTCCACACTCTCAGTTAAACTGACAGATATCAAACTGATCTGCCCTCAGGCACCCAGTAAGATTGAAGATCAGCCTAAACTGACACACTAGCACTCTGATCAGGAAATCTGCATTCACACCTGATCTGCACGAAAAGTTTTCAGAAGTCTATTCACCCCTCCCCTCTAGACTTCTGCCCTCACAAAACCCGTTCGGAACCTACAAGTGGTGTCAGAGCAGTGGTTCTATAGACCACTGGCTTTGAGTATCATCGATTCTTGAGGAAGAATCTTTGTGGTCATTTGAACAGATCTTGAAAAACTGTTTTCAAAACTCATTCGTTTTCAAAATCACATTCAGCATGGATAACACCTCTGGTATGTATCATGATCTGCCTGAGTTTTCAATTGATGAGTATTGAGATTGGGCTATATATATGTGCAATCATCTGGGATCGATAAGCGGCAGAATGATGGAAGTCATTGAACGAGGACCCATCATCATATATCACGATAACCCAGCAGTTGGAGGAGATCCAGATCATGCACCGGGAAGTCTTGTACAAAAAAGCCCAGCCCTGATGGATGCAGAAGAAATAAAGCTGTATACTCTAGATACAATCGCCAGGCATATAATCATGAAGACGATGCATAAAGTCACCAAGGAGAAAATAAAATATCTCAAAACAGCGAAACAAATGTGGGATACTATTGCTGAGATGTGCGAAGGTAATGATCAGATCAAAGATAGCCGATTACAAGCTGAACTGGTGAAGTTCGAAAAGCTCAAGATGCTGCCCAACGAGACCATCAATGAGCTCGATGGGAGGATCACCATGTCAGTAAATAAGCTACGAGAACTTGGAAGAGAGATGTCAGACAAAGACATCAACTACAAGATCCTAAGATCTCTCACCAAGAAATGGGACATGAAGGTCACGGTAATCAAGGATTGTCAAGACATTTCGAAGATGAAGCTAAGTAGCTTATTCCTAAGCCTTAAAGCCCATGAGTTCGATTTAATCAAAAGAGGGCAAGCGGATGAAGACGAGACACCTGCTGAAGCATCAATATCCAAATCAGTTGCATTCAAAGCAACCAACAGCAGATCCAAGGCCACTGAACCTATTGGAAACATAATGAGTCAAGCAGAACAGATCGCTCTGCTTACCAGGAAACTTGAAAGATCGAATAATCAGCTTGGTAAGTATCGCAGATTCTACAAAGACTATCAAGACAACAGAAGAAACAGGAGCCCAACTGACAGATCACTAGAAAGAAACAGATCTGATGATCGAAGGGATCACAGAGTCGATAAAAGAGATGATCGGTAAGATGAGAAGAGAGATAACAGATCTGACAGAAGAGATTACAATCAAAAAGGAAGGTCACCTGACAGATCCTACAGACAGAGTGACTCACCTGGCAGAGGAAGTTCCATAGATCGTGGATCATGATTCAACTGTGAGAAACCAGGTCACTACAGCACCGACTGCCCTGACCTGACTCCCAGAGAAAGAGAAGAAAAATGGAACAGAAGAGAGCAACGCGTCAGAGATAGAAAAGCCATGGTCGCTGACACATTTGGAATTGATGATTCTTATCTGCCTTCTGAGGACTCTGGTTATTCATCTGTAGAAGACTTCTGTCTGATAAGCAGTGTTGTTGACTTCCACGAACATGAAGATCTGATATTCTCTTCAGATGACGATGAAATCTGCTTGATGGCCAGGGAGGAAGACCAATCTAAGGTAACCTCCAAACCTTCTGCTTTTTCAATTTCCACACCTGCTATTATTAGCACACCTGCTAGAGAGATTGACTTGCAGCTCTACTCTGAGCAATTGCTTGATGATCTCTCTGAAGTAGTAGACACTTATACAATAGTGGAAGCTGAAAATGACAAGCTAAGGATCAGAAATAATCAGCTTGTTAAAGAGAACACTGTCAGTAAAGCTACTGAACTGAAATCAGCTGAAACTGTTCAGAAGGTAACTGAGGAACTTAACGTTCTGAAAGTTAAATCTTCTGATCAGGAGAAGCAGATCAAAGATTAGCTAGCAATCAACAAACAACAAGCTGATGATTTCAAAATTCTTCAAGCTAAATTTGATGAGCTATTCTGACTACATGAGAGTCTAAAATCTACTGAGGATAGTTTGAGCAAGAAAATAGAGGTTTTCACGAAGTCATCAAAAACCGTTCAAGATATGAACACCTATTTTCGAACGCTGACTAACAAGAAGGGAATTGGGTATGAGTACCCTTCTACATCCTCAAAAGCCCCGTTTGATTCACTTCAGAAGGGTGTAATCAAATGAGTCTCTGACAATGATACACAAAAAACTAAACATGTATCTGATAAGGGAAAGAGACCTGCTGAGCAAGTAAGAAAAGTGCCTAATCAGAAAGGGAACAGAAATGGACCCCAACTGATTAAGCATCAGCCGAGGAATCAACAGAAGAATCCAGTTCTTCTGAAGAGACCTCAACCTGATCAGCAGATTAGGTATCAGAAGAGACAACCTGTAAAAAGGAAATCTAATCTGAGACCCAATCAAGGTCAGCTGCCTAATAAGCAAGCTATAGGTAAACTGCAAAGACCATCTACTGGAGTCTCGTATGTCGAAGGATTAAAGCACAATCTACTACCAGTATCACAATTCTGCGACAACAGATTCATCGTTGAGTTCTCGAGCGACAAGTGTATGATTAGGAATCGAGCTACTCAACAAATCTTGCTAACTGGTTCAAGGAAAGGAATGATCTACACAGCAGATTGGAACAGTTGCCCGAGAAATGCATGCTTAATTGTTAAGAGTTCCAAGAGTAGCAGTTGGCTCTGGCACAAAAGAATGATTCATCTGAACTTTAAGACTCTTAACAAGATAACTAGGATGTCTTTGGTTGAGGGACTTACGAATGAGGTATTCTCAAAGGATCAGACATGTGTCGCATGTCAGAAAGGAAAACAAGTTAAAGCTTCATTCAAGGGAATACCTGGACCAGCATCCAGTAGAGTACTGCAACTGCTCCATATGGATCTATTCGGACCAGTTACACCAGTCAGTCTCAGTGGACGCAAATATACTCTGGTAATCGTGGATGACTATTCCAAGTTTACTTGGGTTGTATTCTTATACAAGAAGAACGAGACAACGACAAAGATACCCGAGCTGCTCAAGAAGCTACAAAATGAAAAGGGTGTCAGCATTGTAAAAATCAGATCAGATAAAGCATGAGACATCAGCTGCAAGAACACCACAACAAAATGGAGTAGCAGAAAGGAGAAACAGAACTCTCAAGGAAGCTGCGCGCACTATGTTAGCTGAACATGCAACACCAAGCCGTTTCTGGACAGAAGCAATCAACACTGCATGCCACACTCAGAACAGATGTTCTATGACTAAGACTCACTTCAAAACACCCTATGAACTGTGGAATGGCAGAATACCTCGTGTTTCATACTTCCATATTTTTGGGTGCAAGTGTTTCATACACAACAATGGGAAAAGTCAGTTGAAGACCTTTGAGGCCAAGTCAGATGAGGGTATATTCTTAGGATATTCCTCATCCAGCAAAGCTTTCAGGGTTTACAACAAACGAACCTTAGTTGTGGAAGAAACACCTCATGTGGTCTTTGATGAGACATCCTCTGAACAAGAGAAAGCTGCCTCAGAACAAGCCGTACCAGATCAACCAGTACCCGATACGCAGCAAATGGATCAGCTAAGCATCAAGGAGAAAGAATCTGAACACGTAACAGTGTACATCCCAGAACTTGATCTTGCTGATTCAACAGGTCAATTAGACCCTAAGGTACGCACAACTGTCAGTGAAGAAGCTGGTACAGCTGAGACAGTATCAACTGAACCATCTGGTTCAGGGGGAACTCCTGAAGTTCCTATGAACAGACATCAGCACATGATGAGTCCAACATCAGCAGAGACATGTTCTTATCAAGTGGATCATAATTCCGCACCACTCCCAATCACTAGTAATGAACGACTATCAGAAATGGATGATGTTCTCCAAACAAACGCAAATAAGAAAAGAAGGACCTGGATTACCAGTCATCCAACTGATCTGATTATCGGAGACCCATCTGATAGAGTCAAAACTAGACATAAGATTGGTGAAAGTGCCATGTATTGTTGTTATCTGTCTTTGAAGGAACCAACTACAGTAGAGGAAGCTCTACAAGACGCAAGCTGGATTCTAGCCATACAAGAGGAACTGGAACAGTTTGAGAGGAATCAAGTTTGGGAACTGGTGGACAGACCAACTCATAAAGACGTGATTGGCACGAAGTGGGTATTCAAGAACAAGAGAGATGAGAATAATGTCATAACCAGGAATAAGGCAAGACTTGTTGCTAAGGGGTATTCACAATCAGAAGGAATTGATTATGATGAGACCTATGCACCAGTCTCTCACCTAGAAGCCATTCGGCTGTTTCTGGTATATGCTGCCCACAGAGGGTTCATTGTGTATCAAATGGATATAAAGAGTGCATTCTTAAACGGGGTACTAGCAGAGGAAGTTTATGTCGAACAACCTCCAGGCTTTGAAAAAGGCAACCAAGTGTACCGTTTAAGAAAAGCTCTTTATGGCCTTAAACAAGCTCCTCGAGCTTGGTATGATACACTCTCTCAGTTCTTAATAGACAGCGGGTTCACTAAAGGAATAGTGGACAGAACCTTATTCAGAATAAAAGATGGAGAAGATATTCTGATGGTTTAGATCTATGTGGACGACATCATCTTCGGATCTCCCAACAAGATGCTATGTGAGAAGTTCAGCAAATTAATGCAAGGGAAGTTCGAGATGTCCATGATAGGTCAGATGAATTACTTTCTGGGTTTACAAGTCAAGCAGAGTACAGAAGGGATATTCATCTGCCAGGCAAAGTACACAAGGAATCTACTGGCTAAGTTTGGAGTTCAACATTGTAAGGAAGCCAGAATTCCCATGATGACCGGGTTCAAGATGGATCCAGATAAAGATGGTCAGAAAGTTAATCAGAAAGAATATAGGGCTCTGATTGGATCTCTACTATACCTGACTGCCAGCAGACCAGATATCACTTTTGCAGTAGGTGTACGCGCCAGATTTCAAGCAAATCCAATGCAAAGCCACCAAGAAGCAGCTAAGCGGATTCTCAAGTATCTGAAGGGGACAGTAAATCTCGGTTTATTTTACCCAACAGATGATAATCTAGAGCTTAGTGGGTATTCTGATTCTGATTACGGAGGTTGCAGAATCGATAGGAAGTCAACCTCAGGTTCATGTCAGTTTCTGGGAAATAAACTGATCTCTTGGTTTTCGAAGATGCAGCCATCAGTTGCGACATCTACTGCTGAAGCAGAATATATGGCTGCAGGAAGCTGTTGTTCCCAACTGCTCTGGCTAAGTCAGCAACTGAGGGATTACAACATCGTAGCTAAGAACGTACCTATATTCTGTGACAGTAATAGTGCTATTGCAATCACTCAAAATCCTGTTCTACATACAAGATGCAAGCATGTGGATGTCAGACACAATTTCATCAGAGATCACGTTGAAAAGAAGAATATCAGAATGGAAACGATCCATACTGACAAGCAGAAAGCTGATATTTTAACTAAGCCGCTAGCTGAGATCAGATTCAGAGAGTTATGCAACAAGCTAGGGCTTCTGGATCTCGGAGAAAGTGCACCAGATATGGTTGGTGGACTGATCTCCAGAACCAGTTGGTTAAAAGACTAACCAGGTTAAGAGGAATCAATTGAGTTAGGTATCTCAACTGATCAGAGAGTCAGACAGGTAGCCGATCTGAAGTTTAGATAAGAAGCCGATCAGAAAGTCAGACAAGTAGCCGATCTGAAGTTCAGATAAGGAGCAGATCAGTTCAAGATATATCGACAGGGGAAATCGATCGATTGGAAAGATACACTTTATAAGTCGATTAAACTACAGTCAACAAGCAAGCAGTACAAGTTTAAAGCTACAAATCGCATAAGTCAGAAGAAGCAACACAACAATGAAATAACATATTTTTTCATTGATAAGGACCCGAGGTCAGATTTACAAGTTAAAAGTAATATCGCAAGCTACCTACAAGCTATCTTCAAGTGGTATTACAAACTACAAGTACAAGAAGACCTGGCGGTCAATACATAAACCATAAACCCTAAGCCAACCCTAGGCAGGGAAGGAGAGAGAGAGATTTTAAGAGCTTGATGCTCTCATTTTCCTCCGACCTAAGGGGCACAGAGAAGCTTCTAAAATCCTGAAAGCCACTCTTAGAGCTTCGGAGTGAGAGCGAGAGCGAGCCTTGAAGGATCTTTAAGCCAGGAGCCCCTAGACCTAAAATCAATGGGCTCTCCAGCTGTTAAATGGGACACAGTGCCACAGGTTTGGTCACAAAGACCATATGGCCATGAGTGTCACATGCAAATATTGAGTTTGATACACTAGTTCGTATACTAAACTCATGTTTTGTTTCAGACTGAGTCTGTTGATGCTAATCCCGTCATCTCGATAGGCGCACAAGGTGCATACAGTTAGGAGAAGTGCCTTCTCATTTGCCTTAGCAGATCCGCCTCCACGGTGGAAAAGAAGCTTTGCATTGATCGTATGCGTAATCTTTGATGACGACGAAAGCAGTGTGAAGGAACACACAGGGTTGATTTGAGAAGCTGAATTCATTGGAAAAGGGTTAAAGGTTTTTGCCGGGAGTTTCACCGGAAATAAGGAACTCATCAGAAAAGCATAAAGTATATGCTAAAGAAGATGAATGGTTTATGTTGTGTTGTTTGCCTATCACCCCAGGCCAATTTATAGAAGGAAATTAGGGGTACAAATGTAAATTTATTTTCTCGGAAGACCTTAAGAGAAATTTACATCGACAACGCGTAAGGAACACGCGGCTAATGGTTGGATAAGTTGACGGTGTGAGTAATCACAACGTATCTATGCCATTATTACGGAATGTCAAATCACGCCGATTTAGGAATCGAGGCGACCTTTTGACTCCCCGAAGTAAATGTTTTGGCAGGAGTATGACGTCAGTGCATAATAAATGCGGGCTGAATAGAAGAAGACTGAAGGATGAAGTGGATCAGATAAGAGAATCAGCTAAGTGGATCGGATAAGAAACGAAATGGTTCGAGCAAGAAGCTGATCAGATAAGTGGAATATTGTTGGGAAATGCTTAAGGCTACCATCAGTAAGGTCAACAATACCAGATCAGATCACAGTGGTAACTGGTTGATTACAATATCAATCAGTCAGATACGTTTCTCTTTTATCATTTCTCTAAAAATCTTATATGCGTTATTTAAATAAAATGATTTTCACTCTGTTTTCTATGACGCATGCTCTGCAAAACATTTAATTCGGACTTGGGAATATGTATTCAAAGTGTTTTATTGCGAATTTTTGAGTCCGAAATACGAGAAGACTACTTTTCTCAACCGTGCGATCAAAATACTTTTTGGCTGACTAATCTCAGCCACCGATTTCAAAACACGGATACTTGAGTACTTTGGAAAGTTGTGCAAGAAGGTTTTTCCCTCGCATATTATAAAATCCAAATCTTTCTCAGAAAACTTCTTTCCACTATTTCATCTTCTCAAAGTTCTTAAAAAGCTCTTAACTTTCAAATCTTCAGTGAATTACCTTCGAAATCAGTTGATTCTACTTTTACGTTTTCTCAAATCATTCGAATCAATTTCTGGTAATTTCTTGTTTATATATTGCATGATTTCATTTTCTCTCTGGTACCTAGGTTTACAAGTTGAGATGCTATGTTTCTGTGATTTATATGATCTAAACGCTTACTTGCTAAATTGATGCTTAAATTATTGTTTGACTGAATTTATTGAAATATCTTTCTCAAATTAAACATCAATTTGCCTATCGTACAGAAATGGCATATCTTGTTCCACGACCGGGCCAAGGGAAGAAATTCTGCAACTTTGCATCGATGAAGAAATACATCATTGATGAGAAGTATGTAGTGTTTACCATCACCTCAAATCCTGAATCGCTGGAAATTCTGGAGTGCTTGCGAGCGTGTGGACTTGAACGATATTGCTCTACACATCAGAACATCGTCCATACACATGAAGCCCTGGAGTTTCTGTATAATCTACAGAGGGATGAAGATATCGATGCTGACTTGATCTCTTCCGTTGGTGAACTGGAAGTACGAGTGTCAAATGAAGATCTCCAGAGGATCTTCGGTCTAACTCGAAGAAGCATCAATCCAGAGACCTACACGACTGATATAGGAGAAAAGAAATTTCTTGAAGCCGGGCTATTGAGACCGGCAAACAAGGAGAACACGACGAATGTCAAAGCCTCCTATCTGAAGAGAAAATATCGCCTTCTCCTTGAGATCGTTCAGAAGGTGATCATGTGCTCAACTAACAGCCTTGATGCGGCCACTTCGTATAAGATAAGTGTCATGGCTGCAATAATCAAGAAGGCTTCAGATATTGATTGGTTGGGTATGGTCAAGGCACGTTTGCGGAAAGACTCGGGGAAGTTTGAACTAACCCAGAGTAATGGAGTGTGCTTATCTTCCAAGTGCTCCTTCATACACAAAATCTCTATCATTCTGTCAGATAAGCTGCCACAGAATTATAAATGGAACGAGAATGGAGCGAAGATATATCAAGCAAAGCACAAGGCCATATTGGGCAAGGATGAGTCCCTACCTGGACAAGCTGATGAAGATCCAACTCCTTATGTGCCCAAACCCAAGGGAGAAAAGAAGGGAAAAGATAAGGCAACTGCATCATCTGAAGTGCAAGAAAAGGCCATTCCAGACAAGAGGATGAAGAGGAAGGATCTGGTCAAGAAACCAGATGCTCAGCGGAAACGTCAGAAGAGAGTTCCATCTCCTCTGAAAACTGCTCCAAGTTCTGCCCAGCAAGTTAGCAGAACGAAGGATCTGATGCAAGTAGAATCAGAAGAGGAGACAGCAGTCCGCTCTGAGCTAACTATCAGAGAAGTAAGGGAAGAGCAGATGATCGAAGCAAAAGGAGAGAAATCTGTCAGAGGGACAGAAGTGGAGCAATCTGAGGAGGAATCACCATCTGATTCTCTGCCCCTCACCAAGATCTTCCAGAGAGCAAGATCGCCAACGCCCACTTCCAAATCACCATCACCCTCTCCTCAAAAATCATCACCACCACCCTCCCCTCATAAAATCTTCTCACCCTCACCCTCACCTATCAGATCACCAAGATCTCCCACTCCCCCAATCATTAAACCTGTTCAGGAAACTGAACACCCTCAACATGCTTAAAACGAACCTGAACCACATATGTCCCAATCTCCATACAGGTCATAAGAACCTAAGAGATGTGACAAGCGAGTGTCCATCTCTCATAATCCCTTCAACACCAGAACCGTGCTTGCTTCACCTGCTCCAGAAAGCCCCATCATAAGGATAATGAAGCAACAGATCAAAGAGTATCTGCTGGATCTGTGCCCTGAATTATATCAACATCCTGGCATCCAGCAATAGATAGAGGAAATTGTGTTCTGGAGGGATATCAGACTGAAAAGCATTGAAGAATTTCTGATTCTCATGACAACTCTTGGATCAGATTTCTTTGTAGACTTGGAGATGAAATGCTTCAACAATGCTGGGATAGAAAGCGCAGTTGAATTGGCATCTGACGATGATATCAGATGGCTGATTCATGAAAGGTTCAGAATTGCTGATAACAGGGAGGAAATAGTTCAACCTCCTACAGATCACGAGGGAACTGCCGATGAACCAAGAATGGGTGCTGCAGCTGAGACCCGACTTGGCAAGGCTTCAACATCTGACTAGACTGCTAAGATGAGCTCTGATACCCTAGATCTTTATACTGAGAAGATTCAGGATGGGATCAAGGCTGCAATTGAAGATAAATTCGTAGCGCTCACAGCAGATCTGATGAAGCGATTTGAAGAAGAGCAAGCTAAACTAGTTGACAGAGAAAGAAGTTACATAGTTGGGATGCATAATGCCATCCTTTCTGAAGTAATGCAACTAGTCAATCCTCTTGCCGAGAAGCTCAATCTCCAGTCTGACAAACTCAAAATTCAGACAGATATGCTCAATCAGACACAGGTATTATTGGAGAATGTCTGGGCATCCTTGGAGAAAACTGACAACCACATGGATATGGGTTTGAAACACTTTGTAACTTCTGCAGAACAAGCAAGACAGGCCATCGAAGTTGCTCTCAGACGCTTCTTGAAACCTGCACCTTCTGCCACCGTCCAGATCACTCCTCTTGTTGTCGAGGAACTTAGAGAGGAGATCTCACGGCAATTAAATGCTCTGAACCACAAGATGTCTAACCTCTTTGATGAAACCAAAAAGGGGGATGGACAAGAAAGTAAAGAGAAGAAAGAAAAATAGACACAGTTGGTAAAAATTACATCTCTACCAGAAACCACTGTATCTGACTTGCCAGCCACTCCATCTACTGATCTCATTGCCGAAGTGGAGCAACACAGCAAAGAGATCACTGAGCAGAAAATTTCTCTTTCTAAAGTTATTGCCAGAGTCGACAAGGTTGAAGACTTTTCTTCGTTCGTGCAGAGAAGAATGGAAACTGATGATCAGGCCAAGAGCCTTGAACTCGCTAAGAAATTAGCTAAAGAAGACGAACAAGATGAACCTGAGCAGACTCTGAGGAGGAAGAAAGGCAAAGGCAAGATGGAAAAAGCTACTGCGGAAGATCAGAGACAAGGCCAATCACTCTCTACCAAAAGTCAGATGTCTCCTGAATAAATTCAAGAGCAAACAAGACAGAGAATAAGAGAGGCCGCCATCAAAAAAGCAGAAGTTAGCAGAGGCTAAGGGACTGAACATCGCTGACATCGGAAGGAAGAGGAAGAACGAAGCTGCAACAGAGGAGATTGCTTGGGAGAAAAATGCCATTCCGGCACCTATTAAAGACATCCTCTGTGCACGACAAGATCTGCTTCCAGAGTGGGATCAGATCAGAGGAGAATGGTTATGTGACGTATACGTCCTGGAGAAGATTCCGATTCATCAAGATCAGACTAAAAATGATGATGAATTCCGGAACTGGTTAGAAACAAAGTATCCAGACTTCTACCAGACTGTGATGAAAGAAGGAAAAATCATGTCACTGATACCAGAAGCTCCACCCTTTGAAGTACTCCTTCCACCTTTGCGTCCAGACAAAAAGCTAGATGCTGTAAAATTCAAGAACGCCTACTATGGATTTGCTGAAAAAGGAGGCATCCATAGAAGAGAAGATCTGGAAAAGCTGATGCAAAGGATGTACAAGATGTTTGGCATCCCCAAGGAACTGCAAATGTTCAAGTACACCTGAGGAAGACACTTGGAATCAGACGATAGGTACGCTTTTCATATATTCTGTAATGCACACACCCATCTGAATGAAATTCTATATCTCTCTTATTCTAAGACAACTTCTCATTGTCTTTTGAAGTATGTACCAGTTTACATTATCTGCATTTCAATTCATGGTATCTGTTTTTCTGATTAAGTGTTTTGGTTCCATCAAAAAGGGGGAAATTGTTGGGAAATTTATATTTTAGTTTTGATGGAAGTTCCAAAACGGGTTGTAATAGGACAAGTCAGACCTGTTAGCTGACTGATGATTTAGAATCAGATTAAGATGACCAGCTGAAATGTATAGACAGCTGATGTAAAAGATAGGTCACATATTGAGGGGGAACTCAATATGTATAGGTCAGGTCGAAGTATCAGATGACCCAGATAAGGTCAGATGATCAGAAGACTAAGACGGATCAGAAGACAAGAAGTCAGATGACCAGGTGAAGAAAGAAGACACTGAAGACTCAAATGAACCAGAAGACTCAGATGAACCTGAAGACTCAGATAAACTTGAAGACTCGGATGAACCTGAAGACTCAGATAAACCTGAAGACTCAGTAACAAACCTGAAGACTGAGGCTCAGAGTCACCTGAAGATCAGAAGACTTACCAGAAGACCTGAAGACCAATATCAGCGGAGTCTGCATATTGTGCTAAGACAATCTGCATCAGAAGACTCAACAAGGTAGACTGATCAGTTACTTGATCAAGTCAGCTCACACCTGGCGTCAATCAAAATGATACACCAGACAAGCGAATCTTCTACAAAAGGAATATCAATCGTCTAACGGACAAATTCCTGAAGTGACGCCTCGCGAAGCCAAGAAGAAAATGACAGGTGTACAAAAAGAGCTGACAATGCGGGATTTGATGTTGCGGACATAAACGGCGCTAATCATGACTACGGCCACGCCGATTTCGGAGCACGTCACAATCATATCCTACAACCTACCTAATATAGCCCGAAATTCAAATTGCTCTCCAACAGCTCTTTGATTTCAAGGTCTATAAAATGGGATTGCCCGTCAAGTGAAGAAAAGGGTTGACGAAGCGGAACAACAACATTAACGCAAATTCTCAAGAAGCAAAAAGCCTTCAAAATTTCCGCTGGAAGAACACCATTTTTGAAGATCATTCTTAGAGTGTTCATCCCATTGGTCTTAGCAAGAAATCCTATCCACTAGCATTTGGCTACCTAAACATCAAGGATAGATTTCCAGTTGGAACTCTCAAACATTCTTTACCCAAACTCTGTTAGGTTAAGTTTGTTACCGGACGATTTCAGACTAGGGATTCTAATTTCTGATTTCTAGTTCGGTTGAGTGTGAACTCGAAAAACATCTGTTTGAGTGTGAACTCTGTAAAAATCTATCGGTCATCCCGTGAGGGAGATAAGTCCCGCAGGTTAAGATCGGTTAAGTTCGGTTAAGGTTCCCCTGTGTTAAGGGAAGAGTGGACGTAAGACGGGTTTCGTTTGAACCACTATAAAAAGCCTTGTGTGCATTTACTTGCTTTCTTATTGCTTTACACTATTCACACAACTGAGTTTAAACGCGCATACATATTCTAAGTTAAGCTCAGTCTGCACCAAGCAACTGATGTGATCAGGTTAACACCTTAGTCAGCTGGTTGAAAACTGGCTTAAGAATCTGAATTAATAAAATTTGTTTTTCATACACGGGTATTTATAAGCTTCCGCACTCTCAGTTAAACTGACATATATCAAACTGATCTGCCCTCAGGCACTCAGTAAGATTGAACATCAGTCTAAACTGACACACTAGCACTCTGATCAGGAAATCTGCATTCACACCTGATCCGCACGAAAAGTTTTCAGAAGTCTATTCACCCCTCCCCTCTAGACTTCTGCCCTCACAAAACCCGTTCGGGACCTACATCAATATATGAGGTACGTTGCGAGAAACGTGCAACTACCTGTAACTGAAACATGGGCTATTACGATTTCCTCCTTTCATTCGTGAATACTTGATTAAGTCTTGAACATGATGAAGTGTATTCAAATAACTTAATCATATTATCTTAACCACAAACTCTAAGTTGACGTGCATCGGCCGATGACTTTGATCCAATTATGATGAGAAAATGAGTATTCTCACTAAATCCACATAGAGAAATGAATCCTATTCTTTGCTCAACTACCACGCACATGCATTTCGTGATGAACACAATCCAAGCCATAATTAACCATGGAAGGGTGCAAGCGCCGGTCATGGTTAAAGTTCATCACTCCACACATGTCGTGCGTATTGACCTCAAGTCAAAGGAGTATCGCATCGCTCCCACTAATCGAGACACCCCTAGACACATATTGTGGACTTATATCAAATGGTTTTTCGGATGGGTATACCAATATCCTCTAAGTTATTTGTGCATCCATCATGAGATACCTAGTATCTCGTAGTAAGTGAGATCTTACTACACTCCCTAAGAGTATGATGCAGATCGCAGACCAATCTCAATTGCATCATCAATATCTCATTCTTGCATGAATAAATGACAGCAATGACTCATGGGAACACTTGCATGAAAATATGCAAACAATCAAACATAATATTCAAACAAGTGTATTGTCATACATTAATATTAAAAGAACTATAATATTAAATCAAACTGAATATCATCGAGTATTATGTCCTTACAACAGATTGTCTCTAGAACACTAACCCTAAAAATCTCTCACTTGGACTAGAGTCAATCACCTACATGTCTAACCCTTAGACCATCAAATGTCTAGTGTGTACATGAACACCCAGTGTTTTGGTGAAATGATCTGCCAAATTAAATATGTGGGAATACATTTTAATTATATTTCTCCTATCGTTATGATCTCTCGGATCAAATGATAAGTTTGGGTATGTGTTTCCTTCTGTTTGTAGATCTCAGTTCCTTTGCTAGTGTAATCGCACCAGCGTTGTCTCGATACAACTTTATTAGACAACTGGCACTTGGAACTACCCCTAGTTCTTTTAAGAACTATAAAATCACGACATCCTCCTTGAGGCCTCTGATACAACAATGTACTCAACTTCGGTTGTTGAATCTAAGGTCGACCTACTTGAAACTATTCCAACTGACCTTCTCATAATTGAGAGTGAAACGTAACCTGATTGTGATTTGTAATCATCATAGTCGGATTGAAAACTTGCATCAGCATAACCGGTGACTACTAGTTCTGACTGTCCACCATAGACAAGGAAACATTCTTTAGTTCGTTTAAGATACTTCAGAATGGTCTTGACAACAATCCAGTGAGACTCACCCGGATTCTGTTGGTATCTACCAGTGATGTTGATAGCATAGGCCACGTTTGGCCTAGTGCAAGTCATGGCATACATGATTGACCCAATTGCATATGCATATGGTGTTGGGGTTATACTGTAAAGTGTGCTTTTACTTTATATATAACCAAACTGAATTTCTTATTTATTTACTGAAATAAATTATTTATCACTGTTGTATTAAATATGATTGAATGTTATATATATTTACTGCATATCTGTTCATTAAATAGTCAGTGTTACATTGTAGTTAATGTGGTGATACCAGATCACAGAAGATCACATTAATGAATCCTTGTAACCAAGTACAAAATTGACAACCTATGTGGAAATGAACAATCCATCGTGAAAGGTTGAAGTGTAAGACTCATATTGGCTTGTCTTGACCAAGAGATTACGCTAGTGCATTATGATGCGCTGAATCGGACCTACATCGAGGATAAATTCTTCAGTACTGAACATGGAAAAATTAAACCTCTGTGGTTCGTTGTTTCTTAAATTCGTTCCTTAAATAGGATCGTGTGAAATTAATAACTATTTCTTTGACTTATGTTGGGTAGAGAGTCATTGTGACTCGATACTTTATATCTTGGGCAATATTATTAGTCACACGACGATTGCTAAGATTTAATACGGAGAATCGTATGCAAGTACGTCTTGCGTGATTTGTCCCCTTGGGAGGCTCAGAAGATTTATCATACCAAATCTTTCAAGTGGAATTAGTTTCAGTGGCTTGAATTAATTAATGGACTAAGATATTCTTAAACACGGGAAATAATAACCGGGATCCGTATTACAATAATATGGGTTAAGATGGATAGTGCGATATTAATTATGTAGTGAGATTAATTAATATTTAAGGGCTTGAATAATATTGTGGCCCAATATTGAAAATTCAAAGTCCATTGGAAGGTCCAATCGTAATTCTCCTAAAGGCCCCTTTAGTAGCCCAAAGATAAAGTCCAATAACTTAAAAAGGTGCTTAAAATAAAAGAAATATTGTTGCCTTATTTTTTCCTTAATTTTCAAAAATTATTATAGGAGAGAGAAAAGACTTTCTTGATTTTCTTGGAAAGATTTTATGGGATAAGTATTATTGAGATACAAGTTAATCACATAAATTCAAGAAAAGTCAAAGATATTTTTCCTTTCTTTATTAATCATATTTTTCGAAATTTATAGTGTATGGGGGAAGAAAAGATATTTTGTGATTATTATGGAAATAGAATATATGAGATATATTCAAGATTGTATCTTGGGAAGATACAAAGAAATTTCCTAACCCTAAGTTATCTCAAAATTTTTGCCCCTCCTAGATCTATAAATAGGGGATGAATTTTTCATCCCCAGAACAATTTCATGTGTTGAAAAAATTAGAAATTCACAAAGGTGGTGGCATATATTTTTCTTTTTCCCTTTTGTTAATTGTTCGCAAGCTTCCTACCGCCGGATTGTTGAACAAGGACGTAGGAATACTATAGAATGACTATGGGTGTGTTCGTTGAACCGTTGCTCATCTGTCTCCGTTTAATTCGCTAAAAAGGTATGCCTTACGTAACTCCTAAAAATCCTCATGTGTAGGATTTACGTGGCTTTATTATATGCATGATGTGTTGTTGATATTTGATTATGTTGTGATTGGTCAATCCACCTATCCAACACGTGTCCACACGACGACCAGGCAGACCAATCAACCAGAGATGCGCGCCAGCTCATCGGATGAGTGTACACTAATGCTTGGTAAGCATTCTGCTCGACCACCCGTGCTCGCCCACTTGGCGAGCACCCTGACCGGGCATCCATGCTCGACTTTTTCAACACCCAATCAAAACCTTAGCACCAAAGGAGTCAGCTTGCCCGGTGAGCAGAGTAGAGAATCCTGCTCGCCCCTAAGGGCGAGCAAGAGAGCACGAATCAAGACGCTTGGCCTACGGCCGCATCTTCCAGGCGAGCAAAATGGTGACTCAAGAACAAACACGCTATAGCGAACACCAGGGCCAAGTAACCTGTTAAACCCATACCACCTGGATGACAAGTCGGAGACTTCGCAAACAAGTTAAGACAAATGTCGACTAGGGAGGCACAGTAGAAAACGTGGCAACACCATGTACATTCTTGCATGATAAAAAATCGCCAGCTCATACTTGCCAAGGCAGCACATGTTTGACAAAACTCTATAAATAGAACCTAAAAGGTCATAAATAGGGTTAAGAAATTTATCCAAAACAACTCTTGTATTAGCTCACCACCACACGATACACTTGTGCTCGTCGCAACTATATTGTGCTCGACACACACCACCTAATCATAAATAAACCTGGCTTGGTACGCCCCAAGACGTTGTCAACTTTGACGAACTGAGTCACCAAATTCTTGTTGTCATCCAACATTACATTGTGCTCGTCATACACATTCTTTGTGTTCGACACATTAGCATTTTATTTGTTTCGTTTTCATACTCAACTCTACGTCATATTTTCCACGCAACACGACTAACAATAATTGGCGCTAGAAGGAGGGTCCTATGCCCAACAAAAACCAATCAAAACACTTACAAAAGAAGGCGAGGCAGAAAAAATAAATAGAATGCCTTAGTCGGGAAATACTAAATAGAATGCCTTAGTCGGGACAGAGCTGGCCTCATGCTCAGGAAGAGGCTCAACTTCAGCCTAAGGAAAATCTGATCGTGGAGGCCATCAATCTTGAAGATATGATCAACGATCCTGCGGCCATGACGAAGGCCATCACTTTTTTGTTAAGAGTCCAAAAGAAAGAAGTGAAAGAAAGTTGACCAAGCAAAAAGTACAAGATTAAGACCGGTGCTCACATATCCTCGATAGCAAGCAAGTCAAAGAAAGAGCAGTATGGAAGCGAGCCGAAAAAGAAAAAGAAGTATCCGACAATGAAAAGCCACAAGGATCCAGGCTTTCAGTGTTTGAACGACTGAGGGTGTTGGCCAGGGAACGAATTTGAAAAAATATGCATAAGGACCCTGGAAAGGAACATCGGGCAAACACAACAACTCGTTCAGCCCCTCGCGATCACCCTCATCAGCAACGGTGACTTGAGTCTGAGAAGTCTGTCGACATAAGATTATCAATCCGACACCATAGGGAGAGTCTAGAGCGATCACGAAAGGGGGGACTGCCTCATCGTGAGCATGACCCTCTGGGTCCTCAAGATAGGACCCAGCCCCGTTCGGGACCAGTCAGTACCACAAAGTTTGCAGAAATGTAAAAAACAATTGAAGGCTTACGAGCCGATCTAGCCGCTACAAAAGGACTTCCGTGAACAGGCACAATCTCGTGCTCTCCGCTCACCCCCGCAATCATGGCAGTTGAAGTATAAGAAAAGTTGGCAAGAAGCCGATCACACATCCCTATGTTTGATGCGGAGTCCGATGCACATGTTCATCTCAGTAAATATACAAATTTTATGATTGCTATGGGAGCAACCGATGCAACGCAGTGTTGATCTTTCCCCATGACTTTGGGAGATCGGTCACATTGATGGTTCTCAACTTTACTCGCCGCATCCATCACGTGCTTCACTCAATTGGGACAAAGATTCTTGTCCCACTTTTCGTCCATGTGTGCTCATCAGGCCCCAAAGTAACAACTAGCACACTTTTCTCAATTAAAGGGCGAGTTGGATCGGGCATACGTGGAAAGATTTGATAGATGTCTATATGATGGAGCTCCCATGGAAGAAGATGCCAAGATCCTCACGGTGGTTGGGGGTGTAACCCTAAATACAGACATGTGGAAGGCCATGCATCAGGACTGGCCAAACACGTATGCCAATTTCCACGAGCGAGCGGCCAAAATCATAACCATGCAAAACCTGCTCGCCCAGTCACAAGCAGGCCAAGAGAGAACGACCAGAAAGTTGATCGTCAGCAAGAAGCCAACAGGTAAAGGGGGGGTATAAGCCCCCAGGCTCCTTCAAACCTTTTGAAGAAGGGGCTGAGGTGCATGCACTTCAGAGTCTTCTTGGCGTACTACGGAAAGGGTTTACAACCAAATCAAAGACTGGGACATGTTGGAGAAACCCCGAAGAATCGTAAGAGATAAAAACCATCTCAACGCTTCCAAATTTTACTCATATAACAAATATATCGGTCACAACAGCAAAGAATGTCGCGACCTTCTCCGGCAACTTTGGAAGTTATACGAGAAATATCATCTTACTTGGTACCTCAAGATGCCGGTGAACAGGGAAGCTCAACCAGAAAAGTCAAGCGAACAGAAGAAAAAGTGCAAGGCAGATGAGATGTCGGACAACAATCAAGAAGAATTCCGTCGACAACTGGAAATGCCCAAAAAAGGAGCCCCAACCATAGACAGAGGATGTGAGGGATAGGAAATCAACATGATCCGCCCGGACTACGGACCAGTGGGGTGATGCTATCAGGTACATACTCTATCAAACAAACACAAGAAAATGGAGATGCTCGCCATGCAAAGCATCCACCAAGTGAATGTGGTAAGCACATCAGCCAGCATGCCACTATCTCACCAATTCATATTCTCAGAGGATTACCTTGACGGCATTATCACCCCCCACAATGACTCTCTAACAATCAGTGCTAAACTTCTTGGTCTAAAGGTACATCGCCTCCTGGTCAACACTGGGGCATACGCGGACATTATGTTCGTTAATACTCTGCACCAAATGGAGAAGCAAGTCGGGGACTTAAGTATGTACATTGAACCTTGTGATCATACCATCATGGGTTTCGGGGAATCTATAACCCGGCCCTATGGATTGATTAGGTTAGGAGTTGAGTTAGAGCCAACTACAAATCTAGAGATCCGATGAACTAGAATGCTAGACTTTGTAATCGTCGATGCTCCATCTACTTATAACGGGTTTTTAGGCCGCCTGTTCATCCAGGAATTCAAAGTTGACTATTCTACTTACTAATATTGTGTAAACTTTCCAACTCTCGAAGGAACGATCAGCGTAAAGGGTGACAAGAAAAAATCCCGAGATTGTTTGCTATCATGCGCACTAGAAAAATAGGATATCGTTAGCATGGTAGAACAAATATGGGAAATCGGAGAATAGAGTCAGCCCGGAGCCAAAGCGAACATAATGCCCCAAGCGAACACAGAGCCACGGGCGAACACAGTACCTGTAGGTCCCGATTTATGTCAAAAACCCATGCGTGTGCGTAAGAAACGTGTGATGCATATAAAACAGGGGTGAGGGCAGAGTGATTCCTAATTTTTTGCGTTTAAGAGCGATGTGTGTTGTTTAGCTTATAATCAAATGCATATGACAAGTAAGAACATAAAGCAATAAAAAACACACAAGATTTTATAGTGGTTCGGACGAAACCCGCCCTACATCCACTCTTCCCTTAATATAGGGGCACCTACTTAACCAACTTAAACGACTGGACTTAGTTTTATGTGTTAGTCCAACACCCAACAGATGTTTACTGAGTTCACACTCAAACGGGACTTATCACCCTCACGGGATTACCTACCCTCCCTTTCAGGATTGCTAGATGTTTACCGAGTTCACACTCAAATGGGACTTATCTCCCTCATGGGATTGCCTACCCTCCCTTTCGGGATTGCTAGATGTTTTCCGAGTTCACACTCAAACGGGACCTATCTCCCTCATGGGATTGCCTACCCTCCCTTTCGGGATTGCTAGATGTTTTCCGAGTTCACACTCAAACGGGACTTATCTCCCTCACGGGATTGCCTACCCTCCCTTTCGGGATTGCTAGATGTTTACCGAGTTCACACTCACCTACAAACTTATCCTATCAAACTGATTTGGGTAAGGTTTGTTTGGTTTCCAACTAGGTTGAGATTTTCCCTTACATTTGTTTAGCCTCAATGCTAAGGATGGGAAAATCTCTCTAAGCTTAGGATATTACATTTGTGCTTAGATCTAGGGTAGAACACTCTAGATTATATGCGTGTATTTCTTGCTCTGTGTTCTATCGTGGGAATGCTTGAGTATATGTCTTCTCAACTCTGTAGGATTGTTTGCCAATTTCTCCACACTTCCAAACTTAATAATGAAGGAAGAACTTGTATTTATAGTGTGGATTTGAATGTTACCGTTGGAGAGAATCACATTCAAATCCATACTACTCTGTAGCTTTTTGCATCTTTTTCAGGCTTGTCGTCTTCCTCTCATTGGTCCACGTCAGCTGAATCTAACGGCTATATTCTTCAGTTTCTTCTGAGTCTCAGGATCTTTAGTTCATCTGAGCCTTCAAGTTATCTCGAAATTTGTCGAGCCTTGAGTTATCTGAGCTATCTGACGTCTGAGTTATCCCGAGCCTTGAGTTCCTTGATTCACAAAGCTTCTCTTCAAATGGACCTTGTCGATCGAGGCATCTTGACACTCGAGGTGACCGAGTTCGATTCTTCGACTTCGTTTTCTCACTTTAACTCAGGCTATCTGATTTCTTCTTTGCCTGATCTGATCAGATCAACACTTCATCAGATCAACACATCAGGATAACATCAGGTTAGTACACCAGGTTAGCATATCAGTTTATCATATCTGATCTCGATCACGTCTGATCTCGATCAGTCTCATCTTCTCCTCTTCATATCTGATCTCGATCACGTCTGATCTTGATCAGTCTCATCTGCTCATCTTCTGATCTGCAACCTTCTCTTACGATTCTTGGGCTTTGCTTTTCTTCACTTCGATTTTGCAAATTTCATCGCTTAACTCCGAACTCATCTTGACATCCGATCTCGACGGTCTAAATCTGCAGCCTCATCTGATCTCGATCATCTTCTTCTGATTTCGTGAGTTCCCCCTCAATTTGTTCTTGCGTTCCCCCTTAACTTGTTATCTGTAAAATAGCTTGAATAACACAAGTTGATAATGTTTTGGCATAATTCATCAAAACTAAAATATCCCAACAGTACCCAAGGTGACCAGACATGATCCTGATCCCATGAATATAGATCTTCCAGACGAACAACCTCATCATGAATTACCAGACCTGGAACCTCCCTTAGGTTTCGATCCTATGGAGATTGAAGACGACCACCGGGGTCGATCATAGATCCCCGATGGAAGCAAAAGAAGAGACGAGCAATACATGTTGAACACTTGGAGTTCAATATGACTGATCTAACCAGACCGGGCCTAGAAGTTTTCATTGGCTCAGAACTTTCAGAACCACTCCGAACAGAAATGATCGCGTATCTACAAGCTAATATGGACGTGTTCGCTTGGTCTCACAAGGACATGGTCGGCATCGATCCTAAGCATGCATGCCACCACCTCAATATTGACCTGACTCAAATTCTAGTAATTTAGAAATGTAGAAAATTTAGCACGGAGAAATATGCTGCTTTAGATGCCGAAGTTAAAAAGTTGCTCGATAACAAACTCATCCGAGAAGTCAAGTGCCCAGAATGGCTCGATAACCCCACGCTCGTCTAGAAACCAAATGGAACTTGGAGGTTATGCATCGATTTTATAGATCTAAATAAAGCATGCCCCACGCTCGTCTGGAGTACCGCATATCGACTATTTGGTCGATAATACTGCAAGACATGAGCTCATGAAATTTATGGATGCATTTGCTGGCTATCATCAAATTCACATGCACCCAAACGATCAAGAGAGCACATCGTTCTACAATGGGAAAAATATGTATTGCTGGAAATGTATGCCATTTGGATTAAAAAATGCAGGAGCAAAATATCAAAGATTAGTAAACAAAATGTTCGACGAGCACATCGGGCGGACCGTCGATGTATACATTGACGACATAGTGGTTAAGAGCGAGCACAAAGAAGATCATCTTGACCATTTAGTATAGACATTTGATATTCTCCTAGCATACAACATGAAGTTGAACCCGAAAAAATGCAGTTTCGGGATTTATTCCGGGATGTTTCTGGGGCACATGGTTAGTCAGAGGGGGGTCGAAGCCAGTCCTTCAAAGATTCAACCCTTGCTCGACATGCAAGCCCCTAGAAACATGAAGGAGGTCCAGAAATTAACAGGATGTCTGGCTTCCGTAAACTGGTTCATATCTCGAACCGGAGATAAATGTAAGCCTTTCTTTGATGCACTAAAGAAAGGAAAGTTTCAGTGGACAGAATACTGCCAAAGCGCATTTGAATCCTAGAAACACTATTTGGCGGAAACACAAATCTTGTCTAAACCAGTTTTGAGCGAACAACTTTTCCTATACCTTGCCGCCTCTGAACACGCAATCAGCGTTGTGCTCATTCGGGTGAAAGGTCCAAAGAATCCTAGAAAAACTTGCACATGCTCTCATCATGAGCGTACGCAAACTGCGACCATATTTCTTTGACCACTCAATTGAAGTGCTCACTTCTTTTTCGCTACGACAAGTCCTCCACCGACCGGAAACAACGACAAGATTACTCAAATGGGCAGTAGTGTTAGGCCAATTCGGCATTACGTTCGCTCCGTGAACAACAATCAAAGGCCAAGCGATGGCCGATTTCATGGTCGAACTGACATACCCACAGCCGCCCTAACATGGAATTGATCAACCATGGCACATGTATGTTGATGGTTCATCAACAAGCACAAGAGCTGAAGCGGGTGTGGTTCTCATCAGCCCGACCTGGCAAACCTTACAACGGCCATCCAGTTCAATTTCCCAGCTACGAATAATGAGGTCGAATATGAAGCCCTCATCGGCGGCCTACATATGGCTATGGAGATTGGAATTCGGAGGATAATGATTTACAGTGACTCTCAACTAATCATATACTAGGTTAGAGGTGAGTACGAAACCCGAAGCGAGCAAATTCCTCAATACCAATAGCTAGCCAAGCAACTACTTGAGCAGTTCGATCAAGTATACATTGAGCCACTCCCCCGGTTTGGAAATTCATTTGCAGATGCATTGGCCCGATTGGCGACCGCAGAAGGTGTGACTAACACAACTGACGTTGTGGTCGTCACAACCCGCTCGCCAGCGGTCCCAAGGGTTATGGTTGCCCAAATGGCACTTGAACAAGAAACTTGGATGACTCCAATTCTAAGCTATTTGCGAAATGGTTCCCTTCCAGAGAGTAAAGCGCAAGCTTCTCGCCTCTGACTACAAGCTGCTCGCCATATCATTCTAGACGGGCACTTATACAAAAGAAGTTTCTCTCTTCCACTGTTGAAGTGTGTCACTCTAGAAGAAGGTCATAAGATCCTTGTACAAATTCATTCAGGCGTGTGCGGAAACCATACCTTAGCATACAAAGTAATCAGGCAAGGATACTACTGGCCTACTCTAATCGCTTATGCCCGCGCATGTCATAACTGCTATGCATAGGCTCCACTTATTCACAATCCACCAAAAGAACTCGTTTCCATTTACAGCCCATGGCCATTTGCTTAGTGGGGGATCAACCTGATCGGCCCTTTTGCCACCGGCACATCGGGGCTTAAGTACGCTGTGGTCGCCGTCGATTATTACACCAAGTTGGCCGAAGCCAAAGCCATTGTGAAGGCCACTGAGCAAAGAATGTGGAATTTTGTTTGGAAAAACATTATTTGCCCCTTCGGGCTCCCTCAATCATTAGTGACGGGTAGCGCAAACAATTCGATCGAAGCGAATTCTGACAGAATTGTGCTCGCTGGGGGATTAAAAAATATTACTCTACCCCGTATTATCCCTAGTCTAACGGACAAGTTGAAGCCGTCAATAAAATCATCAAGCATACCCTCAAGGCTAAACTTGATAATTCTAAGGGGGGAGGATGGGGTGAAGAACTCCCAAAATCTTGTGGGCATACCATACAACTTTCAGGACCTCGACCGCAGAAACCCCTGTCGCCTTGGCATTTGGTACAGAAGCAGTCATCCCAGCAAAAATTGAAATTCTGAGCCACCGCACTCTGTGTTTTGGCGAGCACACCAATGATCAAGCAGTAGCCCTTAGCACAGATCTTTTGGAAGAAAAATGTTCCACGGTCGATTTTAAAATGCTATGTACAAGCAAAGGTTAATTTTTTTTTATAATTCCAGAGTCCGGATCCGTAGATTTAATATTGGAGAACTCGTCCTGAGACGAACAACGGGGTACCAGGTGGTGTGTTTGGCCGAGCTTGGGAGGGTCCATTCTGAGTGTCGGAGCATTTAGTGAACGACAAATATGAGTTGGAAGAATTAGATGGAACTCCACTTTCCTATTCATGGAACGCATCAAATTTGAAAAAATATTATCAATAAGGGCAAAAATAACAGAAGAGTATGAGGTCGAACACAAGATTGTGCTCGCCCGCAAGCGAGCACACAGAGGAAAATCTCTCACCAAGAACGAGTAAGGTGACCAGAAAGGTCGAGCAAAAACCGATTGAACACCGTGCCCAGAGTCCCCCCAAAAGTAGAAATACAACGAAGGCTAGGAGATGCGTGTCAGCATCTCCGACACATGCAGAAATGCGTGAGGAAACCAGATGAGCTACGTGTCCTTTCCGCCTTCACATGCAGTGTGAGGTAACCAGATGAGATAAGTGTCCTTACCCCCTTCATAGGCAGTAAGGATGGGGACAAATATCAACAAAGAACAACACGTGTCAATCAAATTTTGAAAAATTTGGACAAAAGAAGCCAGCTCTTGCTTGAGAAACTAGTATAAATAGGTCTGTTGATGGCCAAAGATAGGAAGAGAAGAATTCCCTACCAGATAAAGAAAAATACATATCTTTACATATGCGCTCATCACATCCAAAAGCCGATGATAAAGTGGTCGGTTTGGTATGCCTCCAGAGTAACCATCACCGCCGGGATCAGCATATTCCTCGCGGACTCAATCATGTCCCTCGGTGTTGGCTCTTGTTCGAGCCCCATATCCTATATCCCAACTACGAAGCAAAATAGTTTGGCTTGGATTTGGAAAAGCAAGTCCAAATCGAGCAAAATATTTTCTTCCGGATTGCAGGTGCTAGCCCCGAGCACACCATCTGCTTGCCTCGAGCACCATCTGCTCGATAGAGTTTTTGGTTGCAACCTCACATCCACAACTGCTTATGTAAAAATCAATCACAAGTTCCCCTCGCATCCCCAAAATCTCCTCCCAGGAGATGGTGCGCCGATGAACTCTCACGAGGTTGGCGCGCACAGATACTCGGATGCACGGGCAAGGGGAGAAGTTGGTGTGAGTAGATGGCGAAAGGATGACGAATAGATGCCTCTACTCCCACCAAATCAAGGAGAGTAAGTTTGCTCGCCACATGCTCAGGGCGGCATTCAGCCGCATAATTACAGCTTGCGCTAGAAGTACCCACTGCTGATGCTGCTGCTCCAGAGCATGTTGGTGAAAGACGAAGGGAAAGACAAAGAAGTTAAGACTTCCCCTGAGGGTCTCAACTCAAAAAGCTCGAACGAGAATTCGGAAGCTCATGCTCGCCCAAGTTTAGACAAAGACGAGACCAAACAGAATGCTTGTCGACCATATGAAACTTTTGTGACAGATAAGTTATAAATTGTACACAATTATGTTTGTAAAGTAATCGACAGGTGTAAAAAGATGTAATAGATTAAAACATCCTGTGAGATGTTTGTTTATATAATTTTTCAAAATCATGCCTCGAATGGTCGCACCTAAGCCGGACAACCCGAACAAAAACGAACGAGCAGAGCCTTGTATTAGCCTGGCAAAAGAATACATACTTACAAATACCCACAAACAAGCGGGCAATGGGTATGGGGTAGCACATAAATAAGACAACTCGATCGAAAAAGTAATCGCGGCAAAATAAGATGATTACGAACAAGAAAGGGGTTGCATTTAAGTCAACCAATCTTGTTGCAGCCAAATAAGACAACCAATCTGATTACAACTAAATAAGATAATCAAAAAAATAAAGAAGCCAAATTGAATGCAAGCACATTTCATGTTCAACTTCTAAAAATAAAAAAGCACATACGATCACAAAAATAAAGGAAAACATCATCCAGAATTCAAGTCAATACAACGGCCATCCCGGCCAAGCAAAAAGAACAACTGTCTTAGTACAACAACAAGCTTACAAGAAAAGAAGTCTAAGGGAATGGCTCATTATCTGGCATCGGTGGAACCAAAGAACTATGCGGACCCATCCTGCTCTGGTTGACCTGTTCGCCCCTATCCCGAGCATCCTGCTCTCCACCATCTCCAAGCTCGGGCACTCCATCACCCTCAGCATTCTCCTCGCTTGGAACCCGAGCATTATTTTCATCAACGGCGTGACCGTCCTGCTCGTCTCTCGCGCCATCACCCACCTGTTCGCCATAGCGGCTCTGCTCGGCAGAAGCTCTCCTGGTCGTGTCATCCTGCTCGTCCTCTTCATCAGTAAGAGGGTCTTCAATCATAACCCCCTCTGAGAGGTTAGAGAAGTCACATATGTCCAGGAAATCTGCCAAAGGCAGATTGCGGTCCCCGCAACTAAAGCTTGAACGACGGTGGCTACCGGTGGGGGCACAGACATTTGTACTTCCACTGATGGGACCACATCCACAGTAGAAGGCGCTATCACGTGGGCAAGGGAGTCCTGCTGCTCGGTCTTCCTTCTGGACCTTTTAGGTGAGGGGCTTGCTCACCCGCCCCTAGATTGACCGAACGAGTCGTTCTTTTGGGCTTGCTCGACTCGCCACGGGAGGACTTGTGTGCCTTCCGTTTGTCTTGAATTCTGGCCATTTCACTGGGTTTCTTTCTCCGGGCCATCTCTGTGTGCTCGGCCGTACTCACAGCGATAGTAACAGTAGGAACAACTACAAACAAAAATATGACTTTTCTTTTACACAACAATGTTCGAAGAGAATAATGCACAGAGAGAGAGATAATTTGTATTTATCGGTAGGATCAAACTAAATGATGCAGAGGCACGTACAACACCTTTTCTTTCACTCGTTCACGTTGTTCAAAGTTTTCACCGAGCGTGCCGAACTAGGCTCAAGGTCAATTTGCATAATATTGTTGAAGTACCCGTCCTTGGTTTCTTTGTTTGTGGCTGGTTCAACTCTTGAAAAGAAAAAAATAAGTTAATATCAGTACGTGGAGTAAATACGAAGATAAAGATACTCACTCCGAAATTTTTTAAAATCAATCGGAATATCTAAACGAGCACTCGACTCGCTTCCCGAAGCGGGACTTCTCCAGTCGCCCCCAACAAACCAACATTTATCTTTCCAATCCTTGATTTTGTTTGGCACATATTCAACAACCTTACACTTCGTGTTCGTCTGCATATACAATCACTCCTACTCGCCTTTAAGCCAGGTTAGGTGAACCAGACGAGTAAGCTCCTGTGCTGTGCGGTAATAAAAAGGTTTTGTCTTGCCGAACAAGGTTAAAAAACTCATAATCATGTGCCACCCATTCGACATTAGTTGCGTGATAGTGATGTTCCACTCCACGAGCAGACGAGTGATCGCCGGGTGGAGGGGGAATCACAGGCCGACTTCCATGGTATCCACATTCACAGCCACACAACCTTTTGGAGGTTGATCGGCTCGTTCTTCGGCTTTAGGAACCCAGAAAAAAACATCCTTGGGAGTTTCATAGGCCCGGTAAAATTGTCCCAGCATATCGGCATCGATCACACTTCTAATTTTTTTCGTCTGGTACTCATTCTCAACTCCTACCCTATGGGGCTATACAGGCCACTCAAAATCATAGCCAGCACTGTACTAGGTGTAAATTGGACTGTGCGGTCGACCAACGGGGATCTCATGAGTCTGGACGACACCTGGCACATCGTTCTATTCGTTGACAAGCACGTCGCCCCATTCGCCCCCGTTTCCCCTATTCGGCTCGCCCCAATTCGAAAACCCCCATCTTGCACGATGCTAACTTTCCCCTTCTGTTCACTCAAAACTACGACAATGGGCTCGCCCTCAAAAATACGCTCGCAGGATCTCTCGGCGTTTATATCATTAACATTACGGTCACCAACAGCTCTGACATCACGCCCTAACCGCACACCCTCATCGAAATCATCTAGGAATTAAAATCGGGCTAGTTCCCGATCCAATTTATTTATAGCTTCATCTGAATTGGAGGTGAGGATGGCGAACGGATGTCATACTTTTCGACGAGATCTTGATCCGGAGGTCTCTGCCCTCAATGAACCTGCCCTGTCGCGAGTTATAGGGCGGTATAACGAAGAAACCGACCCACGAGAAGTCTCAGATCCTTCGGAGCCGAGCAAAGACTCGTCAGAGATCGAGCACAAAGACATGATCACAATTAACAAATGAGAAAAGAAAAAAAAATTACCTAAAAATTGGGTCACCCGGAGAAAACAAACTTGTCGCAATTTTAGAGAGAGAAAGAGCCGAAAAGAAGAAGGAAGGAAAGAACAAGAAGAAATGAAAGAAGAAGGGGTTTTATACTTTTTGGAATCAGGGTTTGAATTTTTAAAATACAAAAAACACCCCCCTCGGTTCCCAAACCTCGGCCTTCATGCGTTAGATCCTCTGAAATCACAGGAATTGAGGCGGCACTTCGATATCCTCCCAAGACATGTAACAGTCGGGCCCCCCATGTCAAACACGGGGTGACCCGGCTGGGGGGTATTATTGTGATCGATCAATCCACCTATCCAACACGTGTCCACACGACGACCACGCGGACCAATCAACCAAAGATGCACACCAGCTCATCGGAGGGTGTAAACTAATTCTTGGTAAGTATTCTGCTCGACCACCCGTGCTCGCCCGCTTGGCGAGCACCCGGACCGGACATTCGTGCTCGACTTTTTCAACACCCAAGCAAAACCTCAGCACCAAAGAAGTCTGCTCGCCCGCCGAGCAGAGAAGAGAAACCTGCTCGCCCCTAAGGGCGAGCAAGAGAGCACGAATCAAGACGCTTGGCCTATGGCCGCATCTTCTAGGCGAGCAAAATGGTCACTCAAGAACAAACACGCTACAGCGAACACCAGGGGAAAGTCACCTGTTAAACCCATACCACCTGGATGACAAGTCGGAGACTTCGCAAACAACCTAAGAGAGATGTCGACCAGGGAGGTACGGTAGGAAACGTGGCAACACCACGTACATTCTTGCATGATAAGAAATCGCCAGCTCATACTTGCCAAGGCAGCACATGCTTGACAAAACTCTACAAATAGAACCTCAAAGGTCATAAATAGGCTTCAGAAATTTATCCAATACAACTCTTGTATTAGCTCACCACCTCACGATACACTTGTGTTCGTCGCAAATATATTGTGCTCGACACACAGCCCCTAATCATAAATAACCCTGGCTTGGTATGCCCCCAGACGTAGTCAACTTTGATGAACTGGGTCACCAAATCCTTGTTGTCATCCAACATTACATTGTGCTTGTCATACACATTCTCTGTGTTCGACACATCAGCATTTTATTTGTTTAGTTGTCATACTCAACGCCATGTCATATTTTTCACGCAACACGACTAACAACAAATTATTATTTGAATTAATATAGGATCAATTCATGCTAGTAATTATTAAATAATTTAAATTTGTATTTAAATTGCACCTTGAATAGATCCGGACACCCTATTTCCCAACAACGGGTATCAAAGCCTCAGTTTTGAGCTCTGTGATTTAGATTGTAATTTAAATTGTTGTTCATTAAATTTTGAAAATTGGATAGTATAATTGTTAGATCTTTTTTGCAGGTATCTAATTGTCATGGTAATTTAATGTATGTTTATATTCATGCGTATAATTGTTGGTTTTTAATTCGACTGGTCAGAATTCATTTTTCTCATGAGAAAATCCACGATAGATTAGTTTTACTTGATTTGCAAAATGTAATAGACTAGTCTAGATCGTAGGTTTATTTATTTTTTTGTTAAATAAATTGTAACCGGATTGAAGACGAAGACAAGGATTGAAGCTGGGATCCGGAAACCAGGTGCAGGCAGCGAGTATCGCGTGAAGCGTGCCAAGGGAGGCACGCTGGCGCACGCGGATGCGCGCATGGTGGAGGGGCCGGACGTAGGTGGGATCGGGCAAGGCACGAGCGCGCGTGCGCTAGGGCACGTGTGTGGATGTTTGGGGGCAATGCGGGGACGCGTCCGGGAGTAAGGCACGAGCGCGAGTGCGCACGAGCACGTGGGTACGCGTGGCGCCGGTCGAATGCTGCCGAGCGATGCTGTTGGGAAATTTGTAGTTTCGATGGATGTTCCAAAACAGATAATGTAATAGGACCAGTCAGACCTATTAGTTGACTGATGATTTAGATAGCAAATAAGATGACCAGCTAAAATGTATAGACAACTGATGTAACAGATAGGTCACATATTGAGGGGGAACCCAATATGTATATAAGTCTTGAAGATCAGATATGCTGAAGATCTGATGAAAGGAGAAGCAGACAAGACAGAAGATTGTCCAAGACCTACATAAGATGACAACAAGAAAAGGTCAGTAAGTTGTGCTAAGGCAACTTACGAGCAGAAGACCTAAATCAGGTAGACAGATCAGTGTTCGAACTGATCTGTGTCAACTCCATCAGGTAACTACTTCATTGTTACCTAGTACGAGGCAAGTGTTCAGACAAGAAAAATGTCAACCTTGTTTCTAATTCAAGTGCTGTGAAATGTACTTGATAGCCAATAAGAAGTCGACAACACACGTATGGAGTACTGACAGTCTGCAGAAAAGTATTTCAGAGTCAAACGGCTAGAGAGGACAAGCTTGCATGCTTTCGGCCATGCCGTCCCTGAAGCACGTCAAGTCAAACCTGCAGACCTACCTAAAATAGACTGATGTTCAAATTGCTCTCCAACGGCTAGTTCGAAATTGTGCTTATAAATATGGGATCAACCTTGATAGTAAGGTTACAAAAATTATCATCAAGCTCAAGCACAAGCAAATTTTCGCACGAAGAACACTAAATCGAAGCTCATTTTCTAAGTGTTCATCCCATTGTTCTTAGCATAGAATACTTATCCTCTAGCTTTAGGCTACTTAGAAGATAAGATAGCATTCTATTTGGAACATTACAAATCTTATACCCAAACAAAAGTAAGGTTAAGTTTGTTATAGCAAGATTTCAGTCTAGGGTTTCTAGATCTAATTTCTGGGATTGATTGAGTGAGAACTCGTGAAACATCTGTTTGTTGTATTGTGTTGGACTAACACTTTAAACTAAGTCCAGTTGGTTAAGTTGGTGCCCCTGCTGATAGGGAAGAGTGGACGTAGGACAAGTTGTCCGAACCACTATAAATCTGATTAGGCTACTTGCAAATCACACCTGATTCACAAAAAGTTTTGGAAGTCTATTCCCCTCCCCTCTAGACTTCCACCCTCACTGAAACCCGTTCGAGACCTACAAGTGGTATCAAAGCAGTGGTTCTTCCGACCACTGGCTTTGAATATCATTGGTTCTTGAGGGAGAACCTTTGTGGTCACTTGAACTGATCTTTGAAAACCATTTTTAAAACTCATCATTTTCGAAAGCCTCACAAGCATGGATAATACTTTAGGAATGAATCATAATTTACCTATGTTTTCGGTTGATGAGTATGCAGATTGGTCCATCGATATGAGAGACCATCTGGGAGTGATAAGTAACATAATGACTGAAATTCTGGAGATTGGACCTAGCTACATCTACCACAACAATCCTACTGAAGGAGGTGACCCAGATCACCCACCTGGAGCAAGGATCAGAAAGAGTCCCTCTCTGATGGATGCAGATGAGAGGAAGCTTTCCAATCTGGATAATGTTGCCAGACACCTCATCATGAAAACTATGGATGCTATAAAACGAGAGAAAGTGAAGTACCTGAAGACAGCTAAGGAGGTGTGGGACACGCTTGCTGAAATCTGCAAAGGAAATGAATAGATCAAGGACAACAGATTGCAAGCTGAAGTGGTGATATTTGAGAAACTTAAGATGCCGCCGAATGAAACAGTTGATCAATTTAATTGAAGGATCACCCGAGGAGTCAACCGACTGCGTGATCTTGGACGTGTAATGTCAAACAAAGATATCAACTACAAGATTCTTAGATCGCTGACAAAGAAATGGGATACCAAGGTGACCGTGATTAAGGACTGTCAAGATATTGCTACCATGAAGCCAAATGACTTAATCTTCAGTTTGAAAGCCCATGAGTTCGACCTGATTGAGAAAGGACAAGGATCAGATGATGTCCCTACTGAAACTGCTGCAAACTCTACCAAATCTGTTGCATTCCAGGCAACTAGTAGCAGTTCACGAGTTGTTGAACCAGTTGGAAACATCATCAGCCAGGCCGAACAGATTGCACTATTAATGAGAAAACATGAACAAACAAATGTTCAGATGGGCAAATATAAAAAGTTTTACGATGATTATCGGAGAAGCAGAGGAAGAGATCAGAGATCTTCTGACAGATCACAAGAGAGATATCATTCTTTAGATAATATGGACAACAGAAGAGATGAACGGAAAGACGACCACAGAGATGAAAGGAAAGATGACCGTAGAGAGCATCGAAAAGAGAACAGACGTGATGAGAGATCAGATAAGAGAGGTTCCGTTTACAGACAAGGTGGAAAGTCTCCTGACAGATACTACAAAAGAAATGATTCTCCCAACAGAGGAAGTTCAGGAGATTCAAGGGTCTGCTACAACTGTCAGAAACCAGAACACTATAGTGTTGATTGCCCCGATCTGACTCCCAAGGAGAGAGAAGAAAAGCAAAAAAAAGGAGAACGAAGATTTCGAGACAGAAAAGCAATGGTTGCCGACACATCTGGCATTGATGATTCCTATCTGCCTTCATATGACTCAGGCTACTCATCTGTTGAAAATTTCTGTCTAATTACCACTACTGACGATGTCGACGATATGAATTTCTCATCTAATTAGGACATATGTCTGATGGCCAGAGAAGCTGACCAATCTGAGGTAATCTCTAAACCTTCTGTGGTTTCTTGTTCTACACCTGTTGTGTTGAGCACATCTACTGGAGAGGTTAACCTGCAGGTCTACAATGACCAATTGCTTAATGATCTCTCCAATGTAATAGATACTTATACACGAGTGGAAGTTGAGAATGATAACCTAAGGGCTGAGAACACCCGGCTTGTCAAGGAAATTGAGACAAGTAAAGCAGATGAACTAATATCAGCTGACAATGTTCAGAAGATGAATACAAAACTGGAGTTTCTCAAAGTCATTACTACTGATCAGGGAAAGCTGGTTAAGGAACAGTTAGCTCTCAATCAACAACAAGATGGAGAACTCAAAGTCCTTCGGGCTAAGTTTGATGAACTCTTCCGACGGCATGAGAATCTGAAAACCATTAAGGACAGTTTGCATAACAAAATAGAGGTTTTTACGAAATCATCTAAGACCGTTCAAGATCTGAACAACTATTTTCATACGTCAACTGATAAGAAAGGAATTGGGTATGAGAACCCTTCTGGATCCTCAAAAGCCCGTCTGGTTCACATCAGAAAAGTGTAACCAAATGAGTTTCTGATCAAGATACACGAAAAATCAAATCTATAACAGATAAGGGAAAAGGATTAGCTGACTAGGCAAGGCGAGTGCCGGATCAGAAAGGGAACAGAAATGGACCCTAACTGATCAGACATCAGTTGAGGAATGGACAGTAGAATCTTGTTCTTCTGAAGAGACCTCAGCCGAATCAGCAGAGTAGGCCTCAGTCTGGACCATCTCACGAGGTACAGTCTCAGCTAAAGTCGACTCAGTCCAAGCTGCCTAACAAGCAAGCTAAGGGCAAACTGCTAAGACCATCTATGCCAAAAAGATATGAACCTGTGTTGGGAGATGAATTTAATAAAAGATATATGATTTTGATTAAGATCCCAAAACCCCTGAGTATGACATGTTCAGAATGATCTTGATAGTTGAGTCAGGATTCAGTTTTAGAGTATTCAGGATGTTATCTGCAAAATGTATAGTCAGCAGATATAGTTCAGGATAGGTTCTGAAAACTCTGAAGAACTCAGTATGTTTCTGAAGAAACTGAAGTTTCAGTATGAAACTGAAGTATCTGAAGACTCAGTGTGAAACTGAGATACTGAAGAGTCAGTAGGATACTGAGTAACTGAAGACTCAGCGTGAAGATTCAGTATAACAGTCAATAAGACTCAGAAGACTCTGAAGACACAAGACTGAAGACTGAAGACTGAAGATCAAGAATACTGAAGGCACAATAATTACTGAAGACTCAGTAATATACTGAATGCTCAGTATGACCCTGAATGTTCTGAGGCACTGAATATATCTATCTGAAGGATGCAATACTGAGAAGATCACGATTCCATAGAAAAGAGATATTTGCCAAGACATTCAAATGCAGACAAAAGGAACTAAGTCAGAAGTGTTGTTAAGGTTATATAAAACTCAGAGTTTGTAACCAAAAGAGTCGTTGAAGGTGTCTACCTTTAACTGGAGACAAAAGTCAAAAAGAGGAAGACAACACTGTACCATACTGACATTGACAGTGACAGGTCGCAGAAAAATATGTCAGAAGTACAAAAGTTCCAGACTGCAAAAAGTAAAGACAGGCTACATGAAAGGCTATTGCCTAAAACGTGTTAGGGAGTTTCAAACCCTAAATATAGCCGTTCCTCACACACCTTAAGAGGAAACTCACGAAGCTATCCCTCCAACGGATAGTTTTCAAGAGTGACCTTGGTGTATGCCTATAAATACTGGTGACCCTCTACATTGTAAGGTTACGGAAAATTTATACGCAACTCAAGAGCTCAAACTTATTCTTGCAAAAGTTAAAGCACTCGAAAAACTTAGAATTTCCCAAGTGCTTCTATATTGAAGAGAGCTCACTATACTAAGCCTAGCTTGATAAGAATTATCCAAAGCTTAGTCGAGATATCCTAACCCTTTGCATTGTACTTCATTTTAAAGGATATCTCATCCTAGTTGGAAACCAACCGATAAACCCCAAACCCTTGAGAAGGTAGTTGGAGTGTGTTTGTTGGTGAGAAGAGTTGTAAAGAGTTAGTAAACTGCGTGGAGTAGTCAGAAAACTCTAGAGGAGAAGTTAGTAAGCTACAGGGTAGTCTGAAAGCTTGTTTGTGGTTGAGTAAGTAAACTACGGAGGTAGTTAGAAAACTCAAGGTCGGGTTGAGTAAGTAAACTACGTGGAGTAGTCAGAAAGCTCAGGGCCGAGTTGAGTAAGTAAACTACGCAAGGTAGTCAGAAAGCTCAGAAGTGATTAGTGAATTTCTCTGAGGATCAGAGAGCGTGGACGTAGGAGCTTGAGTCTCTGAACCACTATAATTGTTGTGTTGTTTATTGCTTTCCATTATCTGTGCTTAACTGTTGCATTGACTTGATTTTGAAAGCATACTTTTCACTGATATTCAGTTGGAATCAATCCACTGAAGTTGCATGTAAATTGAATCACAGCTTAATCACTATTTCATAAAGGGAAGGTTTTCAGCAAAGCTTAAAACGAGTATAAACTAAGGGCCAACCATTCCGCACATCTGAGTAGCTAGAACAGATAGTTACCAAACCGAACTTACTCTTCCGAGGGTTCAAGAAAGTTAGTTATCCGATCCAAGCAACTCGGGATCTCCGACACTCGGGACTCGGTTGGGATTATCTCGAGGTATCCGAAAGCGGCTTCGGATCACTATCTCGATGAGACTTTGACTCGAGCGATATGTGCTTCTCGAAACCTAATCTTCGTGATTATCGACCCAAGTCGACCTCGATAAGAAAAAAAGTTAAGAAAAAGTTTTAAAAACACCAACACGTGTATTCCCCCATACACGCGTGTAAGACTCGTTTGCACCGGACCCAACAAGTGGTATCAAAGCGGTGGTTCAACTTGACCACCTGCTTTGTTGACCAAAGTTTTATTTTCAAAAATACTTGTGGTCTATCCGAATCGATCTTATTTGTCAAATTTTTTTTCTTTTCAAAAGATCAGATAAAAATGTCTTCTAAAAAACTTCCCATGTTCTCAGTGGAGAACTATGATCTATGGAGACTGAGAATGTAGGCTCATCTGTATTCTAAACATGAGGGTATGTGGAGAGTGGTCTCTTAAGGACCATTCCAATTTACTGTGGTGAATCCCAGAGGAACAGAAGATGAGAGAATTGATCCTAGAGCAGAATTTCCTAAGTCTGATGACCAACTGACTCCTAAGGAGAGAAAGTTAGTCAATCTAGACTACATTGCAAAAGACACACTATACAGTACAATTGATGATGGTGTGATGGAAATGATTCTCACTGTAATACTGCTAAAGAGATTTGGGATACACTAGCTGTAATGTGCCAAGGCACAGATCATATAAAAGAAAACAAACTTTCAGTGGCAATTAGAAAGTTTGATAGTTTTGAAATGGATGATGGTGAATCAATGGACAAATTGGAAGTCAGATTCACTAGCATCATGAATGATCTAAATGCACTTGGAAAGAAATATCCACAGAGAGAAGTTGCATTGAAAATTCTTAGAGGTCTTTCTAAGAAATGGGATGTTCATGCAGTGGTGATTGAAAACACCAAGAACATTAATTCAATGCCATACCAACATGTCTTCTCTGAGCTGAAGGCCTATGAATTTGTAATTGATAAGAAATCCAAAAAGGCTGATAGCAAAGATGATTCATCATCTAGTAAGAATGTGGTTTTAAAAGACAAAGATAAAACCTGTAAAACTAGAGAGTTTGAGAACCCCCATGCCAAAAATCAGGATGAGCTTGAGGAAAAGCTAGCATTGATGGCAAGGAGGTTTGATAGACTTAATAGTAGATTTAGAAAATACAAAAGCTGAAGGATCTTCATCCAAGAGGAAGGACTCCAACTCCAAATAAGAAAATGATCAGGATGATGATACCAACATATGCTATAACTGCCAAAAGAAAGTTCACTTCCAGTATGATTGTCCAGATTTGAGTGCTAAGGAGAGAAGAGAGGCAAGCTAAAAGAGATAAGAAGTTCTCTAGCAAAAAGGCCATGGTTGCAGAAGAAGAACACTCTGAGGAGAGATCTAGCTCTTCAGATGAAATATTCTCAGACAGTGAAAGTGATGACATCTGTCTGATGGCCATTGAGTAGGTAAACTCTTCTTTCTCTGTTGTTGCTCCTACACTAGCACGAGTTTTCTAGTTCCACTGAAAACAGTCATTTTGACCTGATGGATTCTTTTGAGAATCTGATGAAGGACTATGCTGTTTTACAAGAACTGCTAAATAGAACTCAAGAGCAGAATAAGGAACTGAAAGCTGAAAATCTAAAATGGAAAAACTCTAGCAATACTGAAATCACTTCTCAATTAATGGGAGCTACTCAAGAGATTCAGCTAATCAGGACTAAATTCAATGACCTCTCTGAGAAGCATGAAACTCTACAGAGTTGTGAGGATAGTGCACAGAAGAAGTTAATTCTATTGAATAATGCATCTAATGTAATAGATGAAATTCAGAGTTACCAGAGATCTGTCACTATAAAATCTGGATTGGGATATATTCCAGGGGGAACCTCACAAGGTCATCTGAATGCTGCATCAAGTAGCAAGAAGACAATCTTTGTAAAACCAGTGGCACCTACACTTCAAACTGAAGTAATGCCCAAGGTTGTAGACAAGGGAAAAGGACCTATGGTCTCAGTAAAATTGAATAATCAGGTAGGAAAGCCCAAACCTCAGGTGAAGGCTAGAAAACCTGAGCACTCAGTTGGAAAGTTTCAGGCAAGTACTTCAAAGCTTCAGGCTAAGAATGCAAACCTGAAAGGCTCCACACTGAACCATCAGAGGAATCCTCAGATGAGAAACACTCAGCAGAGACATTCTCAACTGAAAAGACCAAGTCATCAGTTCACTGAAAGACCCAGATTTCAGTACAGACAACCTGAACCCCACTTGCCTAAGGGTAAAGGTTATCTGAACCTAAGTCATCAAAGATTTAGACCGGCCGCACAGAAGCCAAAGCAAATGAACAGAAGGCCTGAACCAAAGAAAAATTCAAAGGCACATGTTTATGCTAAAGCGAGCACACATACACAGAAAACTGCTAAGGCACCCAAAGTAGTAAATGTGTATGTTGATGTTTATGGAAGACGGATTAGCCACTCTAAAGTAAGTAGAGTTGTCGGGCAAATTTGGATTCCGAAAGGTACATCTAACCTTGTAGGACCCTACACAAATTGGGTACCTAAAAATTGATCTGTTTTTCAGGAGGAAAACAAGGGCACTAAGCTGATGAAAGATCACATGCTACTGATGAGCATAGATGAAAAAGCTCCTGATGTATGGTATCTTGACAGTGGATGCTCAAGACATATGACAGGATTCAAGAAGATGCTCAGTGACTATGTTGAACAAAGAGGCCCACAGATCACTTTTGGAGATAACTCCAAGGGACAGACTGAAGGATATGGAATTTTGGAAATCGACTCAGTTCATATCCATGGTGTTTCATATGTATCTGGATTGAAGCATAACCTGCTTTCAATTAGCCAATTCTGTGATAAGGGTTTTAATGTTGAGTTCTCCAAGAACCTATGTTTTGTGAAAGATGATACATCACAGAAAGTATTACTGACTGGTACAAGAAAAGGGAATGTGTATCTTGCTGATTGGAGTTCAACTCCTAAAGATACATGCTTGGTTGCTAAAAGTTCTACAGATACCAGTTGGTTATGGCATAAAAGAATGAATCACCTGAATTTTAAAACCCTGAACAAGCTTACAAGATTAGCTCTTGTAAGAGGGTTGCCTAATGAAGTGTTCAGCAAGGAACACATTTTTGATGCGTGCCAGAAAGGAAAACAAGTTAAAGCATCATTTAAAAGCAAAGTAGAAGTTTCTACTGAGAGAATACTTCAGCTATTGCATATGGATCTCTTTGGTCCTATAACACCAGTGAGCACCAATGGCAGGAAATATACACTAGTAGTAGTTGATGACTACTCAAGATATACTTGGGTCATATTCTTACTCAGTAAGAAAGAGACTCAGATAAAGCTGCCAGAGTTACTAAAAAGGCTCAGTATTGAGAAAAATCTGAGTGTGGTCAAAATCAGATCTGACAAGGGAACTGAATTTATTAATCATATCATATCTGATTATTGTGCAGCAAATGGAATTTTACATGAAACATCAGCTGCAAGGACCCCTCAACAAAATGGTGTTGCTGAAAGGAGGAACATGACTCTTAAAGAAGCTGCAAGAACAATGATAGCTGAAGCTGATATTCGTAAAAGGTTTTGGGCTGAAGCTGTCAATACTGCATGCTACTCACAGAACAGATCCATGCTGACAAAGAGCCAAGGAAAAACGCCTTATGAGCTTTGGAATGAAAGGAAGCCTCTTGTTTCTTTCTTTCGTGTGTTTGGTTGCAAGTGTTTCATACACAATAATGGTAAAGATCAGTTGAAAACATTTGATAGTAAAGCTGATGAAGGAATATTCTTAGGATATTCTGAAGTCAGTAAAGTTTTCAGAGTTTACAACTGTAGGACTCTTATTGTGGAGGAAACACCTCATGCTGTTTTTGATGAATCTACTTGTGTTCAGAAGAAACAGGAACATGATGCAAATGAATTGACTAAGAGGATCACCAAATTAAGCCCGAAACAAAAGGATAAATCATCCACTGAACCTGAAAAGAAGAAGTCAGTCACATCCTATGATTGGAGTGACTCAGACTTAGATAAAGAAGTTCAGGATGGAACTCAGGATGGTGAGACTCGGGAAAACCAACACTCCAAAGGTGACCAATCTGAACAGACACCAGTTCAGACTCAGGTATGTGATGCCAATGAAGATGTGGTCACAGCTGAGGCAAATTCTGAATCTATCAACCAAAGGGGAACAAATGTCTCTGACAATGTTCTGAATAGAATTTCTCCTGAGGAAGATGATTCCCTTTCTCCTTCTCTGTTGTTTCTTGAGTTTACTGAATTAATTGAACCTAACATTTCAAATATTGAGGACACTACTGAAACAGGAACATCAAGAAGGAAATGGTTAGATAGTCATCCTACAAGTCAGGTTGTGGGTGATCTAACTGAGGTGTTAAAACAAGAAGGTTCCATGGTGAGAGTGCACTATTCTGTTGCTTCCTATGAGAAAGAACCTGCTGAGATTGGTGAAGCTCTACAAGACTCTTATTGGATTACTGCTATGCAAGATGAGCTGAATCAATTCTCAAGGAATGAAGTATGGGAGCTAGTAGATAGACCAGAAAGGCACAATGTCATTGGAACCAAGTGGGTTTTCAAGAACAAAAGAGATGAAAACAACAACATTGTAAGAAACAAGGCAAGGCTAGTTGCACAAGGTTATTCCCAAGAAGAAGGCTTGGATTATGATGAAACCTTTGCACTGTTGCAAGACTAGAAGCCATCGATTGTTTCTTGCATATCTTTTGCCCACATGAAGTTCACAGTCTATCAAATGGATGTGAAAAGTGCATTTATGTGGAACAACCTCCTGGTTTCAAACAGAATGACCAAGTTTACAGGCTCAGAAAAAGCTTTGTATGGTCTCAAACAAGCACCCGAGCATGGTATGATACTCTTTCTCGGTTTCTTCTCGACCATGGTTTTGTCAAAGGACCATTGATAGAACTCTGTTTAGGATAGAAGATGGGGAAGATATCTTACTAGTTCAGATATATGTTGACGACATCATTTTTGGATCTCCAAACCATCAGCTGTGTGAAAAGTTCTCAACACTGATGAAAGGCAAATTTGAGATGTCAATGATGGGAGAGATGAATTTCTTTCTAGGTCTTCAAGTGAAACAATCAAAGGAAGGAATATTCATCAACCCAGTGCAAAGTACACCGAGATCCGATAGCCAAATATGGTGTACAGAATTGCAATGCAGTTAGGATTCCTATGAATACTAACTACAAGATGGATCCTGATTCTGGAGGCAAATCAGTGAGTCATATTGATTATAAAGGAATCATTGGATCATTGCTCTATCTCACAGCAAGTAGGCCGGATATAACATTTGTTGTTGGGATATGTGCAAGATACTAAGCTAATCCTAAAATTTAGTCACATGGAGGTCGCCAAAAAGATCTTGAAGTATCTTAAGGGCACAATGAATAGAGGATTATGGTATCCAAATGATGATAACCTTGAATTAACCGTTACTCGAGATCTCGATTATGGAGGTTGCGGAGAATTGACAGAAGTCCACTACAGAACTTGTCAATTTCTCACGAAATAAGTGATATCCCGGTTTTCGAAGAAATGCACCTCGAAGAGCAACCAAGATTATCGGGAAGGAATGAATACATGGTTTTAAGGAAGTCAAGTTGTGCTCCAGATTCTTTGGCTCGACAACAATTAAGGGATTATAAAGTTGTAGCCAATGAAGTACCAATATTTTGTGACAATAATAGTGCCATTGCTATTTCACAAAAATCCGTTATTGCACACCGGATGCAAGCATGTGGATATCGACATCACTTCATCGAGATCATGTCGAGAAAAAGGACATAAGGATGGAGAAAATTCATCTTGATAAGCAGAGAGCCGATATCTTGACTAAACCTTTGGGTGAATCAAGATTTCAGGAACTTTCAGTTGAATTAGGGATGTTAGATCCAGGTGTATAGAGTAAAATCTGAAAAATTGAAGGTTTTTAGATGCATGAAGATTTCTCAGAATTCTACTGAGAAACTCAGGATAAAATGGAAATACCGAATCGAGTCTCGTGAAACTCAGATTCATCAAGGTCAAGATTTCGTAAGCATATCTTGAACCCATTCAAGACTCGAAGATATAATGACATTTTATCAAGGTCAATACTCAGTAAGACTGATAGAGGGAAATTAGTCTGAAGAAGTAATGACTCATGCGACTCATTTATTGCTAAAGTGAAACTCAGTAATCATTCGCAATAAATACAAAACACCTGAGGAATGTTTTTGGGCGGGATCGTTTTAAATTCCAAAGAAGGTCAACAGTCATTAAATGCTCTGTTACATTTCTTGACCAATGAGGATGTTTTGGCGGCTTACTTTTCGGAGATCGTCGGTTCGTATACCCGATTAATCAGAGATTAATCTCAACCATTGATTTTCACCTAACCAACGTGATTCCCCACGATATCGAAGCTATATATACCCCAATAAGCCATTCAAGCCTAAATTTTATCAAACCCTTTGTTCCCAAATCCTCTACAAATAAAATCCCCTTTTGCCCAGAAAATTCCCAAACCATAAAATCTTCATTTCTTCAATCAATATCTAAAATGGCCCCAACTTTGTTCGAGAGATTAGCCGAAACCAACAAGCCTTGGTACAAGTTCGTTGTCTCACTCGAAAGCACAACCAACTCAAAGCCAGAAGAGGAGGCTCTGCATATAATTCGACTGGCTAAACTCACCCATCTAGTCGCAAGCCGACCAGACCAGGAGTTCACAAAAGAGGTAATCGAATTCATCTGTAACTTGAAGATAGATGAAGAGGATGTTATGCATTCTTCGATTACCATATCACATTTAGAGAATTCATCAAAATACATCAATTTTGAGAGGGATTTGTTTATAGTTCCGAAAAATTTGAATGATGTTTTTGAGCTCTGTGATATAGGTGAGGATCCTGCAATGTATATGTTGGGTAGAGAGCAGGAGTACTTAGATAGGATTGCTGAGAATCCTGTGAAATTTGAGGCGACATTGCACAAGAGGCACTTGAAGCCACAATATCGAGTTTTGATGGATATTGTGAGCAAGAGCATCATGAGTATTGCGGGGAGTTTTGAGCAGATCAGTACCCCGAAGCTCAGATTGATGGCGGCGATCGAGGCCTCACCCACCACTAACTTCAACTGGCTGAAATTTCTGATTCAGATTGTGAGTGAGCAATCTAAAGTCTTCAAGAAGGTTGACGGGGCGATTTCAATTAAAGGCAAGATCCACAATGCAACCAAAATAGCTTATATTTTGGAGATGTGCAGAGAGGAGGAGGAGGAGGATATCTTCGCCAATTCGACCCCATTCCCTAAGTCCAAAATTCTCTTTAAGCCCATTGCTGCAAAGAAGCAGGCCATCAGGGGGAAGAGAGAAAAGAAAGCAGAATCACCTAAAGCTGTTGCTGCTGAAGAGACTCAACAAACCAGGGAGAAGGTTTTGTTGGAGGCAAAGATGGAGCAGGGTGCAAAAATAATGAAGCAGAAGAACCTTTCCCCAAAGCGTAGAAGATTGGTGGTTCTCACCGATGAAGATGGCAGTGATTCTGAGGAGATTCAACCTGAGGGTCAAACCGCTCAGAGTTCACCATTGCAAGTTTTGGCTCAAGTTATCTCAAAGGCACAAGAACAAACTGAGGAGCAGGTCTTCTCTGAGGTGCTTGAGACATCATTAAGTTCAGACAAAATTTCTCAGGAAATTTTCAAAGGAACTCAGGCCTCAGAGATTCCTACTAAAGAAGTGCCTTGGCCGCATAAAAGAAGAGCCAACTCGAGAGTAAATCGAGGATATGTCACCAGTCCCCAGACCCACTCGATGCTGGCCGAGGACCTCGACTGCTCAACGCTCAGAGGTCTTTGAGACTCAGGAGCAGAATATTCTTGATGAGCTCCTGAGTGATCTACTTCTTGATCCCTTAGCCGAGGCTTCAACTGAACTAGAGAACCCAAGATGGAAGAAGGGCGAGGCTGAAGAAGGAGAGTGGAGGAGCAAGGGGAACGGTTCATTCTTGACCGCTACCCCCGAGCTCAAATTTCATATCCCGATCTGCAAAGATGTCTCTTCTTGATTAAGGATGACCGTGTTCATCCTCAATCGACTCTTCCCGAGATGCTTGATATTGCCGCATTCAGAGGGGAAGACCGTGGAATGAGGAGACAAACTTTCCGACCGACTTCTCGGGTTCGTGAGAACAAAGCTCGGGATGAAAAACTCCGATTTTGATGAGTCGTTCGAGAGGAAGTTAGCTGAGAGGAAATCGACTGAAGTTGGTGCCCCGAGCAGCGGAGACAAATCTCAAGATAGAGATGGGGACCAACAGGGAGATGCTGAGGATCAGTCTCAGATGGAAAAGGAGACCTCTGGTGCTGATCAACCTGAAATTGGTCAACCTCGGATCGGTTAGCACTCTTGGTACCTTTTGCACTATTAACAATTATGCCAAAGTTACTGAAAGTTCTATCTTTAATTCTGAATTGTCTCGATAACCGGTCGAGGCTCGGTTGAGACCGGAGCTCGGGATGAAGTTTGAAGCTCAGGATGATCAAACAAAGATGAAGGTGCGCGAAGGTTCCCCGAGATTGATCTCACCGCCTTTGGTGGAAAAACTAGAGAAGGTTGAGCCAATGATGAACAAGATTGATCAGATAGAAGAAACATTGGCCAACCAAGCTCAAAAGATGGAAAGTCTTAGTCACTCTTCAGAGCTGGTGCAAATCCAAAACACTCTGACCTCACAGATGACCTCCATGGAAGATAAGCTAAATGAAAAGTTTGGAGGAGTCAAGGCTTGAGCTCGATCTTTGAAATGAAATGCAAGAAGCACTAGAGTCAACCTGCATTTCTAGAGGTGAAATTGGCAGAGAGGAATGAAGTGATGATTAAATCATTGCTGAGGAAATGAGCTCAGGCTCATGACCAAGATGACAGAGATGTTCAAGGAAGCACTCTCTGGCCAGTTTGCCCATATGTGAAGAATTTTCTGTGGCTAAGAACCACATCAGGAGGCTGGAAGATGAGCAAGATCAGATAGCAGGAGAGGTTCGCTGTGTGAGCAAAGAGCAGTATCACATGGACACAGCACTCTCCAAACTTCTTCCAAATTACGGTGCCAAGAAGGGGGAAAGACCAGGTGAGGACTTCAGGAAGTTATTGTCACGTACTTTGGAGAAGAAGGCTCTGAAAGATGCTGAATTGTATAATCTATCCAAAGCCTGGAATGAAGTCGAAGCTACTGAGAAGATGAAGTTCGCTCAGGTGGAGAAGCCCATCTACACTCGAGTTTCTGAGCAAACCATGCTTGAGGTTGCAAGAGAGAAACTGAGTGCTAGAACTAAGGTTAGAACAAGCCAGGCTGCTACTGAATTGCCTATGAAGAGGAAAGCCTTGGGCGTTGTCCAACCTGAAAGCAAGCGTGCAAAGGCTTCTAAGCCAATCAAGAGAAAGCTGATTCTGGATGATGAAGAAACGGAAGAATCTGAGTCTCAACCTCAGAAGAAAGTCTTCAATACAACGAATGCTCTGAAGACACTCCAAGTAGAACAAGCTAAGAAGGCTACCGCTTCAGTCTCAGGCGTACCTGTGATAAGAAAGAAGACTAAAGAGGAGCTGATGCGAAGGAGTGGATTCAAGAAGTTTGCGAGCAAAAGGAGAGAGACATCAAAAGCACTGAAGTGGCCCCACGTTGATAAATGGATGCCTATCAAACTCAACGATATGTGGGAAAAGGTCAAGAGAACCTTCTGGTTCTATTATGATGTGCTCTGGGAGTGGAGAGGGGAAAGCTCAGATCAAAATGAAGCATTCATTGAATATCTCCTAACCTTCTATCCAAAACATCTCCAAAGTTGGATTAACCTTGCGGATGAAGGTGAGGTGCAGATTGTAGCCCCTGGTCCATATTCCTGTCCTCCTCCAAGACTTGGTAATGGCTTGGTGAATGAGAAGGTCATTACTCAAGAAATTGCTCAGTATGCTGGTCAGTTGGGTTTAACAGGAAACAGTCCGGTCATCATCAAGGAGAGAAATGAGCTGAAGAAGAGATTTTTTGGAATGTTCGACCTGGATGTGCCCGCTGATGAAGTTGAAGAAATAGCAAACTGAAGAGCAAGAAGACTGAAGAGCTAAAATCTAAAGACTGGAGACTCAGAAGATTCTGTAATCTTTAAATTTTTGTCTTTTTGATTTTGTTGATAAACTCATTGTAATCTGTAACTCAAACCAACCATCAATGAAGATTTATCATTTATGCTCAAAAGATAATATCTCATTATCTTATTTACATGTCTTTATATTTGATATGCCTGAATGAATGTCTCTGAATTAATTGTTTATGAAGTATTTAGTAATGAACTATTAAGAAGATTCATTACTGGAGAAATTATTGAATGATTAATTGTTGGGAGACCCTCTGAAATTGTTGGGAAACTCATCATTGAAGTGGGAAGATTGTTGAAAATTGTTAACCAATCTTGTAATAGGATAAACCGAAACCTGAGTATAGGTCATATGTTTGTAACAAGATAGGTTTTGGCATCATCAAAAAGGGGGAAATTGTTGGGAGATGAATTTAATAAAAGATATATGATTTTGATTAAGATCCCAAAACCCCTGAGTATGACATGTTCAGAATGATCTTGATAGTTGAGTCAGGATTCAGTTTTAGAGTATTCAGGATGTTATCTGCAAAATGTATAGTCAGCAGATATAGTTCAGGATAGGTTCTGAAAACTCTGAAGAACTCAGTATGTTTCTGAAGAAACTGAAGTATCTGAAGACTCAGTGTGAAACTGAGTTACTGAAGACTCAGTAGGATACTGAGTAACTGAAGACTCAGCGTGAAGATTCAGTATAACAGTCAATAAGACTCAGAAGACTCTGAAGACTCAGAAGACCCTGAAGACTCAGAAGACTCTGAAGACACAAGACTGAAGATTGAAGACTGAAGATCAAGAATATTGTAGGCACAGTAATTACTGAAGACTCAGTAATATACTGAATGCTCAGTATGAACCTGAATGTTCCGAGGCACTGAATATATCTATCTGAAGGATGCAATACTGAGAAGATCACGATTCCTTAGAAAATAGATATTTGCCAACACATTCAAATGCAGACAAAAGGAACTAAGTCATAAGTGTTGTTAAGGTTATATCAAACTCAGAGTTTGTAACCAAAAGAGCCATTGAAGGTGTCTACCTTTAACTGGAGACAAAAGTCAAAAAGAGGAAGACAACACTATACCGTACTGACATTGACAGTGACAGGTCGCATAAAAAGATGTCAGAAGTACAAAAGTTCCAGACTGCAAAAAGTGAAGACCGGCTACATGAAAGGCTATTGCCTAAAACGTGTTAGGGAGTTTCAAACCCTAAATATAGCCGTTCCTCACACACCTTAAGAGGAAACTCACGAAGTTATCTCTCCAACGGATAGTTTTCAAGAGTGACCTTGGTGTATGCCTATAAATACTGGTGACCCTCTACATTGTAAGGTTACGGGAAATTTATACGCAACTCAAGAGCACAAACTTATTCTTGCAAAAGTTAAAGCACTCGAAAAACTTAGAATTTTCCAAGTGCTTTTATATTGAAGAGTGCTCACTATACTAAGCTTAGCTTGATAAGAATTATCCAAAGCTTAGTCGAGATATCCTAACCCTTTGCATTGTGCTTCATTGTAAAGGATATCTCATCCTAGTTGTAAACCAACCGAGAAACCCCAAACCCTTGAGAAGGTAGTTGGAGTGTGTTTGTTGGTGATAAGAGTTGTAAAGGGTTAGTAAACTACGCGGAGTAGTCAGAAAACTCTAGAGGAGAAGTTAGTAAGCTACATGGGTAGTCTGAAAGCTTGTTTGTGTTGAGTAAGTAAACTACGGAGGTAGTCAGAAAACTCAAGGTCGGGTTGAGTAAGTAAACTACGTGGAGTAGTCAGAAAGCTCAGGGCCGAGTTGAGTAAGTAAACTACGCAAGGTAGTCAGAAAGCTCAGATGTGATTAGTGAATTTCTCTGAGGATCAGAGAGAGTGGACGTAGGAGCTTGAGTCTCTGAACCACTATAATTGTTGTGTTGTTTATTGCTTTCCATTATCTGTGCTTAACTGTTGCATTAACTTGATTTTGAAAGCATACTTTTCACTGATATTCAGTTGGAATCAATCCACTAAAGTTGCATGTAAATTGAATCACAGCTTATTCACTATTTCATAAAGGGAAGGTTTTCAGCAATGCTTAAAACGAGTATAAACTAAGGGCCAACCATTCCGCACATCTGAGTTGCTAGAACAGATAGTTACCAAACTGAACTTACTCTTCTGAGGGTTCAGTAAGTTAGTTATCTGATCCAAGCAACTCAGGATCTCTGACACTCAGGACTCAGTTGGGATTATCTGAAAGCAGCTCAGGATCACTGTCTCAGTAGACTTTGACTCAGAGCGATCTGTGCTTCTCAGAACCTAATCTTCAGGATTATCTGACCCAAGCTAACCTCAGTAAGAAAAAGTTTTATAAACACTGAACACGTGTATCCCCCCCATACACGTGTAAGACTCATTTGCACCGGGACCAACAACCTGTTAATGATAGCAGTCGTACCTACCCTTATAATCAGAAACTTAGGGCTGCTGCACCTGAGCCCCACTGGATCAAAAGAAGACAAGTTTCAATGAAAAATCCCAAGTCTTCTGATTTATCCAAGGGTCACACTAATACTCATACTAACTAGATTGCATATGAAGAGACGTATGAGTATGTAGATGTTTATGAGAGACAAATCAAGCCTTCTGTTTTCAATTGTTGTAACTAGCTAAAATTTGCCTAGTTTAACAATGATTTTAATAAAGAAAATAGTTAATAACGATCAAAAACTTTAAGGTAACATGACAATTGATGACCCGGTCGTCCTTTGAATTAGACTACGTCCAGGTTGTCCAAGCCAGGTATATGCGTATAATGTATTTGCCTATAATGTTAAGATGTTCAACCCTTACAAATGTGACCTTATCGGTCTATTTATACTATACATCCCGCCTTTTGGAAGGGAGATTACATAAGGAAAAGTGCTCGTTAGGTGCCTTATGTCCCGCAAATCGCCCGCTTCCTTGGTCCGATTCGAGATCGCCCCTTTAATGAGGGCCAATTGGGGGATGAAGTTCCCGGGCAGATTGGTTGGCTTGCCGGATGCTTTCCTTAATTGGATCTGATTGTCCGCCACTTGCTGCAGGTCAGGTTACGACCTAGACGTCACGAGTGGACTTTGCATTACAACCTTTGATATTCGCTTAGGTCGCTATGCGACCTCCTTGCTTCTGCGACTTGGGTGTTTCGCCTTTTAGGGTGACTTCTCTTTGCTGACGCCACCTCGAAATGTTTCTCTTGGAATGCAACTATAGGGGCCATGGGATATTAGTTTATTCCATGCTACAACATTTGCCCCTCAAGTCGAGGTTGCATGCTACGCATTGAGATATCGACTTCATCTCACGATTACCCCGGAATACGACTTCCTGCCCTGAGTATGCGAAAAGTCACCTCGATATTACGAATCGGTGCATCAGATTTCCTCGATTTTCAGAGATTTGAAATGATGGCTCACCAGGCTGATGACGTGAGGGTCCAATGTGATGCAACGGTGATTCCCATGTGCGAATCCAGCGACTTCATTTGTCGGAGGGGCCCGAACAATAGAGAAATTGCACTTTGGTCCTCCCCTTCCTTTTATAAATAGGCGGGGGAATTAGGTTTTCAAAAACTTTTTCCCCCTATGAGCGTTTGCTTGCTTCTCCCTTTTTCCAGTTCAATTTGTCAAGAGGATCCTTCATTTTTTCGGTTTCTGACTTGAAATCAGGTAATTTTTCAATCTCTCATCCTTTCCATCTCTTCTGGAATTTCTGGTTCTGTTTCTGCCCCACGACCCATGGTGGTTTCCTCCTCCTCCAAGGATGATGTCCCAATTGCTCAGTGTCGCCATCTGAACTCTGGCTCTACCGTGAGGCATGACAACGAGGGTTCTTTGGCCCGGCCGTGGGCGATGGGTGGGAAGATGATGCCAATGATGAACAGGTGGATGACCGGTTTTTGGAGGTGTTGGATGAAATTACTCATCTTCCTCCCCTGGATATTAATCTCCTCTCTTCCACTTCTCGAGGGCAGTCGGCGTCGGCAGGTCCCTCTGCCCCGGTTCCAGACTATGGGGCTTATCAGTGAGTCTTCGACTATGAGTTATACCATCGGACTGCCCCTTATAAGCAACCTGAGTGTCAATATCGCAAGTCAGTAGCATCGTGATGTGTTGAATCTGAGAGGAGGTACAGGTCGGTACTTTCTGATCGCTATGTGCGGGGGCTCCATCGGCTGTACAAAGTGTCGTGGGATGTTCATTTCTATGCAGCAGCCTCTGATGATAGTGCCGACCAGCCTCCCCCGGGCATGATTGCTGTGAACGAGCCCACCATGGCGGCTGGAATTTGTTTCCCGTTGCACCCGACCATCTCCCATTTGCTGGCGGCATGGAATTTGAGCCTCACACAGGTTACCCCGAACGGGTGGAGCTACATTATATCTACTATGGTTGTGCTGGGGCAGGCTGGCTTGAGGAGACTGCCCAATTTGGGGGAGATCAGTTATGTGATGTCGCCCATCACTCAGGCCGGAGGCTATCATGCCTTGCGGCTGCGCAAGGTCAAAGAGCTTGTTAGTGGGATCTCAAATAAGGTCGATGGATGGCACCAGAAATGGTGGTTCGTTGGAGAAGCTTGGGAGTCAGTCCCTATGGCCAGTCCGAGTTCAAACGGATTATGCAATCCGAGTGGAAAATGGTATACCTTTTTATGACCTTTATTTTCAGTTGTACTGATCTAATTCTTTTCTTATCTTGCAGTGTACACGCCACGAACTTCTGATCTTTACTGGGATTTTACCATGGCATTCAAGACAGCACGAGATACACCCCCGAGCTGGCTAGTGGTCGAGTCGCTGAACACCGAGCTTAAGCGTTTGGCGGCCGGATTGTACACCTATCCCCGCCACTTGTGGATCCCTTGTAAGTCTTATGTTACCTTTCCTTTTTTGGTCTTTGTAGGTCCGTGCTAAAGGTCTCATGATTTTCTCACAGATCCCGATATTCTGACCTACCGCCGTGAGCCTTCTACTGCTGAAATGGCCTCCTAACCGAAGTCGGTTCTTGGTTCTATGAGGCGTCAATCGAGCTTGGGTACTTCTGCAGGTTACCCAGTCCAGACCCCACCTCCCGTTGTCGACAAAGGTAAGAAAAAGAAGACTATTGAATCTGCCCCAGCGGCTGGGGATCGTCCTCACAAGAGGCGCGGGAGGAGAGTGGCTCCCATCGGTCTGGGTCTCATCGGGACGCTAGAAGAGGCACCCTGATTTCCACCCCTCCACCGGCCTTGGCTCTGGTCGGGGGTCATCATCCAGACGATGATTCTTGGGTCGGCTGGGATGAGGAGGTGATGAAGAGGTAAACCTTTGTCGTAGTCTTTGCGAAATGTTATTTCGGAGCTAACAATCTAACTCATCCCCTTTATTTTTTCTTTTTATATCGTAGCTCAGACCTGACGCCTCCCAAGTTCTCGCCGGAGGTACTGAGCTTCTTGAGGTCGAATATCCCCACCATGGATGGCATCCCTTGTGATTGGCCCCACTAATTGATGAGGACAATGAATAATGTTCCGCGAGTGTGGACGATGGACGACCACACCACCGCTCGCCGCCAAAAGTCACGGGCCACATGTACTCATCGATTGTGCACACCCTGAAGGCCGCCCTTTATATGGAGAAGGCTTGTGCCCAATCTGAGTTAGAGCTTTCCGACCTGGAGAAGGCCCGGGCGACGATCTCTGAGCAAGCCAAAACCGTGCTAAATGCCCATGAGGTGCAGAAAAGCCTGGAGGTTGAAAGTTCGATCTTGCTAAGAGGGTCCAGGAGCTCGAGGAGCAACTGAAGGGTGTCGAGGGCATGTTGGTGGCGGAGAGGGATGTTGTGGCCCGGCTGAAGGGGGTCTGGTCAGCAAGGATTCTGAGATCAAGGCTAAGCTAGCCACTGAAGAGGAGCGATTAAAGCAGACTGAAGAGCAAAATGCTAATTTTGCTTAAGTTTGTGCGGTGGCTGGGGCCATCCGGGCTATCTGCCGAAAAAGCCCCGATGCCAATTTCTCCGACCTCGTCTTTGAGCTGGCCAGTTATGCCAGAGCCTACCCGCTTGATCTTGATGTCGTGCTCAAAATTAAGGACATGGAAGGATTTGGTATTGACCTGTCCATCTTTCCCAATCAGAGTCGGATTGTGCTCCCCACTCCTGATCCTGACGAGACGCAACCGGCAGATTCTGAGGTGGTCCTCGAAACTCAGACTGGCGAGGTCGGAGGCCAGATGGAGGCTACTGAGGCTTCGTGTGTGGACCCCCCGATGAACAGGCCACAAGCGGCCTCTAGTGGAGGTGTTTACCAGCCCAAGATTCGGGAGATGAGCTGCCCACATATCTGTTAGTGTTATTCACCAACAATTAGGTGGACATTCTTTGAACATAGTCAGTGGTGATGCTGATGGGATTCTGGATGTTCTTAAGAATGATAACATCAAGAATCCCGATAAGAAAAAGGAGATTGAGAAGTTGTTGAACCCCATCCCCAACAACACTTTTGATTAGCATCCCCCGAAGTAATATCAAGAATCCCGATAAGAAAAATGAGATTGAGAAGTTGAACCCCATCCTCAACGGTACTTTTGATCTTCATCCCCCGAAGTCGATTGTTGCCAACGAGTCATCTAGGAATTGAATCTTGGTGAATTGCTAGTCATTTTAGTATCCAGATGTACTTTTACTTTCCAGTTGGCTTTTGGCCGCCTGGTGTAGTTTTCCTTCATGCTTTCCGATGTAATTCAAATTTTGTATTTCTTGGTGTATCGACCTTCGGTCCTTTGTTATTAATGAATGTTCTCTTCACTTTATTGTGCCGACCTGATTTCCTTACACGACTTTCTTTTTGCATCTGTTCTTATCGTCTTATTGTCATTGCGAAGTGGTTGTGAACTATGCTTAGTCGTCTTATAATGTTTGGGGAGGGTCGCACCATTTAAGGTGGCGACCTCGCTGCAAGTATGTCGAAAGTTATTCTTAGGGAAGTCGATATTGTACATATGCAACTTCCCATAGTTTAACACAGCATGAAAAAGAAAATATTATTATTATATAGGCCGAAAATCATTACAAAGAGGCGACTCCAACTTATTGATAGTATTTCTTCAAATGGGAAGCGTTCCACGGGTATTGTGTTGGGGAACCATCCGGATTCTCGAGTTCGTATGCCCCATTGGCTAATACTCGTGTGACCTTGTATGGTCCTTCCCTATTTTTACCAAAGACTCCTTTGGCTACTCCCAGTGTCTTCTTTAAGACCGGGTTGCCGATCTTGAATTATCGAATCCGCACTTTCGAATTGTAATACTTTTCCGATTGCTGCTTATATCTAGCATTTCTTACGTTGGCCTCTAGTCTTTTCTCTTCAAGTAGATCCAAATCCCTAGCTAAGGCCTCCTTATTGTGAGCGATTGCGACCTGAGAGGTACGTAGTGTCTGAAACTCGACTTCTGAGGGAATCACTGCCTCTTTGCCGAAAGCCATCGAGTATGGGGTCTCTCCTGTTGAGTTTTGGCACATTGTTATGTATGACCATAGTACATCTGGAAGTTCGCTGGCCCACTTTCCCTTCCTATCTTCGATCTTGGCTTTCAAAGTGTGTTTGATAATTTTGTTCACTGCTTCGACCTGTCCATTCGATTGGGGATGATATGGGGTCGAGAAGAGCTTAGTGATTTTCCATTTCCTGAAAAAACTTTCGATCTTGAAACCATCAAATTGTTTCCCATTATCTGATGTGATTGCTTGGGGTACGCCGAATCTGCAAATGATGTTCCGCCAGATGAACTTAATGACATGCTCTTGATCTATGGTTGCCAGAGCTTTAGCCTCGACCCATTTCGTGAAGTAGTCCACTGCAACTAAAGCGTACTTGATTGAGCCCGGGGCTGTAGGAAGTGGCCCGATGATATCTGAAGGTCCCGGTGGGAAAACCAATTTTGCGCGTGCGGAAGCAAAATGTTTCTGTTCGGTGCATATAAAACAGGGGTGATGGCAGAGTGATTATAGTTTTTTGCGTTTTAAACTCATGTGTTATGTTATGCTTTATAAGTGAATGCATATGACAAGTATAAACATAAAGCAGTAAAGAACACAACAATTTCATAGTGGTTCGGAGTCCAACTCCTACATCCACTCTTCCCTTTCATCAGGGGCACCTACTAAACCGACTGGACTTAGTTTAACGTGTTATTCCAACACCCAACAGATGTTTACCGAGTTCACACTCAAACGGGACTTATCACCCTCACGGGATTGCCTACCCTCCCTTTCGGGATTGCTAGATGTTTACCGAGTTCACACTCACCTACAAACTTAACCGACTTATGGGTTTGGGTTTGATTGGTTTCCAACTAGGTTGAGATTTTCCCTTACATTTGTTTAGCCTCAATGCTAAGGATGGGAAAATCTCTCTAAGCTTAGGATATGGCATTTGTGCTTAGATCTAGGGTAGAACACTTTTGAATATATGCGTGTATTTCTTGCTCTGTGTCCTATGGTGGGAATGCTTGAATATAAGGCTCTTGGCTCTGTAGCATCTTTTGCATTTTCTCCACTCCTGATAATGAAGGAAGAACTTGTATTTATAGTGTGGATTTGAATGTTACCGTTGGATGGAGTCACATTCAAATCCATACTATTTTGTAGCTTCTTGCAGCTTTTCCAGGCTGGTTGTCTTACTCTCATTGGTCCACGTCAGCTGATTCTAACGGTTATATTCCTCAGATTCCTCGCCTTGGAATTATTCAGGATTCTCTGAGTCTCAGTGTCTTCAGTTCCATCTGAGCCTTCAGATCTGTCTGAGCCTTCAGGTCAAATCTGAGCCTTCAGCTGACTTTCTCTTCAGCGGACCTTGTCTGATCAGGCATACTGACACTCAGGCTGATTGAGTTCAGCTCTTCTATCTTCAGACAATCTGACCCTCAGTCACTAAGTATTCGAGCTAACGATCATCAACAAATGTTACGATTCTCGAAAGGATATGACTTCAGATGACTTCTCTTCTGATGACTTCTTTTCTGATCTGGTATCAGATTTCGGTTACGATATCCGATTTCTTCTAAATTGATCCGACGACTCACATGATTTGATCAGTATAGCATCAGGTCAACATATCAGTGTATCTGCATCAGATTAGTACATCAGGTTAGCATATTAGGTTAGCATATTAGTTTAGAACATCTGATCTCAATCACGTCTGATCTTGATCATCTGCTCATCTTCATATCTGATCTCGATCACGTCTGATCTCGATCAGTCTTATCTCCTCCTCTTCTGATCTGCAACCTTCTCTTCTGATCTTCTGGTCAGTTTCTTTCTGATCAACTTGTCTGCTCTTCCGATCACCAGATCGGCTTGTTCGTTCTTCCGATCATCCGATCGTATATTCTACGGTCATCTAATATTCGGATCAGCTGGCTTAGCTTTTCTTCTCTTCTGATTTTGCACAGCTCATCAGTTAACTCCGGAACTCATCTTACTCATCTGATCTCGATCAGTCTCGTCTGTAGCCTCGTCTGATCTCGATCATCTACGTTTGATTTCGTGAGTTCCCCCTCAATTTGTTCTCTCGTTCCCCCTCAACTTGTTATCTGTAGATTAGCTTCAAAAACACAAGTTGATAATGTTTTGGCATAATTCATCAAAACTAAAATATCCCAACAATTTACCCCTTTTTGATAATGACGCCAAAACATTTCAAATATATGCATTTTTAAAGAAACGGGTTTTCTTTTAAAAAAGGTCAGTTCAGGTGTTCACTTTGAAATTAGTGAACTTTAGAACTCCCGCTCTGATACCAATTGAAGGTCCCGGTGGGAAAACCGATTTTGGCGTGCGGAAGCAAAATGTTTATGTTCGGTGCATATAAAACAGGGGTGAGGGCAGAGTGATTACAGATTTTTGCGTTTTAAACTCATGTGTTATGTTATGCTTTATAAGCGAATGCATATGACAAGTATAAACATAAAGCAGTAAAGAACACAACAATTTTATAGTGGTTCGGAGTCCAACTCCTACATCCACTCTTCCCTTTCATCAGGGGCACCTACTAAACCGACTGGACTTAGTTTAACGTGTTAGTCCAACACCCAACAGATGTTTACCGAGTTCACACTCAAATAGGACTTATCACCCTCACGGGATTGCCTACCCTCCCTTTCGGGATTGCTAGATGTTTACCGAGTTCACACTCACCTACAAACTTAACCGACTGATTGGTTTGGGTTTGATTGGTTTCCAACTAGGTTGAGATTTTCCCTTACATTTGTTTAGCCTCAATGCTAAGGATGGGAAAATCTCTCTAAGCTTAGGATATGGCATTTGTGCTTAGATCTAGGGTAGAACACTTTTGAATATATGCGTGTATTTCTTGCTCTGTGTCCTATGGTGGGAATGCTTGAATATAAGGCTCTTGGCTCTGTAGCATCTTTTGCATTTTCTCCACTCCTGATAATGAAGAAAGAACTTGTATTAATAGTGTGGATTTGAATGTTACCGTTGGATGGAGTCACATTCAAATCCATACTATTCTGTAGCTTCTTGCAGCTTTTCCAGGCTGGTTGTCTTCCTCTCATTGGTCTCGTCGCCACCGATTCTAACGGCTATATTCCTCGATTCCTCGCCTTGGAATCATTCAGATTCTCTCGAGTCTCGGTGTCTTGATTCCATCTCGAGCCTTCAGATCTGTCTCCCGAGCCTTCTTCAGTCAACTGAGCCTTGGTGACTTTCTCTTGGACCTTATCCGATCGCATAATCTTGACAGCCGACCGAAGTTCAGAGTTCTTCTTCGTCTTGACTCGACCCTCGTGTCACTAGTACTCGAGCTAATCGATCATCGTTAGCGTTCGATTCTCGGTGAATATGACTTCCAGATGACTTCTCTTCGATGACTTCTTTTACGATCCGGTATCGCAGTTACGGTTCGATATCGATTTCTTCTAAATTTGATCGATCAAATTTCACATGATCGATCGATATAAAGCATCAGTCAACATATCGATTATATCTGCATTAGATTAGTACATCAGGTTAGCATATCAGTTTAGAACATCTGATCTCAATCACGTCTGATCTTGATCATCTGCTCATCTTCATATCTGATCTCGATCAGTCTTATCTGCTCCTCTTCTGATCTGCAACCTTCTCTTCTGATCTTCTAGTTAGTTTCTTTCTGATCAACTTGTCTGCTCTTCTGATCACCGATCACTAAATCTGATTCTTCCGATCATCCGATCGGTATGTTACGGTCATCCGATCGAATCATCCGGTCATCGATCTTCGATCACCGGCTTAGCTTTTCTTCTCTTCTGATTTTGCACAGCTCATCAGTTAACTCCGGAACTCATCTTACTCATCTGATCTCGATCGTCTTGTCTGCAGCCTCGTTTGATCTTGATCATCTACGTTTAATTTCGTGAGTTCCCCCTCAATTTGTTCTCTCGTTCCCCCTCAACTTGTTATATGTAGATTAGCTTCAAAAACACAAGTTGATAATGTTTTGGCATAATTCATCAAAACTAAAATATCCCAACAATATCTATCCCCCACTTTGCAAATGGCCAGGGACTAAGAATGCTGGAAAGTTCCTCCTCGGACGACTTTGATTGAAGGGGCATGGATTTGGCACTTGTGACATCGTCTTGCAAATACTAGTGCATCGGCTCATAAAGTAGGCCAAAAATATCCTTGTCTAGTCACCTTATGTGCGAGCGATTATCCCCCACCATGATTTCTGCGTACCCCATCGTGTATATCCCGTAGGATAATTTGTCCTTGTTCATGCATAACGCATCGGAGCAAGGATATGCTGAAGCCCCGCTTGTATAACTCACCACTGATCATAGTATATCTGGCTGCTCGAAGTTGTAGCTGTTTTGCCTGAATTATATTTACCAGCAATGTCCCGTGTTGGAGTCATAGTGAAAAGTATGCTTTTACTTTGTATAACCAAACTGGGGTTTCTTATTTAATTACCAAAATAAATTATTAATCACTGTTGCATTTAAATATGAATGAATGTTATATATTTATTGCAAAACCATTCAATAAGTCAGTACGTATTACGTTGTAGTTAATTTGGTGATACCAGATCACAGAAGATCAAATTAAAAGCTCCTCGTAATTAAGTACAAATTCACAATCTAGATGGAAATGAACAAACCATCATGAAAGGTTGATGTATAAGACTCGGATTGGCTTGTCTTGACCAAGAGATTATACTAGTGCATTTGGATGCGCTGAATAGGACCTACAGGCACTACAGAAAATCAAACATTTCGTGACTACAAATTTCGTCATAAAATCATCATTTTTCGTCACAAAAGGTGTTTGATGATGAAATTTTTTCGTCACAAAGAACGTCACTTATAGTGCGTCATATTATGTAAATGTGACGTTATTTAAATTCGTCATATAAAATTATCTTTTGATGACACTAAAGGTCATCGTCACTCTATCATTCCATCTATAGTGACAAATAAAATGTCACATTTGGCTTCAAATTTCGTCATTGAATATGGTGTTTCGTCACTAAAAGTTTATCTTTACATGACAATTTGATTTATGTCGTGATTTAAATGATGATTGTCACTATTTATGTACATGAATAATGACGAAATAATATGTCACCAATAAGTTACATTTAAATGACAAAAGTTCTATTGTCACAAAATAATGAGGAAATGGTGACAAATTATTTTTTGTTTCGGTATAATATAATATTTAGTGACGAAATACGATAACCATCACTAAAAAGTTTAGATATCTTGTGACAACATAAATTTTGTCATTTTTTCAAAATTTTCAAGAAGAAAGAATTACACTAGAGCGACAAATATTTTATTATATAGTGACAACACAATTAAATCACAAAAATGTAGGCTATAGTGACCAAATAATTTGCGTCGTTAAAAAAATGTGAAAATAGTGACAAAATATTTTTGTCATAATAAAATATTTTCTAGTGACGAAGATGATAATTGTCATTAAAAAAACTATGGTATAGTGACAACATATATCGTCATTACTAATTAGTATCTAGTGACAAATATTTTAAGGTCTTTAAAAAAAAAAAAAAAAATAGTGACAAATTTTTTGTCATAATAAAATATTGTTTAGTGACGAAGATGATAATTGTCATTAAAAAAAACTATGGTATCGTCATTACTAGTTAGTATCTAGTGACAATATTATTTTTCATCATAAAAGTAATACTTATTGTGACAATCTAGAAATGATTAAATTTATTAAAGAATTATTTGAATTTTATATATTAAATTAATAAGTGATCATACAAATAGTCATGATAAACTAATTTCAATTACTAAATGTAATAGAAAAAACATCACAACAAAACTAAATAAAAAAAAATTGCATTAAAAAAAAACCGATTCAAGCAAAATTGAAAAGTTAAACAATATTTGTTATCATTAGATGAAATAAAAAACTAAAAGCATTATAAAATGTCCTTTGTATAACTTATTTCCATGATGTTCCTTCCTCTTCCAACAACGATAATGAAATCTTCTATCCAATAGATATCTCCTATAAAAAAAAAAGAAGATGAAAAAGTAATCGAGTAAGCCATTTTCAAATGTTGATGTCATGTGTTAATATATCAAATGAATATAATGTTGTAGGGTATATCAAATTATCAATATGAATGAAAAACACAGAAACAACACAAAATACCCGTTGGGTAGAACCAATAGGTTGCGACACCAAGAGAGTTGAAGCAAGCAGTAAGAATATGGCAAGCCCACCAATTACAAAGAATAATAGATAAAAAGGGTCTTGGATACATTATCTTTTAGGTCATTCTTTAAGTGAAACAGAACTCATAGCTCTCCTTATTCAAATTAGAATCCCCCTAGATCTAATCATTGAACTTGGGCTTCAAAACCTATTTATCAATTCTATTTTACAACTTTTTCCCAAACTACGGATGCAGAATGTAGTTTCAATTCCAATAAACCAGAGCTGATAGAATTCACAAGTGCTACAGATAATTAATCATCTATTTTCAAACCACATTACTCACTTTTTACAGCAGCAAAAAAGAAGAAAACTACATTCTACTCATTGGGCATTCACAATGCCCACTGCCCTAAATTCTATTCCCTAGGCATCACCACAAAACCTTTGGGCAGAATTAGATTTTATACATGTATACAATATTATCTAGGTGATTAATGTTAATTCTCCAATTCCAAAACCGAAGTCTTATTGTTCACACAATTACCAACACCAATAAGCAAATTAGACAACACTACCATTCAGCAAGAATCGATTTTATGTAGCTTTTCTAAACAAGAGCCTGCTAAAATACTGAAAAATCAGAATCATATTCTCAAAAACTAGGTTATTCATTCTAACGTCAAACTAAGAACAACCCATGAAACTAATGACCAGAAAAACAGTACACTACAGTAACCCACCGCCGCTACTTTAAAAAAAAAAAAAAAGATCCACACATACATAATCCAATATCACATACACAAGTTTGGGGGAGAAGGCATACACATTATATAAATAGATATAGAAGAATAGAAGCTAACCTTTATCATTCCATCTCTTCATTGTTGAATATAGTCATTAGTTTGTTGAGAGCTGCACCTTGCGCCGTGAGTTGTGCTGTGAAATTTGCACTTTGCGCAGCAAGCTCGTCTTTCAAATCAGTTATTTGTAAAGAGAATGAACTTAATGAGTTCTAAAACATGTAAAAACTGATTTACATAACCAAGATGTATTGTTTAAACCTTAAAACATTATAATCCAACAGCATGTAAAAACATATTTGCATAACCAAGATGTACTGTTTAAACCTTAAAACACTACATTCAGATATTTTTAAGTCAAAAGAACAACATTCTACAAAGACATAGGATGCGTAATCACAACATACAATTCTAATTAGTTGACCCTGGATAAAACTACATATGAAACTGTAAGACAAAACTTCCTCAAATTTGTGACAGACTCCCTAAATTGATGACATAAACTGGAGCAAAGTTGAAGCACTTGTTTTTAACAAAGTTATTCATCTTATAAGCAGTGTTTTCTTCAAGTTATTCACTTTGGTGCAAATGTGCAATGGAAAAATTGTGTGTACAGATATAACTAGAGATTTCATTTCCCAAAAAAACTAGAGATTTAGCTCTTGTGAGCAGAGGCAATGAATCCAAACCGATATACAGGCAAAAAAGACTAGTCTAACACAAACAACAAAACTCTTAGACACTAAAAACCTAACTCCAATAAAAACTAAAACCACAAAAACAAAATTCATTTTCCAAAAGGCAGTGTAGCAACATTCTTATATCAACCTAACTTCTAAATAACTCTGCATAAACTTGAATCAACCTCTTGACTAACCAATTGCAGCATTAAACTAATTGATGCGTCTCAACCAAAAAATAAAATACAGACACAAATAAAAAATCCCTAAAAAACTAGCTTCATCTAATCCATTTTCAGAGACAAAAATCGTTGAAGGCAGAAGAAAGGCACACTTGACTGAAAAACAACAATGATATGAGTAATAATTTGCATAGACAATAAACCCATAAAGAGGAAATTGAGAATTTGGTTACCAGTGATGCTGAGAACAACGAGATCGACCATAAAAAGCAGAAACTGAACTCTATTGTCCCGCAGAATCGCCATAGCTAACGGTTAAACTATAATTTGATGCAAATTGGTTAAGCAAAAACTGAAAAATTCCAGTATAATTCTTGAGAGATTTTTCTGGAATTTGGTCTGGTGCGATTAATAATTTGAAATCTCAAGGAAAATAGGATCTATATCGCGTGTATTGATTGGTGGGCAGATGCCGTGTAGTGACTTCCCAAGTATTTATCAGTCTCAACCAAAAAAACAAAATACAGAAACAAAAAAAATCCCTAAAAAACTTCTATGCTCAAGCTTCATCTAATCCATTTCAGAGACAAAAAATCGGTGAAGGCAGCATGTCAGCATACACCAGAAGCCATATCAAAAGCAAATTGAAAAACAATAGCATCCGCTTTCAAAAATCCACCCATACAACAATTAATTCACCCATATGTAATCTAGTAAGGCAAAACGCACACTGTAGCACCGAAATCATCGTAATAAAACCCAAAAATAATTCATCGTACTCCAAAATCAGGAAATAAATACACAATTGAAGAATTACCCTAAAACAGTTGATGAGAATAGACAATTGAAGATAATCGTCGTTGATCCACACAATTGAAGTGCCCGGATTGCAGATTCCCAATTGAAAAAACACGTAATTCGGCTTTGCAGAGCACCGGTTATTGAAGAAGACGAGTCAGCAAAATTGAAGAATTACCATAAATTGAAGAGAATTGAAGAATTACAAGTGTAGATTTACAGTTAATTAGGAGTCAGCGCCGGTTTGTCGAGAATTACCAGTGCAGAATTGGAGAATTGGAGCGCCGATATAGATATGGTGGAAGGTTTCTTATGGAGAGAATTGGAGCGCCGATATAAATATGGTGGCCAAGGTTTCTATGGAGAGAATTGGAGCGTATATTAGTGAAGGTGTTTTATAGAGGAGGTGGTTATTGAATGAGCGTATGATTCGCTAATTTAGTATGTGTATCATATCATTCTCTAATTTTCCAGATTCCACTCCTCTATTCAAATGAAAATTAATTTTTTAGTAACCCACCGTATGCATTTTTTACTCTCAGATTTCATTGGTCAAATATTTTAATTTGATATATATGGTAAGTTGGTATATATATGGTGATTGTATGCAATGTTTTCATAACCGAACCGGTGATCGAACCGGACAGATCACCGGTCAGCGGTTCAACCGGTCGGACCGGTTCAACCGGCGGTTCAACCGTTTTCTATGTTTAGTTAAAAAAACAAAACAAGTATACACCTACAAAAATTTAAATATATATTTTATAACTTTTCATATCATATTTTATAAATTTTGTCTCACCTCATACATTTATCCCACATCGAAAGTGTTGGAGAAAAATGTGAGAGGAATATAGATTTAAAATTTTAAATATTTAATATAAATTAATAATTTAATTTTAAAAAAAAAAGAAAAAAAATAGTTTTTTTCCGGTTGAACCTTGTTTTGACCGGTTCAACCCGGTTCAACCTGAAATCCGGTTATATAGGTACTTTTTAACCGGGTTACCGGCCGGTTCCCGGTTCAACCCGGTTTTGAAAACATTGATTGTATGTATATAATGGGATTTTTATTTTTAAATAGTATAGCTTAAAAATTTTAAGAACCCGCTTAAAAGTTTTTTTGCCTCTCGAATTTCATTAGTTCATAATAATTAATGGAGTTAATACCTTATATAATGAATTTTGAGGTGATATATGTAATTTATTTTATTAAAATATGTAATATATTTATGCTAAAAAAGTGTTATTTATTTTTAATGACACAGGTTGCATGTTTTAGTGTACATATGTTGAATGTTTCAATACAACTAGTAGCATGTTTAAAGATGTACTTAAATTGCATAATGTACTCTTAAATATTTCACCGAAACTAATTTTATTCGAGTTGAGTCGAATAGGTGTTGTTCCAACTTGTTTGAAATGTTATTGAGCTTTGTACATCATGCTAGAGCTTGTTTAATAACTAAGGGGCGTTTGCAAAAATTATACTTTTAAAGAATTGATTAAAATTAGTGATTATAGGAAAATTATTTTTTAGTAGAAGTTGATAAAGTTTTTTAAAAAAATTAAAAAGAAGTTGATACCAAAAAAAAATAAAAAATTAATATTAAAAAAATGGCTTAAAAGCTACCAAAAGCACATGCTTATAGCTTTTGAGAGCTCATTTAATCTAATAAAAGAGAAATAAAACACTTCAAATTGCTTCTGCACACAAAATTATGTGATTATAATCACTAATAATTTTCTAAAACACCCCCTTAATTGAGTTGAGCACGAATCGAGCTCGAGTAATTTCATATATTTACACTTAATTATCTTATCTTACTTATCGAGCTCGAGCCGAGCTTTAAAAGTGTATTATAAGGTGGTGAACGTTATATGGTGATCATATAATTTATATATTTTTATTTATGAAAGGTGGCCATGTAGTTTACTTCTTCCGGCTTTAACAATAATCACTTCCAAAATAATTTCAAACTTTTAAAATAAGGAAAAATTTCTAAATTTTGAAGTTATTAGTTTACATAAAGTACAATATATAATGAAAGGTATTAGTTCATAAGAATTATAGTCTTAGTTCATATGAATTACCGTAGTAGTTCATCTAAAATTATTTAAGCACATTTTAGGCCCATTTTCAGGGTCGTGCTTTCCATGAGTCGAACAAGTCGTTCGACTTAGGCCCAAAAATATGAGACGGGGTACAAAAAAAAAATCCACACCCACCCTTCCAAAGTGTTAAAACGTTAATGCCCAAATTATGCTTCATCTCACGCAAGTGTGCCTCATATATTTTATATGTGTACAAATTTGTTAATACTATATTGTTACGCAATTGGTTAATTAAGTGGTGAGGAATTAACAATTATTCTTATTTCACATAAATGTTGGAGGGATTAACAATTATTCTTATGTCACATTTAAAACGTTAAGAGAACCATTACATCTTGTTTTGTGCTACTTTAAAAATAATAATAATAATAATAATAATAATAATAATAATAATAATAATAATAATAATATTAATAATCTTGTTTTAAAAATTACATATAGGAAGAAAATTATATCGAGCACCTAAGTGAAAATTCATAGCTGAATTCAACATCATCAGAAAACAGAGTTAGCTGAATACAAATTTACAAATTCTCACACTCCATATATAAAGATGTTAAAATTGTACCAAACAAATAGTAAACCAGTAATAGTAAACCACAATCTTGATAATATTTCTGGAAAACTACAAATTCCTGCATTAACTACAAATTCCAGAAACAAGTAGAGCTAAGTTCACAGTAAAATCCACAACATTCAGCTACAAAAAATAGACAAAAAAAAAAATTCACCTTCCACATACACAATCATGGTGATAAATTCATCAAAACCCAATAAAGTTTCTAGGTTTCAGACACAGTCAACATTAAAACTAACAAGAAAAAGCTAGTTAATTCCTGCATTGTTAAAGAATTCAAGATACAAACATCAGTATTGTACATAAATCAATACTTGAAGTTCTTGAAATCACATCAAATATTAAGTTTATGCTAAGAACAGCATAAGACGTAGTCTAACCCCCACCATAACTTTTCAATCCTGAGATTAGTACCTATTCTTCCAACCATACTCATGTCCTACTACAAACTATTTATTTTAGTCCCAACAAAACAATGCACGAGAAAAAAATTTAATTACAACCAACTGTGCAAAGTATGACAATTCTTAAAATTTGATCAAACATAATAAAATATCACAACAGTTTAGGTTTCTTTTACACAATAGAAACAGAGTAATAAAATGGCAGCATATGTATATATCATCTCTTGCCTTTCCTGGTAACTAGGACTCCAATCAAATTAGAGACCAAAAAGTAAAGGAAAATCTATATTTACATAACAAAATGGAAAGAATAATAGCAACTGTTGATCTTCCTGGCTTTATTTAGTGTGCTTCTCTGCTTCTCTGTTTCCCTTGATTCCTACCTAGACATATCGGACACTGCACTTCTTTGCGTATTTCTGCCAATCTCACAACAAGACATCTGGAATAAAAAAGCATGCAGTTATACAATAATCAAACAAGACCAAATTTGGACTACCAAGCTGTAGTTCTTTCTTTGAATCGCTTAGTGGCCTCAGTACCAATAGGCATCATTGAAGGAAAAAATAAGCTTAAAAATGTAGCACGTAGATTTTAAAAATAAATAAATTCCTACCAGAATGTAAAACAAAGCGCCTCGTAATGTAGGCAATTAGATGAGTCCAATTCTTCAAAACAAACACATAAATAAAAGTCTCCACAGAACTAACTATATACCACATAGAACTAGCTATATATAATACAAAGGTAGCTATATATAATACAAAGGTTTCTTCCTTCGTGAACTAGCTACATAAAAGTCTACATATATAATATAAGTCTCCACTGAAAGCTACATAAATATTCCCTCCATATAACTAGCTATATATAATACAAAGGTTTCTTCCTTTGTGAATCTAATGAAAATTGTCCTTCCTAGTATTACCATTGGAACCAATACCTTTTCAGAAACTACTGTTACATCTAGATGACATTCATAGGTGGGGGCATAGATGCAAAATTTCACAATAATTGAATACCTCTAGCAATGCACCAGCAGTAAAAACAATACCAAGTAAAGAGAAACAAAAGAGTCTTCATACTACTGTGATTCTCTTTCTCTATGAAAGCATGTTTAGGCTGGAAGTTCAGGTTTGATATAATGTTTGTTATTATTTAATTTAAGCATTAAATAGAACATTGATATATGCCACATGTTTTTTGACTTTGATTATTCAAAATTTACTTATGGTTGGCAGATTAGGACTGAAGGAATTGAATAAGGGAACAAAAGACCTGTGTATACTTCAAATATATGTTTGGCTTATCATCTATATGAAAGTATAGTTATGGAATCATCAAAACATAACATCTATGTTAACTGTATCTAATTCCCTTCCCCACCCCATCCCCCCAAAATGATACAAATTAAAGACGGAAAAAGTGAGCATATTCCAATGAGACGAACATACTGTATATAACTAATCAAAAATAGAAAAATGGAAGTTGAAGAAAATGCAGGGGAAATGAATAAATGAATAATAGTAATTTTGGTATATATGGTTCAGCTGACACAACTTCAAATTGAATTGGAAAGAATGAATGGTGAAAATCAGAGGTTAAGAGGGATGCTATCTCAGGTTAGCAACAATTACTCAGCACTGCAGATGCATTTCGTGACCTTGATGCAACAGCAGCAAAACTCCACAACTGAAAGCACCCCTGAACAAGAGGTGTTTATTTATATTCCTAACTAATTTACAATCCTATATATTTTCATTCTTACATAGAAGTATATATCCGATGATAATTATATTGTACTATGTTGTCTGCCTTTTTTCAGATTGTTGACAGAAAATCTGAAGAAAAGAAGATGGTTCCAAGACAGTTCTTGGAGATGGGCCCCGCGGACGAACAATCTAACTCTATATCAGAAGAAAGAACGCTTTCCGGATCACCTCATAATAATCTGGAAACATCTAGGAATAAAAGGGCTGGCCGTGAGGAGAGACCGTCTAAATACAAGTGTGCCTCTTAATTTACGTCCAACAATTATTAAAATGAAATCAACTACACATTTACTTCATCAGATCATGTTATACTACAAAATATTTGTTGACATTACAATTGCAAGTGGCAAGGTAAACAAAGATTGCTTCTTTTTGTAAACAAGTGTGTATGTAGCAGGTTATGCATGAATTTGTCCCATAGCTAAACATCTACTTTTTTTGAAGCTATATATTTGCACTCATATAAACTAGACCACTCACTTAAACACTCCCTCTCATTCGACACTTAGAAGACAGGTATATTGATATAATTCACACGTAATTTAATAAATAACTGTAACTTGTTCGCTTAAAATCTAGCTAATCGACTGAAAGTATAAACATATACAGGGTTCGCTAGTCTTTGCAACAAAACCCTAAACGTGAATAGCTATATAATTAAATTCATGTGTAAGAGTATATATATACACACATACACCAAATATTTACCTGCTTCCTGCAATATTCTTTTCCTTTCTCGCCTACTAATTATTTAAGAACCAAATTGAAGACTTTAAATTCTAAGCTCTAATTCTAAACGAAATAAACCCTGCACAGATAATGAAATTGCAGCCAAGAAAAACAAGAATACAAATTGGTAAATAATTTATTTATTCCCTCTCATGTGCACTTATCCAAGTATACCCAACACGAAAATCGAAAAGCCCAGATCAAGAAATAAGCGTATTTATTATCGCTTTTGCTCAATTCTGGAAAATTTTCACGAATCAAGAACATTGATGAATCTTGCCAAATTTCGCGCGATTCAGTAGTTAAATCGCCAAACTTCACGCAAATTTTGTTTGATTCACGCCAAAATTGGGGAATACGTACGCAGGTTTATTAGAAATTGGGAGTAATTGGAGATTTTGTATATAATTGCATTTTGTAACTATTTTTAATAACAAAAGCGTAAGAATCCATTTTGTAATTAAAGCCTCTCTCACCCCATATTTTTTTTTTAGTTAATTGGGGATTCTATTTTATCATATTTTTTTTTTTGGAAGAAATTATCAGAATAAAAAGAATATAATTTTGTTTTCATTAAATAGACTTTGTCTAGCTTAGTTAGGGAAAGACAAGTTATTTGTTGGAAAGGTCATAGGTTTTATTTCCATTGATGTATTTCTTTTTAATATTGAAAAATTGATTCAAATATTTATATTAAAATACTTAAGACAAATGTAGTGTTTGGTCTGGTGGTGTAGTTATCCTCTTTAGGTCAAAGGGTCTTGTGTTCAAACCCTGATGGATAAAAATTTACATTTTTCAATTTTTTTAATACAATTTAATTCACAGTTTTATTTAATAAAATCTATATTTTATACGGAAAAATTTATTAATCGTCACCATATATAAATATTGGTGACGAAATACCTATGAACAATTAATGACGAAACATAAAACCGTCATGAAAATTTCATATTATATGACCAATATTAATCGTCACTAATTAAAATGAAGATCGTCACCGAATAATATTATGACGAAATAAACGCGTCATTAAAAAATGATTAATAATCGTCACTATATATAAATATTGGTGACGAAAGAATATGTCACTAATTATTATGAACAATTAACGACGAAACATAAAATTGTCATGAAAATTTTATATTATATGACCAATAGTGATCGTCATTAATTAAAATTAAGATCGTCACTCAATAATAGTGTGACGAAATAAGTGCGTCATTAAAAAATAATTATTAATCGTCACTATATATCAATATTGGTGACAAAAAAATATGTCACTAATTACTATGAACAATTAGCGACGAACATAAAATTGTCATGAAATTTTTATATTATATGACGACTATGATCGTCACTAATTACAATGACGATAGTCACCAAATAAAATTGTGATGAATTAAGTGCGTCACCAATTCGTTTGAATAATTAATGACAAAACATATAGTTGTCACAAAAATACTATTTTTCATGACGTTGAATATCGTCACTAAATATTATGAATATCGTCACCAACGTTTATTGTGACGAATTTCTTGTTTTTGTCATGAAAATTTTGAATTAGTGACGAAAAAAAACATCAGTGGTGACAAAAATAAAATTTGTCACGAATTCTCACTTTTTAGTGACGAAAATTAAATTTGTCACCTTTAGGTAACATATTGTGACAAATTTTGTGTCGTCACAAAAATTTAGTCACGAAATGTGCGATTTCCTGTAGTGAGGAGGATAAATTCTTTGGTACTAAATATACAAGAATTAGACCTAAGTGGTGTGTTGTTTCTTAATCTCCGTCCCTTAAATAGGATCGTGTGAAATTAATAACTATTGCTTTGACTTATGATAGGAAGAGAGTCATTGCGATTCGATACCTTATATCTTGGGCAATATTATTAATTACATGACGATTGCTGACATTTAATATGGAGAATCGTGTACAAGTGCGTCTTGTTTGATTTGTCCCCTCGGTGGGCTCAGAACCTTTATCATACCAAATCTTGCAAGTGAAAATTTATTTCTGGTATGGATAATAATGTTGAGCTATCTTTACTCCAAGTATAAAGATACTAATTAATATAAAGCTTGTTCAGTGGTTTAATTAATTAATGGACTAAAATAATCTTAAACACGGGAAATAATGACCGGGAGCCATATTATAGTGAAGTCGTAATATGAGTTAAGATGGATAGTTCAATATTAATTTTATAGTGGAATAAAAATTAATATTAATGGACTTTGAATAATATTTGGCCCAATATTATAGCTTCATAGTCCATTGGAGGTGCAATCTTAATTCTCCTAAAGGCCCCTCAAATAGCCTAAAATAAAGTCCAATTAATGAAAAAGAGAAGAAAATATTCTTGCCTAATAATTTTATTATTTTCGAAAATTGTAGGATTAAAGGAGAAGAACGATTTTCTTGAAAAGATTTCATGGAAAGAGATAAGTATTCTTGGAATACATAATTATCCCATAAATTCAAGAAGTCAAATCTTGACTCTTTATGGAAAAAAATTATTTAAGTAGAAAAGAATATAGGAGATATATTCAGGATTTCATGGAGACCAAGAAAAAGATTTTCTTCCTTATTTTTTCCTCCAAAAAATCGGCCACCCTAGCCCTATTTATAGGGAATGAATTTTTCATTCCCAACTGCAATTCCATGTGTTGGAAATATTAGAAATCCACAAAGGTGGTGGCAAAATATTTTTGGTTTTCCCTCTTATTAAAATCGTTCGTGTGAATCCTCCCACCGGATTGCGTTAGTGGACTTGGGACATATTTGGGAAGGCTCTTTGGGTTGATCCATCGTCTCATCAGTCATCTTTACAAGAGGTTAGTAATCTCGTAACTCCTAGATTCCGCATGCTTAGGATTTACGTGGATTACATGTACGCATGTTGTTTACGAGTAGATTAGGCTATTTGATTTGTTCAAGTGTAATAGACTAGTCTAGATTTAAGGTGTATTTATTTTTCGTTAAATAAATTGTAACCGGATTGAAGACGAAGACGGAGGCGAGGAGTTAAAACGGATCTAGAACCGTACGTGGACGATGTGCATCGCGCGAAATGTTCAAAGACAGGCACGTGCACGATGCGGATGTTGCTAGTCGAACGGGCCTAGGCGCACGACGCCGAGCGGTATCGGCCCTAGACGTGCGCTCGGGCGCAATGGGCGAGCGCGGGCGAAGGCGACCATGGCATGCGGGCGCGGCCACGCGCGGTGCCTGCTGATGTTTGCCGAGGCTGCCGAGACCCGTGAGGGGTGATGCGCACCACACCTAGGCGTGCGGGCGCGGTCGCTCGGCCAAGTGGCCGACCGGATGTGAGCGTGCATCCCGGCTGTGAGCTGCTTGGCGTGGCGTTCCAATACGGAATTTTTTTTCGAGACAAACGAGTGGGAGAAATTCAAGATGGTGTTTCTTCAAGATCAAGCCAAGGAAAATAAAACCATGACATTTGGATAATATGTGCCCAATGTGTTTATTTTCTGCTTTGCTTGATTTATTGTTGTTTTTTTTCTTTTGTTTTATTTAATTTGTTTAAATGTGTTTGCATGAGAATTGCTCAACGAAAAATCTCAAACTCAAAAATTACTAAGTATGTTTTAATAATAAATTTGGTTTTCAATCGAATTAATTTTGACCTCCATGATTTATTTATTTGTGAAATCTTTTGGAGAAATTCCCCTACGGGACGGTCAAAAGATAGCTTTCACATGAATAAATTCTCAAAAGGATGATTGTGAATTATTATTAGTTGCGATGATGACCCTCCCACGAGGCTCGTTAAAAAAGAAGTAGTAATTATGTATTTAATCATGGTTATTACTTAGGTATAAAATTGATATGCATATACTTCATCGAAGTCCCTCTCAATTTTATATTGGTCAAGTGGGAGCCGACTATTAATTTTGAAATTAAAGGTTTGTAACTGTTATTGTTTGTAACCTGCTTGAATGTAATTTAAATGATGACCCTCCCACGAGGCTCATTTAAATCTGTTTTGAGATGTTGGCTGATGCATGTTCATATTTTTTTGAGATTTCAATATGAATCATGTGATCAAATTACGTGTTTTTTTTTGTGCTGATCCGGATGTTGACAGAAGATATATGTTTATTTTCAGTTTTATCATGTCGCAATCTTTTAATCCACTGAAATATATGCTCAAAAAACACCAACTCACTGGTGAAAACTATGTCATTTGGAAACTTAACATGTCTTTTGTCCTCAGTGCACAAAAATATCATTGGGTTCTTGGCGGGCAAAACCCTGAAAAACCAACTGAAAGTTCATCAAGTGCAGAAAGATGTATGTACAAAATCTGGGAGCAAGCAAACGAATCAATGAAACTCGTAATCTTGACTTCACTGTCTGATGATTTGAGACTCATTCATGAGGGGGTTGATTCGGCTGTGGAAATTGTACAAAGTCTTGAGGAAATGTTTTCCCCAGAGAGAAATATGGCCAAAGAGTTTCATCAAAATGGTGTGGAAAAGCTGATCGAAGGAACGCCCGTGAGGGATCACATTCTCAAGATCAGGTGCCATTTTGAAAAACTTGTTTACCTCGGTACTTGGTACTGTGATGAGGCTCAGATCGAATTCTTATTCCTAACTCTTCCAAGGTGCTTTAATGAGTTCTACTGTAGTTTTGTGATGAGTGATCACATGTTTACCAAGGATACTCTGCAAGAAATCTTGGAGACGATAGAGAAACACTTGAGACAAGAAGACGAAGCATTGGTGACTAAGAAACTTTTCTCGAGATCTAGGTCAATGGTGGGTAAGATCGTTGAGAAGATGAATGGTCCGATCCAAAGCAAGGCCACTAAGAAAAATGGTGAGAAGGCCAGTTGGCTAAAGGTCCAAAAGAAACCAAAGGGAAAATGTTTCAAGTGCGGTGAAGAAGGACATTGGAGGTCAGCCTCTCCCAATCCCAAAAGGAATGGAAAGAAAGGTAATTCTCACTCACTAGTTGTTGAAACTTATTTGGCGGAGTATGCTACCCATTCGTGGGTAGTCGATACAGGATCCACTGATCATGTTTGTTTCACGTTATAGGGGTTCAAGCGGACCCGACAACTTAGTGGAAGTGAGATCCTCATCACGTTAGGCGATGCTACGAGAGTGGCAGCTGAAGCAGTGGGAGACGTGCACCTGTCTTTTGAAGACCAATTTTTAATTTTAAGAGATGTTCTTTATGTTCCTGTTTTTTGGAAAAACCTTGTTTCAGTTTCTAAACATTTTGTCGATGGATATTCTATTCGTTTTAATAAACATGTTACTATTTTTCGTAACGATGTGATTATCTATCGTGGAAATTTACGGAACAATCTCTATATTATTAACTGTGCACACCACTCACAAAATGCATCGTATAACTCATCTACTATTTCATGTAAAAGAAAGCATTCGGCTAACGTGAACGAAACACTTCTTTGGCACCTAAGATTAGGTCATATTAACCCAAATATGATTCAAAGGTTGGTTCACGATGGTTCATTGGGGTCTCTCCATATTGAACCATTTCCAACTTGTGAATCGTGCTTAGAGGGTAAAATGACCAAGAGGGCATTTGGAGCCAAGGGGCTTAGAGCTAAGGAAGTGTTAGAAATATTTCACACCGACGTGTGTGGTCCAATGCAAATCAAAGCTAGAGGTGACTATGTTGGGAAAATCGGGTTGCCCGAATCTATTCGAGGTGATTATTTAAATACATATTTAAATTAAACAGTTAAATACTAACATGAATTAATCCTAAATCAATTCAACATAATAATAAACAACATGCGTGCACATAATTCATGTAAATCCTAAACATACGGAACTAGGAGTTACTGAATTACTAACCACTTGAAGAATCAAACGGATGAATCAACCCAAGAGCCTTCCTAAATATATCCCCAAAGTCCACGAACGTTATCCGATGGGAAGATTTCAACGAATGATTTTAATGGGAGAGAAATAAAATATTTTGCTACCACCTTTGTGGATTTCTAATATTTCCAACACATGGAATTGCACTTGGGAATGAAGAGCTCATCCCCTATAAATAGGGCTTAGGAAATAAGGAAGAAAATCTTTTCTTGGTCTCCAAGAAATCTTGAATATATCTCCTATATTCTTTTCTCCTTAATTAAATTTTCCATAAAAATCTCTTCCCCTCTTCTACCTCATAATTTTCGAAATTAACAAGAATAAAGAAGTCAAGATTTGACTTCTTGAATTTATGGGATAATTATGTATTCCAACAATAATTATCTCATTACATAAAATATCTACAAGAAAATCAAGACTATATTTTCTTCCTTTATTCTACATAATTTTCGAAAATAATAACATGGAATTATAGCAAGAATATTTTCTTCTCTCTTTCATTAATTGGACTTTATTTTGGGCTATTTGGGGGGCTTTTAGGAGAATTAAGATTGGACCTCCAATGGACTATGAAACTTTAATATTTGGGCCAAATATTATTCAAGTCCATTAATATTAATTTACTCCACTATAAAATTAATATTGAATTATCCATCTTAACCCATATTACGATTTCACATATAACATGGCTCCCGGTCATTATTTCCCTCGTTTAAGATTATCTTAGTCCATTAATTAATTAAGCCACTGAACACATTGTTGAAGACAAATTCTCTCTTGGTTGTCTCCAATCTATCATTCATCTCAATAGGCATCCATTTGTCTATGTGTGGCCACTGCCTCTTCCTTGGTTTTGTGCCTCTTCTCCTTCTGATCATTCTCTGAAAGCCTCCAAGCTTTCTCTTAGCTTCTTCCTTCTCCTTTCTTGTCATTTCTGACACTGAAACTGAGGTGGCAACTTTTCTCTTCTTCTCAGCCTTAATAGCCTTCACAGTATTGTGCCAATCCCAATTTAATCTTTTGGTGAATATATCATATTCACCAAAACCTTCTTTAAACAGATCATCCATCTCTGATTCTGAATCTTTTTCAGCAATCTCCTGAGCAACTTCTTCCACATCTTCCTCAAATTCAGCAACCAACTTCCTCTGAGTGGGTTTCCTACTTGCAGGCTTAGCCAACTATTTGGTATTCAGTGGCTTCTCAACAAATGCAACAGTAGGTTTCTTCTGAGGGTTCAGTATGGCATGAGCTTCTCCTTGCTTACTTGATTATTGAGTCCTCTGCCTCTTTGCCCTTTGTTCAATTACTTCCATGGCAGCCTCAGGGTGAACCAGAACTTCAGCCTCTTTCCTCTTCCCTCTGTGGATCTCAATAGGAAATTGTTCTGATTGCCTTTCCAGAGGTGGTAGGGCAGCAAGCTTGTCATAGCTTTCCCCCTTTTTTGGCATCATAATTGGCTATTAGCTCAGATAAGGTTCTGTCAATGTGGAGCTGTTCCCTGCCAATGGACCTTACTTCTATCGCCACATGGAAATGCTCATCCTGAATCCTCTTTAGTACATTCAGGCCGGTGCTAGTGTCTTCAGCAAGAGCACCATATGTTGCCTGCATCTTTTCCATCAAAGAGGTGCTCATCTCTTCAACAGCAGACTTGATCATTTCTCCAATCTTGGATTTCAGGAAATCCTCAAGAGCTTTAGATCTCAAATCAAACTGTCTCTCCAACTCATCCTTCATCTCCTTAGCAACATCCTCAAATTTTGTACTGAATGCAGTAAGTTTACTATCAAAAGAAGAAGATAGTAAAGTTACCTGATCTGATGTTATCATGGATGAGCTCAGTGCTTTTATAGTTTCATCATGAGAAACGTGTGCATCAGCAATTTTGGACACTTCATCCACCAATGGTTCGAGCAATGCCACTTGATCAATTATTGGCTCGAACTTGGTCAGTGTCTCCAGGATGGGTGTGAAATCAACAGCTGGTTGAGGTGGAATAGGCATCTCTCCTTCAGCTTCAGTCTAAAGACCTACTTCAACAAACTCAGTAGGTTTCTCTGCTGGCTCTTGATGGGGCTCATCCATTGTGACCAACTGAAGTTCAGGAACGACCTGAGCTTTTTCCCCCTGAGCTGATGCTCCAGCTTCAGCAGACTTTTGACTACCCTCAGCAGGGTCCTGATCAGTCCTATCTTTATCATGAGCCTCAGAAGTCTCCTCAGGTTGATCCTTCTCCATCCTCTCAGCAAGATTCTTTTCACAAATTCTTCAAACTCATTAGCCTTAATCTCAGTCTTTTCTTGCCTAATCCTGAAAAGGCATCAAGTTCAGCAACCTCTTCTGCCCAGAATTCTTCTCCTCTAAAATTTTCTATCCTCAGCATCATGGCAAAAGATTGGTTCACTATCAGCATTGTCGTTTTCAGCCTTACAAACATATCCAAAAGATCAGGACAGTTGGCAAGTTCAGGAAATTTGTGCAACACAAATCTTCCTGCCTTCAATCTCCACTCCTTTTCTTTAGCTTCACCTTTCCTGAGTTCAGGAACAGGTGACTCTTCTTCAGAGCTAGAGATTGCCTCTAAAGGTATGGGGATTTTTGGCTCTGAGTGGTAAATGGTTGGGATCTGTATTTGGCTCTCTTCAACAGGTTTTTGGGAACCTGTGAAGATTTCTCTGGTAATTCTGTCATCCCCAATGCTGGTGGTGAGGATTTCAGTGAATACATCTTCTTCAGGGATAGTCGTAGCTTCAGCTTTAGCAGCTTGTGAAATGGCATTCACAAGTGTATCTAATGGAGATTTTTCTCCTGGAGCCATCTCACTGGCCTTCTTCAGCCTTTTCTTCCTCTTCTGCTCCTCCTAAGCTTTCTTCTGTTCACCAACCTCTCTTTTGACTTTTAAATGTTCAAGGGCCTTCTTCCTTCTCTCAGGCTCTTCCACGGCCTGTTCAACTACCTTCTTGCCCTTGGACCAGGAATAATCAGCAATAGTAAGACTGTCTTGTTCAGACTCAGAACTTTCTATCTCAACTTGTTCTGTCTATGCTTCAGGCTCACTTTGGACAGCCTGCTCTTCAGGCTCATCCTGAGCGGTTGAACTCCTGCTCTCTGAGGTTGTCAGGACTCTTTTCTGTGACTTTGGTTTTATGAACATAATTTGGTCCTGGAAAACACATTCCCTGATAATAGAAACATTTTCTTCCTTGGCAATGTTTCTATCAAAAAGCTTATCTTCGTCCCAAACAATACCCTCCCAGATTTCTTAAATGTCCCTTTATCATATTTCAACTTTAGGCTCTGACTCAGGATACAATAAACTAAAAACTTTAGCCAATTGAAATCCCTGTATGGTGAGTCCTCTATTGCAGCCATGAGCCTCAAATTGTTCCGGCTCACCTGTTCTAGACTTCCAGAGGTGCTCATTAAGCACTTGGCTACAATATCAATCAATACTCTATAAACAAGTTTCAGACATCATTTATTCAAAGCTCCTTTCAACTCAACCTTAGAAGATACAAATCTATCAAGAATCTCTTTCCCACGCCCAATCATATAAGTAGCAGAATCATCACCTCTATTACTTAGCTCAAAAACAATATTAATGTTTTGAGTCGATAGTTGTACCTCTGTGGTGACGACTACTTCGGCTTCGCATTAGGCATGGGTGCCAAAACAGAGTTGTGAAACTAGGGAGCCATTGTCTCCTTCTCTTAGGTTTACAACGAATTGTAAAACTTCTTGTGGCAACTCCAATTCTGGTCTGTTGCTAACTATCTTGTCTAATCGGGCCATTCGAAGCATGTTGAGGGCTTCTTCTTCAATCAGTGTCATTTTGTTTTCCACCATGGCAACGACATGCCGCATGAGCTGAACAGGGAACACGGGGTCGCACCTAAATAAGATGACCTTTTTTCTAAACAATCTAATGTATTCTCCCTGCTTCGCACCAAAATAAGTCGAACATAGAATACAGGGTCACACCAAAATAAGTTGACTAGCGTCTATGGTACTTTTTTCGCTCGCAGCACAATAAGACGAGCATAAAGTACATGGTCGCACCTAAATAAGATGACCTCATCTATGCAACTTTCTTTGTTTGCATCTCAATAAGACGAACATAAAGTATGGATCGCAACAAAATAAGACAATCATGATCAAGGGGTGATTGCAACTAAATAAGATGATCAATCAAAGTCATAAACAAGTTGAAACACAAAATGTGTGCAAATGTTGGAAACCTCTCAAGATCAGCACCAACTACCAAATGTACAAAACAAAAAGCCTAAAGAGGATAAGTTCACAAGACCACTTGGGCCGATCACAACAACAAAAAATAAACCGGCCAAACAGGACAAAAAGTAAACAAGTTCAAGTTTGTATCAACTAATACGGGGTCTCAGGAAGTGGCGAGCGGGGTCTCTTTGTTTGTTCACCCTTCAACTGCTCGTCCCCGTCATTCCTCACTTCACACGAGTCACCACTGCCACCTTTGATTTCCTGCTCGTTTCTCACTTGCTAGTCTTCATCCTGCTCATTTTCTTCATCACCCGTCATCGGCTCGATGATTTTAACTCCTTTTGGCAAATGCAAAAAGTCACACCCAATTTCGACGAGATCAGATAGGGGCAGTGCTCTACCAGGATCCGGGGGGTTATCAGGCATGTATTGCATCAGATCATTTTTTAATGGCCCCAACCGCTCAAGTGGGAGCTCCCACTGAGCAGTGCAAAGCGCTTCACCAAAAGCACAGATATATGCATAGTTTGTCATTGCAGTCAGATGCTCTTCGGTGTGCATTTTTTAAATTTTCTCTTGAAGCCGGACATTTTCCATGCCAATACGAGTATTGGTCTCCTCAGCCTGAGCGAGCTGCTTGGCCAGCGTGTCTTTATCTGTTGTTAAACTCTCCACTTGGGCCCCCAATTTTTAAGTTTGATCAGCCGAGGCTAACAGATCGTCCCGAGCTTTCTTCATCTCCGTTTGAACACCCACCAGTTGCTGAGTCCTCTCCTGAAGATTAATTTGTAAGCTGGTATGGTCGCAGGATAAAGCATGCAAAACATTATGAGCATTCTCGTACATCACCAAAGTCCGGTTGTGGTCTCTTGTCCATGATCGGATTGGAGATTCACAGGCGGCATGAAGATAGTTCGGCACACCTTCAGGACAGCTCACTGTCGGCAAGAGATGATAATTGATCAATTCTGGGGACAAAGTGTGTCGAGCATTCAAAAATCTGAGAAAAAGTACCCGGATGATAGTTATAATTGAGGAAATGAATGAAGAGTTAAGCACACACAGTTAAAAAAAGGGGATAAGATACCCAGTGGCATGACGGGGGTCCTACCCGAGCCAGGATCTATCGTCCAAGATGCGCGTATGTGCGCTTAAACCAGACGGCACACTCGAACCAATAGCTGTTAGAGGAGCCTTTTTGATAGGATCAGCGGTCACAATTCCTCCTTCAGCAGGAGTTTTACTCGCCGAAGGTTCAACCACCCGATTTTCTCGATGACTACGTTTAAACTTCTTAATAGAAGGTTCATGCTTGCTGGTTTTTAGATCGGTTGACTAGGTAGAAACTTTTTTCGGTTTATTCAATTCTCTGCGAGCAGCTTTCGCAGCCAACAATTCGACGTAGATCCTCTATAATATTACGGGATTTTTCTTCCGTGCCATGACAGTATGATCGTTGCCACTCACAGCTATAGTGACCGCGGGATGAGCTGCCAATCACAAATTTTCCTATTTAAAAAACACTACAATAGGTGAATTAAAGGGAGCGAACATCAGAGCAAAATTTTACCCGAAGGATTCAAGGCGACTAAATGATAAAGAGGAACGCACAAATTAGCTCTTTTCCTCTGATCAGCTGTATTGAGGAATTTAATTGTTCTCTCGGAGTATGTCACCAAATCAATCTGCCAAATACTGCTGTAATACCCGTCGCTCGCCTCTGTTTCCATGGCCGCCGAGATTCCTGAGACAACAAAAATAAGTTAATATCAGTACTCAGGTCTGAAGAAAGAAAAAAGTAGACTCTCTCCGATAATTTCCGAAATCAGTAGGGATATCAAGATGAGCGACTGGGTCGCTAGCCGAAGCGGGACTTCTCCAATCACCCCCAACAAACCAAAATTTCTTCTTCCAATCTTTGATCTTGTTCGACACTTCCTCAACTAGTTTATATCCCGTGTTTCTCCTGCATAAAAACCCATCCTTCTTCACCTCTCGGACGGGTCAGATGAACAAGGCGCACAAAATCTGCAGCTGTTGGATAGTAAAGAGGTTTCATCTGGCCAAACAAGGCCAGAATGCTCATAATTATATGCCACCGTTCGGTTTAATTTGGGTAATGGTGATGTTCCATTCAACCAATAATCTGGAAATTTCCGGGTGTAAGGGAAACCGGAGACCCGCCTCCATGGTATCAAAATTGACGGCCACACAACCTTTAGGAGGTTAATCAGCTCGCTCGTTTTTCCTTGGGACCCAAAAGAACACATCTTTGGGGGTCTCATACGTCCGGTAAAGCTGATCTAGCCATTCTTCCGTCATCACAATTTTAACCTCACTCGCCGGGAAATCGTTCTCAAAAGACACCCATGAGGTTGCTTCGGCTATTTAAAATTATACCGAGGAGCATATTCAGCATAAGTCGTACTATGGGGTCGCCCAAGGGGAATCAGGTCATTTTGCCCCTCATCAAGTTGTAGAAAAACCCCAGATCTATGTTCGTCAGACCTTTCAGCCCGATGGCTATTCTATTCGCCCCCTTTATACCCGCTATTATGCTCAATATAGTGCTCGTCACCGCCATTATACTCGCCCCCCTCAATTTGGTTTCCCCCATAGTTCCTGATATCTTCATAAAAACGAGAGGAACCAACATTATCGTCATCCAAAAAATCGGGTCAGCCTAACTCCCGATTGATTTCTGCAATAGCCTCCTCAGAAGAAGATGACAGGATGGCGAAGGGCTGACGAACACAATGGCGAGGTTTCTTTAATGCTTTACCCGCCTCTGAAATCGAAGCTTTCTTAGTACGCGAATGGTTGCGGCGGGATGAAGAAGATCCCCGGGGAGATTCCGCAGCCGCGGAGTCAATCAGGGCATTCAAAGAATTTAGGGAAGTAGACATGATGAATGGAAGAGAAAGAAAACAAGATGGTTACCTGAAAAATCTTAGCCGGGATGAATAGAGCTCGCCGAATTTTTCATGAGAAGGAAGCAGCGGGAGAAAAAAAGGAAGAACGAAAAAATAAGAGTAAAAGGATTTATATAGTTTCTGGAGGATGAGGCCCTTTGCAAATAAAAAGGTCATAAAAACTCTTCACATACCAACATAGAGCCCCGTTCATAATAAATGGGAAGTTACAAACACGGGGCGGCGCACATCACAACAGTCGAGGTTCTACTCCCGAGTCCAAAGAAAGCCGAACCAACACAGCTCGGCCTCCGTGACGAGCATCAAAGGCGGGGCTGAGGGGTATTGTTGTGCTCTACATTAAATCAATCAAAGTCAACCTGCCACGTGTTCGTTGGGTGAACATGTGGACCAATACACAAGAAGGAGAGACAGCTAAGCACAAAGGAGCTCGCCAGGTAAGCGAGCATGTATGGACAGCCACGGACGCAACATGAAAGCTCGCCACATCAGGAGAGCACGCGTAACTCAAACTGGCCCCCACTCCAATTGGCAAGCGGAATGCTCGCCCGGGGGCCCACTGGACATGCTCGTCGGTTAGGCAAGCCCATTACGGGGACCTGAGCTGAAGTAATGGGGAGGTAAGAGAGAATCAAAGCAATTCCAAACTCTTCTCTCCATCATAGGCAAATCCAGCCCGCTAAGATTTATCACCTGGGGGGGGCTATTTCACCTGCACACCAGGCGAACACGCGAGGCAAAAAGACTCCATGCTCTATGTCAAACCATGGTCGACCATATAGAGTCCAGCACTTGTCTAAACAAAGCAGACGAGCACGACCCACCTAACACAAAGACAGGTCACCTGCTCAGCAGTGACCACCTGGATGACAAATAGAAGACTTCAAGCAGAGGAAAGGACAGGTGGCGACCATACAGGGAATCAGGGACACATGGCATAACTTCGTGTAATCTTGCATGTCAAGAAATAGCCAGCTCATGCTAGGTAAGGCAGCACATGCTTGCCAAACTAGTATAATTAGACCCACAGAGGTCAAATAAAGGGATCACAAATTGTCCCCCTGTCAACTGTGTTACTTGCTTTCTCTCTCATATTTACACGTGTGTTCGTCGCATACACTTCTGCTCATCACATCATATCTTGTTTGGTACGTTGTCAAATACACAACGTCACATCATAATTTCCACATAAGACGACTAATAACAATTATATTGCAAATTATTAATAAAATCGAGATATTAAAATCTACACCTTTGTTTGTAAAATTATATAAGTCACATGAAATAAAAGGGAATTTATTTATATTCAATATTCAGTCAAAGACTTCCAAACATATTTGAAGGCCAGGTGTGGCTAGAATAATACTTTTCTTAAATGTAAAAAAATTAGCATGGCCAACTGCACCAGCAAGTTTGGGATGGCAAAGCAGGTTGAAGGGAACGACAATAAGTGTTAGCCAAACTTCCATGGCGTCGCTGACACTCATTCCAACATGGTCTGCTAACTGCCTCTCCTTCACAATAGGTCTCCACCCATGGAAGCCATTCATTGCAATCATCTTTTGCATCAACTGCTGTTGCAAATTTGTAGGTCCCGGACGGGTTTTGTGAGGGCAGAAGTCTAGAGGAGAGGGGTGAATAGACTTCTGAAAACTTTTCGTGCGGATCAGGTGTGATTGTAGATTTCCTGATCAGAGTGCTAGTGTGTCAGTTTGGACTGATGTTCAATCTTACTGAGTGCCTGAGGGCAGATCAATTTGATATCTGTCAGTTTAACTAAGAGTGCGGAAGCTTGTAAATACCCGTGTGAAAAACCAATTTTTATCAAATCAGATTCTCAAGTCAGTTTTCAATCGGCTGACTAAGGTGTCAACCTGATCAGATCAGTTGCTTGGTGAAAATTGATTTTAACTTAGAATATATATGCAATTTTAATATCAGTTGTGTGAATAGTGTAAAGTAATAGAATGCAAGTAAATGCACACAAGATTTTTATAGTGGTTCAGACGAAACCCGTCTTACGTCCACTCTTCCCTTAACACAGGGGCAACTTAACCGAACTTAACTGACTGGACTTAGTTTTATGTGTTAGTCCAACACTCAACAGATGTTTATCGAGTTCACACTCAACCGATCCCAGAAATCAGAAACTAGAATCCCTAGTCTGAAATCTTGCTGTAACAAACTTAACCTAACTTGAGTTTGGGTAAAGAATGTTTGAGGGTTCCAACTGGAAATATATCCTGGTGTTTTAGGTAGCCAAATGCTAGTGGATAGGATTTCTTGCTAAGAACAATGGGATGAACACTCTAAGAATAATCTTCAAATATGGTGTTCTTCAAGCGGAGATTTTGCTATAGTTTTTGCTTCTTTTTCAGTCTGCTCGATCCGGGGTGTGTCTTCAATTTGAAGATCGATCCCATTTTATAGACCTCGAAATCAAAGAGCCGTTTGAGAGCAATTTGAATTTCGAGCTATATTAGGTAGGTTGTAGGATATGATTGCCACGTGCTCCAAATATCGGCGTGGCCGTAGGCATGATTAGCACCATTTATGTCCGCAGTGTCGAATCCTGCATTGTCAGCTCTTTTTGTGCACGTTTCACTTTCTCCTTGGCTTCACGAGGCGGCAATTCAGTAATTTGTCCGTTAGACGATTGATATTCCTTTTGTAGAATATTCGTCTTGTCTGGTGTATCATTTTGATTGACGCTAGGTGTGAGATGACTTGATCAGATAACTGATCAGTCTACCTTGTTGAGTCTTCTGATGCAGATTGTCTTAGCTCAATATGCAGACTCAGCTGATTGTAGGTCTTCAGGTCTTCTGGTAGTCATCTGATCTTCAGGTGACTCTGAACCTCAGTGTCTTCAGTCATACTGAGTCTTCAGGTTTGTTACTGAGTCTTCAGGTTTATCTGGGTCTTCAGGTTCATCTGAGTCTTCAGGTTGATCTGAGTCTTCAGGTTCATCTGATTCTTCAGTGTCTTCTGTCTTCACCTGATCTTCTGACTTCTTGTCTTCTGATTAGTTCTTAGTCTTCTGATCATCTGACCTTATCTGGGTCATCTGATACTTCGACCTGACCTATACATATTGAGTTCCCCCTCAATATGTGACCTATCTTTTACATCAGCTATCTATACATTTCAACTGGTCATCTTAATCTGATTCTAAGTCATCAGTCAGCTAACAGGTTTGACTGGTCCTATTACAACCTGTTTTGGAACTTCAATCAAAACTAAAATACAAATTTCCCAACAAAATTCATGTAATATAATTAGTAAAATAAATATTTTATTATGAAATAAATAGTGTAAACATGCAATTTAATAAATATCATATTTTAATTAGTTTTTGATCTACCCCTAATAGGAGAAGACCTGTGCAGCAGAGAATTGGAAGAATGACACCAGAGAACTTTGAGTTTGCCATAATTTGCAATGAGTTTATTATTGTGTAATCCTCAAGATTTTCAAGCTTGAGTGAGTGTTGCAAAAATCATTTATGTTTATTTGTTGGGATTCATTATTAGAGTTTCAACATTAAAGATTGAGAAAATATCACTTATCGCCTTGTAACCTTTGTAATGAAAAATACTATTCTTGTACGCATGTTTTTACTTTTTACAATTTGGTGTCAATTTTGGACCTTAAAGAACCAAAATTAAAAAAATGAGGGAAAACATACTTGACTAAAAATTCACACCATAAAAACCAAATTTGACACCAAAAGGACTAAAATTGAAAAAATTGAAACATACATGGGTAAAATTGTATACGGTTAAATTTATAGGATAATTTTTATATTATCGCAGTTATGATTTTTAATATAACTTTAATAAATTATTTATGCACCCATATATAGTGGATTAAAATCAGATTTAACTTTTTTCAATAATATAACAATCCGGATTGTCATGATGAGATGAAATATAACGATGCTATGTTTAAATTAATTATTTTTTAATAAATATATTCCTGGAAAAGAAGAGAAGAAAAGTGGATTAATATTGAGTAGTTAACAAATCTGTTCTATACTATAAAAAGGAAATGAAAATTAGGAGAGGCCACATCTTGACCTAAAGGTAAAATATGATTACACGTTGTCGTAAGACCATGTCTTACATATATAAGATGGATAAAAACTCATAATTAAAAATAAAAGGTAAAAGCTCGTGTGATATTGTATTAATGGATCTTATATGTAAGATGCAGCCCCGGGCCGTTTGAAATTACTCAACCAATTCCCATTTCTTATTAACAAAGTATCACATTGTACCTAAAACATATCACAATTCAATTAACAATGCATCAATATTAAGTTATGTGTTCAAATATACACATCATGTTTAACTTGATTACTATCCACTTTACACTTAGTAAATTACTAAACTATCGTTATAATAAGCCATGTTTCTCCAACTATAAGTAGATATAAAAATCATTCCAATCACACTATAGGTTATAACAAAGGAAAATTTTTATTTTATGACCGTCACTTGGGGGGTTTTTCTTTAAGGACAATCATTTTAACTTTTGCAAGACTAGGACATTAATTTTATTATTTTTTATTTTTTGCAATTGTAGGTTGTTAAATTATTTTGAAAAAATTACAACTAGATATAAGATTGAGTAAACTATTACAACCAGATACAAAGTGTAAAAATTTGAACTAAAGTACGTGGCACTTCAATTCAAATTTGAACTAAAGTGCAGAAATTTTCTGCACTTTGTATCTGGTTGTATCTTTTTGGGTGACTTTATAGTAGAATATTTTTCTCCCAATTATTTTTTCACCAAATGTGTTTAATTTTTACCACACAACCCCTCCCTCCATGTTACGGGCCTAACAAATAGTCCACTAGCAATGTGTTATCTACGTCCTTGGGCATAAGAGCGGAAATTGTATAATTATGCTTAGAAGCGATTAACATATAGAATGACGTTAGCGTGGTCAGAGTTCCTTACATTCCATCAAATCTTTACCTTGACTTGAATCCTCGTACATATTAAAAGATATAACGAATGCACCATAAAAGTGCCATTTATACGAGAAACTCCTCGCACATAGATTTGCCGACAAAAAGATGCCACTGTCACCTTGTAATATTTAACAAGTCCAAATAGTATTGAAAATTGCCAAATGATGGGAAATTTATAGTTTCGATGGAAGTTCCAAAACAGATAATGTAATAGGACCAGTCACACTTGTTAGCTAACTAATGATCTAGATAGCAGATAAGATGACCAGCTGATGTAAGAGATAGGCCACATATTGAGGGGGAACTCAATACGTATAGGTTAAGTCTTGAAGGTCAGAAGATCAAATATGTTGAAGATCAGATGTGTTGAAGATCTGACGTTCAAACAAGCAGAAGACTAGAAGACATCAAGACAGAAGATCGTCCAGAAGACTTACATCAGATGATAACAAGGAAAGGTCAGTAAGTTGTGCTAAGGCAACTTACAAGCAGATGACCTAAATCAGGTAGACAGACTAGTGTTCGAACTGATCTGTGTCAATTCCATCAGGTGACTACTTCATTGTTACCTAGTACGAGCCAAGTGTTTAGACAAAAAGAATGTCAACCTTGTTGCTAATTCAAGCGCTGCAAATTGTACTTGATAGCCAATAAGAAGTCGACAACGCATGTACGGAGCACTGACATCATACAAGAAGGACAAGATTGCAAGATTTTTGCCATGCCGCCTCTGAGCACGTCAAATCAGCCTTCAGACCTACCTAAATTAGCCTGAAACTCAAATTGCTCTCCAACAGCTCTTTGATTTCAAGGTTTATAAATATGGGACTTAACCTTTAGAGTAAGGTTACGGAAATTATCATCAAGCTCAAGCACAAGCAAATTTCCGCACGAAGAACACAAAACCAAAGCTTATTCTCTAAGTGTTCATCCCATTGTTCTTAGCATAAAATACTTATCCTCTAGCCTTAGGCTACTTAGAAAATAGTATAGTATTTCAGTTGGGACATTACAAATCTTATACCCAAACAAAAATTAGGTTAAGTTTGTTATAACAAGATTTCAGTCTAGGGTTTCTAGATCTAATTTCTGGGATTGATTGAGTGAGAACTTCGTGAAACATCTGTTGATTGTACTGTGTTGGACTAACACATTAAACTAAGTCCAGTTGGTTAGTTGGTGCCCTTGCTGATAGGGAAGAGTGGACGTAGGACAAGTTGTCCGAACCACTATAAATCTTTGTGCCTTTACATTGTTTTACACTTATCTGCACACTATTTGTTATCTGCATGCATATTCTGAATCTGGTTCAGACTAGCATCAAGCCACTGAACTGATCAGCTTGACACTTTAGTCATCTGATCTAAAACAGATTGATCAGAATCTTGGTTGAGTAAAACTAGTTTTCACACGGATTAACTAATCTTCTGCACCATAAGTTAAACTGATAGACGCCGAATTGGTCTACCTTCGAGCAATCAGTAAGTCGGATATCAGTCCATACTGATTCACTCCGCACTCTGATCAGGCATACTTGCAAATCACACCAGATCCACGAAAAGTTTTAGAAGTCTATTCACCCCTCCCCTCTAGACTTCTACCCTCATTAAACTCGTTCGGGACCTACAAGTGGTATCAGAGCAGTGGTTCTTCCGACCACTGGCTTTGAGTATCATCGGTTCTTGAGGCAGAACCTTTGTGGTCACTTAAACTGATCTTGTAAAACCGTTTTTAAAATGCAGATTGGTCTATCGACATGAGAGACCATCTGGGAGTTATAGGCAATAGAATGGATGAGATTCTTGAGATAGGATCGATTATCATCTATCACTATAATCCAGCTGAGGCAGGAGATCCTACTCAACCAGTTGGAGCAAGAATCAGAACGAGTCCCTCTCTGATGGATGCATATGAGAGGAAATTGTCAAATCTGGATACTGTTGCCAAAAATCTCATCATGAAGACTATGGATTCTACTACACAAGAAAAGGTGAAGTACCTGAAGACTGCTAAGGAAGTATGGAAACACTTGCTAAAATATGCAAAGGAAATGAACAGATTAAGGATAGCAGATTGCAAGCTGAGCTGGTGATATTAGAGAAACTTATTATGCTACAGAATGAAACAATTGATCAATTTGATCGAAGGATCACTCGTGGAGTCAACCGACTTCGTGATCTAGGATGCGTAATGTCAAACAAAGATATCAACTACTAGATTCTCATATCGCATACCAAGAAATGGGATACCATGGTGACCGTGATTAAGGATTGTCAAGATATTGCTACTATGAAGCCGAATGACCTAATCTTCAGTTTGAAAGCCCATGAGTTCGACCTGATTGAGAGAGGACAAGGATCAGATGATGTCCTTGCTGAAGCTACTGCAAATTCTACTAAATCTGTAGCATTCTAGGCCGAACAGATTGTACTACTAACGAGAAAGCTTGAACGAACAAATGTTCAGATGGGCAAATACAGAAAGTTTTATGATGAATATCGGCGAAGTAGAGGAAGAAATCGAAGATCTTCTGACAGATCACAAGAGAGGTATCGTTCTTCAAATGATAGGGATAACATAAGAGATGAACGAAAAGACGATCACGGAGATGACAAGAAAGATGATAGTAGAGATGATCGCAAAGAGAACAGACGAAATGAGAGATAAGATAAGAGAGGTTCTGATTACAGACAAGGTGGAAAGTCTCATGACAAATCTTACAGAAGAAATGATTCTCCCAATAGAGGAAGTTCTAGAGATTCAAGGGTTTGCTACAACTGTTAGAAACCAGGTCATTACAGTGCTGACTGCCCCGACTTGACTCCCAAGGAGAGAGAAGAAAAGCGAAACAGAAGAGAACAAAGGTTCCGAGACAGAAAAGCAATGGTTGGCGACACATCTGACATCGATGATTCTTATCTGCCTTCAAATGACTCAGGTTACTCATCTGTTGAAGATTTCTGTCTGATTACCACAACTGATGATGTTGATGATATAAACTTCTCATCTGATGATGATATTTTTCTTATGGCCAGAGAAGTAGATCAATCTGAGGTAATCTCTAAACCTTTTGTGGTTCCCTGTTCTACACCTGTTGTGCTGAGCACATGTGCAGGAAAGATTAACCTGCAGGTCTACAATGACCAATTGCTTGATGATCTCTCTAATGCAATAGATACTTATACACGAGTGGAATTTGAGAACGATAACCTAAGGGCTGAGAATATCCGTCTTGTCAGGGAAATTGAGGTAAGTAAAGCAGCTGAACTAAAATCAGCCGAAACTGTTCAGAAGATGACTAAAGAACTGGAGGTTCTGAAAGTCAGTACTATTTATCAGGAATAGCTGATTAAGGAACAGTTGGCTCTTAATGAACAACAAGCTGGAGAACACAAAGTCCTTCAGGCTAAGTTTGATGAACTCTTTCGAATGCATGAGAATCTGAAAGTTGTTGAGGACAGTTTGTGTAAGAAAATAGAGGTTTTCACAAAATCATTTAAAACCGTTCAGAATTTGAACAACTATTTTCGAGCACCAACTGACAAGAAGGGTATTGGGTATGAGAACCCTTCTAGATCCTCAAAAGCCCCACCCGGTTCACATCAGAAAAGTGTAACCAAACGAGTTTGTGATCAAGATACACAAAATGGCAAATATGTATCAGATAAGGGAAAAGGATCAGCTGACCAGGCAAGGCGAGTGCCGGATCAGAAAGTGAACAGAGATGGACCCCAACTAATCAGACATCAGCCGAGGGATCAACAGAAGAATTCTGTTCTTCTGAAGAGGCCTCAGCTAAATCAGCTGAGTGGGCCTCAATCTGGACCATCTCGCGATGTATAATCCCAGCTGAAGTCAACTCAATCCAAGCTGCCTAACAAGCAAGCTAAGGGTAAACTACTAAGACCACCTATGCCAAAAAGATATGAATCTTTTAATGGTAGCAGTCGTACCTACCCTTACAATCAGAAACCTAGGGTTGTTGCACCTGAGCCCCACTGGAAGAAGACAAATTTCAATGAAAAATCCCAAGTATTCTGATTCATCCAAGGCTCACACTAATAATCATACTGATCAGATTGCATATGAAGAGACGTATAATTATGTAGATGTTTATGAGAGACAAATCAAGCCCTCTGTTTCAACAAAGGTGCCAGATTTGTTTGGATCCCGAAAGGTAGTTCTAACCCCCCAGGACCCGATTCTATTGGGGTACCTAAAATCTGATTCGCTCGCAGGTTCGAGTGGGACTGGCCAATAAAGGAGGTGTACAAGCAACTATCTGGTACATAGATAGTGGATGCTCAAGGCACATGACTGGAAGTCAACATCTCCTCAGCAATTACATTGAGAAACCAGGCCCACGAGTTCTCTTTGGTGACGACAACTTTGGTTTTACCAGAGGAGTTGAAACCTTAGTGAATGATGATGTACAAGTTACAGGTGTTTCATACGTTGATGGCTTAAGGCACAACCTATTATCTGTATCACAGTTCTGTGACAATGGATTTAGTGTTGAGTTCTCGTCAGATAGATGCACAATCAGAAATCGGGTGACTCAACAGATCTTGTTAAGTGGCTCAAGAAAAGGAACGATTTATACTGTAGATTGGGATAGTTGTCCAAGAAATGCATGCTTGATTGTTAAGAGTTTAAAGAGCTCCAGTTGGCTCTGGCAGAAGAGAATGAGCCATCTGAACTTTAAGACTCTTAACAAGATAGCAAGAATGTCCTTGGTTGAAGGTCTCCAGAATGAAGTATTCTCTAAGGATCAGACATGTGCCGCATGTCAGAAGGGAAAGGAAGTAAAAGCTTCATTCAAAGGGATACCCCCACCTCCATCCAGCAGAGTATTGCAACTGCTCCATATGGATCTATTTGGACCAGTTACACCTCTTAGTTTCAGTGGACGCAAATACACTCTGGTGGTCGTTGATGATTACTCCAAGTTCACCTGGGTAGTATTCTTGTATAAGAAGAGTGAAACTATGACAAAGCTACCTGAACTTCTCAAGAAGATTCAGAATGAGAAGGGTCTCAACATAGTGAAAATCAGATCAGATAAAGGTATAGAATTCTTGAACCAGTTTATATCTGATTTTTGCTCTGAGTGTGGTAACAGCATGAGACATCAGCTGCCAGAACACCACAACAAAATAGCATAGCAGAAAGGAGAAACAGAACACTTAAATAAGTTGCACGCATTATGTTAGCTGAGCATGCAACACAAAGCCGTTTCTGGGCAGAAGCAATCAACACTGCATATCACACGCAGAACAGATGTTCTCTGACTAAGATTCACTTCAAAACACCCTATGAATTGTTAAAGGGCAGAAAACCTCGTGTTTTCTACTTTCATGTGTTCGGGTGCAAGTGTTTCATACATAACAATGGGAAGAGTAAGTTGAGAACCTTCGATGCCATGTTAGATGAGGGTATATTCTTAGGATATTCCTCAACCAGCAAAGCATTTAGGGTTTCAACAAACGAACCCTAGTTGTGGAAGAAACACCTCATGTGGTCTTTGATGAGTCAACATCTGATCAGGAGAAAACTTCCACAGAACAAGATGTACCTGACAGACCAGAATCGCTGAAAATGGATCAGTTGAGGCTCAAAGAAAAGGATCCAAAATACGTCACTGTATACATTCCTAACTTTGACCTTGATGATTCACCAGGTCAGTCAGACCCTAAGACACTGTATACAACTGTCAATGAAGAAGCTGGTACAGCTGAGACAGTAACAACTGAACCATCTTGTTCACGGGGAACACCTATTGTTCCAGCGGACAGACTTTAGCATATGATGAGTCCAACATCAGCTGAGATATGTCCATGCCAAGTGGATCCTACTGAAGTACCTCTCCCAGTCTCTAGTGATGAATCTTTATCAGAAGAGGATGATGTTCTCCAAATTGATGATAATCAGGAAAGAAGGACCTGGATAACCAGTCATCCAACTGACCTGATCATCGGAGACCCATCTGATAGAGTCAAAACTAGACATCATATTGGTGAAAGTGCAATGTATTGTTGTTATCTGTCTTTGAAGGGACCACTCACAGTTGAAGAAGCTCTACAAGATGCAAGCTGGATTATAGCTATGCAAGAAGAACTAGAGCAGTTTGAAAGAAATCAAGTTTGGGAACTTGTAGATAGACAACCTCATCAAGATGTGATTAGTACTAAGTGAGTTTTCAAGAACAAGAAGGATGTGCACAATGTGATAACCAGAAATAAGGCAAGACTTTTTGCTAAGGGATATTCACAATCAGAAGGGATTGATTATGATGAAACCTTTGCACCAGTCGCTCGCCTGGAAGCCATTCGGCTGTTTCTGGCTTATGCCGCTCATAGGGGCTTCATTGTGTATCAGATGGATGTAAAGAGTGCATTCTTAAATGGGGTACTTGATTAGTGTTTAAATATGTATGTGGTATATCCGTTTTATGTGTTATTTTGATTATTATATGTTGGTCCCGGTGTAAACGAGTCTCACATGTGTATTGGGGGGGAATACACGTGTATAATGATTTTTCAACTTTTAAAACTTTACTGAAATCAGTGAGTCAGGTTATCCTGAGTTTCAGTCCTGAGAAGCACAAATTGCCCTAAGTCAAAGTATACTAAGACAATAACACTGAGCGGCTTTCAGAGACTTCAGATTCGCTCAATTGATTCTGAGTTTCTACAACAGAGTCCATATAAGCTTGGAGTAGATAATAATCTTACTGCCTACTCAGGCAAGTTTATCAGTTTGACAACTATCTATACTAGCTTATCTAGAATGCGGAAAGTGTAGGCCCTAAGTTTATACTCGTTTTACTTTGCTGAAAATCTTTCCTTAACGGATATTTTAGTCAACCAACACTGAGTTGATATCTTTCTTAGTGTTCACGAACGTATAACATTCTCTTTGCATGTACTAAGAATGAACAAACACTATTTAACTTGAAGTGTTATGTTCAGGGTCTTTTAGTTCAGTACACAAGAGTCTTCAGGGTCTTCTGATCTTCAGGATCTTCTGGTCTTTAGGATCTTTTAGTCTTCAAGCTCTACTGATCTTTCAGTATGATTTCGGTCTTCAATATGTTTTGGTCTTCAGGGATCTTTTGAGATCTTCAGACAAATTCTGAGACCTAAACTATCCTGAACTATATCTGCTGACTATACATGGTGCAGATAATCCTGAATCTTAACAAAAATATGAAACCTGATCCTATACTATCAAGATTGTCCTGAAACATGTCATACTCATGGGTTTTGGGATCTAATCAAAATCTTTATTAAATTCATCTCCCAATAATTTCCCCATTTTTTATGATGCCAAAACCATCTTATTACAAGCTTGCAAGCGGAAATAAACCTAACATCTATTCAGGTTTCAATTCATAAAGCAAGTAAAAACAAGTAAGGCAACCATCAAGTAATCAGTAGATAATGAGATAATATCTTTTGATCAACAGAAAATCAGTAGATATTTCATTAAAGGTCAAAAACCATCAGTACATGATTACAGAGGGTTTTCATATGTTATCTACTGAATCAAAAACAAACACAGAACAAGATACATCAATATTAATCAGAATCAATTTCATCAGCTGGTGGCTTCAGGTTGAAAAGTTCATAGTATCTGATCTTCAGTTCTTCTCTCTTCTTGTTGGGAGATGAATTTAATAAAGAAGATTTTGATTAGATCCCAAAACCCCTGAGTATGACACGTTCAGGATAATCTTGATAGATGAGTCAGGATTCAGTTTTAGAATGTTTAGGATGTTATCTGCACCTTGTATAGTCAGCAGATATAGATCAGGTTAGATTCTGAAGATTCTGAACACTCAGTAAGTTTCTGAAGAAACTGAAGTTTCAGTATGAAACTGAAGTTTCTGAATTTTCAGTATGAAACTGAGAAACTGAAGACTCAATATGAGACTGAGAAACTGAAGACTCAGTATGAGACTGAGAAACTGAAGACTCAGTATATCTCTGAAGACTCAGAAGACACTGAAGACTCAGAAGACTGAAGACAAAGGATACTGAAGACACAGTAATTACTGAAGACTCAGTAATGTACTGAATGCTCAATATAACCTGAATGTTCCGAGGTACTGAAAATATCTATCTGAAGGATACAATATTGAGAAAAACGCGATTACTTAGAAAAATAGATATTGCCCAAGATATTCTCATGCAGACAAAAGGAACTAAAACTAAGTGTTGTTAAGGTTATATCACTCAGAGATATTGACCAAAAAGAGCCGTTATGTTTGTCTACATTCACTGAAGACAAGAGCCAATCAGAGGAAGACAGCACTGTACTTTAATGACACTGAAAGCGACAGGTCACTGAAGCATGTCAGTAGTACTATGTTCTAGAATGCAAAAAGTGGTGAGCGGCTGCATGAAAAGCATATTGCCTAAAACATGCTAGGGAGTTTCAAACCATAAATATAGTCGTTCATCACACACCATAAGAGGAAACTCATGAAGCTATCTCTTCCAACGGATAGTTTTTCAAGAGTGACCTTGTTGACTGCCTATAAATACTTGTGACCCTCTACATTGAAGGTCACGGGAAATTTGTAAGCAACTCAAGAGCTCAAACTTATTATTTCAAGTTCAAGCACTCGAAAACCCAAGAATTTTCCAAGTGCTTTATATTGAAGAGAGCTCATTCACTAAGCCTAGTTTTGATAAGATATATCCAAAGCTTAGTAGAGATATCCTAGCCTTTGCATTGTTCTCAATTGTAAAGGATATCTCATCCTAGTTGGAAACCAACCAAGAAACCCCAAACCCTTTGTAAGGTAGTTTGAGTGTGATTGTTAGTGATATTGGAGTTGTAAAGAGTTAGTAAACTACAGAGGTAGTCAGAAAAATCTAGAGAAGAAGTGAGTAAAATATCTTGGATAGTCAGAAAGCTTGTGTGTGTTTTGAGTAAGTAAACTACAGAGGTAGTCAGAAAGCTCAAAATAGAAAGGTTAGTAAACTACATTGAGGTAGTCAGAAAACCTTAGAAAGTAGTTAAGGAATTTCTCTGAGGATCAGAGAGAGTGGACGTAGGAGCTTGAGTCTCTGAACCACTATAACTTGCTGTGTTATTTGTTTTCTGTACTGCATTGATTATCTGTTGCATATCTTTAACTGAAAGCATATTTTCACTGATATTCAGTTGGAATCAATCCACTGAAGTTGCATCTAACTGAATCACAGCCTTAATCACTATTCCGTTAAAAGGAAGGTTTTCAGCAAAGCTTAAAACGAGTATAAACTTAGGGCCAACCATTCCGCACACCTGAGTAGCTTTCCAAGCAACTCAGGATCTCTGAAAGTACTCAGGCTCAGTTGGGATTATCTGAGGCTTCTGAAAGCAGCTCAGGATCACTGTCTCAGGTAGACTTTAACTCAGGGCGATCTGTGCTTCTCAGGGCCAAATCATCAGGACAACCTGACCATCTGACCTCAGTGAAGAAAAAGTTGTTTCTCAGGGCCAAATCATCAGGACAACCTGACCCATCTGACCTCAGTGAAGAAAAAGTTTTAAAATTCACTGAACACGTGTATTCCCCTCCCCCATACACGTGTAAGACTCGTTTGCACTGGGACCAACAAGTGGTATCAGAGCAGTGGTTCAACTCGACCACCTGCTTTGTTGACCATAGTCTTATTTGCTAAAAGATTCTTGTGGTCTACTGAACAGATCTATTTGTTGAAATCTTATAAGGCTCAGACATCATGCCTTCTAAGAAACTTCCAATGTTCTCAGTTGAGAGCTATGATTTGTGGAGATTAAGAATGCAGGCTCATCTGTATTCTAAGCATGAACGAATGTGGAGAGTGGTCTCTGAAGGACCATTCCAATTCACTGTTGTGAATCCCAGAGTTCCTGAAAATGAGAGAAATGATCCCAGGACTGAATTTCCAAAGTCTGATGATCAACTTACTCCTGATGAGAGGAAGTTAGTCAATCTTGACTATATTGCCAAAGATACACTATATAGAACTATTGATGATGGTGTGATGGGGATGATTTCTTATTGTAATACTGCCAAAGAAATATGGGATACACTGCTGTGTTGTGCCAAGGCACAGATCATATTAAAGAGAACAAACTTTCTATTGCTATTGAAAAGTTTGATAGTTTTGAAATGGAAGATGGTGAATCTATTGACAAACTGGAAGTCAGATTCACTAGTATAATGAATGATCTGAATGCTCTTGGAAAGAGATACCCACAAAGAGAGGTAGCATTGAAAATTCTTAGAGGTCTATCTAAGAAATGGGATATTCATGCAGTGGTTATTGAAAACTCCAAAAACATTGATTCAATGCCATACCAACAAGTCTTCTCTGAGCTGAAAGCTTATGAGTTTGTAATTGATAAGAAATCAAAGAAAGCTGACAGCAAAGATGATTCTTCATCTAGTAAAAATGTGGCTTTTAAAACCAAGGAAAAATCCTGTAAAACTAGAGAGTCTGAGAACTCACTTGCTAAAAATCAGGATGAGCTAGAGGATAAGCTAGTACTGATGGCAAGGAGGTTTGAACGGCTTAATAGTAGATATGGAAAATATAAAAAATATTACAGGAATCACAGGTACCGGAGAGACTCAAAAGCTGAGGACAGATCCACTGAGAAGAGAAAGGACCTGAAAGCTGAAGGATCTTTATCCAAAAAGAAGGACTCCAAGACTAAGGAGGAAAGTGATCAGGATGATGATGCCAACAGATGCTACAACTGCCAAAAGAAAGGTCATTTCCAATATGACTGTCCTGAGCTAAGTGCTAAGGAGAGAAAAGAAAGGCAAGCAAAGAGAGACAAGAAGTTCTCCAGCAAAAAAGCCATGGTTGCAGAAGAAGAACATTCTGAAGAGGGTTCCAGCTCTTCAGATGAGATGTTCTCAGATAGTGACAGTGATGACATCTGTATAATGGCTGTGGAGGAGGTAAATTCTTCTATCTCTGTTGTTGCTCCTACACAAGCACATGAGTTGTCAAGTTCTACTGTAAATAGTCAATTTGACCTGATGGATTCTTTTGAGAGTCTTATGAAGGACTATGATGTGTTACAAGAACTGCTGAATGAAACTCAAGAGCAGAACAAAGAACTGACTGCTGAGAATCTAAAGTGGAAAGACTCTAGTAATGCTGAGATCACTTCTCAATTGATGGGAACTACTGATGAACTAGATGTTCTGAAAGTACAACTCCCAGAAAAGAGAAGTTGATAGAGACCCTAAATGGAAAACTAGAGAAATCCACTGAGGAGATTCAGCTTGTCAAAACTAAGTTCAATGACCTCTTTGAGAAGCATGAAACTCTAAAGATGTGTGAGGATAGTGCGCAGAGAAAGCTAGCTCTATTGAATTCTGCATCTAAAGTAATGGATGAAATTCAGAGTTATCAGAGACCTGCCACTATAAAAGCTGGATTGGGATACATTCCAGGGGGAACCTCACAAGGTCATCTGAATGCTGCTTCTAGTAGCACTAATACTGTCTTTGTTAAACAAGTGGCACCTAATCTTCTGACTGAAGAACGGCCCAAAGTTTTAGACAAGGGAAAAGGACCTATGGTTCTAGAAAAACTGAATGTTCAGGGAAGAAAGCCCAGACCTCGGGAAAAGGCTAGAAAACCTGACCACTCAGTAGGAAATTTTCAGGCTAGTACTTCAAAGCCTCAGGCTAAGAATACAAACCTGGAGAGATCTGCACTGAACCAACAGAGGAATTTTCAGAAGAGAAACACTCAGCAGAGACATTCTCAACTAAAAAGACCAAGTCCTCAGATTACTGAAAGATCCCAATTTCAGTACAGGCAACCCAAACCCCACTTGCCTAAGGGTAAAGGTTTCCTGAACCCAAGTCAACAGAGACACAGACCAGCTGCACAAAAGCCAAAGCACTTGAACAAAGGCCTGTACCCAAGAAAAATTCTAAGGCTCATGTTCATGCTAAGGCTGGCACTCATACACAGGATACTGCTAAGGCACCTAGAGTGGTAAATGTGTATGTAGATGTTTATGGAAGACAGATCAGCCACTCTAAAGTAATTAGAGTTGTCAGGCAGATTTGGATTCCAAAAGGTACAGCTAACCTGGTAGGACCCTACACCAAATGGGTACCTAAGAATTTATCTGTTTTTCAGGTGAAAAACAAGGGCACTGAGCTGAATGAAGACAACATAGCACTGATGAGAGGAGATGAAATGGCTCCTGCTATATGGTATCTTGACAGTGGATGTTCAAGACATATGACAGGATACAAGCAAATACTCACTGACTATGTGGAGCAAAGAGGCCCTCAGATCACATTTGTAGACAACTCCAAAGGACAGACTGAAGGATATGGAACTCTTGAAATTGATTCTGTTCATATCCATGGTGTTTCATATGTATCTGGTTTGAAGCATAACTTGCTTTCAATAAGCCAATTATGTGACAAGGGATTCAATGTTGAGTTCTCAAAGAACTTATGTTATGTGAAAGATGATACCTCACAGAAAATTCTACTAACTGGTACTAGAAAAGGAAATGTGTATCTTGCTGATTGGAGTTCAACTCCTAAAGATACATGTTTGGTTGCAAAAAGTTCCACAGATACCAGTTGGTTGTGGCACAAAAGGATGAATCACCTAAATTTCAAAACCCTGAATAAACTTGCAAGAATAGCACTTGTGAGGGGGTTACCAAATGAAGTGTTCAGTAAAGAACATGTTTGTGATGCGTTTCAAAAAGGAAAACAAGTTAGAGCATCATTTAAAAGCAAAGTAGATGTTTCTACTGAAAGAATACTTCAACTGTTGCATATGGATCTTTTTGGTCCAGTAACACCAGTGAGTATTAATGGTAGGAAATACACACTTGTGGTAGTTGATGACTACTCTAGATATACATGGGTCATATTCTTACTCAGTAAGAAAGAGACTCAGATAAAACTGCCTGAACTACTGAAAAGGCTCAGTACTGAAAAGAATCTGAGTGTGGTCAAAATCAGATCAGATAAAGGAACTGAGTTTATAAATCATATATTTCTGATTAATGTGTAGCAAATGGAATAACTCATGAAACATCAGCTGCAAGGACCCCACAACAAAATGGTGTTGCTGAAAGAAGAAACAGGACTCTGAAAGAAGCTGCAACGACAATGATAGTTGAAGCTGATATTCCTAAAAGATTTTGGGCTGAAGTTGTCAACACTGCATGCTATTCTCAAAACAGATCCATGCTGACCAAGAATCAAGGCAAAACTCCATACGAGCTTTGGAATGAAAGGAAGCCTCTTGTTTCTTTCTTTCGTGTGTTTGGTTGCAAGTGTTTCATACACAATAATGGTAAAGATCAGTTGAAAACTTTTGATAGCAAAGCTGATGAAGGGATATTCTGAAGTTAGTAAAGCCTTCAGAGTGTACAACTGTATGACTCTTATTGTGGAAGAAACACCTCATGTTGTTTTCGATGAATCTACTTGTGTTCAGAAGAAACAGGAACATGATGCAGGAGAACTGACCAAGAGAATCACCAGACTTAGCCTGAAAAAGAATGATGAAACATCCTCTAAACCTGAAAAGAAGAAGTCAGTCACATTCTATGAATGGAGTGAATCAGACTCAAACCAAGAAGTTCAGGATGGAAAAACTCAGGATGGTGAGACTCAGGATGGAAATTCTCCACTGAAGGAAAGTCAACACACCAAAGTTGACCAATCTGAACAGACACCAGTTCATACTCAGGTATGTGATGCCAATGAAGATGTGGTCACAGCTGAGGCAATTTCTGAATCTATCAACCAAAGGGGAACAAATGTCTCTGACAATGTTCTGAATGGAATTTCCCCTGAGGAAGATGATTCCCTTTCTCCTTTTTTGTTGTTCTCTGAATTTAATGAACTGCCTAAACCTAACATTTCTAATGTTGAGGATACTACTGAAGGGGGAACATCCAGAAGAAGATGGTTAGATAGTCATCCTACAAGTCAGATTGTGGGTGATCTAACTGATGGTGTTAAGACAAGAAGGTTCCATGGTGAAAGTGCACTATTCTGCTGCTTCCTATAAGAGACAGAGCCTACTGAGATTGAAGAAGCTCTATAAGATTCTTATTGGATTCTTTATGCAAGAAGAGCTTAATCAATTCTCAAGGAATGAAGTATGGGAGCTAGTGGATAGACCTGATAGGCACAATGTTAATGGAACCAAGTGGGTGTTCAAGAAGAAAAGAGATGAGAACAACAACATTGTAAGAAACAAGGCAAGGCTAGTTGCACAAGGTTATTCCCAAGAAGAAGGCTTGGATTATGATGAAACCTTTGCACCTGTTGCAAGACTAGAAGCCATCAGATTATTTCTTACATATGCTGCCCACATGAAATTCACAGTCTATCACATGGATGTGAAAAGTGCATTTCTGAATGGAGTGCTTAAGGAAGAGGTTTATGTGGAACAACCTCCTAGTTTCAGACAGAATGACCAAATTTACAGGCTCAGAAAAGCCTTGTATGGTCTTAAGCAAGAACCCAGAGCATGGTATGATACCCTTTCTCAATTTCTTACTGACCATGGTTTTATCAAAGGAACTGTTGATAGGACTTTGTTCAGGATAGAAGATGGGGAAGATATCTTACTAGTTCAGATTTATGTAGATGACATCATATTTGGATCTCCAAATCATCAGTTGTGTGAAGAGTTTTCTACACTGATGAAAGGAAAGTTTGAGATGTCAATGATGGGGGAGATGAATTTCTTTCTTGGACTTCAGGTGAAATAATCAAAGGAAGGAATCTTCATCAACCAAGCAAAGTACACCAGAGATCTGATTGCAAAGTATGGTGTACAAAATTGCAATGCAGTTAGAATTCCCATGAATACTAACTACAAGATGGATCCTGATCCTGAAGGCAAATCAGTAAGTCACACTGATTATAGAGGGATCATTGGATCACTGTTATATCTCACTGCAAGTAGGCCTGATATAACATTTGCTGTTGGGATATGTGCAAGATACCAAGCTAATCCTAAGGCTAGTCACATGGAGGCTGCCAAAAAGATACTGAAATATCTTAAGGGCACTGTGAATAGAGGATTATGGTATCCAGCTGATGATAACCTTGAATTAACTGGTTATTCAGATGCTGATTATGGAGGGTATAGAATTGACAGGAAGTCCACCACAGGAACTTGTCAATTTCTTGGAAGTAAGCTGATATCTTGGTTTTCAAAGAAACAGGCCTCAGTAGCAACCAGTACTACTGAAGCTGAATACATGGCTGCAGGAAGCTGTTGTGCACAGATTCTTTGGCCTAGACAACAATTAAGGGATTATAAGATTGTAGCCAATGAAGTGCCAATATTTTGTGACAATAATAGTGTTATTGCTATTACACAAAATCTGGTATTGCACACTAGATGTAAGCATGTGGATATCAGACATCACTTCATCAGAGATCATGTTGAGAAGAATGACATCAGGATGGAGAAGATTCATACTGATAAACAGAGAGCTGATATCTTGACTAAACCTTTGGCTAAATCAAGATTTCAGGAACTATCAGTTGAATTAGGGATGTTGGATCTAGGTGTATAGAGCAAATCTGAAAAATTGAAGGTTTTTAGATGCATGAAGTTTTCTCAGGATTCTACTGAGAAACTCAGGATAAAATATGAAGTACTGAAATCTGAGTCTTGAGAAACTCAGATATACTGAAGGTCAGTACTCAGTATTATATTGATCTGGCTCAGTACTCAGTATCATACTGAACCCGTTCAGTACACAGTATTATATTGACATTTTATCAAGGTCAATACTCAGTAAGACTGATAGAGGGAAATTAGTCTGAAGAAGTAGTGACTCATGCAACTCATTTATTGCCAAACTGAATCTCAGAAATCATTGGCAATAAATACTAAAACACCTGAAGGGAATATTTTGGGCTGGACCTTTGAAATACCGAAGAAAGTCAATGGTCTGCAGGAACAGTAATTAATTGCTCTGTTCAATTAATCACCAATAAGGTTAAATTGGCAGCGTATTTTTTCGTGAAATCATCCTTTCATATACCCGATTAGTCGGTGTTTTAATCTCAACCGTTGATCTATTCAATCGATACTATTTCCCACGAATTCATTCTATATATTCTTTGAGAATCCATTTCAAGCCCCATTTCATAAACCTTCGTCTCCAAAATTCTCTACAAACTCAAAACCTATCATTCACCCAGAAACCTTCATCGTTCTCAAACCCTACACTCAAAAATCCTCAAAATGACTTTCTCCATTTATGATAAACTGGCTATCTCGAACAAGCCATGGTATGAATATGTTGTATCGCTCGAGAGTTCATCAAATACAACCCATGAAGAAGAGGCGATGCATATGATTCGAGTCGCAAAGCATACAAACCTGGTTGCAAGTCAACCGGTGGCGGAATATTCGAAGGAGGTAATAGAATTTATCTCAAACTTGAAAATAGATGAGGAGGATTGTATTGAGTCCTAGATTACTGTTTCCCATTTGGAACATAGCTCTAAATACATTGATTTTGTAAGGGAGTTGTATATAATCCCTAAGAATTTAAATGATGTATTTGAGTTGTGTAATAGAGGTGAAGACCCTACGATGTATATGTTGGGTAGGGAACAGGAATACCTTGATAGGATAACAGAGCATCCTATTAAGTTTGAGGCTACGCTCAATAAACGGCATTTGAAGCCGAAATACAGAGTTTTGCTGGATATTGTAAGTAAATGTATTATGAATCGATCTGGCAGTTTTGAGCAGATCAGCACGCCGAAGCTTATATTGATGGCCGTTATAGAAGACTCACCCACCACTGATTTCAATTGGTTGAGGTACTTAATCAGAGTGGTGAGTGACCAGGTGAAGCTGATCAAGAAGGAGGATGGTTCGATTGTCATCAAAGGCAAAATTCTTCATGCAACCAAAATAGCCTTCATTTTGGAGATGTGCAGAGAGGAAGAAGACATTTTTGCCAACTCCTCACCTTTCTCAAAGTCTAAGATCATGTTCAAGCCAACAACTACAAGAAAGACTTTGAAGGGAAAGAAAAAGAAGAAAGTGGAATCTGCTGCAGAGGGAGCTGCTGAAGAAGCCCATCAAGCCAGGGGGAAGGCTTTGATGGAGGTGAAAAGGGAGAAGGGAGAAGCCTTGAAGAAGAAAGCCCTTTCTCCTAAGCGCAGAAGAGTGTTAATTTCCACTGAGGAGGAGGTGAGCGAACCTGAAGAAGTCCAACCTGAGGGCCAGCAAGCTCAGAAATCGCCATTGCAAGTACTGGCTCAGGTTGTATCTACGGCAAAAGAGCAAACTGAGGGGAGCAAGTATTCTCTGAGGTTCTTGAGACATCACTGAGCTCAGATAAATTTTCTCAAGAAATTTTCAAGGGACATCAGACCTCAGATCAAGCTCAGGTTCCTTCTCAATCCTCAGATCAAGCTGAGCCTCAGGAGCTGTTGAATCTTGATATGCTCCTGAGTGATCCATTCTTTGATCCCTCAGCAACTGAAGATCTTCCTGCTGAACCTGAGAGCCCGAAACTAAAGAAGGGCGAAGCAGAAGAGACTGAGTGGCGAAGTAAGGGGGAACGGTTCATTTTGGACAGGTACCCTGAGCTAAGCTCATATCCTGACCTTCATGATCTCTTCTTCAGACTGAGGAAAACAATCTACATTCTCAACCAGACTCTGCCAGAGATGCTCAATATTGTCTCATTCAGAGGAGAGGACTGGTGGAATGAGGAGACAACTGTGTTAACTGAGTTCTCCAGGTTCAGAAAGACCAAGCTCAGGATGAAAGTGTCAGATTTTGATGAGCTGGTCAGGAAGAAGCTGGCTGAGAGGAAAGAAGCTGATGATGGTGCCCCGAGCTCCAAAGATAAAAATCAAGATGGGGATCAACAAGGGAATGCTGAGAAGCAATCTCAATTGGAGGAAAGTACTGATGCTGGAGAGCCTGATATCACACATCCTCAGACTGAAGTTAGTACTCTTAAGGTAACTTTTGGCACTACTAAACGTTATTCCAAGGCTACTGAAGTTTCTATCTTTAATTATGTAATGTCTGATATGCAGACTGAGGCTCAGGTGGAAACCGAAGCTCAGGTGGAAACCGAAGCTCAGGTGGAAACCGAAGCTCAGATGGAGACTGAGGCTCAGGCAGAGCAACCAGCTCAGGAAAAGCAACAAATTCTCTATGCTCCAGAGATTGATTTCAGTCCCATTGTGGACAAGCTGGAGAAGGTTGTGCAAGTTGTTGATAAAGTTGCTCAGATTGAAGAAGCATTGGCCAACAAGTCCCAGAAGATAGAGAACTTGAGTTCTACTTCAGACCTGATGCAGCTTCAGACTTCTCTGAATGACAAAATGACTGTCATGGAAGGGAAGATAGATGGAGTCAAGACTGAGCTGAGTGCAGAGCTGAGCAAATGTATCAGGAGAGGACTTCATTTCTTGAAGCTAAGCTGGTGGATAAGAATAATCAACTGATCAAGAATGTTGTTGAGGAAATGGGCTCCATGCTCATGACCAAGACGACATAAATGTTTAAAGATGTACTCTCCAACCAGTTTGCACCTATGTCTGAAGAGTTCTCTGTGCCTAAGAACCACTTGATGAGGCTGGAGGAAGAGCAAGACCAGTTGGCTGGAGAGGTGCGAAGTGTCAGCAAAGAGCAATACCACATGGACACTGCACTATCCCAACTTCTTCCAAGGTATGGTGCCAAGAAAGGGGAAAGGCCAGGAGCCGAGCTGAAAATATTATTGGCACACACCTTGGAGAGAGAGGCAAATAAGGAGGCTGAAAAGAAGAATATTGCTGAAGCCTTAAAGGAAGTTGAAGCCACTGAAAAGCTCAAGTCCAAGAAAGTGGAAAAGCCTATCTACACTCATGTTTATGAGGAAACAATGCAAGAAGTCTATGCTGAAAAACTGAGTGGTAGAAGAAAGGTTGAAACAAGCCAAGCCGGTGCTGAACAACCAATCAAGAGAAAGGCTGTGGCATTTGTTGAACCTGAGAGAAAGAGAGCCAAAGCTTCTAAGCCTACACAAAGAAAGCTGATCATGGAGTTAGAAGAGTCTGAAGAGGAAACAGAGAAGGAAGTCTTCAATACTAGGAGAGCTCTGAGATCACTTCAGGTGAAACAAGTGAAGAAAATTGCTGCTTCAGTATCAGGAGTCCCCTTGATAAGGAAGAAGAAAGAAGAAGAGAAGAAGCGCAGAAGTGGTTTCAAGAAGTTCCTGAGCAAAATGAGAGGGACAACTAAAACTCAGAAGTGGCCGCACATTGATAAGTGGATGCCCATCCAATTCAATGATGCTTGGGAAGAAATAAAAAGAACCTTCTGGTTTTATTATGAAGTTCTGAGAGAATGGAGAGGGGAAAGCTCAGATCCAAATGAAGCCTTCATTGACTATCTGTTAACCTTCTATCCAAAGTACTTGCAGAGTTGGATAAATCTTGCAGATGAAGGTAATGTTCAGATCATTGCCCCTGGTCCATACACATACCCTGCTCCTAGGCTAGAGAATGGCTTGGTGAATGAAACAGCCATATCTCAGGAAATTGCTCAGTATGCCATCCAGTTAGGCCTGACAGGAAACAACCCAGATATCATCAAGGAAAGAGATGCATTGAAGAAGAGGTATTATGGGATGTTCAACCTAGAAGTGCCTGTGGATGAGGTTGAAGAGGACTGAAGAGCTCAAGCTGAAGATTGTTGAAGACCAAAGACTGAAGACTCTTGTAATTCTTTTGTTTTTGTCTTTATTTCTGACAAGTTCATTGTAATCTGTAACTTCAATTTTTACAATCAATGAAACTTTATCTTTTATGCTCAAAGATAATATCTCATTATCTTTTTACATGTCTTTATATTTGATATGCCTTATGTTGTGTTGTGAAAATTATTGAGAGATTTACCATTTTTGGATTATAATAGGAAAAACTGAAACCTGGGTATAGGTTAAGTATTTATGTAACAAGATGGTTTGGTCATCATCAAAAAGGGGGAAATTGTTGGGAGATGAATTTAATAAAGAAGATTTTGATTAGATCCTAAAACCCCTGAGTATGACATGTTCAGGATAATCTTGATAGATGAGTCAGGTGTTCATCCCATAGTTCTTAGGAAGAAATCCTATCCACTAGCATTTGTCTACCTTAAACACCAGGATAGATTTCCAGTTGGAACCCTCAAACATTCTTACCCAAACACAAAGTTAGGTTAAGTTTGTCACCGCAAGATTTCAGACTAGGGTTTCTAGTTTCTGATTTCTAATCTGTTGAGTGTGAACTCAATAAATATTTGTTGGGTGTTGGACTAACACAATAAACTAAGTTCAGTAGGTTAAGTTGGTTAAGTTGGTTAAGTTGGTGCCCCTGTGTTAAGGGAAGAGTGTACGTAAGACGGGTTTCGTCTGAACCACTATAAAAGCCTTATGTGCATTTACTTGCTCTTTATTGCTTTACACTATTCACACAACTGAGCTTAAAATTGCATACATATTCTAAGTTAACATTAGTCCAAGACTCGATCCGATCAAAGTTGACACCTCGATCGGTGATTGAAAAAACCCACTTAAGAATCGATTTGATAAAACTGGTTTTTCACACGGGTATTTACAAGCTTCCGCACTCTCAGTTAAACTGACAGATATCAAACTGATCTGCCCTCAGGCACTCAGTAAGATTGAACATCAGTCCAAACTGACTCACTAGCACTCTGATCAGGCAATCTGCAATCACACCTGATCTACACAAAAAGTTTTCAGAAGTCTATTCACCCCTCCCCTCTAGACTTCTGCCCTCACAAAACCTATTCGGGACCTACAAGTGGTATCAGAGCAGTGGTTCTCTGCACCAATCGGGCTTTGAGTATCATCGATTCTTGAGGAAGAATCTTTGTGGTCATTTGAACAGATCTTGAAAAACAGTTTTCAAAACTCATTCGTTTTCAAAAATCACATTCAGCATGGATAATACCTCTGGTATGTATCATGATTTGCCTAAGTTTTCAGTTGATGAGTATGCATATTGGACTATATATATGTGCAACCATCTGGGATTGATAAGCGACAGAATGATGGAAGTCATTGAACGAGGACCCATCATCATATATCACGACAACCCAGCGGTTGGAGGAGATCCAGATCATGCACCTGGAAGTCTTGTTCGAAAAAGTCCAAATACGATGGATGCGAAAGAAAGAAAGTCAGATACTCTAGATACAATCGCCAGGCATATAATCATGAAGACGATGGATAAGATCACCAAAGAGAAAATAAAGTATCTCAAAACAGCGAAACAAATGTGTGATACTCTTGCTGAGATGTGCGAATGTAATGATCAGATCAAAGACAGCCAACTACAAGCTGAAATGGTGAAGTTCGAAAAGCTAAAGATGTTGCCAAACGAAACCATCAACGAACTCGATGGGAGGATCACCATGTCAGTAAACAAGCTACGAGAACTTGGATGAGAGATGTTAGACAAAGACATCAACTACAAGATCCTGAGATCTCTCACCAAGAAATGGGACATGAAAGTCACGGTAATCAAGGATTGCCAAGACATTGCAAAGATGAAGCCGAGTAGCTTATTCCTAAGCCTTAAAGCCCATGAGTTCGGTTTAACCGAAAGAGGGTAAGCAGATGAAGAAGAGACGCCTGCTAAAGCCTCAACCTCCACATCTAAATCAGTTGCATTCAAAGCAACCGGCAGCAGATCAAAGGCCACTGAACATGTTGGAAACATCATAATCCATGCAGAACAGATCGCTCTGCTTACCAAGAAACTTGAAAGATCAAATATTCAACTTGGTAAGTATCGCAGATTCTACAAGGATTATCAAGACAGAAGGAACAGGAGGCCAACTGACAGATCACCAGAAAGGTCCAGATCAGACGACCAAAGGGATCACATAGATGATAAAAGAGATGATCGGTCAGATGAGAGAAGAGATAACAGATCTGGCAGAAGGAGTTCAGATTACTATCAGAAAGGAAAGTCACCTGACAGATCCTACAGATGGAATGACTCACCTGGAAGAGGAAGTTCCGTGGATCGTGGATCATGCTTCAACTGCTTGAAACCAGGTCACTACAGCTCCGACTGCCCAGACCTGACTCCCATAGAAAGAGAAGAGAAGCAGAACAAAAGAGAGCTATGTTTTAAAGACAGAAAAGCCTTGGTAGCTAACACATCAGGAATTGATGATTCCTATCTGCCTTCTGAGGACTCTGGCTACTCATCTGTAGAAGATTTATGTCTGATAAACAATGCAAATAATTTCTTCGACCATGAAGATCTGATATTCTCTTCAGATGATGATGAAATCTACCTGATGGCCAGGGAGGAAGACCAATCTGAGGTAACCTCCAAACCTTTTGCTTTTCAATTTCCACACCAGCTATTATTAGCAGACCTGCTAGAGAGATTGACTTGCAGCTCTACTCTGAGCAATTGCTTGATGATCTCTCTGAGGCAGTAGACACTTATACAATAGTGGAAGCTGAAAATGATAAGTTAAGGATCAGAAATAATCAGCTTGTCAAAGAGAACGCTGTTAGTAAAGCAGCTGAACTGAAATCAGCTGAAACTGATCAGAACGTAACTGAAGAACTTAAAGTTCTGAAAGTTAAATCTTCTGATCAGGAGAAGCAGATTAAAGATCAGCTAGCAATCAACAAATAGCAAGCTGATGATTTCAAAATTCTACAAGCTAAGTTTGATGAGCTATTCTGACTACATGAGAGTCTAAAATCTACTGAGGATAGTTTGCGCAAGAAAATAGAGGTTTTCACGAAGTCATCAAAAACCGTTCAAGATATGAACACCTATTTTCGAACGCTGACTAACAAGAAGGGAATTGGGTATGAGAACCCTTCTACATCCTCAAAAGCCCCGTTTGGTTCACTTCAAAAGGGTGTAATCAAACGAGTCTGTGACAAAGATACACTAAAAGCTAAACATGTATCTGATAAGGGAAAGAGACCTGCTGAGCAAGTAAGGCAAGTGCCTAATCAGAAAGGGTACAGAAATGGACCTCAACTGACTAAGCATCAGCCGAGGAATCAACAGAAGAACCCAGTTCTTCTGAAGAGACCTCAACCTGATCAGCAGATTAGGTATCAGAAGAGACAACCTGTAAAAAGGAAATCTAATCTGAGACCCAATCAAGGTCAGCTGCCTAACAAGCAAGTTATAGGTAAACTGCAAAGACCATCTATGCCGAGAAGATATGAATCTTTCAATGGTAGCAGTCGTACCTACCCTTATAACCAGAGACCTAGGGCTGCTGCACCTGAGCCCCACTGGGTTAAAAGAAGACAAAATGTAAAGAAAAATCCCAAGTCTTCTAATTCACTCAAGGCTCACACGAATAATCATACTAATCAGAAAGCATATAAAGAGACGTATGATTATGTTGATGTATATGGGAGACAAATCAGACCTTCTAATCTATCTGATTACCATAGAAGTGCTCAAGGCACATGACCGGAAGCAAACATCTCCTTAGCTCTTACAAAGAACAAGAAGGCCCACGTGTACTCTTCGGTGATGATAACTTTGGTTTTACCAAAGGATTCGGAACCTTAGAGAATGATGATGTACAAGTAACTGGAGTCTCGTATGTCGAAGGATTAAAGCACAATCTACTATCAGTATTACAATTCTGCGACAACGGATTCAGCGTTGAGTTCTCGAGTGATAAGTGTACGATTAGGAATTGAGCTACTCAACAAATCTTGCTAACTGGTTCAAGGAAAGGCACGATCTACACAGCAGATTGGAAAAGTTGCCCGAGAAATGCATGCTTAATTGTTAAGAGTTCCAAAAGTAGCAGTTGGCTCTGGCACAAAAGAATGAGTCATCTGAACTTTAAGACTCTTAACAAGATAGCTAGGGTGCCTTTGGTTGAGGGACTTCCGAATGAGGTATTCTCAAAAGATCAGACATGTGCGGCATGTCAGAAGGGAAAACAAGTTAAAGCCCCATTCAAGGGAATACGGACCAAAGATCCAAGAAATCTTTAGAATCGCTCCATATGGATCTATTCGGACCAGTTACACCAGTCAGTCTCAATGGACGCAAATATACTCTGGTAATCGTGGATGATTATTCCAAGTTTACTTGGGTAGTATTCTTATATAAGAAGAATGAGACAACGACAAAGATACCCGAGCTGCTCAAGAAACTACAAAACGAAAAGGGTGTCAGCATAGTAAAAATCATATCAGATAAAGGTACAGAATTTCTGAATTCTTTTATTACTGATTTTTGCACTGAGTTTGGTATACAACATGAGACATCGGCTGCAAGAACGCCACAACAAAATGGAGTAGCAGAACGGAGAAACAGAACTCTCAAGGAAGCTGCTCGCACTATGTTTGCTGAACATGCGACACCAAGCCGTTTCTGGGCAGAAGCAATCAATACTGCATGCCACACTCAAAATAGATGCTCTCTGACTAAGACTCACTTCAAAACACCCTATGAACTGTGGAAGGGCAGAATACCTCGTGTTTCTTACTTCCATGTTTTTGGGTGCAAGTGATTTATACACAACAATGGGAAGAGTCAGTTGAAGACTTTTGAGGCAAGTCAGATGAGGGTATATTCTTAAGATATTCCTCATCCAGCAAGGTTTTCAGGGTGTACAACAAACGAACCCTAGTTGTGGAAGAAACACCCCATGTGGTCTTTGATGAGACATCTTCTGAACAAGAGAAAGTGCCTCGAGAACAAAGCGTGCCGAGATCAACCGTACGACTGACACGCGAAAATGGATCAGTTAAGTATCAAGGAGAAAGAATCTGAACACGTAACAATGTATATCCCAGAACTTGATCTTGCTGATTCACCAGGTCAATCAGACCCTAAGGTAAGCACAATAACCGATGTAGTAGAAGGCGGCATACAATGAGATAATATCAATCCCGAACCATCTGGTTCAGGGGGAACTCCTAAAGTTCCTATGAACAGACATCAGCACATGATGAGTCCAACATCAGCTGAGACATGTTCTTATCAAGTGGATCATAATTCTGCACCACTCCCAATCACTAGTAATGAACTACTATCAAAAGTGGATGATGTTCTCCAAACAGACACATATCAGACTAGAAGGACCTGGATTACCAGTCATCCAACTGATCTGATTATCGGAGACCCATCTGATAGATTCAAAACTAGACATCATATTGGTGAAAGTGTCATGTATTGTTGTTATCTGTCTTTGAGGAACCAACTACAGCAGAGGAAGCTCTACAAGACGCAAACTGGATTCTAGCCATGCAAGAGGAACTGGAACAGTTTGAGAGGAATCAAGTTTGGAAACTGGTGGACAGACCAACTCATCAAGACGTGACTGGCACGAAGTGGATTATTCAAGAACAAGAGAGATGAGAATAATGTCATAACCAGAATAAGGCAAGACTTGTTGCTAAGGGGTATTCACAATCAGAAGGAATTGATTATGATGAGACCTTTGCACCCGTCTCGCTTTAGAAAGCATTCGGTTTGTTTAAGGCATATCTTTTTTGCCCACAGAGGGTTCATTGTGTATCAGATGGATGTAAAGAGTGCATTCTTAAATGGGGTACTAGCAGAGGAAGTTTATGTCGAACAACCTCCAGGCTTTGAAAAAAGGCAACCAAGTGTACCGCTTTTAGAAAAAGCTCTTTATGGTTCAAACAAGCTCCTCGAGCTTGGTATGATACACTCTCTCGGTTCTTGATAGACAAATGGTTTCACTAAAGGAATAGTGGATGAACCTTATTCGAGAATAGAAGATGGAGAAGATATTACGATGGTTCAGATTTATGTGGACAACATCATCTTGGATCTCCCAACAAGAAGCTATGTGAGAAGTTCAAAGAAATTGATGCAAGGAAGTTCGAGATGTCCATGATGGGTCGATGAATTACTTTACGGGTTTACAAGTCAAGCCCGAGTACGAAGGGATATTCATCTCGCCAAAGCAAGTACACAAGGAATCTACTAGCCAAGTTTGGAGTTCAACATTGTAAGGAAGTCAGAATTCCCATGATGACCGAGTTCAAGATGGATCCAGATGAGGACGGTCAGAAAACTAATCGGAAAGAATATAGGGCTCTCATTGGATCTCTACTATACTGACTACCAAACAGACCGGATATCACTTTTGCGGTAGGTGTATGTGCGATTTCAAGCAAATCCAATGCAAAGCCACCTAGAAAGCAGTAAGCGGATTCTCAAGTATCTGAAGGGACGATAAACCTTGGTTTATTCTACCCATCGATGATAATCTAGAGCTTAGGTGGGTATTCTGATTCTGATTGCGGAGGTCGCAGAATCGACAGGAAGTCAACCTCAGGTTCATGTCAGTTTCTGGGAAATAAACTGATCTCTTGGTTTTCGAAGAAGCGGACATCGATTCGACATCTACTACCAAGCGAGAATATATGGGCAGCAGGAAGTTGTTGTTCCCAAAATCGCTTTCGCTAAGTCGGCCAAATGAGGATTACAACATCGTAGCTAAAACGCACCTATATTCGTGACAATAATAGTCTTATTGCAATCACTCGTAATCCGTTTCTACATACAAGATGCAAGCATGTGGATGTCGGACATCATTTTATCGAGATCACGTTGAAAAGAAGAATATCAGAATGGAAAAGATCCATACTGACAAGCAGAAAGCTGATATTTTAACCAAGCCGCTAGCTGAGATCAGATTCAGAGAATTATGCAATGAGCTAGGGCTTCTGGATCTTGGAGAAAAAGCACCATAAATGTTTAATGGACTGGTCTCCAGAACCAGTTGGTTAACAGACTAACCAGGTTAAGAGGAATCAGTTGAGTTAGGTATCTCAACTGATCAGACGTTCAGACGAGGAGCCGATCCAAGGTCGACAAGTAGCAATCGAAGTTCGGATAAGGAGCGGTCGATTCAAGATATATCGAGTTAAAGGAACTGATCAGATTGGAAAGTTACACTTTATAAGTCGATTAAGCTACAGTCAACAAGCAAGCAGTACAAGTTTAAAGCTACAGATCGCATAAGTCAGAAGAAGCAACACAACGATGAAATAAAAGAATTTTTTCATTGATAAGGACCTGGAGGTCAGATTTACAAGTTACAAGTGATTTCACGAGCTACCTTCAAGCTATCTTCAAGTGGTATTACAAGCTACAAGTACAAGAAGACCCGGAGGTCACTTCATAAACCATAAACCCTAAGCCAACCCAAGGTAGGGAAGGGGAGAGAGAGATTTTAAGAGCTTGATGCTCTCATTTTCCTCCGACCTAAGGGGAGCAGAGAAGCTTCTAGAATCCTGAAAGCCACTCTTAGAGCTTCGGAGTAAGGAGCGAGAGCGAGCCTTGAAGGATCTTTAAGCCAGGAGCCCCTAGACCTAAAATCAATGGGCTCTCCAGCTGTTAAATGGGACACAGTGCCACAGGTTTGGTCACAAAGACCATATGACCATGAGTGTCACATGCAAATATTGAGTTTGATATATGAAGATTAGTTGTTGACTGATGCAGACCATATGCCAAACTCATGTTTTGTTTCAGACTGAGTATGTGGATGTTAATTTTGTCATCTCGATAGGCGCACAAGGTGCATACGGTTAGGAGAAGTGCCTTCTCATTTGCCTTAGTAGATCCGCCTCCACGGTGGTAAAGAAGCTTTGCATTGATCGTATGTGTAATCTTCGATGACGACGAAAGCAGTGTGAAGGAACACACAGGGTTGATTTGAGAAGTTGAATTCATTGGAAAAGGGTTAAAGGTTTTTGCCGGGAGTTTCACCGGAAATAAGGAATTCATCGGAAAGCATGGAGTATAAGCTAAAGAAAGATGAATGGTTTATGTTGTGTTGTTTGCCTAAACACCCCAGGCCAATTTATAGAAGAAAATTAGGGGTATAAATGCAAATTTATTTTCTCGAAAGACCTTAAGAGAAATTTGCATCGACAACACGTAAGGAACACGCGCTAATGGTTGGATGAGTTGACGGTGTGAGTAATCACAACGTATCTATGCCATTATTACGGAATGTCAAATCGCGGTAAATGTTTTGACGGGAGTAGACTTAAGTACATCGGAAATACGGCCTGAATAGAAGAAGACTGAAGGATGAAGTGTATCGGATGAAGTGTATCAGATAAGTGGATCAGATAAGTAACGAAGTGGATCAAGCAGAAATCTGATCAGATGAGTGGAATATTGTTGGGAAATGCTTAAGGCTACCATCAGTAAGGTCAACAAGTACCAGATCAGATCACAGTGGTAACTGGTTGATTACAATATCAATCAGTCAGATACGTTTCTTATTTATCCCTTTCTGAACATCTTATATGCGTTATTTAAATAAAAAATTAGGATTCACTCTGTTTTCTTAACTCTATGACGCATGCACTGCAAAACATTTAATGCGGACTTGGGAATGTGTATTTTAAATGCGTTTTATTGCAAATTTTCGATTCCAAAATATGAGAAGACTATTTTTCTCAACCGTGCGATCAAAACCTTTTTCGGCCGACTAATCTCAGCCACTGATTTCAAATCACGGATACTTGAGTACCTTTGGAAAGTTATGCAAAAAGTTTTCCCTCGCATACTATAAGATCCAAATCTTTCTCAGAAAACTTCTTTCCACTACTTCGTCTTCTCAAAGCTCTTAAAAGATCAAATTTTTCAAAATCTTCAGAAAGTTACCTTCAAAATCAATTGATTCTACTTTCACGATTTCTCATTTCTACGAATCAATTTCTGGTAATTTTTCCTTTGAAGTACTGCATGATTTCAATTCACTCTGGTACCTAGGTTTACAAGTCGTGATGATATGTTTCTGTAATTCATATTTGATCTAAACGCTTACTTGCTAAATTGATGCTAAGATTACTGGTTTGACTAAATTTATTGAAATATCTTACTCAAACTAAACATCAATTTGCATATCATACAGAAATGGCATATCTTGTTCCGCGACCGGGCCACGGGAAAAAGTTCTGCAAATTTGCATCGATGAAGAAAGATATTATTGATGAGAAGTATGTAGTATTCACAATCACCTCAGATCCTGAATCGCTGGAAATTCTGGAGTGCTTGCGAGCGTGCGGACTTGAACGATATTGCTCTACACATCAGAACATCGTCCACACCCATGAAGCCCTGGAGTTTCTATACAATCTACATAGGGATGAAGATATTGATGCTGACCTGATTTCCTCTGTTGGTGGACTGGAAGTACGAGTGACGAAGATCTTCAAAGGATTTTCGGTCTAAGTCGTGGAAGCATCAATCCAGAGACCTACACGACTGATGTAGGAGAAAAGAAATTTCTTGAAGCCGAGCTGTTGAGACCAGCTAACAAGGAGAACACGACGAACGTCAAAACCTCCTACCTGAGGAGAAAATATCGCCTTCTCCTTAAGATCGTTCAGAAGGTGATAATGTGCTCAACTTACAGTCTTGATGCTGTCACTTCCTATAAGATCAGTGTCATGGCAATAATAATCAAGAAGGCTTCAGATATAGATTGGTTGGGTATGGTCAAGGCACGTCTACGAAAAGACTCGGGGAAGTTCGAACTGACCCAGAAAAATGAAGTATGCTTATCTTCCAAGTGCTCTTTTATACACAAAATTTCAATCATTCTATCAGATAAGCTGCCAAAGAACTATGAATGGAATGAGAATGGAGCGAAGATATATGAAGCACAGCACAAGGCCATATTGGGCAAGAATGAGCCCCTGCCTGGTCAATCTGATGAGGATCCTACTCCTTATGTGCCCAAACCCAAGGGAGAAAAGAAGGGAAAGGAAAAGGCAACTGCATCTTCAGAAGTGCAGAAAATGGCCATTTCAAATAAGAGGATGAAAAGGAAGGATCTGGCCAAGAAACCAGATGCTCATCAAAAATGCCAGAAGAGAATGACTACTCCTCTGAAGACTGCTCTGATTTCTGCTCAGCAAGTTCACAGAACGAAGGATCTGATGCAAGTGGAATCAGAAAAGGAGATAGCAGTCAGTTCTGAGCAAACTGCCAGAGAGGTAAGGGAAGAGCAGATGATCGAAGCAGAAGGAGAGATATCTGTCAGAGGGACAGAAGTGGAGCAATCTGAGGAAGAATCACCATCTGATTCTCTGCCTCTCACTAAGATCTTCCAGAAAGCAAGATCGCCTACGCCCACTTCCAAATCGCCATCACCCTCTCCTCAAAAATCATCACCACCACCCTCCCCTCATAAAATCTTCTCACCCTCACCCTCACCTATCAGGTCACCAAGATCTCCCACTCCTCCAATCAATGAACCTGTTCAGGAAACTGAACACCCTCAACACGCTGAAAACGAACCTGAACCACAAATATCCCAATCTCCAAGCAAGTCATAAGCACCTAAGAGATCTGACAAGCGAGTGTCCATCTCTCATAATCCCTTCAATACCAGAACCGTGCTTGCTTCACTTGTTCCAGAAAGCCCCATTATAAGGATAATGAAGCAACAGATCAAGGAGTATCTGCTGGACTTATGCCCTGAACTGAATCAACATCCTGGCATCCAGCAACAGATAGAAGAAATTATGTTCTGGAGGGATATCAGACTAAAAAGCATCGAGGAATTTCTGATTCTCATGACAACTCTGGGATCTGATTTCTTCGTAGACTTGGAGATGAAGTGCTTGAACAATGCTGGGATTGAAAGCGCTGTCGAATTGACATCTGACGATGATATCAGATGGTTGATTCACAAAAGGTTCGAAATTGCTGATAACAGGGAGGAAACTATTCAACCTCCTACAGATCATGAGGGAATTGCCGATGAACCAAGAATGGGTGCTGCAGATGAGACCCGACTTGGCAAGGCTTCAACATCTGACCAGACTGCTATGCTGAGCTCCAATACCCTAGATCTTTATACTGAGAAGATTCAGGATGGGATCAAGGCTGCTATTGAAGACAAATTCGCAGCGCTCACAGCAGATCTGATGAAGCGGTTTGAAGAAGAGCAAGCAAAATTGGATGACAGAGAAAGATGTCACACAGTTGGGATGCAGAATGCCACCCTTTCTGAAGTAATGCAACTAGTAAATCATCTTGCCGAGAAGCTCATTCTCCAGTCTGATAAGCTCAAAGTTCAGAAAAAATATGCTCAATGAGACACAGGTACTATTGGAAAATGTATGGGCATCTTTGGAGAAAACTGACAACCACATGAATATGGATTGGACACACTTCACAGCTTCTACAAAACGAGCAAGAAAGGACATTGAATTTGGTCTCAGACGCTTTTTGACTCCTGCACCTTCTGCCACCGCACAGATCACTCCTCTTGTTGTTGAAGAACTCAGAGAGGAGATCTCACGGCAATTCATTGCTCTGAACCGCAGGCTGTCCAACCTCTTTGATGCAACCAAAAAGGGGGAAGGACAAGAGAAGAAAGAAAAACAGACACAGTTGGTAACAATTACATCTCTACCAGAAGCCACTGTATCTGACTTGCCAGCCACTCCATCTACTGATCTCGTTGCTGAAGTGAAAGAAACTGTGGAGCAACATAGCCAAGAGATCACTGAGCAGAAGATTGCTCTTTCAGAAGTCATTACCAGAGTCGACAAGATTGAAAACTTTTCTTCGTTCGTACAGAAAAGAATGGAATCTGATGATCAGGCCAAGAGCCTTGAACTCGCCAAGAAATTAGCTGAAGAAGACGAACGAGGTGATCCTGAGCAAACTCTGAGGAGAAAGAAAGGAAAAGGCAAGATGGTGAAAGCAACTGTGGAAGATCAGAGACAAGGCCAATTATTCTCTACCAAAAGCCAGATGACTCCTGAAGAAACTCAAGAGCAAATCAGACAGAGAATAAGAAAGGCTGCCATCAAGAAGTAGAATTTAACAGAGGCTAAGGGTCTAAACATCGCATACATCCGAAGGAAGAGGAAGAACGAGGCTGCAGTAGAGGAGATTGCTTGGGAGAAGAATGCCCTTTCGGCACCTATTAAAGACATCCTCTGTGCCCGGCCAGATCTGCTTCCAGAATGGAATCAGATCAGAGGAGAATGGTTGTGTGACGTGTACATCCTGGAGAAGATTCCGATTCATCAAGATCAGACAGAAAATGATGATGAATTTCAGAACTGATTAGAAACGATGTATCCAGACTTCTACCAGACGGTGATGAAAGAAGGGAAAATCATGTCACTAATACCTGAAGCTCCACCCTTTGAACAACTCCTTCCACCTTTGCGTCCAGACAACAAGCTAGATGCTGTAAAATTCAAGAATGCCTACTATGGATTTGCTGACAAAGGAGGGATCCATAGAAGAGAAGATCTGGACAAGCTGATGCAAAGGATGTACAAGATGTTTGGCATCCCCAAAGAACTTCAAATGTTCAAGTACACCTGAGGAAGACAACTTGGAATCAGATGATAGGTACGTTTTCATGTATTCTATAACGCACACACCTATCTGAATGAAATATTCCATCTCTCTGATTCTAAGACAACATCTCATTGTCTTTTGAAGTATGTACTGTTTTACATTATATGCATTTCAATTCGTGGTATCTATTTTTCTGATTAAGTGTTTTGTTCCATCAAAAAGGGGGAAATTGTTGGGAAATTTGTATTTAAGTTTTGATGGAAGTTCCAAAACAGGTTGTAATAGGACCAGTCAGACCTGTTAGCCGACTGATGATTTAGAATCAGATTAAGATGAATAGCTGAAATGTATAAATAGCTGATGTAAAAGATAGGTCACATATTGAGGGGTAACTCAATATGTATAGGTCAGGTCGAGATATCAGATGACCCAGATAGGTCAGATGATCAGAAGACTAAGAACAAATCAGAAGACAAGAAGTCAGAAGACCAAGTGAAGACAGAAGACACTGAAGACTCAGATGAACCTGAAGACTCAGATAAACCTGAAGACTCAGTTAAACCTGAAGACTCAGTTGAACCTGAAGACTCAGATAAACCTGAAGACTCAGTATGACTGAAGATTGAGGCTCAGAGTCACCTGAAGATCCGAAGACTACCAGAAGACCTGAAGACCTATATCAGCCGAGTCTGCATATTGTGCTAAGACAATCTGCATCAGAAGACTCTACAAGGTAGAATGATCAGTTATCTGATCAAGTCAGCTTGCACCTGGCATCAACCAAAATGGTACACCAGACAAGACGAATATTCTACAAAAGGAATATCAATCGTCTAACAGACAAATTCTGAAATGCCGTCTCGCGAAGCCAAGAAGAAAGCGACACGTGTACAAAAAGAGCTGACAATACGAGATTCAACGCTGCAGACATAAACAGCGCTAATCATGTCTACGGCCAAGCCGATATTCGGAGCACGTCACAATCATATCCTATAACCTACCTAATATAGCCCGAAATTCAAATTACTCTCCAACGGCTCTTTGATTTCGTGGTCTATAAAATGGGATTGCTCGTTGAGAAGAGAAAAAGGACCATACATGAACTATTGAGCAAGCGGAACAACAATATTCACGTAAATTATCAAGAAGCAAATTCAAGAAGAATTTCCGCTCGAAGAACACCATATTTGAAGATTATTCTTAGAGTGTTCATCCCATAGTTCTTAGCAAGAAATCCTATCCACTAGCATTTGGCTACCTTAAACACCAGGATAGATTTCCAGTTGGAACCCTCAAACATTCTTTACCCAAACACAAAGTTAGGTTAAGTTTGTCACCGTAAGATTTCAGACTAGGGTTTCTAGTTTCTGATTTCTAATCGGTTGAGTGTGAACTCAATAAATATCTATTGGGTGTTGGACTAACACAATAAACTAAGTCCAGTAGGTTAAGTTGGTTAAGTTGGTTAAGTTGGTTAAGTTGGTGCCCCTTTGTTAAGGGAAGAGTGGACGTAAGATGGGTTTCGTCTGAACCACTATAAAAGTCTTGTGTTCATTTACTTGCTCTTTATTGCTTTACACTATTCACACAACTGAGCTTAAAATTGCATACATATTCTAAGTTAACATCAGTCTGCACCAAGCAACTGATCTGATCAGCTTGACACCTTAGTCAGCTGATTGAAAACTGACTTAAGAATCTGATTTGATAAAACTGGTTTTTCACACGGGTATTTACAAGCTTCTGCACTCTCAGTTAAACTGACAGATATCAAACTGATCTGCCCTCAGGCACTCAGTAAGATTGAACATCAGTCCAAACTGACTCACTAGCACTCTGATCAGGCAATCTGCAATCACACCTGATCTGCACGAAAAGTTTTCAGAAGTCTATTCACCCCTCCCCTCTAGACTTCTGCCCTCACAAAACCCGTTCGGGACCTACACACATCGTTCTTAAAAGCAAAAAATTGGTATCACTATTTCCTCACCCCTGTTTTATATGCATTACATGATTTTTCCGCATTTCATGGGTTTTTTTACGGGACCAACAGAACTACATCAAACGATTTCTTGGATGGGTATACCAATACCCTCCAAGGTATTTGTGCATCCATCATGAGATACCTAGTATCTCTTAGCAAGTGAGATCTTGTTACACTCTCTAAGGGTATGATGCAGATCGCACATCAATCTCCATTACATCATCAATATCCCATTTTTGATGATCCTCGATCGGGGCTATTTGAGAATCATGCTTAAGTCATCTGAGTTCTCACATACTCAATGACAGCAGTGACTCAAGGGAACACAGATAAGAATTGATGCAAACAATCAAACATAATATTCTAATTAGTGCAACACAATACAATTAATATTAAACATATAATAATATTAAACCAATACTGAATATTATCTGAGTATTATGTCCTTACAAAGGATTGTCTCTAGGATACTAACACTAACACATTGCTGCGGAAGAAGTTCCGAGTGTCAGCAGTCCAATAAAGTTGTATTGTGACAATACCGGTGTTGTTGCGCAAGCTAAGGAACCGAGATCCAATAATAGAAACAAGCATGTACGAGGCATTATCATTTTTTAAGAAAGATAATTGCTAGAGGAGAGATAGAGTTGGAACGTGTCCCCACGGAGGATAACCTGTCTGATCCTTTTACCAAGGCTTTGAGTGACATTTTGATGGTCTAGGGGTTAGACATGTAGGTGATTGGCCCTAGTTCAAGTGGGAGATTGTTAGAGTTAGTGTCCTAGAGACAATCCATTGTAAGGACATAATGCTCAGATAATATTCAGTATTGATTTAATATTAAATATATGGCATTGCACTTATTTGAATATTATGTTTGATTGTTTGCATTTGTTCTTATTTGTGTTCCCTTGAGTTACTGCTGTCATTGAGTGTGTGAGAACTCAGATGACCTAATCATGATTCTCAAATGGCTCCAATCGAGGATCATCAAATACCTTAGAGGATATTGGTATGCCCATCTGAGAAACCGTTTGATGTAGCTTCACTATATGTGTCTACGGGTGTCTCGGTTAGTGGGAGCGATGCGATACTCCTTTGACTTGAGGTCAATACGCACGACATGTATGGAGTGATGAACTTTGACCATGACAGATGCTTGAACCCTTCCATGGGTAGATATGGCTTGGATTTGGTTCATCACAAAGTGCATGTGCGTGGTAGTTGAGCCAAGAAAAGGATTCATTCCTCAAAGTGGATTTAGAGAGAATACTCATCTTCTTATCATAATTGGATCAAAATCATTGGCCAATGTACGTCATCTTGGACTTTGTGGCCAAGTGTGACAAATGTGATCAATTAGTGATTAGAGATAAATTGATTAAGTTATTTGAATAGACACTTCATCATGTTCAAGACTAATCGAATATTCGTGAATGAAAGGAGTAAATCGTAATAGCCCATGTTTCAGTTACAGGTAGTTGCAGATTCTCGCAACGTACCTCATATATTGAGAATGTCTGATTTATTGTCTAGGGTTCAATTAAGACCATTAGTTTGATTAATCGCTCGATATATGAGAGCCTATGGGTCACACAACAAGTAGTTCCCTTTTACGGATTATAATTTGTTGATTAAATGTTAAATTAGATTTAGTATTTAATTTATGGTGAAGTAAAATAATAATAGATTAATTTGGAATTAATTATTATTAATTTTTAATTAAATTGGATATAATTAAATAAGAATTCACAATAATAATATTTGGAATATTATTGTAGGATTTAATATATATGGAAACAAATCGAGAGATTTGTCATATATGGAATTTAAATCTGTAGAGATTTATATTTAGTAAATTAAATTAAAAGGGTTTAATTTAATTAAAGATCAGAGATTTTGTTGGGAAATTTGTAGTTTCGATGGAAGTTCCAAAACAGATAATGTAATAGGACCAGTCAGACCTGTTAGCTGAGTGATGATCTAGATATCAGACTAGGATGACCAGCTGAGATGTATAGACAGCTGATGTAACAAGATAGGTCACATATTGAGGGGGAACTCAATATGTATAGATCAGAAGATCAGACGACCTACATCAAAAATGGAGAAATTAAGTCTGCAAGTTGAGCTAAGACAATCTGCATCAGAAGACTCAATAAGGTAGACTAATCAGCTTGGACTGATCAGACCAGCTCTAATCTGGTGTTCACAAAAAAGGACATCAAGTCATACGCAAACATCAGATACGAAGAATGTCAACCTATGTTGGTAAATCAAACACTGAATAAGTGTACTTGATAACCAATGAGAGCAAGACAAGTATGTACGATGCTGACATTGTAGGACTTGGTCCCGGTGCAAACGAGTCTTACACGTGTATGGGGGGAAATACACGTGTTCAGTGTTTTTAAAACTTTTTCTTACTGAGGTCGGCTTGGGTCAGATAATCCTTAAGATTAGGTCCTGAGAAGCACAAATCACTCTGAGTCAAAGTCTACTGAGACAGTGATCCTGAGCTGCTTTCAGAAACCTCAGATAATCCCAACTGAGTCCTGAGTTTCAGAGATCCTGAGTTGCTTGGATCAGATAACTAACTTACTGAACCCTCAGAAGAGTAAGTTCAGTTTGGTAACTATCTGTTCTAGCTGCTCAGATGTGCGGAATGGTTGGCCCTTTAGTTTATACTCGTTTTAAGCTTTGCTGAAAATCTTCCTTTAATGGAATGGTGATTAGGCTGTGATTCAATTACATGCAACTTCCAGTGGATTGATTCCAACTGAAATATCAGTGAAAATATGCTTTCAAACTCAGTGATGCAACAGTTAAGCACAAATAAAGAAAGCAATAATCAACACAGCAGTTTATAGTGGTTCAGAGACTCAAGCTCCTACGACCACTCTCTCTGATCCTCAGAGAAATTCACTAATCACTTCTGAGCTTTCTGACTACCTCGCGTAGTTTACTTACTCAACTCGGCCCTGAGCTTTCTGACTACTCCACGTAGTTTACTTACTCAACCCGACCTTGAGCTTTCTGACTACCTTCGTAGTTTACTTACTCAAACACAAACAAGCTTTCAAACTACCTCTATAGCTTACTAACTTCTCCTCTAGAGCTTTCTGACTACTCCGCGTAGTTTACTAACTCTTTACAACTCTTCTCACCAACAAACACACTCCAACTACCTTCTCAAGGGTTTTGGGGTTTCTCGGTTGGTTTCCAACTAGGATGAGATATCCTTTACAATGAAGTACAATGCAAAGGGTTAGGATATCTCGACTAACCTTCGGATATGTCTTATCAAGCTAGGCTTAGTTTTGTGAGCTCTCTACAATATAAAAGCACTTGGAAAATTCTAAGTTTTTCGAGTGCTTTAACTTTGCGATAATAAGTTTGAGCTTCTTGAGTTGCTTATAAATTTCCCGTAACCTTACAATGTAGAGGGTCACCAGTATTTATAGGCATACACCAAGGTTACTCTTGAAAACTATCTGTTGGAGAAATAGCTTCGTGAGTTTCCTCTTATGGTGTGTGAGGAACGGCTATATTTAGGGTTTGAAACTCCCTAACACATTTTAGGCAATAGCCTTTCATGTAGCCGGTCTTCACTTTTTGCAGTCTGGAACTTTTGTACTTCTGACATCTTTTTTCAAATGACATGTCACCGCTCGATTAATCCGGTTTTGTCGATCTTTGTCTTCCTCTTTTTGACTTTTGTCTCCGGTTAAAGGTAGACACCTTCAACGGCTCTTTTTGTTTACAAACTCGAGTTTGATATAACCTTAACAACACTTGACTTAGTTCCTTTTGTGCGCATTTGAATGTCTTGGTAAATATCTATTTTCTATGGAATTGCGATCTTCTCGATGTTGCATCCTTGGATAGATATATTGATTGCCTCGGAACATTCGAGTTTTATCTTGAGCATTGATGCATTCTTGAGTCTTGATAATTCTTGTGCCTTCGTATTCTTGATCTTGATCTTGATCTTGATCTTGCGTCTTGAGTCTTGAGTCTTACGAGTCTTCAAAGTCTTGACGATATCTTGGTGATATCTTTGAATCTTCATCTTGAGTCTTGATTCCTCGATTTCATCTTGAGTCTTGATATCTCGATTTCACAATCGAGTCTTGATTCTCGATTTCATCTTGAGTCTTCATAAACTTCAGTTTCTTCAGAAACATATCTTTGAGTTCTTGAGTCTTGAACCTATCTTGATCTATATCTGCCGACTATACATTTTGCGAGATAACATCCTGAATACTCTAAAAACCTAATCGACTCAACTATCAAGATCATTACGAACATGTCATACTTTCGGGGTTTTGGGATCTTAATCAAAATCATATATCTTTTATTAAATTCATCTCCCAACAATTTCCCCCTTTTTGATGATGCCAAAACCTATCTTGTTACAAACATATAACCTATACTCAGGTTTCAGTTTATCCTATTACAAGATTGGTTATGTCTCCCAACAATTTCCTAAATCAGAGAATCTCCCAACAATTTCAGAGAATCTCCCAACAATTAATCATTCAACAATTTCTTCAGTAATGAATCTTCTTAAATAGTTCATCACCAAATACTTAAACAATTTCCCTCATAAACAATTAATCAGTTCAGAGACATTCATTCAGCATATCAAATATAAAAGACATGTAAATAAGATAATGAGATATTATCTTTTGAGCATAAATGATAAGTTTTCATTGATGATTGGTATACCATTACAGATTACAATGAGTCTTATCAACAAAATTAAAAAGACAAAAAATTAAAGATTACAAGAATCTTCTGAGTCTTCAGTCTTCAGATTTGGCTCTTCAGTCTTCTGCTCTTCAGTTTGCTTCTTCTTCAACTTCATCAGCGGGCACCTCCAGGTTGAACATTCCGAAATACCTCTTCTTCAGTTCATTTCTTTCCTTAATGATATCCGGACTATTTCCTGTCAAACCCAACTGACCAGCATACTGAGCAATTTCTTGAGTAATGGTCTTCTCATTCACCAAGCCATTACCAAGTGTTGGAGGAGGGTAGGAATATGGACCAGGGGCTACTATCTGTACCTTTCCTTCATCTGCTAAGTTCATCCAACTTTGGAGATATTTTGGATAGAAGGTTAGGAGATATTCAATGAACGCTTCATTTTGATCTGAGTTTTCCCCTCTCCACTCCCTAAGCACATCATAATAGAACCAGAAGGTTCTCTTGACCTCTTCCCACACATCGTTGAATTTGATAGGCATCCATTTGTCAACGTGTGGCCACTTCAGTGCTTTTGATGTCTCTCTCCTTTTGCTCGCAAACTTTTTGAATCCACTCCTTCGCTTCAGCTCTTCTTCAGTCTTCTTCCTGATCACAGGCACGCCTGAGACTGAAGCAGCTGCTTTCTTAGCCTGTTCTATCTGGAGTGTCTTCAGAGCATTCTTCGTGTTGAAGACTTTCTTCTTCTGCTGACCTTCAGACTCTTCCAATTCGTCCATCAACTTTCTCTGCACTGGCTTAGAAGCCTTAGCACGCTTGCATTCAGGTTGAACAATGCCCAAGGCTTTCCTCTTCATAGGCAAATCAGCAGCAGCCTGGCTTGTTCCAACCTTAGCTCTAGCACTCAATTTCTCTCTTGCAACATCAAGCATGGTTTCCTCAGAAACTCGAGTGTAGATAGGCTTCTCCACCTGAACGAACTTCAGTTTGTCAGTAGCTTCGACTTCCTTCAAGGCTTTGGATAGGCTATTCATTTCAGCTTCTTTTTGTACCTTTTTCTCCAAAGTACGTGCCAATAACTTCCTAAGGTCTTCATTTGGTATTTCCCCCTTCTTGGCACCGTAATTTGGAAGAAGTCTGGAGAGTGTTGTGTCCATGTGATATTGCTCTTTGCTCACACAGCGCACCTCTCCTGCTAACTGATCTTGTTCATCTTCCAACCTCGATGTGGTTCTTAGCCACGAAAATTCTTCTTCGAGAGATGGGCAACCGGCGAGAGAGCATCTTTAAACATCTCTGTCATCTTGGTCATGAGCATTGAGCTCATTTCCTCAACAAGATTTGATCAGCACTTCATTCTTCTCTGCCAATTTCACCTCTAGAAATGCAGTTCTCTCCTGGTTATACATTTGATTCGGCACTTTCGGCTCGATCTTGACTCCCTCCACTTTTCATTCAAATTATCTTCCATGGAGGTCATCTGTGAGGTCGAGTGTTTTGGATTTGCACCGTTTCAAAAAGTGACTAAGATTCTCCATCTTCCGAGCTTGGGCGGCCAATGTTTCTTCCATCCGAGCAATCTTGTTCATCATTGGCTCAACCTTCTCAAGCTTCTCCATCATGGGAGTGAGGTCGATCTCGGGAACCTTCGCACCTTCTCAGGTGGCGATTGATCATCTGAGGTTCGGAGACACAACCCGAGGGTCGGTCTGCACTGAAGCTTGACTTCTTTCCCGAGCTCCGGTCTCCAATCGAGCCTCGGTCAGTACATCGACAATTCGAATTAAAGATAGAACTTTTCGATAACTTTGGCATAATTGTTAATAGTGCCAAAAGGTACTAAAAGAATGCTAACCGATCCGAGGTTGGTGATTTCGGGTTTGAGCGACGACGAAGTTTCCTTCTCCATCCGAGATGATCCTTAGCATCTCCTGTTGGTCCCCATCTTGAAATTTGTCTCTGGCGCTAGGGGCACCAACCCGATAGCTTTCCTCTCGGCTATCTTCTTCCTAACCATTCATCAAAATCGAATTTTTCATCCTGAGCTTTGTCTTCCTAAATCACGAGAAGTCGGTCGGGAAGGTTGTCTCCTCATTCCACCGGTCTTCCCCTCTGAATCAAAACAATATCAAGCATCTCCGGGAAGAGTCCGATTGAGGATGAAAAGCAATCGACCTTAATCGAAGAAGATATCTTGCGGATCGAGGGAATGAAATGAGCTCGGGGTAGCGACCAAGGATGAACCATTCCCCTTGCTCCTCCACTTTCGGTTTCTTGACCGCCCTTCTTCCATCTCGGGCTTTACGGTTCGGTCGAAGCATCGGTGAAGGATCAAGAAATGTAGATCACTCGAGAGCTCATCAAGAATAAAATTTTGCTCCCCAGTCTCGGACATCTGAATGTTGTCGATCGGGGTCCTCGGTTTACATCTGAGTAGGTTCGAGGTCTGAGCTAGCACATCCTCAGTTGACTCTGAGTTGGCTCTTCATCTAAGCCGCACATCTTTGGTAGGAATCTCGAGGCTGAGTTCCTTTAAAAATTTCTGAGCAATTTTATGCAGGCCGAGCAAAGTCTCAAGCACCTCGGAAGACACGCTCCTCGATCTGTTCACGCCTTAGAGATAACTGAGAGCCAAAACTTGCAAAGGCGAATCTGGCGGTTTGGCCCTCAGGTTGAATCTCTTCAGAATCACTGCCATCTTCATCGGTGAGAACCACCAATCTTCTGCGCTTGGGGGTGAGGGTTTTCTGCTTCTTCAACTTCTCACCCTGCTCCATCTTGGCCTCCAATGAGAACCTTCCCCCCTGGTTTGTTGGGTCTCTTCGACAACCAGCGGCTTTTTGGTGATCTGCTTTCTTTTCTTTCTTCCCCCTGATGGCATGTTTCTTCACAGCAATGGGCTTGAAGAGCACCTTGGACTTGGGGAATGGGGTCGAATTGGCAAAGATTTCCTCCTCCTCTCTGCACATCTCCAAAATAAATGCTATTTTGGTGGCATGGTGGATCTTGCCTTTGATCGAGATAGCCCCATCAACCTTCTTGAAGACTTTGGCTTGCTCACTCACCATCTGAATCAAGAATTTGAGCCAGTTGAAGTCAGTGGTGGGTGAGGCCTCGATCGCCGCCATCAATCGGAGCTTCGGGGTACTGATCTGCTCAAAACTCCCCGCAAGGCTCATGATGCTTTTGCTCACAATATCCATCAAAACTCTATATTGTGGCTTCAAATGCCTCTTATGCAGTGTAGCCTCAAATTTTACAGGATTCTCAGCAATCCTATCTAAATACTCCTGCTCTCTACCCAACATATACATAGCAGGATCCTCTCCTCTATCACAAAGCTCAAAAATATCGTTTAAATTCTTCGGAATAATATACAATTCCCTTTCAAAATCGATGTATTTGGACGAATGCTCTAAATGTGATACAGTAATATCAGAATGCATACCATCCTCTTCATCTATCCTCAAATTACAGATGAACTCGATTACCTCTTTAGCGTATTCTTGGTCTGGTCGGCTTGCGACGAGATGAGTGAGTTTGGCCAATCGAATCATATGGAGAGCCTTCTCTTCTGGTTTGGAGTTGGTTGTGCTATCGAGCGAGACAACGAACTCGTACCAGGGTTTGTTGGTTTCGGCTAATTTATCGAAAATGGTAGGAGCCATTTGAGAGATTGAAGATTTAGGGTTTAGGATTTTCTGGGCAAAGGGGATTTTCTTGCAGAGGATTTTGGGAACGAAGGGTTTGATAAAATTTGGCTTGAATGGCTTATTGGGGTATAAATAGTTTCGAGATCGTGGGAATTCGCGTTAGTTAGGTGAAAAGCAACGGTTGAGATTAATCTCCGATTAATCGGGTATACCAACAGACGATCTTTGAAAAGTAAGCCGCCAAAATATCCTCATTGGTCATTAATGTAACAGAGCATTAAATGACTGTTGACCTTCTTCGGAATTTCAAAAGATCCCGCCCAAAAACATTCCTTAGGTGTTTTGTATTTATTGCAAATGATTACTGAGCTTCACTTAAGCAATAAATGAGTTGCATGAGTCATTACTTCTTGGACTAATTTCTCTCTGTCGGTCTTCTTGATCTTGACCTTGATAAAATGTCGATAATATCTTGAAAAACTTGAATGGGTTCGATAATATCTTTGATCTTGACCTTCAAGAATCTGAGTTTCACGAGACTCGATTCAAGATTTCCATTTTATCCTCGAGTTTCTCGAGAGAATACGAAAAACTTCATGCATCCGAAAACCTTCAATTTTTTGATTTTACTCTATACACCGGATCTAACATCCCTAATTCAACTTAAAGTTCACGAAATCTTGATTGACCAAAGGTTTAGTCAAGATATCGGCTCTCTGCTTATCGATATGAATTTTCTCCATCCTTATGTCCTTTTTCTCGACATGATCTCTCGATGAAGTGATGTCGATATCCACATGCTTGCATCCGGTGTGCAATACTGGGATTTTGTGAAATAGCAATGGCACTATTATTGTCACAAAATATTGGTACTTCATTGGCTACAACTTTATAATCCCTTAATTGTTGTGCGAGCCAAAGAATCGAAACCACAAAGACTTCCTGCAGACCATGTATTCAAACTTCGATGAAGACTTGGTTGCTCTTGAGGTCCGCTTTTCCGAAAACCAAGATATCAGCTTACTTCCTAGAAATTGACAAGTTCCTGTAGTGGACTTCCTGTCAATTCTGCAACCTCCATAATGAGCATCTGAGTAACCAGTTAATTCAAGGTTATCATCAGCTGGATACCATAATCCTATATTCATTGTGCCCTTAAGATACTTCAGTATCTTTTTGGCAGCCTCCATGTGACTAGCCTTAGGATTAGCTTGGTATCTTGCACATATCCCAACAACAAATGTTATATCCGGCCTACTTGCTGTGAGATAGAGCAATGATCCAATGATTCCTCTATAATCAGTATGACTCACTGATTTGCCTTCAAAATCAGGATCCATCTTGTAGTTAGTATTCATAGGAATCCTAACTGCATTGCAATCTGACACCCATATTTGGCAATCAGATCTCTGGTGTACTTTGCCTGGTTGATGAAGATTCCTTCCTTTGATTGTTTCACTTGAAGACCTAGAAAGAAATTCATCTCTCCCATCATTGACATCTCAAACTTGCCTTTCATCAGTGTTGAAAACTTTTCACACAGCTGATGGTTTGGAGATCCAAAAATGATGTCATCAACATATATCTGAACCAGTAAGATATCTTCCCCATCTTCTATCCTGAACGAGTTCTATCAACGATCCCTTTGACAAAACCATGGTCGAAGAAACCGAGAAAGAGTATCATACCATGCTCGGGTGCTTGCTTGAGATCATACAAAGCTTTTACGAGCACAGAAACTTGGTCATTCTGTTTGAAACCGGGAGGTTGTTCCACATAAACCTCTTCTTTAAGCACACCGTTCAAAAATGCACTTTTCACATCCATTTGATAGACTGTGAACTTCATGTGGGCAGCATATGCAAGAAACAATCTGATGGCTTCTAGTCTTGCAACAGGTGCAAAGGTTTCATCATAATCCAAGCCTTATTCTTGGGAATAACCTTGTTGCAACTAGCCTTGCCTTGTTTCTTACAATGTTGTTGTTTTCATCTCTTTTATTCTTAAAAACCCACTTGGTTCCAATGACATTGTGCCTTTCAGGTCTATCTACTAGCTTCCATACTTCATTCCTTGAGAATTGATTCAGCTCATCTTGCATAGCGAAGAATCCAATGAGAATCTTGTAGAGCTTCACCAATCTCGATGAGGTTCTTTCTCTCCGATAGGAAGCGGCGAGAATAGTGCACTCTCACCATGGAACCTTCTTGTTTTTAACACCTTCGGTTAGATCACCCACAATCGACTTGTAGGATGACTATCTAACCATTTCCTTCTTGATGTTCCCCCTTCAAGAGTATCCTCAACATTTGAAATGTTAGGTTCGATTAATTCAAGAAACTTCGGGGAACAACGAAAAGGAGAAAGGAATCATCTTCCTCGGGGAAATTCTATTGAAACATTGTCGAGACATTTGTTCCCCTTTGGTTGATAGATTCAGAATTTGCCTCATTTGTGACCACATCTTCATTGGCATCACATACCGAGTCCGAATCGGTGTATGCTGTTCAGATTGGTCACCTTTGTGTGTTGGCTTTCCTGAGTCTCACCATCCTCAATTCCATCCTGAACTTCTTTATCTCGAGTCCGAGTCACTCCAATCATAGGATGTGACCGACTTCTTCTTTTTCGAGTTCAATGGATGATTTATCTTTTACATTTGGGCTTAATCTGGTGATCCTCTTAGTCGAGTTCATCTGCATCATGTTCCTGTTTCTTCCGAACACAAGTAGATTCATCAAAAAAACAACATGAGGTGTTTCCTCCACAATAAGAGTCCTACAGATTTGTAAACTCGAAAGCTTCTCGACTTGAGAATATCCTAAGAATATTCCTTCATCGACTTTACTATCAAATGTTTTCAACTGATCTTTACCATTATTGTGTATGAAACACTTGCAACCAAACACACGAAAGAAAGAAACAAGAGGCTTCATTCCAAAGCCCATAGGGTGTTTTACCTTGACTCTTGGTCAGCATGGATCTGTTCTGAGAGTAGCATGCAGTGTTGACAGCTTCAGCCCAAAACCTTTTAGGAATATCGACTTCAATTTATCATAGTCCTTGCGAACTTCTTTTCGAGTTCTGCTTCCTTCTTTCAAAGAACACCATTTTGTTGAGGGGTCCTTTGCGGTGATGTTTCATGTGAAATTCCATTTCCTGCACAATAATCAGATATGATATGATTTATAAATTCAGTTCCTTTGTCAGATCTGATTTTGACCACACTCGAATTTTTCTCAATACTGAGCATTTTCAGTAATTCTGGCAGCTTTATCTGAGTCTCTTTCTTACTGAGTAAGAATATGACCCAAGTATATCTTGAGTAGTCATCAACTACTACTAATGTGTATTTCCTGCCATTAGTGCTTACTGGTGTTATAGGACCAAAAAGATCCATATGCAGTAACTGAAGTATTCTGTCAGTAGAAACATCTACTTTGCTTTTAAATGATGCTCTTATTTGTTTTCCTTACTGAACACTTCATTAGGCAACCCTCTTGCAAGAGCTAATCTTGCAAGCTTGTTCAGGGTTTTGAAATTTAGGTGATTCATTCTTTTATGCCATAACCAACTGGTATCTGTGGAACTTTTAGCAACTAAACATGTATCTTTAGGAGTTGAACTCCAATCAGCAAGATACACATTCCCTTTTCTTGTACCAGTCAGTAATACTTTATGTGTTGTATCATCTTTCACATAACATAAGTTCTTAGAGAACTCGACATTAAAACCCTTATCACAGAATTGGCTAATTGAGAGCAAGTTATGCTTCAATCCAGATACATATGAAACACCATGGATATGAACTGAGTCGATTTCCAAAGTTCCATATCCTTCAGTCTGTCCCTTGGAGTTATCTCCAAAAGTGATCTTTGGGCCTCTTTGTTCAACATAGTCACTGAGTATCTTCTTGAATCCTGTCATATGTCTTGAACATCCACTGTCAAGATACCATACATCAGGGGCCTTTTCATCTCTGCTCATCAGTGCTATGTGATCTTTAATCAGCTTAGTGCCCTTGTTTTCCTCCTGAAAAACAGATCAATTTTTAGGTCCCCAATTTGTGTAAGGTCCTACAAGGTTAGATGTACCTTTCGGAATCCAAATTTTCCTGACAACTCTAATCACTTTAGAGTGGCTAATTTGTCTTCCATAAACATCAACATACACATTTACTACTCTGGGTACCTTAGCAGTTTTCTGTGTATGTGTGCTAGCTTTAGCATGAACATGGGCTTTTGAATTTTTCTTTGGTTCAGGCCTTCTGTTCATTTGCTTTGGCTTCAGTGCAGCCGGTCTAAATCTTTGTTGACTAGGGTTCAGGTAACCTTTACCCTTAGGCAAGTGGGGTTCAGGTTGCCTGTACTAAAATCTGGGTCTTTCAGTATACTGAGGACTTGGTCTCTTCAGTTGAGAATGTCTCTGCTGAGTGTTTCTCATCTGAGGATTCCTCTGATGGTTCAGTGTGGAGCCTTTCAGGTTTGCATTCTTAGCCTGAGGCTTTGAAGTACTTGCCTGAAACTTTCCAACTGAGTGCTCAGGTTTTCTAGCCTTCACCTGAGGTTTGGGCTTTCCTACCTGATCATTCAGTTTTACTAAGACCATAGGTCCTTTTCCCTTGTCTACAACCTTGGGCATTACTTCAGTTTGAAGTGTAGGTGCCACTGGTTTTACAAAGATTGTCTTCTTGCTACTTGATGCAAAGATTCGGATGACCTTGTGAGGTTCCCCACGAATGTATCCCAATTCGATTTTATAGTGGTGATCTTTGGTAACTCTAAATTTCATCTATTACATTAGATGCATTATTCAATAGAGTTAACTTCTTCTGTGCACTATCCTCACAGTTCTGTAGAGTTTCATGCTTCTCAGAGAGGTCATTGAACTTAGTTACGATCAAATTTGATCTCTTGATTGGATTTCTCTAGCTTTTCGATTAGGGTCATTATCAACTTCTCTTTCTCTCGAGAGTTGTACTTTCGAAACATCCAGTTCATCAAGAGCTCTCATTAATGGAGAAGTGATTTGATATTAAGCTAGAGTCTTTCCATTTTAGATTTTTCAACTTTTCGGTTCCTTATTTTGCTCTTGAGTTTTATTTAGCGATTCTTGTAAAACAAAGATAGTCCTTCATCGATTCTCAAAAGAATCCATCGAGTCAAAATATTTGTTTTTCGATGGAACTTGAAAACTCTTGTGCTAGTGTAGGAGCAACAACAGAGAAAAGAAGAGTTTACCTCCTCAATGGCCATCGGACGGATGTCATCACTTTCCTTTGTCGAGAATATTTCATCCAAGAGCTAGATCCCTCCTCGTAGTGTTCTTCTTCTCGCAACCATGGTCTTTTTTGCTAGAGAACTTCTTGTCTCTTTTAGATTGCCTTTCTCTTCTCTCCTTAGCACTCAAATCGACAATCATCTTTGGAAGTGACCTTTCTTTTGGCAATTATAGCATATGTTGGCATCATCATCCTGATCACTTTCTTCTTTGGACTTGGAGTCCTTCTTTCTGGATGAAGACCCTTCAGCTTTCAGGTCCTTCTTCTTCTCAGTTGATTTGTCCTCAGGTCTCTTTTGGTACCTGTGGTTCCTGTAATAGCTTTTGTATTTTCCATATCGACTATTAAGTCTTTAAAACTCCTTGCCATCAGTGCTAGCTTATCCTCAAGCTCATCCTAATTTTTAGCAAGGGAGTTCTCAGACTCTCTAGTTTTACAGGTTTTATCTTTGGCTTTTAAAGCCACATTCTTACTATATAGATGATGAATCATCTTTGCTGTCAGCCTTTTTGGATTTCTTATCAATTACAAATTCATAGGCCATCAGCTCAGAGAAGACTTGTTGGTATGGCATTGAATTAATGTTCTTGGTGTTTTCAATCACCACTGCATGAATATCCCATTTCTTAGAAAGACCTCTAAGAATTTTCAATGCAATTTCTCTTTGTGGATATTTCTTTCCAAGTGCATTTAGATCATTCATGATGCTAGTGAATCTGACTTCCAATTTGTCTATTGATTCACCATCATCCATTTCAAAACTATCAAACTTTCCAATTGCCATTGAAAGTTTGTTTTCTTTTATATGATCTGTGCCTTGGCACATTCTGATAGTGTATCCCAAATCTCTTTAGCAAAGATTACGGTGAGAGATCATTCCCATCACACCATCATCAATTGTACTGTATAGTGTGTCTTTAGCAATGTAGTCTAGATTGACTAACTTTCTCTCCTCAGGAGTCAGTTTGTCATCAGACTTAGGAAATTCTGCTCTAGGATCAATTCTCTCATCTTCTGTTCCTCTGGGATTCACCACAGTAAATTGGAATGGCCATTCAGAGATCACTCTCCACATTCGTTCATGTTTGGAATACAGGTGAGCCTGCATTCTCAGTCTCCATAAATCATAGTTCTCCACTGAGAACATGGGAAGTTTTTTAGAAGACATTTTTATCTGAGCTTTTGAAAAATTCAGCAAATAAGATCAGTTAAGATAGACCACAAGTATTTTTAGCAAATAAAACTTTGGTCAACAAAGCGGTGGTCAAGTTGAACCCTTTGCTCTCGATACCACTTGTTGGTCCCGGTGCAAAACGAGTCTTACACGTGTATGGGGGGGAATACCCGTGTTCAATGTTTTTAAAACTTTTTCTTACTGAGGTCAGCTTGGGTCAGATAATCCTGAAGATTAGGTGTTGAGAAGCACAAATCACTATGAGTCAAAGTCTCTCGAGACAAAGGATCCTGGAGTCGCTTTTAAAACCTCGAGATAATCCTAACCGAGTCTTGAGTTTGAGAGATCCCGAGTTGCTTGGATCGGATAACTAACTTCTTGAACCCTCGTAAGAGTAAGTTCGGTTTGGTAACTATCTATTCTAGTCTTTCGGATGTGCGAATGGTTGGCCCTTTAGTTTATACTCGTTTTAAGCTTTCTTTGAAAACCTTCCTTTAATGGAATAGTGATTAGGTTGTTATTCAATTACATGCAACTTCCAAAGGGATTGATTCCAACCTGAAATATCGGTGAAAATATGCTTTCAAACTCGGTGATGCAAATGTTAAGCCATAAAAAAAAGCAATAATCAACACAAAGATTTATAGTGGTTCGAGAGACTCAAGCTCCCTCGTCCCTCTCTCTCGATCCTCGAGAAAATTCACTAATCACTTCGAGCTTTACGACTACCTCGCATAGTTTACTTACTCAACTTCGGCCTGAGCTTTACGACTACTCCACGTAGTTTATTTACTCAACCCGACCTTGAGCTTTTCGACTACCTCCGTAGTTTACTTACTCAAACACAAACAAGCTTTCAGACTACCTCTGTAGCTTACTAACTTCTCCTCTAGAGCTTTCTGACTACTCCACGTAGTTTACTAACTCTTTATAACTCTTCTCACCAACAAACACACTCCAACTACCTTCTCAAGAGTTTTGGGGTTTCTCGGTTGGTTTCCAACTAGGATGAGATATCCTTTACAATGAAGTACAATGCAAAGGGTTAGGATATCTCGACTAAGCTTCGGATATGTCTTATCAAGCTAGGCTTAGTTTAGTGAGCTCTCTTCAATATAAAAGCACTTGGGAAATTCTAAGTTTTTCGAGTGCTTTAACTTTGCGATAATAAGTTTGAGCTTCTTGAGTTGCTTATAAATTTCCCGTAACCTTACAATGTAGAGGGTCACCAGTATTTATAGACATACACCAAGGTTACTCTTGAAAACTATCCGTTGGAGAAATAGCTTCATGAGTTTCCTCTTATGGAGTGTGAGGAACGGCTATATTTAGGGTTTGAAACTCCCTAACACGTTTTAGGCAATAGTCTTTATGTAGCCGGTCTTCACTTTTTGCAGTCTGGATTCAGCGACCTGTCACTGTCACTGTCAGTTTTGTACAGTGTTGTCTTCCTCTTTTTGACTTTTGTCTCCAGTTAAAGGTAGACACCTTCAACGGCTCTTTTGATTACAAACTCTGAGTTTGATATAACCTTAACAACACTTCTGACTTAGTTCCTTTTGTCTGCATTTGAATGTCTTGGCAAATATCTATTTTTTAAGGAATTGTGATCTTCTCAGTATTGCATCCTTCAGATAGATATATTCAGTGTCTCGGAACATTCAGGTTTATACTGAGCATTCAGTACATTACTGAGTCTTCAGTAATTACTGTGCCTTCAGTATTCTTGATCTTCAGTCTTCAGTCTTGCGTCTTCAGAGTCTTCTGAGTCTTCTGAGTCTTCAGCGATATACTGACTGATATACTGAATCTTCATGCTGAGTCTTCAGTTCCTCAGTTTCATACTGAGTCTTCAGTATCTCAGTTTCACACTGAGTCTTCAGATTCTCAGTTTCATACTGAGTCTTCAGAAACTTCAGTTTCTTCAAAAACATACTGAGTTCTTCAGAGTCTTCAGAACCTATCCTGATCTATATCTGCTGACTATACATTTTGCAGATAACATCCTGAATACTCTAAAACTGAATCTGACTCAACTATCAAGATCATTATGAACATGTCATACACAGAGGTTTTGGGATCTTAATCAAAATCATATATCTTTTATTAAATTCATCTCCCAACAAGGTGCTTCAGAGTTGAATGGCTAGAAAGGACAAGCTTGCATGCTTTCAGCCATGCCACCTCTGCGCACATCAAATCGGACCTACAAACCTACCTTAAATAGACCGAAATTTGAATTGCTCTCCAACGGCTAGTTCGATTTCGTGCCTATATTTATGGGATCAAACTTCATTGTAAGGTTACGAAAATTATTATCAAGCTCCAGCACAAGCAATTTCAGCACGAAGAACACAAAATCGAAGATTTATTCTCAAGTGTTCATCCCATAGTTCTTAGCTTAGAATACCTATCCTTTAGTTTTAGGCTACTTAAAAGTTAGGATAGTATTCCAGTTGAAACAACACAAATCTTATACCCAAACAAAAGTTAGCTTAAGTTTGTTATAGCAAGATTTCTGTCTAGGGTTTCTAGATCAGATTTCTGGGATTGGTTGAGTGAGAACTTGTGAAACATCTGTTGGTTGTACTGTGTAGGACTAACACATTAAACTAAGTCCAGTTGGTTAAGTTGGTGCCCCTGCTAATAGGGAAGAGTGGACGTATGACAAGTTGTCCGAACCACTATAAATCTGTGTGCCTTTAATTTGCTTTACACTTACTTGCACACTACTCCTTTTATCTGCATGCATATTCTGTACCTGGATCAGATTAGCATCAAGCTACTGATCTGATCAGTTTGACGTCCTTGTCATCTGATCTGAAGTTTACTGGTCAAAATTCTTATTTGTTAAAAACTGGTTTTCACACGGGTTAACTTATCTTCTTCACCATCAGTTAAACTAATAGACGCCGAACTAATTTGCTTGACAAATCAGTAAGTCGGATACCAGTCCAAACTGATTCACATCGCACTCTGATCAAGCATACTTGCAAATCACACCTGATTCACAAAAAGTTTTTGAAGTCTATTCACCCTCCCCTCTAGACTTCAACCCTTACTGAAACTCGTTCGGGACCAACAAGTGGTATCAGAGCAGTGGTTCTTCCCACCACTGGCTTTGAATATCATCGTTTCTTGAGGAAGAACCTTTGTGGTCACTTGAATTGATCTTTGAAAACCATTTTTTTTAAAACTCATGTAGGTCCCGGTGAAAAACCAATGTAATGCGGAAAAATCATGTAATGCATATAAAATAGGGGTGAGGGAATAGTGATTACCAATTATTTTTTTTAAACTATGTGTTTTGCTTATAGTCGAATGTATATGACAAGTAAGAACATAAAGCAGTAAAGAACACACGATTTTTATAGTGGTTCGGAGTCCAACTCCTACATCCACTCTTCCCTATCACAAGGGGCACCAACTTAACCAACTTAACCAACTGGACTTAGTTTAACTTGTTAGTCCAACACCCAACAGATGTTTACTGAGTTCTCACTCAAACGGGACTTATCTCCCTCACGGGATCGCTTACCCTCCCTTTCGGGATTGCTTAGATGTTTACCGAGTTCTCACTCACCTACAAACTTAACCTATCAAACTAATTTGGGTAAGGTTTGTTTGGTTTCCAACTAGGTTGAGATTTTCCCTTACATTTGTTTAGCCTCAATGCTAAGGATGGGAAAATCTCTCTAAGCTTAGGATATTTCATTTGTGCTTAGATCTAGGGTAGAACACTCTTGAATATATGCGTATATTTCTTGCTCAGTGTTCTATGGTGGAAATGCTAGATGATTTGGCTCTGTAGCTTCAATGGTGTTTTCACGCATTTCACACAATTCCACGCTTAATTTGATGGAAGAACTTGTATTTATAGTGTGGATTTGAATGTTACCGTTGGATGGAGTCACATTCAAATCCATAATATTATGTAGCTTTTGCAGCCTTTTCGGGCTGGTTGTCTTCCTCTCATTGGTCCACGTCAGCTGAATCTTACGGCTATAAACTTCAGGATCTTCTGAGTCTTCAGGGTTCTCTGAGTCTTCAGGATTCTTCTGAGTCTCAGGATACTTTTACTCAGGATTCTTGATTCAGCAGACTTCTCTTCAGCTGACCTTATCTGATCAGTTATACTGACACTCAGGCTAACTGAGTTCAGCTCTTCTGACTTCAGACAATCTGACCCTCATGTTACTTTTACTCACTGACCCTCAGGTCACTTGACTCAGGCTATCTGATTTCTTCTTGCCTGATCCGATCAGCTCGCCTGATCAGATCAGCACATCTTCAGGTCAACATATCAGGATAGCATCAGGTCAGCTGCATCAGGTAATTAGCACATCTGATCTCAATCACGTCTGATCTCGACCAGTCTCATCTGCTCCTCTTCTGATCAGCAACCTCCTCTTCTGATCTGGTCATCTGATCAGGTCATCTGATCAGGTAACTTCTGATTCTTCTGATCAGCTGGCTTAGCTTTTCTTTTCTTCTGATTTTGCACAGCTCATCAGTTAACTCCGGAACTCATCTTACTCATCTGATCTCGATCAGCCTCGTTTGTAGCCTCGTCTGATCTCGATCATCTTCGTCTGATTTCATGAGTTCCCCCTTAACTTGTTCTCTCGTTCCCCCTCAACTTGTTATCTGTAGATTAGCTTAAAACACACAAGTTGATAATGTTTTGGCATAATTCATCAAAACTAAAATATCCCAACAATTTCCCCCTTTTTGATAATGACGCCAAAACATTCAAATATATGCACAATTACAGAGAACGGGTTTTTCAAAAAGATCAGTTCAGATGGTCACATTGAAAATAGTGAACTTTTGAACTCCCGCTCTGATACCAATTGTTGGTCCCAGTGAAAAACCAATGTAATGCGGAAAAATCATGTAATGCATATAAACCAGGGGTGAGGGAATGGTGATTACCAATTATTTTTTTTAAACCATGTGTTTTGCTTATAGTCGAATGTATATGACATGTAAGAACATAAAGCAGTAAAGAACACACGATTTTTATAGTGGTTCCGAGTCCAACTCCTACATCCACTCTTCCCTATCACAAGAGGCACCCACTTAACCAACTTAACCAACTGGACTTAGTTTAACGTGTTAGTCCAACACCCAACAGATGTTTACCAAGTTCTCACTCAAACGGGACTTATCTCCTTCACGGGATCGCCTACCCTCCCTTTTGGGATTGCTTATATGTTTACTGAGTTCTCACTCACCTAAAAATTTAACCTATCAAACTGATTTGGGTAAGGTTTGTTTGGTTTCCAACTAGGTTGAGATTTTCCCTTACATTTGTTTAGCCTCAATGCTAAGGATGGGAAAATCTCTCTAAGCTTAGGATATTTCATTTGTGCTTAGATCTAGGGTAGAACACTCTTGAATATATGCGTGTATTTCTTGCTCAGTGTTCTATGGTGGAAATGCTAGATGATTTGGCTTTGTAGCTTCAATGGTGTTTTCCCGCATTTCACACACTTCCACACTTAATTTGATGGAAGAACTTGTATTTATAGTGTGGATTTGAATGTTACCGTTGGATGGAGTCACATTCAAATCCATACTATTCTCAGAACTTTTTGGCCTTTTTTCGGTTTGGTTGTCTTCCTCTCATTGGTCCACGTCAGCTGAATCTAACGGCTATAATCTTCAGGATCTTCTGAGTCTTCAGGGTTCTCTGAGTCTTCAGGATTCTTCTGAGTCTCAGGATACTTTTACTCAGGATTCTTCATTCAGCAAACTTCTCTTCAGCGGACCTTATCCGTCGGTTATCTTGACACTCGGTGGCGAGTTGACTCTTCGACTTGAACAATCGACCCTCGTGTTACTTTTTTTACTCAGCGACCCTCGGTCACTTGACTCGAGCTATCGATTTCTTCTTGCACGATCCGATTAGCTCGCTTTGATCGGATCGGCACATCTTGATCAACATATCGGGATAGCATCGGGTTAAATTGATCATCGAATTAGCACATCTGATCTCAATCACGTCTGATCTCGACCAGTCTCATCTGCTCCTCTTCTTATCTGGTCATCTGATCAGGTCATCTGATCAGGTAACTTCTGATTCTTCTGATCAGCTGACTTAGCTTTTCTTTTCTTCTGATTTTGCTCAGCTCATCAGTTAACTCCGGAACTCATCCGATCTCGTCGGCCTAAATCTATAACCTCGTCGATCTCGATCATCTTAAATGCGATTTCATGAGTTCCCCCTTAACTTGTTCTCTCGTTCCCCCTCAACTTGTTATCTGTAGATTAGCTTAAAACACACAAGTTGATAATGTTTTGGCATAATTCATCAAAACTAAAATATCCCAACAACTCATATTTTTCAAAATCACCACAAACATGGATAACACTTCAGATATGCATCATAATCTACCCATGTTTTCTGTTGATGAGTATGCAGATTGGTCCATCGACATGAGAGATCATCTGGGAGTGATCAGCAACAGAATGGATGAGATAAACTTTGTGTTATTTTATATGAGCATCAACCATGACTTACATGTGACGGTAGAAATAGAAACAAAAAATGAAAAAAAAACAAATTATAACAAAAAACATATTTTACTCGTAGTAGTTTTTGAGTTTTTCAAAAATGACAATTTTCCACTTATTGTACCCCATGTCGCCATTTGGCGACACGTGGACATTAATCATGACGTGGTCATCGAGCAACCAAAATTCTAAAAAGGTTGACTATTTATTACCAATTAATGATAAGTATAGATGGTCACGAAAAACCTCTTTGGGCTGACTAGACGATGTCGTAAGAACATCGTCACAAAATAATTCGACGATGACCAACGAAACCCGAATCGCCGAGAAGATAGGCGACAACGAAGTGTAAAAGGGAAAATTTTGTCATTTACACAATCATCTAACTGTTACAATTTATCTCAACAATTATATAATAATACAACCATACACTCTTACACATTGATTTGGTATAAAGATCATTTAATAATAATATAATAATAAAATATTACTCATTTTTACACATTGACTTAACATAAAGTTAAATCTCTCTCTACTCAATGACCAAAAGAAATACACATTATTCATCACGATTTCAAAAGTCCTAAATTTTGAAAAATAGATTTTTAAAAGTAAACCTAACGCACTTATAGTGGAAAAATACAAAGGTGAAATCACCCAAGTTCTTAGCATTTATAGTGGGAAAAAAAAGTTGAAATCACCCAAGTTCTTAATGTGACTTTTGCATGGACATTCCACTATGAGCATACTTTGAAAATGGATTAAATTTTTTGTGGTTCTATAACTTTGCTTCGTTTTGAAATTTGTTCCCTACGTTTTGATTTTTGATTTTGGTCCTGTAAATTTTAAATTTTTTTGAAATTGATCCTGTAAGTTTCTAAAAAATTTGAAATTGGTCTCTTTCACCTGTTACAACAGGTTACCAAGCAGGTAACCGCTACATATGTAATTATTTTGTTATTCCCTTTAATTTCGGAGCGTCACTTGAATTTTTTTAATCATAATAATCTTAGCCAGATTTTTGATCGGGTTTAAAAATAATTGTACATTAAAAGACAAAATAAATCAGGTCAATTTATTGGGTCTAAGTTGACCAAAAAATAAATCAAAATACGTAGAAAATCACTATTCCTGTATAAAAAAACACGCAAAAAATCCCGACATAAAATCATTAGGATTAAAAAGTTTAGGTGGTATTTTAAAATTAAAATAAAAAATAAAATAATTACATAAATGGTTGTTACCTGATTGGTGACCTGCTATAGCAGGTGAAATGACCAATTTCAAAAAAATTAAAAACTTACAGAACCAAAATAAAAAAAAAATCAAAACATACTGGATCAATTTCAAAACGATGCAAAATTACAGGATTATAGAAAACTTAATCCCCTTTGAAAACATGTCCAATTTTTTAAAACACAGACAATATGCCGCGTTATGTGTAACTGTGTGGGTTGGCCAAAATTAAACCTGAATCAAATTGTAAAGTGCATAGAGTGCATTCAAGTGTTATTCAAATATGATAAATTTCCCCAACAGTTGTTTGAAACTTCGAAGGTTGAATAACATAAATTAATCAAAACTTTAAAAAAAACAAAATCCTTCTAGTTTCTCTTTTAGGAATGTAAAATAAGTTACATTTGTAGACGCACACAGCATCAGACTTTCTTGTCATCTTCTTGTCTGTACGATATTTTCCTAATTCTGAAGCCATTTGCTTCAAGGGTTTCTTATAAAAATAATATATATATATATATATATATATATTTCAGCAATCTATAGCATCTGAATATCACTATTGAGCAGAAGTCCATCTGAAATGCCGACTTTAATTTATTCTTTTTGTTTTACTGCAATCATTGGAGAACCTTGAACAATTTAACTTGGTCCCTGAGATGTTTTTCCTGTAGTGGTTCAAATAAAGAAAGGAGCAATAAGTTTGAATAATACAGATTGCTACCAAAAAGTATATCAAGTAAATTGTGTGGTAATTTACTAACCTGATTAACCTCCTTAATTTGGATTTACGCATGAAATGGACCACATGACAGCGAGCAAAGGATCATAATTCTTGTTGAGGAAATCATTGCAGACAGTTGCGAAAGAAACGAACTCCCTGTTACCAGACATTATTATGATGGTGAATAAAGATCATTAAGAAAGATGTATACAAGTGGAGAAGATAATTGATAAGTATAATTTAGCATACCCGTAGTGCAAAGCCAATATCCGCACCATCGACCTTCAGTGTCACTCTTCTTAGTTTATCTTCTCTTGATTGTCCTAGTTTCAGAATTCCCTGCAATTTGATCATGCAATGATAAGTCCATGCAATCTTATTACTTGAAAGCATATGTAAAAGATAATAATAGTAGTTTCTTTCTTGTGAATCAAAATATAATTTCTCTTATTGTGAATATATGTGCAGAGTTTTTTACCTGGTCATCTAGCACCCTACACATACTTGAAAGTTCCATAATGCCTACTGGAGGGATTGCAGTGGATTTACAAACATCCGCGTAATATTTATTCAACTGTGACAAAAGAAGAGTAGCTTTAATGAATCACAATAAGAGAATGGTTGAAACTGGTTCAAAAATTTATTGAAAGCATACCTCTCCGAGAGTTGTATCCTTCTTTCCTCCTCGGAAAAGCTTCACTGCTGAGCAAAGAATGATCTGATAAAAAAAGGACTTTCTATATCAAAAAGGCATATGTGGATATAACCAAAAAAGGAATTGGTGATTGATTGATTGATTGATTAATTAAGAAAAATAATGGTCTTTACATTAAATTAAATGAATAGGTAACATCTCATGAAGGGAATTTAGAGCTTACTTGTTGATGTTGAGGCAGAGATTGAATAGTGTCTACTACTGGCGATTTATAAACCTTTGATAGTGCAGCTGCAACATGATCTATCCTCACCTATAACAATTCTCAAATATTATTAGTACAGATATACGATTGGAATGGAATAATGGATATAATCTAGAACTAAATGTTGGAGATGGATTTATTGAATATTGTGGCATAATGAATGAAGTTTGATTGTATAAACAGCATATAGTGCTTACCATACTATTTGCTTCTTTAATAATCACATCACATGCAGCAGGCTTTGGTTGATCTTCAGCCCCATCGATAATGGGGCTTATAGGATCTCTTTTTTCAGCTTTTAGTATCTCAATTGCACTCCTGAAACAAACATGGGAGATTTATTGATGCTGTAGTCCAATGTGGATAGAAGCATAATGTGGACTTAATAGTTAGTTATCCACTGCCTAAGCAGTTCATTAAATTTTAGTTTATGTGCGAAACTGTCTGCTTTGAAGTCGGTTAAAGCTAAAATACAGACAAACTCGTAAACATAACACTCAAAATACAGACCTACAAACAGCGAGAGCCTTTCTCATATCTCCAGAAGCTGCAGCAACTCTCTGCAGAAATAGAAGCACGGTAATCAGAGCATTTTACAGGATGTCAAGTGTGCAGCAAGAAAATTAAAAGGAGATAGTTGTAGCTACTATATTGCCTAGAGAACCAGAGTATTTTGTATTTGCGAAAAATATAAATTGAGCTTACCGCAGCACAGAGTTCCAGTGCTTGTGGGTTGAACACAGTATAAGGAAGTGCCTGTAGTAATTGAAGTTGTATTAGAATGGTGATGGTATTTGTTACACTCAAAGAATTAAACATGAGAAAAGCTAGAGCATTCTTCTTAACTTTCGTTTATTTTAAACTTCGGTTGATTTTCTTTTCTATACTATATAATAGTAATAATCAAGTAAAGCAACCAAAGTGCTTATCAATCTAAAGAGGAGCTCAAAGCTTACCCTCAGTCTTTCTTGAAGTATAGTGATGATCTGAGCCTTTGAGTAGGCACAAAATGTTATGACCTTAGGTTTACCTAGAAAATGAACCAAATTAGTATACTAATAAGATCAAAGAAGAGCCGGAAGAATTATGTCAACTCTACAGGTTAACACAGAAAAGAGAGACAAATCATTCTATTAGTGATAATGAAAGATGAGAGCGAATATTTAGATAGCACAGCAGGAAATCCTTAGGGAGGAAAACAAAAAATCAGCTAGAATTTATCACGAAGTAGTCATAAGGATCAGAAAAGTTATTGGGCTCAAAGAATGCGTTTATGCAATGAAATATGGAATAGCTATCACAAAACAATTTCAATGGACCTTTATAATTAAATGATGCAGGAGTAGAAGTTAGAATGGAGGAGAGTAGTTTTCTTTTGGTTGTAGAAAAAAATAATGTAGCAGCATAATTGAATCATTAGCAGATAACATACTGAACTGATACAGAAACAAGCACTCACAATTTAAAGACTGCAGTTTCGGTATAAATCTATCAGCCAAGTCAATAGCATTAGCAACCCCTGTCAACACAAAGCAAAGAGGTCAAACCAACTCCCAAGATGAAGGAACTAATATGGGCCTTACAAATACCACTCACATACCTAGTAATATACACTTGGAGAATGACATAGTTGTTAGCATGAAAAGATCATGAAGCACAGCGCGGTCTTTGGTAATCAAATAATCCAATTCGTCAGCTATGACAAGCCTGTTGATGAATTTTCACATATAAGAAACAATAAAGTTCAGAAACTAGACTTTCTTTCCCACTCGAGCATGGCAACCATTTATAACCCAAAGAAAACTAAGTAAACACAAAACTTTACTATGATTAAGGGACAAGAATTGGTAATGATGCATACGTCATTTTTGTGTCAATTGCCTGCTTCTGGGAGTACAAGTTCCGGAGCTGCTTCAAAGATGATGTAGAACAACTATGTTTTTTCGGGGAGTGGTTTTCCCCAAGAATCTGTAAGAACAGTGAGTCAAAACGTGTGCAAGTATTGGTATGGAATCATATATACACAAAGCATCAGTATACCTTGCTGAAAATCTCACTCGTGTTTGTAAGAGAAGTACAGTTGATGGATAATATATCTGGAGTCTGCAAACCTTCCTGATTTTCAGGGAAAAGGGGAACAGAAAACACAATGATTAGTTTAGAGATATATAAATATACTAAAATAAGACAAGAAACGAAAATCTTAGGATAATAGGAGAACATTATCAATCATGAATAACAATGTACAAATCCATTCCTTGATCAAGATTCTGAACACAAAACTGATAGGAGTTCACAATTAATGAAGAAAGAAAATTTTCATGTTTTCTCAAGGAAAATAAACAAACTCGAGTAGTTCAATGAGACCTACCGGCTGAAAGCCTCAATTTTGCCTTGTATGAATAATATATATGGCTATGATGGTATGAGAAAGTATCCCATTAATTGTATTTAGGCAACAACAGTTATACTGGAAATAAATACATTTTCAAGAGCTTTCCATAGCACTCAAATATTCCATGTAGAGTTAAATATATATGTAAATTCTCATTAATTACCACATTGGAAATTGACATTCCGAGATAAAGTTTTTCTTGATGGCATTAAATTGGTGATTGAGAACGAAAATAACTTCACTAGACCATTATATTCATTGCAAAGACAACAATACGTTTTTTTTTTACTGATCCTATCTTATTTAGCAGAGGAATTTAAACCCGAAATAGTTACAAAGATCAGTACCTCATTTGCCCAATTAGCAAGCATCACTTTTACTTTTTCCATTGACAACGACTTTCCAGTCCCCGGACACCCACAGATATACAAACTTCCAGCCTTCTCTTCTTTGACGCATTGCTTACAGAAATCCAATATCCTATTTTGCTCATTCTCACGACACGGAATAGTCGTTGGGGCAGTTGATACATGTAGTGCCTCATTAACTGCTTTCAGTTGCTCCACATCTACAATCATATACATAACCATATAATAAGAATACATTAGCAAGTCAATTACTTATAAATTGCTCCAAAGCATCAACCAAATCTAAACCACCATACTTAAATTCCATATAAAGTCAATTTAACACTTGCCTCTTGGATCCCAGGTCGGTTTCTCCATAAAATTTTCAGATAACCTCTTTTTCACTGGCGATCTATTCAAATTCAATGAAACTTTCAGGCATTTCTGAATTACCTGTTTTCACAAGTAATAATCACCATAAATTGACTCAATTCAATGCATATATACACTTTGAGATGCAAAAAACACGACAATTGACAATAAAAGCAATTTTTACGCAACTAATGAGCTCACTTCAATTTTGGGGGAACTACTAGGGCTGTCTTTTACGCACAATCGAGGCGATTTGCGCATCGGCGTTCCAATCAAAGCATCGGAATCGGATCTCGATCTGGTTTTTCTAGGAGTGGCGGCAATTCCATTCTCAATCGCCGCAGATGAACGCCGAGTGACAACAGTAGGCATCTCTGTTGAGATTGCGGCGATGAGCTATGGAAATTAATATTAATAAATTAAAAAGAGTTTCAGTGTGTTGTTTCAGCTAATACTACGTGTATACGCAGTATATATATATATTGTAATACGGCGGGGAAATGACTACAGTGGCGGGAAAGCATTCGAATTAATCAAATTATTGGCGCGTTGGCGTCGGGTCGGGTCGGGTTTTATTATGTGTTTCGGATAAGTAAGTGATACTACTAGTCAAAAAAATATGTTGCCAAATATCAGTTGAAATTAACAAATATCGGTAAAAAAAAAAAAAGAGTAGGAGATTTACCTAAGTTCTGAGCAGGTGGTGTGAGATCAGCCGATTGAAGAAACTGATGAAGGGAGAGAGAGAGATTTTAGGATTTTATGACCGGCCCTTTTATGTTTTTTTCAACCCAGCCCATTTATCTTTCTTTTTGCTTTAACAGTTTCTTGGTTACTTGAATCCGGTTGGAGCTGGGGGCTTTGCTTCCATTTTTATTTTTTATAAAATATACAATTAATATATGCTCCTATTTTTTTAAAAGTGTACCTTCAATAACTTAAAGAATACTTTTTAAAAATTAGATTCAATGCATTTAAGTCTAATTATAATATCATCTCAACACTATATATTTTAGCATCAAATATGTGAGCTTTTAAATATTAAATAATTAATATCACTTTCGTTCCAAACTTTTATTAATCACTTCGCTTTTGACACGAATTTTAATGTGATAATTGTTAATTAGTATCTAAAGTGATAAAACGCCTTTAGGTTTAGGGTGTAGAAATTTTTCTACTTTATTATTAAACTATATGATTTTTTGTGGGTAAAAATAATGAGATAAAATGTAATTTTGAAAGGTTTGGAGAGAATAATTGAAAAAAAAATGTAGTTATTTTATTGTCTTTTATGGCAATAGGTAAACCAGTTTAGGACGGATCTCTTAAAAAATAGGTAAATAAATTTAGAACAAAGAGAATATTATTTAAATTATTTTATCGTACCCTCAAATTGAAAATTATGAATCTGCTTTTAAGGATAAAAAGTTTAAAATAAAGAGAATACTATTTAAATTATTTTATGTTACCCTCAAATTGAAAATGAAAATTCTGAATTCGCCCTGAGTATGTATCATATATAATCATAAATATTGTAATCTGTTGAGGATTTATTATTGATTTCGGAGCATGATGCAAGAATGATACAATAAACCTATTAAAAACCTGCATATCTAAGATGTTGTTTGCCTTGTTTGGTAAAAAATTCTAATTATTAAAAGGCAAAGTATAGTGTGAACAAGTTTTACGGTGAAACTGGTTATGGAGTGTGACTTATATTATTAAAGTGTGTGATTTTTTACTGTAAAGTGTGTGACTTTTTAATGTAGAGTGTATTACTCATAAAAGTGAAGGGTATGACTTATATTATAGCAAAGTGTGTCGTAGTGATAACTGAAGTGTGTGACTTATATTACTAAAGGGTGTGACTTATATTACTAAAGTGTATGTCTGAAAAAAAATATCAGTTTCACAGTAAACAAATTTCACAGCATACCAACTCTTATTAAAAATATTTTGTATATATATGAAAAGAAATAAATAACATTATAATTTAATAACAAGGCTAATATTTACAAATAGAGTGGGTCTCAAGTGCACTCAAATGCACCGTGCACTCATAATGTATTTTAAAAGTGTGCAACTATACAAAACAGAAACGTGCAACTATTCCAAACAGAAGCATGCAACTATATTCCCATGTTAACTGTTGCACTTTTCTGTGTAAATAAGTCGCACTTTTCATCATAAAAAGTTGCACGTTTCTAAAATGCATTATGAGTGCACGGTGTACCTAGGTGCATACAAGATCTGCCTTACAAATATCAATATAATTTTCAAGCAAAGTATAGAGTTAATAAGTTTCACACAAACAATCCGTGAAACTTAATTAAGGGATATGACTTACATTATTATATATATTAATCGTGATAATTAAAATGTATGATTTATTAATAAAAGGAGAATATTCCTCATAATACTGAAATATATGACTCATATTACAATATAAATATTAATAATGATAACTGAAGCGTATATGATTCATATTACAAAATGATATTAATCGTTAATCGTGTTAAGTGGGTGTTAAGTGGAGGGTTATATGTAAATATGAAACCAGCCTACTATAATATTAAGTTTATAAACTTTTTTTTTATTGATAAATCTTCCTACTATCTATTTCTCAATCTTTTAAATTCCACATGGCCTAACCAAATTCCACTAATCACTAATTCTCCACTACACATTAATTCAAAATTTAATTTAATTTTTAATTTCTCAACTTATCAATTAATTTTAAATTTTTAAAATTTAAATTTTTAAACTTCAGCGGTTATTTCTCATCTTTATCTCCACTCTTCACACTTATCTCTCATAAATCACGTCTTCCTCATTTTTTCCAAATAATTTTGCAGGTTTTTAAAATTGAGTGATTGTGTTGGGAAATTTATTAAGTTTTGATCAAAGTTCCAAAATAGATGTAATAGGATCAGTCAGAAAATGTTAGCTGACTAATGATTTAGCTTGAAGAACTAAGTTGACCAGTTTATCATAATTGTATAGAACAACTGATGTAAAGATAGAATGGATCACACATTGAGGGGGAACTCAATGTATGTCTTGAAGATTAGAAGTAAAAATCAGAAGCGAAGATCAGAAGATCAGAACCTATCTGAAGCCATGAGAAGACATCAAGACTGAAGACCAGATCAAAGTACATCAGATGAAGTCAATAAGTTCAGCTAAGACAACTTACAGATAAGAACTTCAAGAAGGGCAGATTAGGTTATCCGATCTGATCTGTTCCTATATAGGTTTAACTTGAGAAGTTACAACCTACTATCAAGACCAGTATTATTGGTACTTGCTAGCCAATGAGAGATTGACACGTTTGTACGGAACTGATAGGAGTCAGGGTTGAAGACTTAAAAGTTCAATGGCTAGAAAGGACAAAGTTGTACGCTTTCGGCAATGCCGGTTCTGATGAAGATCATATCAACTCTGCAAACCTACCTTAAATAGACCAAAATTCGAATTGCTCTCCAACGGCTAGTTTGATTTCGTGCCTATAAATAAGGGATCAAACCTTCTTAGTAAGGTTACGGAAACTATCTACAAGCAAAAATTCACAAGATTTCCGCACGAAGAACACAATCTCAAGATTATTTCTTAAGTGTTCATCCCTTAGTTCTTAGCAAGAATACTCATCCTCTAGCTCTTGGCTATTTAGAAGATAGGATAGTATTCCAGTTGGAACAAAACAATTCTTACCCAAACACTGTTAGGTTAAGTTTGTTATAACAGGATTTCTATCTAGGGTTTCTAGATTAGATTTCTGGGATTGGTTGAGTGAGAACTCGTTAAATATCTGTTGGTTGTACTGTGTTGGACTAACACATTAAACTAACACCAGTTGGTTAAGTTGGTGCCCCTACTGATAGGGAAGAGTGGACGTAGGACAAGTTGTCCGAACCACTATAAATTTGTGTGCCTTTAATCTGCTTTACACATACTTGCACACTACTTTTGTTATCTGCATGCATATTCTGTACCAGGATCAGATTAGCATCAAGCTATTGATCTGATCAGTTTAACACTTTAGTTATCTGATTCAAACCAGATTGGTCAGAATCTTTGTGTGAGTAAAACTGGTTTGGGTTAACTAATCTTCTGCACCATCAGTTAAACTGATAGACGCCGAACTGATTTGCTTGACAAATCAGTAAGTCGGATATCAGTCCAAACTGATCCACTTCGCACTCTGATCAGACATAAGTGCAAATCACATCTGATCCATGAAAAGTTTTTGAAGTCTATTCACCCCTCCCCTCTAGACTTCAACCCTCACTGAAACCCGTTCAGGACCTACAAGTGGTATCAGAGCAGTGGTTCTTCCGACCACTGGCTTTGAATATCATTGGTTCTTGAGGAAGAACCTTTGTGGTCACTTGAACTGATCTTTGAAAATCGTTTTCAAAACTCATATTCTTCCAAAATCACCACAAGCATGGATAACACTTCAGGTATGCATCTTAATCTACCTTGTTTTTTGTTGATGAGTATGCAGATTGGTCCATAGACATGAGATATCATCTGGGAGTGATCAGTAACAGAATGGATGAGATTCTTGAGATATGACCGATTATCATCTATCACTTTAACCCAGCTGAAGCAGGACGAGATCCTACTCAACTAGTTGGAGCAAGAATCGGAAAGAATCCCTCTCTGATGGATGCAGATGAGAGGAAATTTTCTAATTTGGATATTGTTGTTAGACACCTCATCATGAAAACTATGGATGCTACTACAAGAGAGAAAGTGAAGTACCTAAAGACAGCTAAGGAAGTCTGGGATACACTTGCTGAAATCTGCAGAGGAAATGAACAGATCAAAGACAGCAGACTGCAAGCTGAGCTAGTTGTATTTGAGAAACTTATGATGTTGCCGAATGAAACAGTTGATCAATTTGATGGAAGGATCACACGAGGAGTCAACCGACTTCGTGATCTTGGACGAGTAATGTCAAATAAGGATATCAACTACAAGATTCTCATATCGTTGACTAAGAAATGGGATACCAAGGTGACCGTGATTAAGGATTGTCAAGATATTGCTAACATGAAGCCAAATGATCTAATCTTCAGTTTGAAAGCCCATGAGTTCGACCTGATTGAGAGAGGACAAGGATCAGATGATGTCCCTGCTGAAGCTGCTTCAAACTCAGCTAAATCTGTTGCATTCCAGGCAACTAGCAGCAGTTCACGAATCGTGGAACTAGTTGGAAACATCATCAGCCAGGCCGAACAGATTGCACTCCTAACAAGAAAACTTGAACGAACAAATGTTCAGATGGGCAAGTACATAATGTTCTATGATGACTATCAACGAAGTAGAGGAAGAGATCGAAGATCTTCTGACAGATCACAAGAAAGATATAGTTCTTCAGATGATAGGGACAATAGAAGAGATGACCGGAAAGATGATCGGAGAGAGGATCGTAAAGAGAGCAGACGAGATGAAAGATCAGATAAGAGAGGTTCTGATTACAAACAAAATGGAAAGTCTCTTGACAGATCATACCGAAGAAATGATTCACCGAATAGAGAAAATTCTGGGGATTCAAGGGTTTGCTACAACTGTCAGAAACTGGGTCACTACAGTACTGATTGCCCTGATCTGACTCCCAAAGAAAGAGAAGAGAAATGGAACAGAAGAGAACAAAGGTACCGAGACAGTAAAGCCATGGTTGCAGACACATCTGGAATTGACGATTCTTATCTACCATCAGATGACTCTGGATATTCATCTGTAGAGGATTTCTGTTTGATTACCACAATTGACGATGTCGATGATTTGAACTTCTCATCTGATAACGACATTTGTCTGATGGCCAAATAAACTGACCAATCTGAGGTAATCTTTAAACCTTCTGTGGTTTCTTGTTCTACACCTGTTGTGCTTAGCACATCTGCTGGAGAGATTAACCTCCAGGTCTACAATGACCAATTGCTTGATGATCTCTCTAATGCAATAGATACTTATACACGAGTGGAAGTTGAGAACGATAACCTAAGGGCTGAGAATATTTGGCTTGTCAAGGATATTGAAGCTAGTAAAGCAGCTGAACTAAAATCAGCTGAAACTGTTCAGAAGATGACTAAAGAACTGGAGTTTCTGAAAGTCAGTACTACTGATCAGGAAAAGCCGATTAAGAAACAATTGTCTTTCAATGAACGACAAGCTGGAGAACTCAAAGTCCTTCAGGCTAAGTTTAATGAACTCTTCCGACTGCATGAGAATCTGAAAATATCTGAGGACAATTTGCGTAAGAAAATAGAGGTTTTCACGAAATCTTCTAAGACTGTTCAAGATCTGAACAACTATTTTCGTACGCCAATTGACAAGAAGAGAATTGGGTATGAGAACCCTTCTGGATCCTCAAAAGCCCCGTCTGGTTCACATCAGAAAAGTGTAACCAAACGAGTTTCTGATCAAGATACACGAAAAGCCAAATCTGTATCAGATCAGGGAAAAGGATCAGCTGATCAGGCAAGGCAAGTGGCGGATCAGAAAGGGAACAAAAATGGACCCCAACTGATCAAACACCAGCCGAGGAATCAACAGAAGAATCTTATTCTTCTGAAGAGACCTCAGCCAAATCAGCAGAGTAGGCTTCAGTCTGGACCATCTCACAAGGGACAGTATCAGCTGAAGTCGACTCAATCCAAGCTGCCTAACAAGCAAGCTAAGGGTAAACTGCTAAGACCAACTATGCCAAAAAGATATGAATCTTTTAATGGCAGCAGTTGTACCTACCCTTACAATCAGAAACCTAAGGCTGCTGCACCTGAGCCCTACTGGATCAAAAGAAGACAAGTTTCAATGAAAAATCCCAAGTCTTCTGATTTGTCCAAAGCTCACACTAATAATCATACTGATCAGATTGCATATGAAGGAACATATGATTATGTAGATGTTTATGAGAGACAAATCAAACCTTCTGTGTTCAACAAAGGTGCCAGATTTGTTTAGATCCCGAAAGGTACTTCTAACCCCCAGGGCCCAATTCTACTGGGGTACCTAAAATTTGATTTGTTCGCAGGCTCGAGTGGGACTGGCCAATAAAGGAGGTGTACAAGCAACTATCTGGTACATAGATAGTGGATGTTCAAGGCACATGACTGGAAGTCAACATCTCCTCAGCAACTACATTGAGAAACCAGTCCACGAGTTCTATTTGGAGACGACAACTTTGGTTTCACCAGAGGAGTTGGAACCTTAGTGAACGATGATGTACATGTTACAAGTGTTTCATACGTTGATGGCTTAAGGCACAACCTGTTATCTGTATCACAGTTCTGCGACAACAGATTCAGTGTTGAGTTCTCATCAGATCAATGCACAATCAAAAATCGAGCGACTCAATAGATTTTGCTAACTGGCTCCAGAAAAGGAACGATTTATACAGCAGATTGGGACAGTTGTCCAAGAAATGCATGCTTGATTGTTAAGAGTTCAAAGAGCTCCAATTGGCTCTGGCACAAGAGAATGAGCCATCTGAACTTTAAAACTCTTAACAAGATAGCAAGGATGTCCTTGGTTGAAGGTCTCCCGAATGAAGTTTTCTCTAAGAATCAGACATGTACCGCATGTCAAAAGGGAAAACAAGTAAAAGCTTCATTCAAAGGGATACCATCTCCTCCATCCAGCAGAGTATTGTTACTGCTCCATATAGATCTATTTGAACCAGTTACGCCTCTTAGTTTCAGTTGACGCAAATACACTCTAGTGGTCGTGGATGATTACTCCAAGTTCACCTGGGTTGTATTCTTGTATAAGAAGAGTGAAACTACAACAAAGTTACCTGAACTTCTCAAGAATATTTAGAATGAGAACGGTCTCAGCATAGTAAAAATCAGATCAGACAAAGGTACAGAATTCTTGAATCAGTTTATATCTGATTCTTGCTCTCAGTTTGGTATATAGCATGAGACATCAGCTGCAAGGACACCACAACAGAATGACGTAGCAGAAAGAAGAAACAGAACACTTAAAGAAGCTGCACGCACCATGTTAGCTGAGCATGCAACTCAAAGTTGTTTCTGGGCAGAAGCTATCAATACAACATGTCACACGCAGAACAGATGTTCTCTGACTAAGATTCACTTTAAGACACCTTATGAACCGTGGAAGGGCAGAAAACCTCGTGTTACTTCCATGTTTTTGGGTGCAAGTGTTTCATACACAACAATGGGAAGAGTCAGTTAAGAACCTTCGATGCCAAGTCAGATGAGGGTATATTCTTAGGATATTCCTCAACTAGCAAAACATTTAGGGTTTTCAACAAACGAACCCTAGTTGTGGAAGAAACACCTCATGTGGTCTTTGATGAGTCAACATCTGATCAAGAGAAATCTGCAGCAGAACAAGATGTACCAGACAAACCAGATTCACTGAAAATGGATCAATTAAGGCTCAAAGGAAAGGATCTTAAATATGTTACTGTATATGTTCCTAACTTTGACCTTGACGATTCACCAGGTCAGTCAGACCCCAAGGTAAATACAACTATCAGTGAAGAAGCTGGTACAGCTGAGACAGTAACAACTGAACCATCTGGTTCAGGGGAAACACCTGATGTTCCGGCGGACAGACTTCAGCACATGATGAGTCCAACATCAGCTGAGATATGTCCATGCCAAGTGGATCCTACTCAAGTACCTCTCCCAGTCTCTAGTGATGAATCTTTATCAGAAGAGGATGATGTTCTCCAAACAGATGACAATCAGGACAGAAGGACCTGGATAACCAGTCATCCAACTGATCTGATCATCGGAGACCCATCTGATAGAGTCGGAACTAGACATCAGATTGGTGAAAGTGCAATGTATTATTGTTATCTGTCTTTGAAGGAACCACTCACTGTTGAAGAAGCTCTATCTGATGCAAGTTGGATTTTGGCTATGCAAGAAGAATTAGAGCAGTTTGTGAGGAATCAAGTTTGGGAACTTGTAGACAGACCAACTCACCAAGATGTGATTGGAACTAAGTGGGTATTCAATAACAAGAATGATGAGCACGATGTAATAACCATAAATAAGGCAAGACTTGTTGCTAAGGGATATTCACAATCAGAAGGGATTGATTATGATGAAACCTTTGCACTAGTCGCTCGTCTGGAAGTCATTCGGCTGTTTCTGGTCTATGCAACTCAAAGGGGATTTATTGTGTATTAGATGGACGTAAAGAGTCCATTTTAAACGGGGTACTAGCTGAGGAAGTTTATGCTGAACAACCTTCTGGTTTTGAAATGAGCAACCAAGTGTACCGTTTAAGAAAAGCTCTTTGTGGACTGAAACAGGCCCCAAGAGCTTGGTATGATACACTATCCCAGTTCTTGATAAATAATGGATTTACCAAGGGCTTGATTGATCGGACCTTGATGGAGAAGACATTCTCTTAGCTCAGATCTATGTGGACGACATTATATTTTGTTCTCCCAATCAGAAGCTATGTGAGAAATTCAGTAAGCTGATGCAAGGGAAATTTGAGATGTCCATGATGGGTCAGATGAGCTACTTTCTAGGTCTTCAAGTCAAGCAAGCTCACACAGGAATATTCATCTGCCAGGCAAAGTACACTAGGAATTTGTTGGCTAAGTATGGAGTTCAGAATTGTAAAGAAGTCAGAATTTCAATGATGATTGCATTTAAGATGGACCCAGATGAAGGTGGTAAGAAAGTTAATCAGAAAGAGTATAGGGCTTTGATTGGTTCATTACTATACCTGACTGCAAGCAACCCAGATATAACTTTTACAGTAGGTGTATGTGCCAGATTTCAGGCTAATCCCAAGCAAAGCCACCTGGAAGCAGCTAAGCGGATTCTTAAGTATCTGAAGGGTACTGTAAACTTAGGTTTATGGTATCCAGCATATGATAATCTAGAGCTTAGTGGGTACTCTGATTCTGATTATGGAGGATGTAGGATAGATAGGAAATCTACATCAGGTACTTGTCAATTTTTGGGAAGCAAGCTGGTCTCGTGGTTTTCTAAGAAGCAAACATCTGTTGCCACATCTACTACTGAGGCAGAATATATGGCTGCTGGTAGTTGTTGCTCCCAACTGCTCTGGCTTTGTCAGTAGCTCAGGGACTACAACATAATTGCTACCAATGTGTCTATCTTCTATGACAGTAATAGTGCGATTGTTATCACTTAGAACCCAGTTCTACACACAAGATGTAAGCATGTGGAGATCAGACACCATTTTATCCGAGACCATGCAGAAAAGAAGAACATCAGAATGGAAAAGATTCATACTGATGAGCAAAGAGCTGATATCTTAACAAAGCCTCTAGCTGAAGTCAGATTCAGGGAATTATGTAATGAGCTGGGACTACTGGACTTACGAGATGAAGCGCCAGAGTATTTTGGTGGCTTGATCTCAAATATCAGTTGGTTAAGAAACTGACAGAAGAAAGAAGGTCAGATGAAGGGGGAGCTCCATCTGATCTGTAGGATCAGTTGAAGACTGATCAGATACGAAGAACAGTCAAAGAAGGAATTTCAACTGATGAGAGTAGTACAAAAGAAGATTAATCTGCCATGACTACTTTGATCTGGAACAGATAAGATTGTTGGGAAATACTATCAAGGGATAGGCATAATTTAAGATCAACAGATCAGTAGACCGGTTGTCATGAGGAATTTACTGATTACAACATCAGTCAATCAGATACACATTTCTTTTCTGTTGCTATTTATCTTTGATCTTATCTGGTTTTACTATACTCAAGTACATATGACGCACGTCCTGCAAAACATTAAATGCGGACGTGGGGAACATGTATTAAATGGCTTTTAATACGCTTTTTAAAATCCAAAAGCTGCAGGTTTAAAATCCTTGACCACACGATTTGCTTTAAAATAAATCGCTTAATCGTAATCGTCCATTTTGGCTAATCGATTGAACTCCTGCATCGATTTTCCAAACCCACTTTCCCTCCAAATTTCTATATAAGGAAGAAAACCCTTCGAAATACACTCTTCCTAGCCCTAAATTTCTCAAAGCACTCAAAGTTACAAACAATTTACTTTCAAGCGATTTTTGGAGCATTTCTTTTAAATCAAAGTCTCTCTAACCAGAATCCCTTTCGAAAATTTTCTGGTAAATTGCTTACGGTTTATAACACTTGTTTTCATGTACTTTGTATTATAAAATGCCTTATGAAATATATGTTTGTTTGAAAAGATTATTCACTCCTGTTCTTAGTCATGAGTGTTCATATGTACTCATAATTTTGCATTTATGTAGATGGCTACACACGGTATGGGAAAAATTATGCGTAACTATGCAACACTTGTTCAACAAGTTGTGGAGGATCGATATGTGATTTTTGGGGTAACTCAAGACCCAGAATCACAAGAAGTGGGGCAGATCTTGAGGGAAAACAATCTTGACCACTATTGTTCACGACAAGGGAATCCCGTGATGCAATACGAAGCTCTGGAGTTTCTTCGCAATCTAGAAATCACAAAACCAGGAGATGAGCTCAAGTCGACGGTGAATGGGGAATATGTCGTTGTGTCAAATGCAGATCTAATCAGATTGTTTGCACCTCCCAGAGGAAAGATTTTGCCTGCTCACTACCGAGACGATGATGATGAGAAAATTCGTGAAGAACTCTTCCGAGAAGCTGATAAACACCATACTTCTGGGTTTGTAAAATCCATGCTCAAGAGAAAATATCGGCTGCTCTTTGATATACTCTCAAAGACAATCCTTGGAATTACCTTCAGTTATGACGGACTGACATCTGTCAAACTGTACTACTTGGCTGCTTTAGTTGATAGAGCCCAAAATATCAACTGGTTGGGGACACTGAAAGATGTACTCGTACAAGAGTATCAGAAATTTGGGATCAATGAAAAGAGAGAGGTCTATATGAAGAAAAGGATTGAGAACTTGAATAAGGTTGTTGTGATACTGAGGGATAAGCTGCCAGATATGGAATGGGATGCAAATGGTCTGAAGTACTACAAGGGAATTCTAACAACTTCAGTCCAGAACTTCGGTCATTCAGATGAGGACCCTCAGGCAACCACAAAGAAGAAGAGGAAAGCAGCAGCAGCTGGTCCGGAAGAGGCAACCCAGCCTGCATCTGCCAAAAGGAAGAAAGCCAAAGCTGGTAGCTCGGGTATAAGAGAAAAGAAGTACAAGCAAACTCCAATGACTTTGTTCTTAGAGGGAGGATTAGAGGAGGATGAAACCGATACCGAGAAGGAATCTGCTAAGAGCAAAGCAGAAAGCAAATCAGCTGGCTCCAGCAAGAAATGATCTGACACATCTGGGAGACAAAAGTCCCAAGCTGCTAGTTCACCAGATGAACCTGAGGAAGGACAAGCTGGTGGTGAACTGATTAGGTCCCCTTCTCCCCAATCAAGAGCTCAATCACCTGCCCGATCAAAAGAAAAGGAGCTTCAACAGATAGAAATCTCCCCTTCTTCTTCAATGGAAGAAGGTTTAGCTGGAGAACATGAGAAGGAAAAGGAGAAAGATGAAAGGCAGGAGACTGAACAGACTGAGAAGGAACCACAAAAGATGGTGTTAGAAGCAGAACCTCCACAAGAACCTGCAAAAGATAAAACTTATCAACCCTCATCTTTAGTTGACAAGTATGTGTCCAAGATAGATAAAACAGTTTCTGGTCACATGATCAGACTGCGCATCGAACGAGAACTGGAACTTACTTTTCCTGAACTGTTTGATCACCCAATGATCAAAGATGAAATTGTGGAGATTCTAGCTTGGAGAGATCTGCGATTGAAGACTTTTACTGACTTCATCATCATTATTGAGCAGATGGGTGGAGCTGATGAGTTTGTTGATTTTGACTTCACAATGAAGAAAGCAGACGGAGTAAACTCACCAACTGCTCTACTGTCTGCTGATGCGGTCAAAAAGCTTTTCTACCAAAAATTGGGTAAGACAATTGATGAAGCAGACAAGGAAGATGAACCCCAGAAGGAGTTGGGAATTACCGATGAAGGTGGAGCTGGTGTGTCAGCACGTGACCAACCACCGGAGGCAAGCGTGACTGAGGCAACTGTTGGACCTACTCAAGTTCCAACAGGTCAGGCCATCCTATTGATACCTGCAACTCATGTAACGACTGATCAACTCAAAGAGATCAGGTCATGCTTCAAGGATCTGCTGCAACAAGAAGTTGAAAGCATTCTGGCGAACTCCATCAGTAACACAAATACAGAACATTGCCAGACATCAGTCAAGGTAATGGAGGAGCAACGACAGTTTATGATTTCCCAGGTAAGCGAGCTGAAAGAAAAATTTGCCAAGGATGTTAAGCTAATCACGCATGATTTCACAAAAATTGTGGATGATAATCTGGCAAAAATTTCTAACCTGGAGGTTTCTCTACTGGTGGCACTGGAAAAGCTAAAAGCAAACAAGGAGAAGCTTGACAAACTATTCTTCACATTTTCTACTGGCATAGAGAATGCTAAGGTCGAGCTCGTGAACAAAGTAAATGACTTATCTGTTCAAGCTCAAGGGCTATCTGCCAAGGATCTTAATCAAGCTTTTGCCGTCAGTTTTGGCTCCCTGACTTCCCACATTATAGCCTTGTTTGATCAAACCAAAAAGGGGGAAGGACAGGTTGATAAACCAACTGGCCTGATCAGGTCGACTGAAGAACTCATTCAGACTGTTGAATCACATGGTCAGAGGCTTGAAAGTCTGGATGAGATGGCAGTTGAAGTAAGGGCAAGACTTGAAAGGGCAAAACTGAAAGGGAAAGGAACTGACCCATCTCACTCTGCACTTCTACCTCATGCTCAAACTACTACAAGAGTAACTCGAAGTGCTTCAGCTGCTCAAGTCGAAGCTGATAGAAGATTGGCTGCCAGATTGTCTGAAGAGCAGTTAGAAGAAGAAGCTAGACGAAATGAAGAGGAAAGAAGGCAAGAGAAGCTAGCTGATTCTGAAAGCCTGAAAAAGAGGTACTCTGGCAGATTAAAGAAAGGATTAAGAGGCAAAGACGTGGAAGAGCCACTGATTCCGGCGCAGATGGAAGACATCATTCTGAAAGATGAAATGAAAGAGGCAAGGATGATGGCCTGGACGAAGATTCGAGCTGAATGGCTACTAGATGCTTATGTTCTGGATATTGTGCCAACTGAAGAGTCTCCAGATGAGAAGTTCTTGAACTGGATGGAGAACAAGCATCCAGAATTTCTGAAAGAAGCCCAGAAAGATGCTAAGAGTATACATGCCAAGATCACACATCCCCCTTATGATGTGATGAACTACACGAAGAAGACAGACGGATCATTTGACAGATTGACATTTGAGAGATTCTACTACGAACTGCTGGGCAAAGCAGCTATCACTGATCCGGGCCAAATATCTGATGTCAAATGGAAGCTATACAGGATCTTCAATGTTCCTCAAAGCTTGAGAGAGATGCCAGAAGGATATAAGCCTAAAGACTGATGACCAGAAGATCTAAGGATCAGTATCTGTTTTGTTTTTCAATGTACTGTGTAATAGTTATGTCTAAATGAAAAACTTTACCTTTTCTGATCCTAAGACAATCTCTCACTATCTTCTGATTATCTGTCTTTACATGCTTTATACTTATCATCTGATGTTGGTTTCTCATATGTTTTGGTTTTATCAAAAATGAGGAAATTGTTGGGAAATTTATTATGTTTTGATAAAAGTTTCAAAACAGATGTAATAGGATTAGTTAGAAAATGTTAGCTGACTAATGATTTAGCTTGAAGAACTAAGTTGACCAGTTGATCATAATTGTATAGAACAACTGATGTAAAGATAGAATGGATCACACATTGAGGGGGAACTCAATGTATGTCTTGAAGATTAGAAGTAAAAATCATAAGCGAAGATCAGAAGATAAGAACCTATCTGAAGCCATGAGAAGACATCAAGACTCAAGACCAGATCAAAGTACATCAGATGAAGTCAATAAGTTGAGCTAAGACAACTTACAGATAAGAACTTAAAGAAGGGCAGATCAGGTTATCCGATCTGATCAGTTCCTATAGAGGTTTAACTTGAGAAGTTACAACCTACTATCAAGACCAGTACTATTGGTACTTGCTAGCCAATGAGAGATTGACACGTTTGTACGGAACTGATAGGAGTCAGGGTTGAAGGCTTAAAAGTTCAACGGCTAGAAAGGATAAAGTTATACGCTTTCGGCCATGCCGGCTCTGATGAAGATCATATCAACTCTGTAAACCTACCTTAAATAGACCAAAATTCGAATTGCTCTCCAACGGCTAGTTCGATTTCGTGCCTATAAATAAGGGATCAAACCTTCTTAGTAAGGTTACGGAAACTATCTACAAGTAAAAATTCACAAGATTTCCGCACGAAGAACACAATCTTAAGATTATTTCTTAAGTGTTCATCCCTTAGTTCTTAGCAAGAATACTCATCCTCTAGCTCTTGGCTATTTAGAAGATAGGATAGTATTCCAGTTGGAACAAAACAATTCTTACCCAAACACTGTTAGGTTAAGTTTGTTATAACAGGATTTCTATCTAGGGTTTCTAGATTAGATTTCTGGGATTGGTTGAGTGAGAACTCGTTAAATATCTGTTGGTTGTACTGTGTTGGACTAACACATTAAACTAAGTCCAGTTGGTTAAGTTGGTGCCCCTGCTGATAGGGAAGAGTGAACGTATGACAAGTTGTCCGAACCACTATAAATTTGTGTGCCTTTAATCTGCTTTACACATACTTGCACACTACTTTTGTTATCTACATGCATATTCTATACCAGGATCAGATTAGCATCAAGCTACTTATCTGATTAGTTTAACACTTTAGTTATCTGATTCAAACCAGATTGGTCAGAATCTTTGTGTGAGTAAAACTGGTTTTCACACGGGTTAACATATCTTCTGCACCATCAGTTAAACTGATAGACGCCTAACTGATTTGCTTGACAAATCAGTAAGTCGGATATCAGTCCAAACTGATCCAATTCGCACTCTGATCAGACATACGTGCAAATCACATCTGATCTACGAAAGGTTTTTGAAGTCTATTCATCCATCCCCTCTAGACTTCAACCCTCACTAAAACCCGTTCGGGGCCTACAGGTTGTTTTTCATCTCTATCTCTCTGCACATTCTTCTCTCATAAATCACATCTTCCTCATTTTTTCAATTTTGCAGGTTGTGAATATATCCCTTACTACTAATTTTTAATTTTTTTTATCCTACGTATTTTCACAAAATTTCATAGTTCACAATTTCTCTAATTATTTTTTTTTGATCGTTCACAAAATTTCATAGTTCACAATTTCTCTAATTATTTTTTTTTTTTGATCTACAAAAGTTAGATGTTAGTAGTTAATCATCAAATTCACCAAAAATTCACCACCTTATAACTCCCATACTCCAATTCGGTCCCAAAGGGAATCGAACCTGAGTCTCCCACTCAATTGAGGAGTTTGGGTGGCCAGGTGGGCTAAGCCACCTGGTTAATTTCTCTAATTTTTTTTTACGTTTTTTATCATCAATATTTCTCATATTTTAGACCTTTTTTTCTCTTCCTTTCTTCTTTTTTATTTTTCACGGTTTCTTTCCTTTTTCTCTGTTTCTGAGTTTATAAAAATTAATTTTATTTCATTAAGAACACTTGGATATTTTTATTTTCTCACTTTTTTGCAATCCAATGTTGTTACAAAGTTTTTTTCTTAATTATTTATTTTGGACCGAATAAAATGATCAAAGTTTCATCTTAATATGTAATTAATTTTCTTCTTTATCAAATTTTTTAGGGAGATAATTTTGTTTGACATGATATTCGTAACACTATATATCTGAGACTTTGTCAATTAAAAAAGAAAATATTTACTTATTATTTTGCTTTTTTTATTTCATATATATTTTAGCCACTAAATATTTTTTTATCTCTATCACTTCCATCTTTTTTGAATTTGTATCTATATCTTAATTGCCCCATATTTAACTCTATCTTAACCGATGCAGAATTTTAAATTGTAATTTTATTTTTCTCGGTTTCTGACTTTCTGCCTCTTTCTCATTTTCTTTTCTATCTCAAAAATCAATTTTCTCCACAGAAACTAATATCACATGTTCCCAATTATCCTTTTCGTCTCCACAAACAAAATTATAGTCTTTATAAATGTAATGAAAGTAAGATCTACTATTCTATAAAATCTCAATATATTATTGAATTTAATATATTTCTTTTTTATTTCTCTATCCTGTGCCCAACAACATTGTCTGTCGTTAAATAATAATGTAATCTTTATTCCTTTTATAATTTTTGTATTTCGTATTTTGGAAAATTTATAAAATACAACTCTAAGATTTTTACATTTTTTGTAGAATATAATAGATATCTCTCACTAAAACCCATGGCGAACGAGATTAGAGGTATTTTTTATTTTTGTGATTGATTTATATAATTAATTACATTGAGATAATTTGTTATTTGACACATTATTTTGATTTACATTTTGCTAGATTTCATCTCTTTTTATTTCTTCATTTTTAGTTTGTTAAACGATATATATTTGCAAGTATTTTTATTTTTTTGGTAATTAATTTTATAATTAATTAGATTGAAATAATTAATTTATATTATTTTGATTTACAAATTTACCGTATTTCTTCTCTTCTTCTTTCTTTAATTTTTAATTTGTCTTCTTTCTTTAATTTTTTATTTGTTAATGTACAATGATATTAATATTTGTATTTTTTTTATTTGCGCCATATTATTTTATTTTAAAGCAAAAATCATTTATTTTATTTTCTATATTTATAATTTTGATTATTTAAGTTTTGGAAAAGTATAGTGTGAACAAGTTTTACGGTGAAACTGGTTATGGAGTGTGACTTATATTACTAAAGCGTGTGATTTTTTATTGTAAAGTGTGTGACTTTTTACTATAAAATGTATTACTTATAAAAGTGAAGGGTGTGACTTATATTATAAATAAGTGTGTCGAATGATAATGTAATGAATTATATTACTAAAAGAAAATGATTTATATTACTACAGTGTATGTCTAAAAAACCAATTTCACTTTTAAGTTTTCACAAAGATACCAACTCTTTAGTTTTTAATTAACGAAAATGAGATTACAGTAGTGTCACTTGCTTTAATAATAGTTGCATGTTGCTATCATTTAAACTTTTTGGTTATAGTGGAGATTAAATGATTATGATACACAGTCGATTGTATGACGTATGATTTCGTTTTCTTTTCTTTTTTTGGCTATGACGTATTAATTTTACTCAACACTTTGAATACAGGAACTTGCAAGGATGACAAACATCAGGTGTTATTTGTATATTAATTCGAGTAGATTATTTTATACTTATATTCATTATTGTAAATTTGGTGTTATTCATCAATGATTGTCTGTACATTAATACCTACGGAATTGCTAACTTCATAAATTGAAATCATCAATACTTTAATTAAAATTAACTCATGAATGTTTTTAATTATATATATATATATTATCAAAATATTGAAAATATTTTATTTAAACATAAATAATAAAATTAATTCAACATTAAAAAAAATTAATATACAAATTATATTCAATCCCGCGTAATACGCTGGTTTTACACTAGTGTAGTATATCTTTCAAAACCTACATAAAAAGCCCAGGGATGGATGTATTAATTTAAAATTTATCTCATTTTGAACAAAAAATAATAATCTAGCAAACTAAAATGCATTATGCCCTTAAAAATCTAAAAGGAAAAAAATGGTGATACGGTCTAGGGGTCATTTGTGAATTGTAATATTTAAATTTCATATTTCCCACTAGGCAAAACACGAGAAGGGGAAGGGCTAAGGTGCTACCGACTACGCTCCTCTCTAGGTACAATCTGAAAGGCTGTAAATTTTGTGTTGAACGCCGCAAATGCAGGGGGGAGTTGTAGACGATACTACATCAAACGCTTTAACCCTGCGTGTTATTTCCGGTGAATTTCTCAATTTCAATCTGCCCGCCCGCCATTTTTATTTGTTCGTTGATAATGTGAACGCTTATACATGTTTCTGTGCGTATCTGCTTGTTGGTATGTGTAAATGTCTGTGTGTGTATGCGCACAGATGAGAAAAGTATGGCCAGGTAACTGCTCACTGGTGTGTGTATGTGTGGTATATAGCGCTTGTATGCATTCTGGTGATGAAAATTTAAGAGTTCTTTGGATATTAATAATGGTTCTTAACTTGAGAGTATAAGAATCATGAAATTCTACGCTTGCTGTATTTGGGAATTTTACCAAGTTAGAGGAGAATTGAAGGAATTAGATGATAGGGGCACTTTTGAAAAGTTCAATTCCATGTTTAATTGTGGGAGTAGGGAGAAGTGTTATTGACAAATCACAAGCAACAATTGCTTGTAAATTTCTTGACATTTTCTTTGGCTGATTGATTTTGAAAATAATTATTGTGTTTTGGGATACTTTCAGTCTTACAATGTAATGATTCTTTTGAGAATCAGGCTGGTGTAATAATCCGCATAATCAAATGAGTTATACGGCATTGATCAATGATTATCAATTTTGGATGTTCTATTGATTACTTAGAATATTGTATAGCCTTGAGAGTAAATAGCTCATTGCGGTTGGGAAGACTATGACCATTGTTAATCATGTACTTTCGATGAGTTGCTTCCATCATTATCATTTCTGAAGAAGTTGGTACTCCCTCGACATTAAATCGTGGTCTTCATTTATTTTAAACATTTGAGTTGGATTATTTGCATGGTGAAATTTGATTAGATAATCATGATTGTGTGTTCACTCTATCAGCGTTCTTTTGTGTTTACAGCTCTTGTTATCTGAGTATATTACTAAGCTTTTATTGTAATAGGTGCTCAGTTTCATTATCTAAATTAATTATCAATTGGGGCTTAAACAGATAGTTCATTGTTTTCAAGTTGCCTTGTACTCAGTTGTTTTCATTATCTAAATTAATTATCAATTGGGGCTTAAACAGATAGTCATTGTTTTCAAGTTGCCTTGTACTCAGTTGTATATTGCAATGCATTCTGTTTATGGTGTTGTTTGTTAAAGGATTCAATCTGTATGCTTCTGAAACTTTACTTGTAAAAATGACAGAGTAGACAGGTGAATCACTATATGAGTTGCAAGCTATCTACATCACTTCTTCCAGGTACTTGGGTCATCGAGACACTAGCACAATATAATGAAGTTGATGCATCTCTTCTACTTGGTAAATGGCAATTATTTTTAAACTGTGAAAGAGAATATTGCTTTTGGTTTTAAAGTTTCTATGTTGATATATTTGGCACCACAGATTTGCTGAAGAACTTTCCACAAATATCAGATGATCTTGGTAGAAATGCAAGAGAACTGGTGTCCTTTAGAATCTTAGAGAATTTTCTTTTTCGGGGAGCTCAATCCAATTCCTTGTCTTCTTCTTCAAGTCCCAAACTTGCATTTGATCCATCTAAAAGCTGTGAAGACATCCTTCGACAGATATTACGCGAGGTACATGATTTGTAGTTTTAGAAATTTATGTAATCAGGCAAGCCCATCGGCTAGTGAAATTAAGTCATCTGATGTGTTCCATTCTAAAAACGTAATATTAACAGACGCCTACATTAACTCTGAGAGCTACTGGTCCAGAGATGTGGAAATGGGATGTTCAGGCCTTTTTAGCGCATAAAAGAACTAGCTTCGGTAACCATTCTCTGCTACAGGTTAAATCCTTTTTTTGATCCTATATACATTTTTACAAGGCTTAACTGATGCTAAAATCACAACTTTTTCGCAAATTGCAATCTGAAACCTCAATTTAAAAAAAAAAATCAATTCAAGCTTCCAGGCAGATAAACTCTTGCCCGTTTCTGACGTGTCATCTACTTGGCAACAATTTAAACCTCAAACAACGTTTTCCACCCTATGATACACTGTTTTTTCTATTTTAGTTATTATTTGGGCTTTTTAAATTCTGGTGAATAAGTTGGCCCGTGGCCTTAATTGCTTAGGGCTTAAGTTAAGGTTTAGGGTTGAGAGTCTATTTATATTTTTTGCTTCTCGTGGATAGGGCATATTAGGATCATTGGATATCGAATGGCTTCGGCTTGGGATTTGGCCTTTGGCTTGGGATGGAATTTATCCCAGTGTTTTTCTTTTCTTTTTATTTTATCAATTCAGTTTTATTCCATTAAACCTACCCAAACAAGCAAGAGTCAATCTTCCTGGAAATTCGAATTGCAATTTCGTTTACATTTAGGTTTTATTTGCCAAAACTAAAAAGTTTAGATCAGATTGCGTTTGTGAAAAACTGGTGATTTTGGCAGCAATTAAACCTTTTAAAATAAATAAAACAGCTGGCACTGTGCTTTGCTTGTTCTAGTTTTCCATTGTTTTCCTTGTTAAACAGCTGAAGGATGCAATTCTTGATGGAAGCCGTTCTTTTCTTGCATCTTTCAAAGAGCGAAGTGGTTTGCCCTTTGGAAATCAACCTGAGAGTGGACTCCTGGAGAACAGATTTGAAAGAACTGATTCAAATAATTGTGTTGCTCAGGGCAATGATCAGGTTTCTCCTGCCTCCGTAGATAATGGCCACCCTGATTTGCCCAATAAAAAGTTATTACCGGTTAAAAGGAAGAGAAGTGCCACCATTAAAAATGTTGGAGGAAAGGCATGTAAAGACCAGATTATATCAAATAATGGTTGTGAAAACAACACAAATTGTTTCAAGAAGAATGACATCATCCAAGATGCTGGCTGGAACTTAATATCTTCAGATGTAAATAAACAGTTAGCAGATAAAATGTTAATGATGGTGAAATATAGTGATATTGGACTGCATAGACGTCTTGAGAATGATAGTGATGAGCGTGTTTATTTGAAAGATACTGGTGGTTTTGATGAAGTTTTGCCTCGTGAAAAGCAGACTACTTGTTGCAACACTGAATTTTCAAATGACAGATGTGATGACAAAAATGGGCTAGAAAATGAGATTAGAGAAGCAGAAGGTGACGAAGGTCTTTGTGAAAAAGGATTGGAAAAAATTGAAGTGCCAAATGAAAAAAATCATGATGATGAAAGTGCAGGTGAAAATGAAGGTATTCATGAGCTCAAATCAACTGTGGAATCTTGTAGAAATGTTCCAGATCCTAAAGATGTTGATTTTCTTAGTGATAATGATGAGTATCATGATGAGAGTACTGATATTGCGACAAAAAAGGCCTTTTTAAGCTCTCAGTGCACATTTAGCCAAGGTGCTGACAATTCTACACAGCTCTGTATGAAATGTAATAAAGGTGGAGAAGTATTAGTTTGTAGTACTAATGGCTGCCCATTAGTGATTCATGAGAGGTGTTCTTCTCGTTTGAGCTTTGGTACGATGGGAGAATTTTACTGTCTGTTTTGTGTGTATTCTCAAGCTATGTCTAGTTATATGGATGCTAAGAAAGAGGTCTCCTTGAAAAAAAAGGATTTAGCAAACTTTGTTCGTTTGGAGGCCAGAAAAGACACAAAGAAACAGCCTGAACATGGTGCTGGCTTACATAAAAGTAATGAACTGAACATCGAAGATACTGCAGATTGTATCAATAATCATCGTCCTAAGAAAATATTGGAGTCTGGGCAGGAAGAAAGTTCTGGTGACAATCACTCGTTGAGAGGAAAAGTAGTGGCTTTGATCAATGAAGCACCTTACCCTTTGACCATTTATAGGGAAGAACGGAAAGACAAGGGGCAAATGCAGAAAAGTAATAGGAGTGAGAACAATGCTATAATCAGATCTAAGAAGGGAGATATATGTTCTTCAAAATCATATTTATCTGGTGAATCCAAATGTTTAGTACATATTGAATCTGATGGTGCTCTAGACATATTTGAAAATTCCGGTGTCCCAAAACACACCGAAACATATTTATCTGGTGAATCCAAATGTTTAGTGCATATGGAATCTGATAGTGCTTTAGAAATATTTGAAAACTCTGGTGTCCCAAAACACTCCTCAAGAGTTCAAAAGCACAAGATGATATCGTAAGTTCTTTTTTTATTTTCTTTTTCTTGAATGCAATAAGAATATGCTGACATTGGTTACTTATTGAATTATTTGTCTCAATTAGAGAAATTCTGAAATGATTGTTAAATATTAAAATAATGTTTGGTTTAATCATCTGCAGGGCACACCCAGAAATACCTCAATTAAGACGGAGAAAAGTTCCGTGGACGACTGCAGAAGAAGAGAAGTTAAAGGTCGAAATCATCTGTACCATTTTATGAGCCTGGTTTACTTATTTCACTTAAATGCTCAAAATTAAAACAAAAAATATCAACAGATGGTAAATTGTGATTCTCATTTATTAATTAACAGGAGGGAATTCAAAGATTCTGTAATCCCGATGAAAAGATTCCATGGAAGCAGATTCTGGACTTTGGCGCTGGTGTTTTCCAGCAAAGCCGTATTACAGGAGATCTCAAAGATAAATGGAGAAATCTTTGCAAAGCGCACCCTCAGTATGAAAGTTTACTCAAACGGTGAGTTTGTGCAGGTTCTGTGCTGATGAAACACTATTGGAGCCATTAATATTCATGTAATGTTGCTTCTAAGTTGTAGCTTTTAAGTAATTAGCATGCTGGCTGTATATCAAGAAAAGATGGGTCTCTTTCTGTATATCAAGGGAGTTTTGCAGTTTCATTTTGTAAACTATTGTTTCAGTTTAGCTCGAATATTTTGATACATCAAAAGGTTATTGTCATAATTCGTCTATCACAGCAGATTTGGATCATCCTTTAAATTTGCATTGAAGGATTTGGATCGTCCTTTATAATAATAAAGACCACATGAAATCACGGTTTCTCCTTTTATTTTTCCCAAATTAATATCTTCACTGTACGGGTGAAATCCTCAGAAAACATAACTCATAATTTGTCCACATCCTCATGGGGATTTCTCAATCCCCCTTTTTCTTTAGTATGTTTTTCTAAAAACATGAGAGAAGAAGAGATGTTGAAAAAACTCTAAGGTACAAGGTGGGAGAGCAAAAAACTCTAAGGTACAAATGTAATTTTTTTATGATTCTCAGGTACAAAGTGCAATTTTTTTTTCAAATAAAATATAATTTTTTTTTTACCTTAGAGTCACTAAAAATTGCAGTTGCACCTTAGAATCACTGCTTCCTATTTTTTTTTACCTCAGAGTCATTAATTCAAGAAGAGATGATAAATTGGTAATGGTTAGTCGGGCAAGAAATAGCGACAAAGATGATTCAATCACAACTCCCAAGTAATTAAACAAGAGACAAGTCAATTAAGAAAAAAAAAATTGTAAACAAAGACAATGACTCTATAAACAAGATGGATAATGGTTTTTCGTCTAGGAAATAAATAATTCAGTCATATCACCCCTTACTATTAATTCTTAATCTTTTTAACCTACATGTTTCCATATTTTTCCATCATTCTCAATTTCTCAAATTCTCATTGCTCCACAATTTTTACCAATTTAAATTTCAAATTTCTCCACAATTTTAAATTTCAAATCTTTACTATATCATTTTATTTTTACAGTTTCTTCTTCTGACTTTATTTTTCACGATTTCTCCTTTTTTTTTTATTGAAAATTCTTTTGATCTTCTCCATTGATGTTGTCTCAATGATCTCCATTTTCAATATCAGGTATGATATGTATAAAGTATTAGTTTGGTTCTTCATCTATTTCATAGTTCTTTAATCTTATGTGTATCTATACGCTAATCACCATATTCTCTTTCTCATTATATTATTGATTCTTTTTTTAATTCAAATTCATTTCATTAAGAACAATCACTATTTGTTCTTAACTATTTTATCTTTTGACCAAAAAAAAAAAATGACGCACAACCAGCCATATTCTCTTTCTCATTATCTTATTGATTCGTTTTTTTTAATTTAAATTTATTTAATTAAGAACAGTTACTAATTTACTGTTGATTTGTATGTTCTCGACTTTTGCAACCCAATGTTGTCTCACAATTTTTTTCTTAATTATTTTGTCTTTCGGCCCAAAAAAAAAAATGACGCACAAGTTCATCTTAATATGTGAATCATCTCTAACAAGGTTTTTTTTTTGGGTTTATGCAGTCATCTAAAAAAATTAGACTTTATTTTTATGATATATAGATATATAAAATATTTAATTTATATGTTCCAAAATTATCTCAAATTAGTTCTTTGATTCTTCAATCGGGTGAGATATAAATCGATTCTTCAGTCGAATGAGATATAAATCGAGCAATATGCATAAATAAAAGACACATGTAAAAGAGAATCAACAAAATTAACATGATTCAACTCCATAATATAAATCTTCATAATATTTCAATAAAAGTTTGTTCATATGAGGATCAAAGTTGTAATGTATGGGCACATCACCGCAGCCTTGCCAACTTAGTTGTGCCATTGGGGCCACGTGGAGCTATACTTAGTTTTTTTTAATAAGGGAGAGACGAGAGACTTCCTCACTCAAAGTTGTGATGCCTGAGGATGTTGGCACATGATGAGAACCGCGATTTGGGAACACGATAAATTCACAGCCCTAATGCAGGCTAGTAGGAGAACGAATAGAAAACACGATAAAATCAACGCCCTGTCTCATGCCAGCATGAGAATGATTGGTTTTGACAAAGTTGCCAAGAAAAAAAAAATTATATTATTGATTCATGAAAAAGAAAAAAAAACATTTACACACACACACATATATATATAAAGCAGAAACCGCCATAAAAGCAGAAATCGCCATAATTTTGAAAATCAATGAATTTTCCCGTAAAAAATAATTGCTAAATTGGGAAACGAATATTTGAAAAAATATTAGCAAATAATAATAGATTGAGAAAAATCTTTGAGAATAAAATTGAGAGAAATCTTTGAAATAAATATTAATAAATAATAATGGAGTTGGTATGCTGTGAAACTTGTTCACCATGAAACTAATTTTTTTTAACAGACATACTCTTTAGTAATATAATTCACAACCTTCAGTAATATAAGTCACACCCTTCAGTTATCACTACGACTATTTGCTATAATATAAGTCACACCCTTCACTGTTATGAGTAATACTCTTTATAAAGTCACACCATTTACAGTAAAAAGTCACACTCTTTAGTAATATAAGTCACACTCCTTAACCAGTTTCACCGTGAAACTTGTTAACACTATACTTTGCCATAATAATGATGAGAAACTCTCCATATAAAAAGTATACAAATCATGATCAAATCTAGTAGAAACGGTCCAAATTTGAAAATCATTGGATTTTTCCACAAAAAATAATTGCTAAATTGGGAAACCAATATTTCTAATTTTGCACGTATTCTTGGACCAATTGTATGGCATTTCAAATCTCCTTACATCCATTTCTCAATCTTCTCTCTCCTACATGGCACTCTATAATTCTTCCAATTCAATTTTTTTATTTTCTCATTGTGTTACATTTTATATTTCTAATTAAATACAATTTAATCTAACCACCCCCTAATTTCTAATTTTTAAATTATATTTCTAATTTTCAATTTTCTAGTACGTAACTCCGCGAATTTTGCGAGATTGAAAAAAGTTTACAATATATATTTTAGATTAAATGCTTCAAATATTTAATTAATCGAATTAATTTAATTATAGAATTAATTTTATTTTTTAAGATATTGTATGTATGCAATATACTTCCTCCCATTCCGAAAAAGGCTTTACATTTTGTCATTTCGAAAGTCCTAACCAGAGCTTTACATTTATTTTGGCAAGTTGTGGCTCCAATTTTCTTAATAATTATTCTTATTTTTGTTCATTGTCAAGTCAATTGCCACTCAATTAATTTTAAAAATTCAAAATTCAAAATTCAAAATTTTAAAATTAATTGGTGAGATTAATGGTTAGCGGAGAAATAAAAAATAAAATTGTGGATTAATATGGAGTGGAGAAATGCTGATTAGAGGAGTTTTGTTAAGCCACGTGGAGTCTAAAAAATTGGGAAATAGATAGTAGGGAGATTTTCAAATTTCAGTTACATTTTTAGATCTAATTAATGTTATCTAATCATCCCAAAAAAATCATTATTGCTTTTCTTCATCGTTCTTTTATTTTTTTGCATTTTTTATTTTTAATAATTTTAAATTTAATATTATCTTAAATTGCTCAAAGTTTTAATTGAGGCATTATTCTATGTATCTTAATTTAATAAAATATAAGTTAATTAATTTAAAATTAATATTTTTAAAATTTTTCATAATACGCACTAATTTATTTCCCAATCTTCTCTCTCCTATGTGGAGAAATACAAATCTTTCATTTTTAATTTTTAATTTCTCCTAATTTTACTTTTCTTAATTACTTTTGACAATTTTTTTTTTTAAATATACGTTAACAACCAACGGTTTTTTTTTCTTTTTCAAAAAATATATTTTATAACAAAATTTATAGATTTTTATGAAAACAATAATATTTCAAACATCATACCCATTCTTCATATCTTCATTTCTAAAATCTATAAAAACATTCATCGTCTTCTTTCTTTTATTCATTATTATGTACTCCTATTTTTCAAACTTTAATCAAAATTTAGATCTAATCTTATTTTAACCGTTCTAAATTTTAATTCTTTTCAATTTGATTATTATTTTTTCAATCCTACGTAATATGCGGGAATACGAACTAGGAATGGGTTGCTGATGCGTGTTATAAATTTGTCCATTTGAAAGTATTTGCACGGTGTAAATTCATCCATAATACTTGCTCATTTTTTTAATACGAAGCATTTATTTGATTTAAACATTTTTTTTAATACGAAGTATTTATTTGATTTAAAAAGGGATAGTAGTAGAATTTTCACCCATAAGTACATGCCAGCATGTGCCTAATTTTCATAATTAGGTAGTAGTATATAATAGCATTATTCGAAAATAAATTCAGCGCAAAATCAATGTTTAATTCAAATTAAGTTATTTGATTTATTAGTCATCTCTTTCTTCTTCAATTTGTTTAGTGTGTAATTTTTTTTTTCTTGGCCTTAAAAGATAAGAAACAAAATCAAAACGAAGAATATTCATTACCATTAAGTATTCATGAAAGAGTAAGTTTTCGTTGTAACTGATTCATAGTATAAAATTTATATCACTGCACATGGTGCTTGTTTGTGCGAAAACACTATCACTAGGTGCGAATTTCACGCTTTCTTCGTTCGTCGCTTCCGGCCGGCGTTGGCCGCCGCTTGCCATGTCGTCTTCCACTCCAGGAAACATCGCCCAATCCCTACAAAAGATATTCCAAAAACTCGCACAACCATCAGTTCTATCCACGCTCCTCTCCGCGAACGCACCACCACAAATTGCAGAAAACCGCGATCGCCATGATCGCGAGGGTCGCGTGTTCAACTCTGGCACTCACGATCACCACACGCCTATTACAGAGCTGCAATCAATGATTCACTCTATTCCTGGGATCGAACCTCGCTCGAGAATCCGCTAAACCTTAATTTGGCATCCGCCTCGCTGATCTTGCCAAACCCTAATGTGGCGAACCCTAACCCTGGCGTGGAACGTTCGTTTCCCGGACACCCTAACGCTTCGATGTCCCTCCTGGCTTAGACGTCGACTCATGTTGTGGCTCGGCCACTTGGCGCAACACAAGCCGGAACCGGTTCGTCCCCGGATTCCGGCGATATATCGATTCTAATTATCCTTCATTCTTTGTCTAGTGCTCCAACCCTCCATCTGGTTTGCTCTTTTCCTCTGCTGGTATTGAGTATGCTGGTTCCTCTTATCTTGTGTAGAACAAGGCGCAACAATTGCAGGATTTAATTGACATGCATTGCACGGATTATAACGTTGCGGGGCGTCGCTCGCTTGGCGATAACTTGGCCGGAACCAAACCACCTCTGGATTCCGGCATTACAGGTATTTATCCTAATGTTCTTTCTCTGTTTGATCATGGTAATTTTCGTTTGGATCCTGCTGGCTCTTGTGATATGCAGGTTAGCAATCGCCATGAAGTGCATGACCATGCTCGACATCTGCATGGCCCGACTCCTCGCCAAGCTCACACTCTATTTGCCAGGCCTATTGCAAAATCTTCGGAGTCTACTCCGATTGGCACGACCACAACTGGGGACAGTTCACTACTGTTGCTCGGTCCTACGTGTATTACTCATGCTTCTCGAATGATAACGACTATACTAGTGCTTTGTCCTCTCGCGTTGCTCCTTCGTCACAAGACGTGAACATGGTGGATACTTTCCCCTCGGATGTAATGGCCGTGGCTACTAGACCGAATACTTCTCACTTTGGACGCTGCGTAACATCTAATGTTGCGCAGCAGACTGGTACTTTCTTGCCCGTCTTTGGCTCTTTTTCTACTCCCCCTTCGGACATATCTGCTGCTCTTGCTCATACTTCTATGCAGGGTCATACTCCGGCCATCAGAAAGGGAGATCTACTGTCTGTTAATATTGACGACTCGGCACACCAGATTTGGGTTAGAGAGCATGAAGACTCTCTCATTGCTCGGGCCCTTCTAAAAGCCGAAATCTACTTCTGCTTCCGAGGTTGAGACTTGGACTTCCTTAAGTATCCGTGAGACAATTAACAGTGTTTGGCAGATTCCGGGTGTTTGGCAGTTTATTCCCCTGGGTAAAGGTTACTATCTTATTCACATCAATGACGTCTTTGCCCGTGACCGTGTCCTGAAAAGGAGGATCTGGCGGTTCAAGTTTGATGCAGTGAAGATTCAAAGATGGACTCCAGAATTCAGTCCGTATAAAGTGAATTCTCCAGTGGTGAATGTCTGGGTTCGGATCTATGAGTTGCCCCGGAGTATTTCTACGAGCCTATTATTAAAACTATTGCCTCTGTAGTTGGTCCGGTGGTCAGTGTGAATGCTCGTACGAGGAACAGGACGATAATGCACTTTGCTAGAGTGCTGCTTGAGATTGACAAAGGAAGGACAAGGAAAATTTCATCATGTACGAGAGATTGGGTCACTGTGCTACGGTTTTCCTTGGTTATGAGGCTCATCCGAGTTATTGTATGGTTTGTGAATCTGTTGGACACGCTACCTCTGACTGCACGTGACACTCGGGCCTGGGTCGCAAACCTCCACCTCAGTCGAAGCCTGATCCCCCCACCCCTAAGCCTACCGCCCTGAAGCTGTCTGGGCAATCCACCAAGCTCTGGGTGGAGAAGAGTTTTGTTCCGACTTCCTCTTCGGCCGATGCTCAGATTCCTGCTATGCCTACTCCTACTTTACCAGTCACTCAGATTCAGCACTAGGCACACGATGGTGCCATTGTCCAGCCCTCTCTTGACAGAAAGGATGCTACCTCCACCCATTCTTCTGATTGTGAGCCTGGCACTTCCCGAGGAGGACTACCTCCCCTTCTCATCCTCTAGCTCCATTGTCGCCACCAGTGTCGAACCAGTTTGCATTTATAGTTCAACCCTCTCCAGAGACTTCCCGCGAGAAGGGTGAGACAATAGTGGATGGTGAGACCGCCTCTAATTCTGATACCTAAGTTTTTGATTTCCCGAACGGTCCCCACGACCCAAAGGACGGGGCCACCCCTCCTGTCCAGAAGAAGAAAGTTAGCTGACCGAAGAAAGTCCCACAACCACTCCCCTCCGCTCCGCCGTATAACACTAGAAGTCGGGTTTCTATTTCAGAAGTGACCTCTGTGGAAACCTCAGTTGCAGGATCGAGCTTTCAGGTTGATGACTCCCGCCTACAGACTGTTGGAATTTAGAGGCACATGTCACTACAACTACACGTATAACATGCGCAACGAAAAGAACAGTTCACCAACAATGAACACATAATTGCATACAACGATTACAATAATCGTAACGAGTAAACTTACAGTAGCTGTAGAGCAGATTCCTCTACTATGGTATCCACGTAATCCCCTTCAACAGATCTGCACGGATTTGCTTGTGTTGAATCTCGAGTCAAATCAGCTAGGAAAATCCAACTCTTAATTTTATGGAGAATTGTGAAGTGTAAAAACTATTTGTGAAATCCCAAGAGCTAATATATATAAGGAGGCCCAGCTTAAAACCTAAGCCAGCCTGTTGGGAAAATAAGATCCCTTTTTAATTAATTAAATTAAACTCCTTCAATTTAATTCCCTAGATATAAATCTCTACGGATTTAAATTCAATATATGACAAATCTCTACGATTTGTTTCCATATATATTAAATCCTATAATAATATTCCAAATATTATTATTGGGAATTCTTATTTAATTAAATCCAATTTAATTAAACATTAATAATAATTAATTCTAAATTAATCTATTATTAATTACTTCTCCATTAAATATTAAATCCAATTTAATACTTAATCAACCAACTATAATCCGTCAATGTGAGTTACTTGTTGTGTGACCCATAGACCCTCATATATCGAGCGATTAATCAAACTAACGGTTTTAATTGAACCCTAGATAATAAATTAGACATTCTCAATATATGAGGTACGTTGCGAGAAGCATGCAACTACTTGTAACTGTAACATGGGCTATTACGATTTCCTCCTTTCATTTACGAATACTCGATTAGTCTTGAACATGATGAAGTGTCTATTCAAATAACTTAATCACTTTATCTCCAATCACTAATTGATCACTTATGTCACACTTAGCCACAAAGTCCAAGTTGACGTGCATTGGCCAATGACTTTGATCCAATTATGATGAGAAGGTGAGTATTCTCTCTAAATCCACTTTGAGGAATAAATCCTTTTCTTGGCTCAACTACCACGCACATGCACTTCGTGATGAACCTAATCCAAGCCATATCTACCCATGGAAGGGTGCAAGCATCGATCATGGTCAAAGTTCATCACTCCACACATGTCGTGCGTATTGACCTCAAGTCAAAGGAGTATCGCATCGCTCCCACTAACTGAGACACCCATAGACACACATAGTGGAACTACATCAAACGGTTTCTCGGATGGGTATACCAATACCCTCTAAGATATTTGTGCATCCATCATGAGATACCTAGTATCTCGTAGCGAGTGAGATCTTACTACACTCTCTAAGAGTATGATGCATATCGCACACCAATCTCCACTGCATCATCAATATCCCTTTCCTGATGATCCTCAATTGGGGCTATTTGAGAATCATGCTTACGTCATCTGAGTTCTCAAACACTCAATGACAACAGTGACTCAAAGGAACACAAATTAGAATAGATGCAAACAATCAAACATAATATTCTAATTAGTGCAACGCCATATATTTAATATTAAACAAATAATAATATTAAACCAATACTGAATAGTATCTGAGTATTATGTCCTTAAAAAGGATTGTTTCTAGGACACTAACACTAACAATCTCCCACTTGAACTAGAGCCAATCACCTACATGCCTAAACCCTAGACCATCAAAATGTCTAGTGTGTACATGAATGCTCAAAGCCGGTGAAAGGATCAACCAGATTATCCTCCGTGGGGACACATTCTAATTCTATCTCTCCTCTAGCGATTATCTCTCTAATCAAGTGATAACGCCTCGGTACATGCTTGTTTCTGTTATTGGATCTTGGTTCCTTAGTTTTCTTAACCACACCAGTGTTGTCACAATACAACTTTATTGGACTGCTGGCACTCGGAACTACCCCTAGTTCATTTAAGAACTGCTTTATCCTAGCAACTTCTTTGGCAGCTTCCGCCGCAGCAATGTACTCAGCTTCGGTTGTTGAATCAGCGATAGTATCTTGCTTGGAACTATTCCAACTAACCACCCACCATTGAGAACGAAGACATAGCCCGAATGTGACTTGTAATCATCACAATTAGATTGAAACTTCATACAAGATAAATTGGTCGCGACTAGCTCGACCGACCTCCGTGACCGTAAAAATAATCTTTAAGACGTCCCGAGGTAATTAAGAATGTTCTTGACAAAGAATCCAATTAGGGTTCACCCGGATTCTATTGGTATCTACCAAGAAGTCTTTGACAAATGAAGGCCACATCTGGCCTAGTGCAAGTCATGGCGTACATGATGGATCCAATTGCAGATGCATATGGTATTGTTGGGAGATGAATTTTAATAAAGATTTATGATTTTGATTAGATCCCAAAACCCCTGAGTATGACATGTTCAGAATGGTCTTGATAAGTTGAGTCAGGATTCAGTTTTAGAATATTCAGGGATGTTATCTGCAGAATGTATAGTCGTCCAGATATAGTTCGTGATAGTTACTAAAAACTCGAGGGATATTGAAAATCAAGACTTCAAAGAGAAGACTCATCACATCACTCAATATAAACTACAAAAATTCAGAAGACCCTGAAGACTCAGAAGACCCTGAAGACTTAGAAGACTCTGAAGACACAAAGATCAAGATCGAGAAATCAAGATCAAGAATATCGAAGGCACGAATTAATTATCAAGAATCGATGAATGTCTCAATGCTCAAGATGAACCTCAATGTTCCGAGGCAATCAATATATCTATCCAAGGATGCAATCATCGAAAGATCGCGATTCCTTAGAAAGATAGATATCCGCCAAGACATTCAAATGCAGATAAAAGGAACTAAGTCAGAAGTGTTGTTAAGGTTATATCAAACTCAGAGTTTGTAACCAAAAAGAGCCGTTGAAGGTGTCTACCTTTAACCGGAGACAAAAAGTCAAAAAGAGAAAGACAACATCGCACCATACCGACAATCGACAAAAGGATGTGTCTCTGAAAAGGATGTCGATGTACAAAAGTTCCGATCGCAAAAAGTGAAGACCCTGCTACATGGAAGGCTATTTCCTAGAAAGTGTTAGGGAGTTTCAAACCCTAAATATAGCCGTTTCACACACCACAAGAGGAAACTCACGGTTGTCTCTCCAACGGATAGTTTTCAAGAGTGACCTTGGTGTATGCCTATAAATACTTGGTGACCCTCTACATTGTAAGGTTACGGAAATTTATACGCAACTTAAGAGCTCAAGCCTATTCTTGTAAAAGTTAAAAGCACTCAAAAAAATTTAGAATTTCCCAAGTGCTTCAATATTGAAGAGAGCTCACTATACTAAGCCTAGCTTGATAAGAATTATCCAAAGCTTAGTCGAGATATCCTAACCCTTTGCATTGTGCTTCATTGTAAAGGATATCTCATCCTAGTTGAAAACCAACCAAGAAACCCCAAACCCCTTGAAGGTAGTTGGAGTGTGTTTGTTGGTGAGAAGTGTTGTAAAGAGTTAGTAAACTACACCTGAGTAGTCGAAAAACTCTAGAGGAGAAGTTAGTAAGCTCAGGGGTAGTCCGAAAGCTTGTGTGTGATTGAGTAAGTAAACTACGGAGGTAGTCGAAAAGCTCAAGGTCGGGTTGAGTAAGTAAACCACGGAGTAGTCGTAAAACTCAGGTAGAAGTTGAGTAAGTAAACTACGAGGTAGTCGAAAAGCTCATTGTTGATAGTGAATTTCTCCAAGAGTCGGAGAGAGTGGACGAGGAGCTTGAGTCTCCGAACCACTATAATTGCTTTGGTTCTTTATTGCTTTCCTTATCTCAGGCTTATCTCGTTGCATTGACTTGATTTTGAAAGCATACTTTTCAATCGATATTCAGGCTGAATCAATCCAATCGGGTTGCATAAGTGAATCACGGCCTAATCACTATTTCATAAAGGGAAGGTTTTTCGCAAAGCTTAAAAACGAGTATAAACTAAGGGCCAAACCATTCCGCTGGCCGAGTAGCTAGAACAGATAGTTACCAAACCGAACGTACTCTTACGAGGGTTCAAGAAGTTAGTTATCCGATCCAAGCAACTCAGATCTCTCGACACTCAGGGACTCGGTTGGGATTATCTCGAGGTTTTACAAAGCAACAGGATCACTGCCTCGATGAGACTTTGACTCGAGAGCGATCTGTGCTTCTCGAAACCTAATCTTCGTGGATTATCGACCCAAGTGACCTCGAAGAAAAAAAGTTTTTAAAACACTGAACACGTGTATTCCCCCCCATACACGTGTAAGACTCGTTTGCACCGGGACCAATTCATGCGCTGGATATCAACTTCTGTAGAAGGACAATCCTTCTTAGACAGCTTTATCCCATGACATGTTGGTAGAGAACCTCTCTTAGAGTTCTCCATCGCAAATAGCTTCAACACCTTGTCTACGTAGGTGGACTGTGACAGCCCCAACATCTTCTTGGATCTATCCCTATAGATCTTGATCCCTAAGATGTAGCAGGCTTCTCCAAAGCCCTTCATCATGAAGTTCCTTGACAACCATTCTTTCACGGACTGCATGATTGAGATATTGTTTCCCATAATGAGTATGTCATTGACATACACAACTATGAATACAATATTCTTCCCATAGCTTTTCCGATAGACGCACGGATCTTTCGAGTTTTTGACGAAGTCAAATGATTTGACAGCTTCATCAAATCGGATATTCCAACTCCTAGAAGCTTGCTTCAATCCATAAATGGATCGTTTAAGCTTGCATACGAGATTAGATTTTGGCTTTGATATAAAACCTTCAGGTTGAGTCATGAACTCTTCCTTATCAATGTTGCCATTGAGGAAAGCTGTTTTGACATCCATCTGCCAAATCTCATAATCTAGATGTGCTGCTATCGCAAGTAAAATTCGAATAGACATGATCTTAGCAGCTGGTGAGAAAGTTTCGTCATAGTTAATGCCTTCGCGTTGACTGTAACCTTTCGCCACCAACCTAGCCTTGTAGGTTTGTACTTTGCCATTTGCATCGGTCTTCCGTTTGAAGACCCACTTCTAACCTATGGGTCTAACCCCTTTCGGTAATTCAACCAAGTCCCAAACTTGATTGATGTACATCGAGTCCATCTCGGATTTTATGGCTTCATGCCACTTCTTTGAGTCAACATCTAATGTTGCCTCAATGTAAGTTCTAGGTTCATCCTTATTCGGAATCTCCACGTCATCATGCTCCTCTACGAGGAAACCATAATATCTTGTGGGTGGATTACGAACTCTAGTGGACTTACGAAGTTGTGGTTGTTCAGGCTGCACATTCTGATCCTGAAAATTTTGTGGTGCAGCGATTTCATCGTCGACCGGGTAGACCTCAAGAGTGACACTTTCGGATGCTCCTTGAGCACTTCCGGATGCCTCTTGGGAGAGAGTTTGTTGCTCGGGCAATGCAACTCCAATTACGCTCCCATTGGCTGAAAGAGGATCACTTAGTGATAACCTTCCACCATTTGAGCTGCTGAATGATCCCAGTAATTCTTTGTCATGTTGCTTTGACAAGACATTAGTCTCCTTGTTAAGTTGTGGTTCTTGAATTTCTTCAAGTTCTATCGTCTTATGACTTTGTTCCTTGAAGACGTAGTCTTCTTCAAGGAATTTAGCCTGCCTTGAAACAATCGCTGTTTGTTTCTGAGGTATATAGAAATAATATCCTTTAGTTTCCTTAGGATATCCCACAAAATAACCCTTTTCACCTTTTGCTTCCAACTTGTCAGTGAGCATTTTCTTCACAAACGCGGGGCAACCCCATGTTCTAATGTGAGAGAAATTTGGCTTCTTGCCATGCCATAACTCGTATGGAGTATGCTTAACTGATTTGGATGGAATCATATTCATAATATAGATTGAGGTTTGGAGTGTGTATCCCCATAAGAATGTCCGAAGGGAGGAGAAACTCATCACGGACCTTACCATGTCTAACAGGGTTCGGTTTCTCCTCTCGGACACTACATTCATTTGGGGTGTACCGGGAGGAGTCCATTGTGATTGGATTCCATGCACCTTCAGATAATCAATGAATTCATGGCTAAGATATTCTACTCCTCGATCTGATCGAAGAGTCTTAATACTCTTTCCAAGATGTTTCTCTACTTCAGCTTTGTACTCCTTGAATTTCTCAAATGATTCAGACTTGTGTTTCATTAGATACACATACCCGAATCTAGAGAAATCGTCAGTAAAAGTTATGAAGTAGCCGAATTGACCCCTAGCTAGAGTGGAAAATGGTCCACAAACGTCACTGTGGATCAACTCTAGAACTTCTTTGGCACGAACTCCTTTCCCAGAAAAAGATTTATTGATCATCTTGCCCTTGAGATAGGATTCACAATTACCATAAGACTCAAAGTCGAATGGGGTTAAGTAGTCTAACTTTCTTAACCTTACTATCTTATTCTCATTTGCATGACCAAGCCTACAATGCCACAAGTAAGTCGAGTTTTCATGATTACTAAGTTTGAGTCGTTTGTTTTGTATATTAAGAATGTTATGTCCAAAATGCAACAAATATAAACCATTAGATAATGGAGCATTTCCATACATATCACCACTAAGCAAAAAATAACAATTATTATTTGCGAAATGGAAGGAAAAACCTTCAATATCCAACATCGGAATAGAAATAATATTTCGGATAATAGAAGGAACAAAATAACAATTATTTAGTTCAAGTCTAAAACCAGAGGGTAAATCTAAAACGTAAACGCCAACACGTTCTGCAACAACTCTTGTTCCATTTCCAACGTGTAAGGCGACTTCACCCAGCCTAACTGCCCTGCTATGCTTGAGACCCTGCACATTTGTACAAATGTGTGAGCCACAACTGGTATCTAATACCCAGTAGTTAGTATCATTTGTGGACATGTTTATCTCAATAACAAACATACCTGTTCATGTGGCTGAGACACCTCGTGTCTTCTTTTCAACTGCTAGAACCTTACAGTCCTTCTTCCAATGCCCCTTCTACTTACAGTGGAGGCATACATCCTTGTCCACCCTATCCTTCTTTTGAATTCCACCTTTAAGCTTAAGGAAGCTAGGCTTGTTGGGGTTATACTAAAAAGTATGCTTTTACTTTGTATAACCAAACTGAAGTTTCTTATTTATTTGGTGAAATAAATATTTAATCACTGTTGCATTAAATATGAATGAATGTTATATATGTTTATTGCAAACTCGTTCAATAAGATAGTACGTATTACGTTGTAGTTAATTTGGTGATACCCGATCACTGAAGATTAAATTAATAGCCCTCGTAATTAAGTACAAATTCACAACCCAGATGGAAATGTACGAACCATCATGAATGGTTGAAGTGTGAGACCCAGATTGGCTTGTCTTGACCAAGGGATCACACTAGCGCATTTAGGTGCGCTGAATGAGGACCTACAGGAGGACAAATTCTTCGGTACTGAATATACAAGAATTAGACCTCAGTGGTGCGTTGTTTCTTAATCTCCGTCCCTTAAATAGGATCGTGTGAAATTAATAACTATTGCTTTGACCTATGATGGGAAGAGAGTCAATGCGATTCGATACCTTATATCTTGGGCAATATTATTAATTACACGACGATTGCTGACATTTAATACGGAGAATCGCGTGCAAGTACGTTTTACTTGATTTGTCCCCTTGTTGGGCTCATATCCTTTATCATGCCAAATCTTGCAAGTGGAAATTTATTTCCGGCATGTATAATAATGTTGAGTAGTCTTTACTCCAAGGACAAATATATTAATTAATATAGAGCTTGTTCATTGGCTTAATTAATTAAAGGACTAAGATAATCTTAAACGCGGGAAATAATGACTAGGAGCCATGTTATATGTGAAATCCTAATATGGGTTAAGATGGATAGTTCAATATTAATTTTATAGTGGAGTAAATTAATATTAATGGACTTGAATAATATTTGGCCCAAAATATTATAGCTTCATAGTCCATTGGAGGTCCAATCTTAATTCTCCTAAAGGCCCCCAAATAGCCCAAAATAAAGTCCAATTAATGAGAGAGAGAAGAAAATATTCTTGCTATATTTCCAAGTGTAGATTTTGAAAATCTTGTCTATTAAAGGAAGAAAAAATTGTCTTGATTTTCTTGTAGATATTTTATGGAAAGAGATAATTATTGTAGGAATACATAATTATCCCATAAATTCAAGAAGTCAAATCTTGACTCCTTCTATAGTGTAGATTTCAAAAATATTGGGTAGAAGAGGGGAAAGAGATTTTTATGGAAAATTTAATTAAGGAAAAAAGAATATATGAGATATATACAAGATTTCTTGGAGATCAAGAAAAGATTTTCTTCCATATTTTTCTAGCCCTAAATTTCGCCCCCTCCTCCCTATTTATAAGGGATGAGCTCTTTATTCCCAAGTGTCATTTCATGTGTTGGAAATATTAGAAATCCACAAAGGTGGTAGCAAAATATTTAGTTTCTCTCCCATTAAAATCGTTCGTTGAAATCTTCCCACCGGATAGTGTTCATGGACTTTGGGGATATATTTGGGAAGACTCTTGGGTTGATTCATCCGTTTGATTCTTCAAGAGGTTAGTAATTTCGTAACTCCTAGTTCCGCATGTTTAAGATTTACGTGAATTATGTGTACACATGTTGTTTATTATTATGTTGAATTGATTTAGAATTAATTCATGTTAGTAATTAACTATTTAATTTCAATATGTATTTAAATAATCACCTCGAATAGATCCGGGCACCCCGATTTTCCCAACAACTGGTATCAGAGCTCTGGTTTCGAGCTCTGATTTTTTAAATTGTTATTTAAATTGTTGGACATTAAATTGAAATTGGATAGTAGAATTGCTGGATCTGTTTTGCAGGTATCCAATTATCATAGTATTTAATGTGTTTTATTTTCATGCGTATGAATGAATGGTTTATTAATTCGACTCGTTCGGATTTATTTTTCTCGTGAGAAAATCCACGAGTAGATTAGGCTATTTGATTTGTTCAATGTAATAGACTAGTCTGGATTTAAGGTATTTATTTTTCATTAAATAAATTGTAACCTGATTGAAGATGAAGACGGAGACGAAGGGAATTAAAACGGATTCGAAACCGTACGTAGGCGACGTGCGCTGCGCGAAACGTGCCAAGGGAGGCATGCACGGGGCGTGAACGGCGCTCGGATGGGCCTAGCGCATGGCGCTAGGCGGGATCACCCCGGCTCATGTGGAGATGCGGCCGGGCATGCGCACGGGCGCGCGCGGCACCATGCGAGCGAGGGATGGGTGAGTGGCCGAGGCTGGCAAGGGGCGCTAGGCGTCGCCTGCCGAGGCCGCCGAGCCCTTCAAGGTGGTGACACGCGCTGTGCCAAGGCGTATGGGCGCGGTCGCCCGGCCAACCAGCAGGCCGGATGCGGGCGGGCATCCCGGTTGTGAGCTGCTTGGCGTGGCGTTTCAAGACGGAGTTCTTTTTTAGACGAACGAGTGAGATAAATTCAAGACGGCGTTTCTTCAAAATCAAGCCAAAGAAAATTAAACTATGACAGTTGGATAATTTGTGCCCAATGTGTGTATTTTCTGCTTTGCTTGATTTATTACTGTTGTATTTTCTTATGATTTATTTAATTTGTTTAAATGTGTTTGCATGAGAATTGCCCAACGAAAAATCTCAAATTCAAAAATTACTAAGTATGTTATGCTAATTAATTTGTTTTGACACAAATTAATTTTGACCTCCATGATTTATTTATCTGTGAAATATTTTGGAGAAATTTCCCTACGGGACGGTCAAAAAATAGCTTTCACATCAATGAATTCCCAAAATGATGATTGTGAATTATTATTAGTGGCGACGATGAACCTCCCACGAGGCTCGATCAAAGCGAAGTAATAATTCTGTATTTAATCATGGTTATTACTTAGGTATAAAATTGATATGTATATACTTCTCCGAAGTCCCTGTCAATTTATATTGGTCAAGTGGGAGCCAACTATTAATTTTTTAATTAAAGGTTTGTAACTGTTCTTGTTTGTAACCTGCTTGAATGTGATTTAAATGATGACCCTCCCACGAGGCTCATTTAAATATGTTTTGAGATGTTGGCTGATGCATGTTCATATTTTTTTGAGATTTTAATATGAATCATGTGATTGAATTGTGTGGTTTAATTTTGTGTTGATCTGGATATTGATACAAAATATATGTTTATTTCAGTTCATCATGTCGCAACCTTTTAATCCACTGTTCAATGTACTGAAAGATAACCTCCTCACTGGAGAAAACTTTGTTGATTGGTATCGAAAACTCACTATTGTTCTCACTGCACAAAGCCATAACTGGGTTCTTACTACGCCCAAACCAGAAAAGCCATCTGACGAGTCAACCAAAGCGGTGAAGAAAGAATATGATAACTGGGAGCGTTCTAACGAAATGTCAAAGTGTACCATCTTGGCTTCAATGTCAGATGTGTTGCAACACCAACACCAAAACGTTGAGACCGCTGCGAAAATCATGGTCAATCTTAAAGCGATGTTTCAACATCAGAACCGTGTGGCTCGGCAGATCACCATGAGGGACATGCTCTTTATGAAAATGGTGGAGGGAACACCCGTAAGGGAACATGTTCTCCAGATGATGACTCACCTCAACAAACTCGAGGTGCTTGGAGCTGAATATGACATCGAGACCCAGATCGATTTCATACTCCATTCCCTGCCCAAGAGCTTTGAACAGTTCAAGCTGAATTATCAAATGAATAATCAAAAGTTCACTTTGCCTGCCTGATCTGTTGAAAGCTCTTGTCTCGGCTGAAGGAATTTTAGGAGAGAGCAGTCAAGCCTTAGCGGCAGTTGGGCCGTCCTCTTCTTCTAGGCCAAAGGGAGGTAAGAGGAAGATGAATCCCAAAAGTGAAAGCCAAGCTAACTCGAGTGTTGCCAAAGACAAAGGAAAGGTGAAGAGGGATGGTGGAGCAAAGAATCCGGCTAAGGGGAAGTGCTTCAACTGTGGTGAAAAGGGACATTGGAGGTCGACCTGTTCCAAACCCAAAAGGAATGCAAAGAAAGGTAATTCACACTCGCTAGTTGTTGAAAATTGTTTGGCGGAGTATGCTACCCATTTGTGGGTATTGGATACGGGATCCACTGATCATGTATGTTTCAAATTGCAGGGTTTCAAGCAGACCCGACGACTAAGTGAGAGTGAGATCCTCATCATGCTAGGCGATGCTACGAGAGTGGCATCTGAAGCAGTGAGAGAAGTGCACATGTCCTTTGGAGACAAGACGTTAATTTTAAGAGATGTTCTTTATGTTCCTGTTTTTCGGAAAAACCTTATTTCTGTTTCTAAACTGTTTATCGATGGATATTCTGTTCGTTTTAATAAAGATGTTACTGGTTTTCGTAACGATGTGATCATCTGTCGTGGAACTTTGAGGAACAATCTCTATATTATTAACTGTGCACATCACTCACAAAATGCATTCTATAACACATCTACTATTTCTTGTAAACGAAAGCGCTCGGCTGACGTGAACGAGACACTTCTTTGGCACCTAAGATTAGGTTATATTAACCCGAAAAGGATTCAAATGTTGGTGAAAGATGGTTCTTTGGGGTCTCTCCAAATTGAGCCATTTTCGACTTGCGAATCGTGCTTGGAAGGTAAAATAACCAAGAGGGCATTTGGAGCCAAGGGGCTTAGAGCTAAAGAAGTATTAGAAATCGTTCACACCGATGTGTGTGGTCCAATGCAAATCAAAGCTAGTGGCGACTACGAGTATTTCATTACTTTTATCGATGATTACTCACGCTACGGATTCATTTTCCTAATGAAGCATAAATCTGAGACCTTTGATAATTCAAAGAATTTAAGGCTCAAGCAGAGAATCATAAGGGAAAAAGTATCAAGTTTCTGCAATCTGATCGTGGAGGCGAATACCTCAGAGATGAATTTTTGAACTACCTATCGAAAGTGGGGATTGCATCCCAGTTGATTGCACCTGGTACCCCTCAACAAAACAGGGTTGCAGAACGAAAGAATAGAACACTTTTAGAAATGGTAAGGTCAATGATGAGTTATGCGGATTTACCAAAATCGTTTTGGGGTTACGCATTAGAAACATCGGCTTATATTCTGAACCTAGTGCCATCCAAATCGGTACCTAAAACCCCGAGAGAATTGTGGACAGGGTGCAAGCCCAGTTTCGGACACATCAGGATCTGGGGGTGTCCAGCATACGTGCTAGACAAGGAAGCCGATAAATTGGATGCACGTTCAGAATTAAGGATGTTCATAGGGTACCCCGAAGGAACTAAAGGATGCATGTTCTATGGTCCCGAAGATCAAAAGGTGGTGATCAGTACCCACTTTAGATTTTTGGAAGAAGACTATATGAACAGTCGAAAGCCTAGAAGTGAAATTACCTTATAAGAAATTAGGGGGCCAACTCCGTTGCCAACTGTACAAAATGATATACCAAACATCACGCCTACACAACTGGAACCTCATCGTAGTGGGAGGGTTATCAGACAACCCGAGAGATTCTTGGGGATCTGAGAGTCTTCGAACTTGATCTCCGCAGAAGAATCAGATCCATGGTCTTACAACGAGGCGATCCAAGACAAAGATGCTCAATCTTGGCAAACAACAATGGAAGCTGAGATGGGTTCAATGGATCACAACAAGGTGTGGAGCTAGTCGAACAACTTGATGGGGTAAAACCCATCGGATGCAAGTGGGTATACAAGATATTGGTCCCGGTGCTAATGAGTCTTACACGTGTATGGGGGGAATACACGTGTTAAGTGATTTTTAAAACTTTTCTTTCACTGAGGTCAGATGGGTCAGGTTATCCTGATGATTTTGCCCTGAGAAGCACGGATTGCCCTGAGTCAAAGTCTACTGAGATAATGATCCTGAGCTGCTTTCAGAAGCTTCAGATTAGCCCAACTGAGCCTGAGTTTATCAGAGATCCTGAGGCCCTTGGATCAGATAATTATCTTACTGAACCCTCAGTAGAGTTAGTTCAGTTTGGTAACTATCTGTTCTAACTACTCAAGTGTGCAAAATGGTTGGCCCTAAGTTTATACTTTCTTTTTAGCTTTTGTTTGAAAATCTTCCCTTCAATAAAACAATGATTAAGGTCAGATCAATTTGATGCAAGTTCGATGGATTGGTTCCAATCAATATCGATGAACTATGCTTTCAAAGAAAAACATGCAACAGATAATAATGCAAAGATGAAAAGCAAAACAACACAAAGAATTATAGTGGTTCGTAGACTCAAGCTCCTACTTCCATTCTCTCTCGATCTTGAGAAATTCCTAACCACTTCCTAAAAGCTTTACGCTAACTCATCAGAGCTTTCTATATCTGCTGACTATACATGGTGCAGATAACTTCGTGAACAATCTATACTGAAACCTGACTCAGTCTATCAAGATTATCCTGAACATGTCATACTCAGGGTTTTTGGGATCTAATAAAAACTTTTTATTAAATTCATCTCCCAACACAAGAGAAAAGGGGACCGGACGGAAGGGTTGAAACCTTCAAAGCAAGACTTGTGGCGAAAGGGTACACTCAGAAAGAAGGGATCGATTATGAGGAAACCTTTTCGCCCATAGCTATGCTCAAGTCCATCCGTATTCTCTTGTCGATTGCTGTACATCTAGATTTTGAGATCTGGCAAATGGACGCCAAGACAGCTTTCCTTAATGGAAATCTTGACGAAGTAATCTATATGTAACATGGTGCAGATAACTTCCTGAACAATCTATACTGAAACCTGACTCAGTCTATCAAGATTATCCTGAACATGTCATACTCAGGGTTTTTGGGATCTAATCAAAACTTCTTTATTAAATTCATCTCCCAACAATTTCCCCCTTTTTGATGATGCCAAAACCATCTTGTTACATTTAAGAAAACCTAACCTATCCTTAGGTTTCAGTTTATCTATTACAACCAAAATGATATTTCTCCAATCAAGTTCTTTAACAATCTGGCATATCAAGACATGTAAAAAGATAATGAGATATTATCTTTGAGCATAAAAATAAAATTTTCATTCATGTAGGATAAGAGTTACAGATTTCAATGAAAAAAAAAACAGAAGTACAAAGTCTTCAATCTTCTTCCACTTCATCCTCTGGCACTTCCAGATTGAACATCCCTTAGTATCTCTTCTTCAGTTCATCTCTTGCCTTGATAATTTCAGGGTTGTTTCATGTTAGGCCTAGCTGGATGGCATACTGGGCTATTTCCTGAGAAATGACTGCCTCATTTACATAGCCATTCTCAAACCTAGGAGCTGGGTACATGTATGGACCAGGAGCTACTATCTGAGTGTTTCCTTCATCTGCCAAGTTGATCCAACTTTGCAGGTACTTAGGATAGAATGTCAGTAAGTACTCAATAAAGACTTCATTCTTATCCGAGCTGCTCCCCCTCCATTCTCTCAGAATCTCATAATAGAACCAGAAGGTTCTCTTGATCTCTTCCCATACATCATTGAACTGTATAGGCATCCACTTGTCAATGTGCGGCCACTTCCGAGTCTTTTCTGTACCTCTCCTTTTGCTTAGAAACTTTTTGAATCCACCTCTTCTTTTATGTTCTTCTTCTTTCTTCTTTTTGATCAGAGGAGCACCATATACTGAAGCAGCAGTTATTTTCTCCTTTTCAATCTGCAGGGTCTTCAGAGTCTTCTTGGTATCAAAAGTCTCTGGTTGAGCTTCAGTTTCCTTTTCTGGTCCTTCATCCGATTCTTCAAAATCCATAATCAGCTTCCTCTGAGTAGGTTTAACTACCTTTGCTCTTTTCTTCTTTTCAGTTTCAACAAAGGCAACTGTTTTTCTCTTTTCTGGTCTGGCTTGTTCTTCTTCTGCCTTGCTTGTTCCAACCATCCTTCTATCACTCAATTTCTCATAAATTACTTCCTGAACGGTTTGCTCAGATGTTTGAGTTAAGATAGGTTTCTCAGCTTCTTTGAATTTTAGTTTTTCAGTGGCTTCAATTTCTCTTAAGGCATCAACAATTTTCTTTCATTCAGCTTCTTTTTTAGTCTTTCTCTCCAAGGTTTGTGCCAACAACTCACTTAATTTTCCACCAGGCCTTTCCCCTTTTTTGGCACCAAACCTTGGGAGTAGTTGAGTCAGTGCAGTATCCATATAGTATTGCTCCTTACTCATCTTCACAAGACTTCTCTCCGCCAACTGATTATGCTCATCTTCTAGCCTTATCATGTAATTCTTGGCCATTGAGAACTCATCCGAAAGAGGAGCAAACTGTTTTGAGAAGACATCATGCATCATCTCTGTCATCTCGGTCATGAGCAGAGAGCCCATTTCCTCAACAGCTATTTTGATCATCAGATCATTCTTCTCAATCAACTTGGCTTCAAGATAGACAATTCTTTCTTGATACATCTGCTTCATGTTGGCATTAAGCTCTGTATGTACTCCATCAATATTTCCATCTAATGTAGCTAATTTACTTGATAGAGTTGTTTGAAGCGTATCAGATGATGAACTCAGGTTCTCCATTTTCAGATTTTGAGCAGCCAGAACTAACTCCATCTGAGTCATCTTGTCTGTGATAATTGTTTGCAGCATGCTTGATGAAGAGCTTAGATTCTCAAGCTTTTGAGATTGACCTTCCAGTATCTCTTCCATCCTTGGCTCTATCTTCTTTAACTCATCCAGGATTGGTGTGAAATCAACCACTAGAGTTTGTACAACATTTTCCAACTGAGCTGGGAGCTCCAACTGAGCCTCATTCTGTATATCATAAACATCAGATTTAAAGTAGGTACTTGAAACCGCATAATGTACAACAATGCAAAAAGGTACACAAGAATGCTAACTTCAGTCTGAGGTTGTCTGATATCAGTTGGTTCAACATCAGTATCTGTCCCCATCTGACTCTCAGTTTCCTTCTCTTTCTCAGTATCTATCTGAGGTTCCTTCTCCTTCTCAGATTTCTTTTTGATCATCTCCTTATCCTTATCTTTATTTTGATCATGGGGAGCCGGAAGCATCAACTCCTTCAAGAGCTTTCTTTTTTTTTTAGCTTCTTTTTTCACTAATTCATCAAAATCGGCAGACTTTCATTCTCGACGGGTTTTTCCGAAACCCGAGAATTCATCGAAGGCAATTGTCTCGATTCCACCACTTTTCTCCTCTAGATGAAGCAATGTTCAAAGATCTCCTGGAGTGTTTGATTCGGAATATACACGTGGTTCTCGAGCTCAAGAACATATCCTCAAGGTCGATAGGCATTCAAATTTCGGGGGTATCTGTCTAAGATGAACCGTTCCCCCTTGTTTCGCCATTCGGTTTTTTGACTTCTCCCTTCTTCAATCTTGGGCTTTCGTATGAGATTCAGAGTGTATGAGTTCTAGAGCCGATGGATCTAGAAATGGTTCATTCGAAGCACATCCAAGTTCAAAGAATTCCCGAGGTTCGGGCGATCTCGAGTCACGAGCAGGTCTTTCTTCGATGGGATCTGAGGTCCCTTGAAGACTTCCTGAGATATTTTATCTGAGCTCAGAGAGGTTTCGAGTACCTCAGAGAAAACCTGTTCCTCAGTTTCTTGCTCCTGCACATTTGTCACTACCTGAGCAAGAACCTGAAATGGAGATTTCAACCCTTTGGCGGCCTTCAGTTGAGTTTCTTGATTTCATTTGCCTCCTTCCCAAATAGATTGAAGCCTTCTGCGCTTCTGAGGAGCCAGTGCTTTCTTCTTCAGTTTCTCTCCTTTCTCTCTTTTAATTTGCATCAGGGCTTTCCCTTAGCTTGTCTGGCTTCTTCATCAGTTTCTTCTTCAGCAGTCTCCTCCCGAGACTCAGAGTTTTTCTCTTTCTTTCCTCTCAAAGTCTTCTTTGTTGGTTTGAACATGATTTTTGACTTTGGAAAGGAAGTGGAATCGGCAAAGATGTTCTCCTCTTCTCTGCACGTTTCCAAGATAAATGCAATCTTGGTTGCATGTAGAATCTTTCCTTTGATAACTACAGAACCATTCACCTTCTGAATTTGTTTGGCTTGATCACTCACCACCTTGATCAAATAGTGCAACCAATTGAATGCAGTGGAAGGTGAATCTTCAATCGCCGCCATTAGCCTTAACTTAGGCGTGCTTATCTGTTCGAAACTACCAGATCTACTCATGATGCATTTGCTTACAATATCCAACAATACTCGATATTTAGTCTTAAAATGTCTCTTATTCAGAGTAGCTTCAAACTTTACTGGATGCTCAGTAATTTTATCCAAATATTCTTGTTCCCTACCCATCATGTATACCGTAGGGTCTTCACCTCTATCACTTAACTCATATATGGTATTTAGATTCTTAGGAATAATATATAATTCCCTAACAAAGTCCACATATTTCGAACCATGTTCCAAATGTGAGATTGTAATCTGAGATTCTATGCAATTCTCATCATCTAACTGCATATTAGAGATAAACTCAATTACCTCTTTCGCATATTCGGCCTCTGGTTGATTCGCGACCAGGCATGTAAGCTTTGCCAAACGAATCATATGCAACGCCTCCTCCTCGTGAGTTGCATTGGATGAGCTTTCTAGAGAAACGACATATTCATACCAAGGTTTATTGGAAATGGCGAGTTTGTCGTATACAGAAAGTGTCATTTTTGGAGAATTTCTGGTGAAGGGTTTTGAGATAGGTGAAAATTTCTGGGCAATCGAGTGTTTCAAAGCAGAGTATTTGTGAAGATGAAGGCTTTTTGGAATAGAGCTTTTGAAAGAAAATTTTCCAATGGATATGGGATTTTGATTTATGGAAAATCTCGTAGATGAAGAAATCGACGGTTGAGATTACTAAAACGGGTATATGAAAGGACGATTTCACAAATACTAAGCCGCAAATTTATCCCTATTGGTGATTAATGAACAGTGCATTTAATTACTGTTCCTGCAGACCATTGAGTTTCCTCGTGGATTTCAAAGGCCCCGCCCAATTATTTCTTTAGGTGTTTTGTCATTTATTGCCAATGATTACTGAGATTCAGTTAGACAATAAATGTGTTGCATGAGTCAATTCTTCTTTAGACTAATTTTCTCTATCAGTCTTACTGAGTTTTGACCTTGATAAAATGTCAGTATAATACTGAGAAATGATCTTGATAAAATGTCAGTATAATACTGAGTACTGATCTTCAGGATAACCGAGTTTCCCAAGACTCAGTGTTCAGTACTCTCAATTTTATCCTGAGTTTTTTCAGTAAGGACCTGAGAAAACTTCATGCATCTGAAAACCTTCAATTTTTCAGATTTGTTTTATTCACCCGGATCCAACATACCTAATTCAACTGATAGTTCCTGAAATCTTGATTCAGCCAAAGGTTTAGTCAAGATATCAACTCTCAGTTTATCAGTATGAATTTTCTCCATTCTGATGTCTTTCTTCTCAACATGATCTCTGATGAAGTGATGTCTGATATCAACATGCTTACATCTGGTGTGCAATACAGGATTTTGTGTAATAGCAATTGCACTATTATTATCACAAAATATAGGTACTTCATTGGCTATAATCTTATAATCCCTCAATTGTTGTCTTGAGCCAAAGAATCATGCACAACTGTGACTTCCTGCAGACCATTTATTCAACCAAGAATCGGTTGCTCTTGAGGTTTGTTTCTTTGAAAACCATGATATCGGTTTACTTCCAAGAAATTGACAAGTTCTGTGGTAGACTTCATCAATTCTACATCCTCCATAATCAACATCTGAATAACCAGTTAATTCAAGGTTATCATCAGTTGGATACCATAATCCTCTATTGACAGTGCCTTTAAGATATTTCAGAATCTTTTTGGCAGCCTCCATGTGACTAGCCTTAGGATTAGCTTGGTATCTTGCACATATCCCAACAAAGAAATGTAATATCGTGCCTACTTGTCAACGTGAGATATAGCAGTGATCCAATGATCCCTCCATAATCAGTGTGATATACTGATTTGCCTTCAGGATCAGGATCCATCTTGTAGTTAGTATTCATAGGAATTCTAACTGTGTATTGCAATCTGTACACCATACTTTGCAATCGGATCTCGGTGTATTTTGCTTGATTGATGAAAATTCCTTCCTTAGTTTGTTTCACCTGAAGTCCAAGAAAGAAATTCATCTCCCCCATCATTGACATCTCAAACTTTCCTTTCATCAGGGTAGAAAATTTTCACACAGCTGATGATTTGGAGATCCAAATATGATGTCATCTACATAAATCTGAACAAGTAAGATGTCTTTCCCATCTTCTATCCTGAATAGAGTCCTATCAACAGTTCCTTTGATAAAACCATGGTCAGTAAGAAACTGAGAAAAGGTATCATACCATGCTCGGGGTGCTTGCTTAAGACCATACAAGGCTTTCCTGAGCCTGTAAACTTGGTCATTCTGTCTGAAACCAGGAGGTTGTTCCACATAAACCTCTTCCTTAAGCACACCATTTAGAAATGCACTTTTCACATCCATCCGATGGATCGTGAATTTCATGTGGGCAAGATATGCAAGAAACAATCGATGGCTTCTAGTCTTGCAACAAAAAAAAGGTTTCATCATAATCCAAGCCTTCTTCTTGGGAATAACCTTGTGCAACTAGCCTTGCCTTGTTTCTCACAATGTTGTTGTTTTCATCTCTCTTATTCTTGAACACCCACTTAGTTCCAATCACATTGTGCCTCTTAGATCTATCAACTAGCTCCCAAACTTCATTCCTTGAGAACTGATTCAGCTCTTCTTGCATAGCAGTAATCCAAAATGAATCTTGTAGAGCTTCTTCAATCTCAGTAGGTTCTTTTTCAGATAGGAAGCAGCAGAATAAAGCACTTTCTCCATGGAACCTTCTTGTTTTGACACCATCTGATAGATCAGCCACAATCTGACTTGTAGGATGACTATCCAATCATTTTCTCCTGGATGTTCCCCCTTCAGTAGTATCCTCAACATCAGAAATGTTAGGTTCAGGTAGTTCATTAAATTCAGGGAACAATAGAAAAGGAGAAAGAGAATCATCTTCCTGGGAAATTCCATTCTTAACATTGTCGAGACATTTGTTCCCCATTGGTTGATAGATTCGAGTTTGCCTCACCGTGACCACATCTTCATCGGCATTACATACACCGAGTCTCGAATCGGTGTATGTTTAGATTGATCGACTTCAAGCAGTTGGCTTTCCTTCATTGGAGAATTTCCATCCCGAGTCTCACCATCCTCGAGTTTTTCCATCCTGAACTTCTTTGTTCGAGTCCGATTCACTCCATTCATAAAAGTGACCGACTTCTTCTTTTTTCGTGTTCGAGGATGTTTTATCATTCTTTTTTCGGGCTAAGTCCGGTGATTCTCTTGATCGGTTCTCCCGAGTCATGTTCCCTGTTTTCTTCCGAACACAAGTAGATTCATCAAAAATAACATGAGGTGTTTTTTCCACAATAAGAGTCCTACAGTTGTAAACTCAAGGCTTTTTACTAACTTCGAAATATCCTAAGAATATCCCTTCATCGCCTTTGCTATCAAAAGTTTTCAACTGATCTTTACCATTATTGTGTATGAAACACTTGCAACCAAACACACGAAAAGAAAGAAACAAGAGGCTTCCTTTCATTCCACAAACTCATATGGAGTTTTTCCTTGGTTCTTGGTCAAAGATGGATCTCATATGAGAGAGTAGCGTCAAAGGTTGATAGCTTCCACCCCAAAATCTCTTAGGAATATCGGCTTCAACAATCATTGTCCTTGCGAAACTTTCTTTCGAGTCCTATTTCTTCTTTTTCAAACACCCATTCATTGTGGGGGTCCTTGCAAATGATGTTTCATGAGCTATTCCATTTGCTGCACAATAATCAGATATGATATGATTGATAAACTCAGTTCCTTTATCTGATCTGATTTTGACCACACTCAGAGTCTTTTCAGTACCGAGCCTTTTCAGTAGTTCAGGTAGTTTTGTCTGAGTCTCTTTCTTACTGAGTAAGAATATGACCCATGTGTATCTAGAGTAGTCATCAACTACCATAAGTGTGTATTTTTTGCCATTAGTGCTCACATGTGTTATTGGACCAAAGAGATCCATATGTAACAGTTGTAGTATTCTATCAGTAGAAACATCTACTTTGCTTTTCAAAGATGCTCTTATTTGTTTTCCTTTCTGACAAACATCACATACATGATCTTTACTGAACACTTCATTGGGTAACCCCCTTACAAGTGCTAATCTTGCAAGTTTGTTCAGGGTTTTGAAGTTTAAGTGATTCATTCTTTTGTGCCACAATCAACTGGTATCAGTGGAACTTTTTGCAACCAAACATGTATCTTTAGGAGTTGAACTCCAATCAGCAAGATACACATTTCCTTTTCTAGTACCAGTCAGTAAAATTTTCTGTGAAGTATTGTCTTTTACATAACATAAGTTCTTTGAGAACTCAACACTGAATCCTTTGTCATAGAATTGACTGATAGAAAGCAAGTTATGCTTTAGACCAGACACATATGAAACACCATGGATATGAATAGAGTCAACTTCAAGAGTTCCATATCCTTCAGTTTGTCCTTTGGAATTGTCTCCAAATTTGATCTGAGGGCCTTTTTGCTCAACATAGTTAGTGATTAGTTGCTTATATCCTGTCATATGTCTTGAACATTCACTGTCCAGATACCATACTACAGGAGCCAATTCATTTCCACTCATCAGTGCTATGTTGTTTTCTTTCAGCTCAGTTCCCTTTTCCTTCACCTGAAAAACAAATCAGTTCTTAGGTACCCATTTGGTGTAGGGTCCTACCAGGTTAGCTGTACCTTTTGGAACCCAAATCTGCCTAACAACTCTAATTACTTTAGAGTGGCTGATTTGTCTCCCATAAACATCTACATACACATTCACCACCCTAGGAGCCTTGGCAGTATCCTGTGCATGAGTGCTAGCCTTAGCATGAACATGAGCCTTAGAGTTCTTCTTGGGTTCAGGCCTTTTGTTCAAGTGCCTTAGCTTTGGTGCAGCTGGTCTCTGTCTCTGCTGACTTGGGTTCAGGAAACCTTTACCCTTAGGCAAGTGGGGTTTGGGTTACCTGTACTGAAATTGGGGTCTTTCAGTAATCTGAGGACTTGGACTTTTCAGTTGAGAATATCTCTGCTAAGTGTTTCTCTTCTGAAAATTCCTCTGATGGTTCAGTGCAGATCTCTTTAGGTTGGTATTGTTAGCCTAAGGCTTTGAAGTACTGGCCTGAAAATTTCCTACTGAGTGTTCAGGTTTTCTAGCCTTTTCCTGAGGTCTGGGCTTTCTTCCCTGAACCTTCAGTTTTTCTGAAACCATAGGTCATTTACCCTTGTCTAAAACTCTGGGAAGTTCTTCAGTAAGAAGATTAGATGCCACTGGTTTAACAAAGACGGTCTTGGTGCTACTAGAAGCAGCATTCAGAAGACCTTGTGAGGTTCCCCCTGGAATGTATCCCAATCCAGCTTTTATAGTTGCAGGTCTTTGATAACTCTGAATTTCATCTATCACTTTAGATGCAGAACTCAATAGAGCTAACTTTCTCTGCGCACTATCCTCACATTTCTTAAGAGTTTCATGCTTCTCAAAGATGTCATTGAACTCAGTTCTGATAAGCTGAATCTCTTTAGTAAATTTCTCTAATTTTCCATTCAGGATCTCTATCACCTTCTCTTTTTCTGAGAGTTGTACTTTCAGAACATCCAGTTCATCAGTAGTTCCCATCAATTGAGAAGTGATCTCAGCATTTTTAGAGTCTTTCCACTTCAGATTCTCAGCAGTCAGTTCCTTGTTCTGCTCTTGAGTTTCAGTGAGTAGTTCTTGTAACACAGAATAGTCCTTCATAAGATTCTCAAACGAATTCATCAGGTCAAAGTTACTGTTTACAGTTGAACTTGAGAACTCATGTGCTTGTGTAGGAGCAACAACAGAGATAGAAGAATTTACCTCCTCCACATCCATAAGACAGACATCATCACTGTCAATGTCTGAAAAAATTTCATCTGATGAACTGGAACCTTCTTCAGAATGTTCTTCCTCTTCTGCAATCATAGCTTTCTTGCTGGAGATCTTCCTACAGTCATATTGAAAGTGACCTTTCTTCTGACAGTTGTAGCATCTGTTGGTATCATCATCCTGATCACTTTCCTCCTTGGTCTTGGAGTCCTTCTTCTTGGATGAGGATCCTTCAGCTTTCTGGTCCTTCCTTTTCTCAGTGTATCTGTCCTCAGCTTCTGAGTCTCTCTTGTACCTGTGATTCCTGTAATATTTCTTATATTTCCCATATCTGCTATTGAGTCTTTCAAACCTCCTTGCCATCAGTACTAGCTTATCCTCCTGCTCATCCTGATTTTTGGCAAGTGAGTTCTCAAACTCTCTAGACTTATAGGATTTCTCTTTGGCTTTGAAAACCACATTCTTGCTAGATGAAGAATCATCTTTGCTGTCAGATTTCTTAGTTTTCTTGTCAATCACAAACTCATAAGCTTTCAGTTCAGAGAAAACTTGTTGATATAACATGGAATCAATATTTTTGGTGTTTTCAATCACCACATCATGTATATCCCATTTCTTAGATAATCCTCTAATAATTTTCAGTGCCACTTCTCTCTGTGGGTATCTTTTTCCAAGAGCACTCAGATCATTCATGATGTTAGTGAATCTGACCTCAAGTTTGTCAATGGATTCACTATCTTCCATTTCAAAACTATCAAACTTTCCAATAGCAACAGAAAGTTTATTTCCTTAATATGATCTGTGCCTGGACACATAACAACAAGTGTGTCCCATATTTCTTTTGCAGTTTCACAGTGAGAAATCATCCCCATAACACCATCATCAATAGTGCTATACAATGTATCTTTAGCAATGTAGTCCAGATTGACTAACTTTCTCTCATCAGGAGTAAGTTGATCATCAGGCTTTGGAAATTCATCTCTGGCACCATTCCTCTCAGTATCAGTGATTCTGGGATTCACAACAGAAAATTTGAATGGTCCTTCAGAATCCACTCTCCACATTCTTTCATGTTTTGAATACAGATGAGCCTGCATTCTCAATCTACATAGGTCATAGCTCTCAACAGAGAACATAGGAAGTTTCTTAGAAGGCATGATGACAAAGCCTTGTAAGATATCAGTAAACAGATCTATTCAGTAGACCACCAAAATCTTTCAACAAAATAGACTATGGCTACCAAAGCAAGTGGTCAAAATGAACCACTGCTCTGATACCACTTGTTGGTCCCGGTGCTAACGAGTCTTACACGTGTATGGGGGGGAATACACGTGTTCAGTGATCTTTAAAACTTTTCTTTCACTGAGGTCAGATGGGTCAGGTTATCCTGATGATTTTGCCCTGAGAAGCACGGATTGCCCTGAGTCAAAGTTTACTGAGACAATGATCCTGAGCTGCTTTCAGAAGCTTCAGATTAGCCCAACTGAGCCTAAGTTTATCAGAGATCCTGAGGCCCTTGGATCAGATAATTATCTTACTGAACCCTCAGTAGAGTTAGTTCAGTTTGGTAACTATATGTTCTAGCTACTCAAGTGTGCGGAATGGTTGGCCCTAAGTTTATACTCGTTTTAGCTTTGTTGAAAATCTTCCCTTCAATAAAACAATGATTAAGGGTGTGATCAATTTGATGCAAGTTCAGTGGATTGGTTCCAACTGAATATCAGTGAGCTATGCTTTCAGTGAAAAACATGCAACAGATAATAATGCAGTACATAAAGCAAAACAACACAGCAATTATAGTGGTTCAGAGACTCAAGCTCCTACGTCCACTCTCTCTGATCTTCAGAGAAATTCCTTAACCACTTCCTAAAGCTTTATGGCTAACTCACTGTAGCTTACTCACTTTTCTACCTTGAGTTTTCTGGCTTACTCACTGCAACTTACTAACTCAAACACACACAAATGTTCAGACTACCACAAGTAGCTTACTAACTTCTTCTCTAGAGTTTTCTGGCTAACTCACTGTAGCTTACTAACTCTTTACAACTCTAACTCACCAACAAAACACACACAAACTACCTTAACAAAGGGTTTGGGTTTTGGGTTGGTTTCCAACTAGGGTGAGATATCCTTTACAATAAGAACAATGTAAAGGCTATGATATCTCTTCTAAGCTTTGGATATATCTATAACTCTAGGCTTAGAATAGTGAGCTCTCTCCAATGTGAAACACTTGGGAAATTCTAGGGTTTTCGAGTGCTTCAATTTGCAATAATACAAATGAGCTCTTGAGTTGCTTTGAAATTTCTCGTTGCTTTGAAATTTATAGCAACTTTACCAAACTCTTGAAAAACTATCCGTCAAGATAGTATCAAGGGTTTCCTCTTCCGGTGTTTAATGAACAACTATATTTAAGGTTTGAACACTCTTTCATGTTTTAAAAATACTATGTAGCCAATCACCAATTTTTGCGATCTGAACTTAGTACTCTTGACATGATTCAGGGTCCCGGTTTCCTCTCAAAAAATATGTGTTTTCCTTTGATTGGTTCTTGTCTTGAAATGAGACAAACAAAACGGCTATATTTAGGGTTTGAACAACCTTCAACACTTGCATGTTTTTTTTATCCATATATGAATGTTTTTGGGCAATATCTATTTTTCCAATATTTGCCAATTTAGTAGTTTTTGCGATTATATTTAGTACTTGACATGTTATCTTTGAGTTCCGATATCTTCTTGAGTCTTCGATTCTTACTTGGGTCTTGATGAAATACAGTGTTGTCTTCCTTTGATTGGTTCTTGTCTTGAGTTACATACTGAGTCTTCAAATTATTCTTGAATCTTGATTCTTGAGAACTTCCTTTAGTGTCTTCAAAATCTAACTCTTGATCTATATCTGAGTCTTGACTATACATGGTGCCTTTATAAAATCTAACCCGAACAATCTATATACATGGTGCAGATAACTTCCTGAACAATCTATACTGAAACTTGACTCAGTCTATCAAGATTATCCTGAACATGTCATACTCAGGGTTTTTGGGATATAATCAAAACATTTTATTAAATTCATCTCCCAACACAAGAGAAAAAGGGGACCGGATGGAAGGGTTGAAACCTTTAAAGCAAGACTTGTGGCGAAAGGGTACACTCAGAAAGAAGGGATCGATTATGAGGAAACCTTTTCACCCGTAGCCATGCTCAAGTCCATCTGCATTCTCTTGTCGATTGCTGCGCATCTAGATTTTGAGATCTGGCAAATGGACGTCAAGATAACTTTCGTTAATGGAAATCTTGACGAAGTAATCTATATGTAACAACCCGAAGGCTTCATTGAAAAAGGCCAAGAGCATCTGGTTTGCAAGCTCAGGAAGTCCATTTATGGACTGAAGCAAGCATCCCTAGCTTGGAATCAATATTTTGATCAAGTTATAAAACCCTACAGATTCAATCAAAACGAATTTGAAAGTTGTGTCTGTTGGTCCCGGTGTAAAGGAGTCTTACACGTGTATGGGGGGGGATACACGTGTTCAGTGATTTTAAAACTTTTTCTTACTGAGGTCAGCTTGGGTCAGATAATCCTGAAGATTAGGTTCTGAGAAGCACAGACGCTCCGAGTCAAAGTCTCTCGAGATGGTGATCCCGAGTTGCTTTCAGATACCTCGATAATCCCAACCAATCCTCGAGTGTCGAGATCCCGAGTTGCTTGGATCGGATAACTAGCTTATCAATCCTCGGAAGAGAGTTCGGTTTGATAACTATCTCGTTCTAGTTACTCGATCGTCTTGAATGGTTGGCCCTTAGATTATACTCGTTTTAAGCTTTGCTGAAAAACCTTCCATTTATGAAATAGTGATTAGGTTGTGATTCACTTATGCAACTTCAATTGGATTGATTCCAACCAATATCGCTGAAAAGTATGCTTTCAAAATCAAGTCAATGCAACAGCTTAAGCACGAGATAAGAAAAGCAATAAAGAACACAAATAGCTTATAGTGGTTCGAGACTCAAGCTCCTACATCCACTCTCTCGACTCTTGAGAGAAATTCACTATCAACTTCGAGCTTTTACGACTACCTCGTAGTTTACTTACTCAACTCGGACCTGAGTTTTCTGACTACTCCACGTAGTTTACTTACTCAACCCGACCTTGAGTTTTCTGACTACCTCCGTAGTTTACTTACTCAATCACACACAAGCTTTCAGACTACCCCTGTAGCTTACTAACTTCTCCTCTAGAGTTTTCTGACTACTCCGCGTAGTTTACTAACTCTTTACAACTCTACTCACCAACAAACACACTCCAACTACCTTCTCAAGGGTTTGGGGTTTCTCGGTTGGTTTCAACTAGGATGAGATATCCTTTACAATGAAGCACAATGCAAAGGGTTAGGATATCTCGACTAAACTTTGGATAAATCTTATCAAGCTAGGCTTAGTAAAGTGAGCTCTCTTCAATATAGAAGCACTTGGGAAATTCAAGGTATTTCGAGTGCTTTAACTTTTTTGCAAGAATAAGTTTGAGCTCTTGAGTTATGTATAAATTTCCCCGAACCTTACAAAGTAGAGGGTCACCAGTATTTATAGGCATACACCATGGTCACTCTTTGAAAACTATCCGTTGGAGAGATAGCTTCGTGAGTTCCCTCTTATGGTGTGTGAGAAACGGCTATATTTAGGGTTTGAAACTCCCTAACATGTTTTAGGCAATAGCCTTTCATGTAGCCGGTCTTCACTTTTTTGCGATCTGAACTTTCAGACATCGACATCTTTTTTTTGACTGTCTGTCACGTCGATTATCGGTATGGTACAATGTCGTCTTCCTCTTTTTGACTTTTGTCTTTAGTTAAAGGTAGACACCTTCAACGGCTCTTTTGGTTACAAACTCTGAGTTTGATATAACCTTAACAACACTTCTGACTTAGTTCCTTTTGTCTGCATTTGAATGTCTTGGCAATATCTAACTTTCTAAAGCATCGCGTTTCTCTCAGTATTGCATCCTTCAGATAGATATATTCAGAGCCTCGGAACATTCAGGTTCATACTGAGCATTCGATTACATTCTTGAGTCTTGATAATTCTTGTGCTTTCGATATTCTTGATCTTGATTTCTCGATCTTGATCTTGCGTCTTCAGAGTCTTCTGCGTCTTGAGGTCTTCGAGTCTTGAGGTCTTCGAGTCTTGATTTATCTTGGTGATATCTTGAGTCTTCATCTTTGAGTCTTCAATTCTCAGTCTGAGTCTTCAGTATCTCAGTTTTCATACTGAGTCGTCAGAGTCTCAGTTTCTCACTGAGTCTTTAGATTCTCGATTTCATCTTGAGTCTTGAGACTTGATTTCATCTTTGAAACTTCGGTTTCTTGAAAACATCTTGAGTTCTTGAGTCTTGAGAACCTATCTGAACTATATCTGCGACTATAAATTTTGCAGATAACATCCGGAATACTCTAAAACTGAATCCTGACTCAATTATCAAGATCATTCTGAACATGTCATACTCAGGGGTTTTGGGATCTTAATCAAAATCATATAATCTTTTATTAAATTCATCTCCCAACAATTTCCCCCTTTTTTATGATGCCAAAACCTATCTTGTTACAAATACATAACCTATACCCGTGTTTCAGGTTTATCCTATCACAAGATTGGTTGTCTCTCAACAATTTAAATCGAGAGAATCTCTCAATACATTCAGAGAGTTTTTCCAACACTTAAGACATTCAGTAATTTCTTCAGTAATGAATCTCTTTAAGTAGTTCATTACTAAATACTTAAACAATTTTCCCATATCATCATTTGGTTAGTTCAGAGACATACAATCAGCATATCAAAATAAAAGACATGTAAATAAGATAATAAGGTATTATCTTTTGAGCATAATGATAAATCTTCATTGATGATAAGTATACCATTACAGATTACAATGAGATTTTTATCAACAAAATCAAAAAGAAAAAAATTAAAGATTACAGAATTTTCTGAGTTCTTCAGTCTTCAGTCTTCAGATTCGGCTCTTCAGTTTGCTTCATTCTCGACTTCATCAACTGACACCTCCAGGTTGAACATTCCGAAAAATCTTTTCTTCAGCTCATTCCTCTCCTTGATGATGTCCGGACTGTTCCCTGTTAATCCCAATCGACCAAAGATATCTTGAAAGCAATTTCTTGCGTAATGGCCTTCTCATTTACCAAGCCATTACCAAGTCTTGGAGGAGGATAGGAATATGGACCAGGGGCTACTATCTGTACTCCACCTTCATCCGCAAGATTAATCCAGCCTTGGAGATACTTTGGATATAAGGTTAGAAGATATTCAATGAAAGCTTCGTTCTGATCTGAGCCTTCCCCTCTCCATTCCCTGAGAACATCGTAATTGAACTAGAAGGTTCTCTTCACTTCTTCCCACATGTCGTTGAGTTTAATGGGCATCCATTTATCAACTTGGGGCCCCTTTCAAATAAATTTCGATGTTCCCTTCCTCTTGCTCGCAAACTTCCTGAAGTCACTCCTTCGCTTCTGCTCTTCGTCTATCTTCTTTCTAATCACAGACGCTCCTGAGACCGAAGCAACAGCTTTCTTAGCTTGTTCTTTTTGGAGTGTCTTCAGAGCATCTCTGGTGTTGAAGACTTTCTTCTGAGGTTGAGACTCAGATTCTTCGCATCTTCATCATCCGTAATCGGCTTTCTCTGGATTGGCTTAGAAGCCTTCGCGACGCTTGCTTACTGAGTTGAACAACAACGCCCCAAGGCTTTCCTCTTCATAAGCGATTCGACACCGGGCTTGTTCCAACCTTAGTTCTAGCACTCAGTTTCTCTCTTGCAACCTCAAGCATGGTTTGCTCGAAACTTCGAGTGTAGATGGGCTTCTCCACTTGAGCGAATTTCAATTTATCAGTAGCTTCAACTTCTTTTAAAGGCTTTGGCTAGATTGTACATTTCAGCATCTTTCTGAGCCTTCTTCTCCAAAGTACGTGCCATGAACTTCCTGAGGTCTTCACCTTCCTTTTCCCCCTTCCTGGCACCGTAATTTGGAAGAAGTCTGGAGAGAGCTGTGTCCATGTGATACTGCTCTTTGCTCACACAACGGATCTCTCCTGCTAACTGATCTTGCTCATCTTCCATTCTCCTGATGTGGTTCTTAGCCACAGAAAGTTCTTCAGATAAGTGGGCAAACTGGCCAGAGAGTGCATCTTTAAGCATCTCTGTCATCTTGGTCATGAGCACTGAGCTCATTTCCTCAACAACAGATTTGATCAGCACCTCATTTTTCTCTGCCAGTTTCACCTCTAGAAATTCAGTCGATTCCTGGTGCTTTTTCATTTTCAAAGACTTAACTCTACGTTGACTCCTCTCCACTTTTCATTCAAATTTTCTTCCATGGAGGTCATCCGAGTGGTCGAGTGTTTTGTATCTCGCACGATTACAAGAATGGCTAAGACCTTCCATTGTCTGAGCTTGATTGGCCAACGTTTCTTCCATCTGAGCAATTTTGATCGCCATTGGCTCAATCTTCTCAAGTTTCTCCATTACGGGAGTGAGATCAATCTCAGGAACCTTCTGCACCTTCTGTGCTGTTTGATCATCCTGAGCTTCAGCTTCATCCTGAGCTCCAGTCTCCAATTGAGCCTCAGTCTGTTTATCAGACAATTCAGAATTAAAGATAGTACTTTCAGTAACTTTGGCATAATTGTTAATAGTGCCAAAAGGTACCTGAAGAGTGCTAGCTTCAGTCTGAGGTTGATCAGCAACAGAAGTCTCTTTTTCCATTTGAGACTGATCCTCAGCATCTCCCTGTTGGTCCCCATCTCCATCTTTGGATTTGTCTCCGCTGCTCGGGGCAACTTCAGCTTGATTGTTTTCTTCTCGGCTTCCTCCTCCAACCAATCAAAATCGGAATTTTCATCCCGAGCTTTGTCCTTCGAACCACTCGAGAAGTCGGTCGGGAAGAAGGCCTCCTCATTCCACCGAGTCTTCCCCTCTGAATGCAAGAATATCAAGCATCTCGGGAAGATTACGATTGAGGATATACACCGTCATCCTTAATCAAGAAAACATCTTGCGAATCGGGGTATGAGCCGAGCTCGGTAGCGATCAGAGATGAACCGTTCCCCCTTGCTCCTCCACTCGCCTTCTTGGCCTCGCCCTTCTTCCATCTCGGGCTCTCGGTTGATAGAAAGCTTCGCTAAGGGATCAAGCGGTAGATCACTCTGGAGCTCATCAAGAATATTTTGCTCCCCGAGCCTCGGTAGTGTCACGAAGTTTGTGCATTCGGGTCCTCGGTTTGCATCTAAGTGGGTTACGAGGCCCGAGCCGCATATCCTCGGTTTGAGTCCGAGTTGGCTCGTCGGTCGAGCTCCGCACATCTTGGATCGACTCTAAGCCGGCTCTTACATCTGAGCTGCACATCCGAGGTAGGCATCTCGAGGTCTGAGCTCCTTTAAAATTTCTGAGAAATTTTATCTCGAGGCCCAGTGATGTCTCGAGCACCTCGGAGAAGACACCTCCCTCGATCGATCCTGTGTCCTAGAGATAACCTGAGCCAACACTTGTAATGGCGAACTCTGAGCGGTTTTGCCCTCAGGTTGTATCTCCTCAGAATCACTGCTACCTTCGTCGGTGAGAACCACCAATCTTTTGCGCTTTGGAGCAAGGTCTTTCCGCTTCATCAGTTTTGCTCCTTGCTCCATTTTTGCCTCCAATGAACCTTCCCCGGGTTTGTTGGGTCTCTTTCTCGGCGACGGGTGATTCTACCTTCTTTTCTCTTTTCCCTCGAATGGCCTGCTTCTTCACAGCAGTGGGCTTGAAGAGAATTTTGGATTTAGGGAATGGGGTTGAATTGGCAAAGATATCCTCCTCCTCTCTGCACATCTCCAAAATATAAGCAATTTTGGTGGCATGGTGGATCTTGTCTTTCACCGTGATTGCCCCATTGACCCTTTTTATGACCTTGGCTTGCTCCGTCACCATCTGAATTAAGAATTTCAGCCAGTTGAAGTCAGTGGTAGGAGATGCCTCGATCGCCGCCATCAATCTGAGCTTTGGGGTACTAATCTGCTCAAAACTCCCTCAAGACTCATGATGCACTTGCTCACAATATCCACCAAAGACACGATATTGTGGCTTTAGATCTTACTCTTATGCAATGTCGCCTCAAATTTAACAGATTCTCGAAGAATCCTATCTAGGTACTCTGCTCTCTACCCGATATATACATCGCAGGATCCTCTCCTCTATCCTGAGCTCAAAAACATCATTGATTTTTTGAAATTATGCACAAATCCCTCTCAAAATCGACGTATTTTGACGAATGCTCTAAATGTGATATGGTAATCGAAGAATGCATACCATCTTCTTCATCTATTTTCAAATTATAGATGAATTCGATTACCTCTTTTGCGAACTCCCCGTCCGGGTGGCCACTGCGACTAGATGGGTGAGTTTAGCTTGATCGAATCATATCGCGAGCCTCCTCTTCCGGCTTTGAGTTGGTTGTGCTTTCAAGTGAGACAACGAACTCGTACCACGACTTGTTGGTTATGGCTAATTTCTCGAACAAGGTTGGGGCCATTTTAGAGATTGATTTAAGAATTTGAAGTTTTAGGGTTTGGAGATTTAAAGGCAAAGGGATTTTTAATTGCAGAGGATTTGGGAACGAAAGGGTTTGATAAAATTTTGGCTTGAATGGCTTAAAGGGGTATATATAGCCGAGATCGTGGAGAATCGTGTTGGTTAGGTGAAAAGCAACGGTTGAGATTAATCCCCGATTAATCGGGTATACGAACTGACTATCTCTAAAAAGTAAGCCGCCAAAATATCCTCATTGGTCAATAATGTGGCGAGCATTAAATGATTTATTGACCTTCTTCTAATTTAAAACGATCCCGCCAAAAACATTCCTCGGTGTGTTTTGTATTTATTGCGAATGATTACTGAGTTTTACTTGAGCAATAAATGAGTGGCATGAGTCTTTACTTCTTCAGACTAATTTCCCTCTATCAGTCTTCTTGAAAGTCTTGTCCTTGATAAAATGTCGAATATAATAATCGAAAATCTTGAATGGGTTCAAAGATGCTCTCGAAAATCTTGACCTTGAAGAATCTGAGTTTCGAGACTCGATTTCAAGATTTCCATTTTATCCCGAGTTTCTCGAGAGAATTACGAAAAGCTTCATGCATCCGAAAATCTTCAATTTTTCGATTTACTCTATACACCGTTCTAACATCCCTAATTCAACCGAAAGTTCACGAAATCTTGATTCACCCAAAGGTTTAGTCAAGATATCGACTCTTTTGCCTATCAAGATGAATTTTCTCAATCCTTATGTCCTTTTTCTCGACATGATCTCGATGAAGTGATGTCCGATATCCACATGCTTGCATCCGGTGTGCAATATCGGATTTTGTGAAATAGCAATGGCACTATTGTTGTCACAAAATATTGGTACTTCATTAGCTTCAACTTTATAATCCCTTAATTGTTGTGCGAGCCAAAGAATCTGAAAGCACAACTTTCTGCAAATGACCATGTATTCACCTTCGATAATCTTGGTTGCTCTTGAGGTCCATTTCTTTGAAAACCAAGATATCGACTTGCTTCCTAGAAATTGACAAGTTCTGTTGTGGACTTCTGTCAATTCTACAACCTCCGTAGTCGACATCGAGTAACCCGGTTAATTCAAGGTTATCATCACCGGATACCATAATCCTCTATTCACTTTGTGCACTTAAGATATCTTAGTATCTTTTTTGGCGACCTCCATGTGACTAGTCTTAGGATTAGCTTGGTATCTTGCACATATCCCAACAGCAAATGTTATATCTGGCCTACTTGCTGTGAGATAGAGCAATGATCCAATGATTCCTCTATAATCAGTATGATTCACTGATTTGCCTTTTGAATCAGGATCCATCTTGTAGTTAGTATTCATAGGAATCCTAACTGCATTGCAATTTTGTACACCATATTTGGCAATCAGATCTTTGGTGTATTTTGCCTGGTTGATGAATATTCCTTCCTTTGATTGTTTCACTTGAAGACCTAGAAAGAAATTCATCTCTCCCATCATTGACATCTCAAACTTGCCTTTCATCAGTGTTGAAAACTTTTCACACAACTGATGGTTTGGAGATCCAAAAATGATGTCATCAACATATATCTGAACTAGTAAGATCTCTTCCCCATCCTCTATCCTGAACAGAGTTCTATCAACAGTCCCTTTGACAAAACCATGGTCAGTAAGAAACCGAGAAAGAGTATCATACCATGCTCGGGTGCTTTGCTTGAGACCATACAAAGCTTTTCCGAGCACGTAAACTTGGTCATTCTGTTTGAAGCCGAGGTTGTTCCACATAAACCTCTTCTTTAAGCACACCGCTCGAAAATGCACTTTTCACATCCATTTGATAGATGTGAACTTCATGTGGGCAACATATGCAAGAAACAATCGATGGCTTCTAGTCTTTGCAACAAAAGTGCAAAGGTTTCATCATAATCCAAGCCTTTCTTGGGAATAACCTTGTGCAACTAGCCTTGCCTTGTTTCTTACAATGTTGTTGTTTTCATCTCTTTTATTCTTGAAAACCCACTTGGTTCCAATGACATTGTGCCTTTCAGGTCTATCTACCAACTCCCATACTTCATTCCTTGAGAATTGATTCAGCTCATCTTGCATAGCAGTAATCCAATAAGAATCTTGTAGAGCTTCACCAATCTCGTGAGTTCTTTCTCCGAAAGGAAGCAGCCGAAATAGTGCACTCTCACCATGGAACCTTCTTGTCTTAACACCTTCGGTTAGATCACCCACAATCGACTTGTAGGATGACTATCTAACCATTTCCTTCTTGATGTTCCCCTTCAATAATATCCTCAACATTTGAGATGTTAGGTTCGATTAAATCGAAGAAACTCGGGAACAACGAAAAAGGAGAAAGGAATCATCTTTCTCGGGGAAATTCTATTGAACATTGTCGAGACATTTGTTCCCCTTTGGTTGATAGATTCGAAATTTGCCTCACCGTGTGACCACATCTTCATTGGCATCACATACCGAAGTCCGAATCGGTGTCTGCTTCAGATTGGTCACCTTTGGAGTGTTGGTTTTCCCGAGGCTCACCATCCCGAAAGTACCATCCCGAACTTCCTTATCGAGTCCGAGTCACTCCAATCATAGAATGTGACCGACTTCTTCTTTTCGAGTTCGATGGATGATTTATCTTTCTGTTTTCAAGCTTAATCTGGTGATCCTCTTAGTCGGTTCACAAGATCATGTTCTGTTTCTTCCGAACACAAATAGATTCATCAAAAACAACATGAGGTGTTTCCTCCACAATAAGAGTCCTACAGGTTGTAAACTCGAAAAGCTTTTTGACTTGAATATCCTAAGAATATTCCTTCATCGACTTTACTATCAAAAGTTTTCAACCGATCTTTACCATTATTGTGTATGAAACACTTGCAACCAAACACACGAAAAAAAAGAAAAGAGGCTTCCTTTCATTCCAAAGCTCATAGGGTGTTTTGCCTTGACTTTTGGTCAAGATGGATCTATTCTCGAGAGTATCATGCAAATGTTGATAACCAATTTCAAAATCTTTTAGGAATGTCACCTTCACTATCATAGTCCTTGCGAACTTCTTTCGTAGTCCTGTTCCTCCTTTTCAAAGAACACCATTACGTTGAGGGGTCCTTGCAAATGATGTTTCATGTGAAATTCCATTCTCTGCACAATAATCGATATTATATGATTTATGAATTGGTTCCTTTGTCGATCGATTTTGACCACACTCGATTTTTCTCAATCTTGAGCCTTTTCAAGAACTCTGGCGACTTTATCTTCGAGTCTCTTTCTTCTTGAGTAAGAATATGACCCAAGTATATCTCGAGTAGTCATCAACTACTACCAATGTGTATTTCGCCATTATTAGTGCTTACAGTGTTATAGGACCAAAAAGATCCATATGTAATAATCAAGTATTCTTTTCAAGAAAACCTCAACTTTACTTTTAAATGATGCTCTAATCTGTTTTTCCTTTACGCACGATCACAAATATGTTCCTTCTTGAACACTTCGTTAGGGCAACCCTCTCACAAGAGCTAATCTTGCAAGCTTGTTCGGGGTTTTGAAATTTAGGTGATTCATTCTTTTATGCCATAACCAACTGGTATATGTGGAACTTTTAGCAACTAAACATGTATCTTTCTTGAGTTGAACTCCAATCGCCAAGATACACATTCCCTTTTCTTGTACCAATCGGAAAACTTTTACGTGATGTATCATTTTTTACAAAACATAAGTTTTTAGAGAACTCAACATTGAAACCCTTATCACGAAATTGGCTAATTGAAAGCAAATTATGCTTCAATCCAGATACATATGAAACACCATGGATATGAATCGAGTCGATTTCCAAAGTTCCATATTCTTGATCATCCCTTGGAATTATCTCCAAAAGTGATCAGTGGGCCTCTTTGTTCAACATAGTCAATTGAGTGTCTTCTTGTATCTGTCATATGTCTTGAACATCCACCGTCAAGATACCAAATATCGAGCTTTTTCATCTCTGCTCATCGATTGCCATGTGATCATTAGTCGGTTTAGTGCCCTTGTTTTCCTCCCCGAAAAAGATCAATTCTTAGGTACCCAATTTGTGTAGGGTCCTACAAGGTTAGATGTACCTTTTCGGAATCCAAATCGCTTTGACAACTCTAATCACTTTAGAGTGGCTAATTTGTCTTCCATAAACATCAACATACACATCTACTACTCTGGGTGCCTTAGCGAACTTTACGTGTATGTGTCTTTAGCTTTAGCATGAACATGGGCTTTTGAATTCTTCTTTGGTTCGGGCCTTTTGTTTAGATGCTTGGGCTTTTTTGTGCGGCCGGTCTAAATCTTTGTTGACTTCGGGTTCGATAACCTTCACCTTTAGGCAAGTGAGGTTCGGGTTATGCATCTTTGAAATCTGGGTCTTTCGATTATCTTGAGGACTTGGTCTCTTCATTGAGAATGTCTCTGTTGAGTGTTTCTCATCCGAGGATTCCTCCTCGATGGTTCGAAGTGGAGCCTTTCAGTTTGCATTCTTAGCCCGAGGCTTTGAAGTACTTGCTCGAAACTTTCCAATCGATTTCTCGGTTTTTCTAGCCTTCACCGAGGTTTGGGCTTTCTAACCCGATCATTCGGTTTTTTTTCAAACCATAGGTCCTTTTCCTTGTCTACAACCTTGGGCATTACTTGACTTTTGAAGTGTAGGTGCCATCGGTTTTACAAAGATAGTCTTCTTGCTACATGATGCGAAGATTCGAGATGACCTTGTGAGGTTCCCCGGAATGTATCCCAATCCGGTTTTTATAGTGGCGGATCTCTGGTAACTCAATTTCATCTATCACTTTAGATGCTTTATTCAATAGAGTTAACTTCTTCACATGCACTATCCTCACGATTCTGTAGAGTTTTATGCTTCTCGAGAGGTCATTGAACTCGATTACGATTAAATTTGAATCTCTTGATGGATTTCTCTAGCTTTTTCGCTTAGGGGACTTGATCAACTTCTCTTTCTCGAGAGTTGTACTTTCGAACATCCAGTTCATCGATAGTTCCCATTAATTGAGAAGTGATCTCGGTTTTACTAGAGTCTTTCCATTTTAGATTTTCAAAGATTCGGTTCCTTATTCGCTCTTGAGTTTTATTTGACGATCCTTGCAAAAACAAAGATAGTCCTTCATCGATTCTCAAAAGAATCCATCGGTCAAAAATGACTTGTTTTCGGTGGAACTTGAAAACTCTTGTGCTAGTGTAGGAGCAACAACAACAGAGATGTAAGAGTTTACCTCCTCAATGGCCATCGACATGATGTCATCACTTTCCTTTGTTTGAGAATATCTCATCTGAAGAGCTAGATCCTCCTCGAGTGTGTTCTTCTTCCGCAACCATGGCCTTTTTGCTTGAGAACTTACGGTCTCTTTTTAGCTTGTCTTTCTCTTCTCTCCTTAAGACTCAACTCGACAATCATCTTTGGAAGTGACCTTTCTTCCGCAATTATAACATCTGTTGGCATCATCATCCCGATCATTTTCTTCTTTGGACTTGGAGTCCTTCTTTGCGGATGAAGATCCTTCAAACTTCGTGTCCTTCTTCTTCTCAGTTGATCTGTCCTCAGGTTTCTTCTGGTACCTGTGGTTCCTGTAATAGTTTTTGTATTTTCCAAATCTACTATTAAGTCTGTCAAACCTCCTTGCCATCAGTGCTAGCTTTTCCTCAAGCTCATCCTGATGTTTGGCATGGGGGTTCTCAGACTCTTTAGTTTTACAGGTTTTATCTTTGGCTTTTAAAGCCACATTCTTACTCGATGAAGAATCATCTTTTTCATCGACCTTTTTTGGATTTCTTATCAATTACAAATTCATAGGCTTTTCAAATTCGAGAAATACTTGTTGGTATGGCATTGAACTAATGTTCTTGGTGTTTTCAATCACCACTTGCATGAATATCCCATTTCTTAAAAGACCTCTAAGAATTTTCAATGCCACTTGTGGATATTTCTTTCCAAGTGCGTTTAGATCATTCATGATGCTAGTGAATCTGACTTCCAATTTGTCTATTGATTCACCATCATCCATTTCAAAACTGTCAAACTTTCCAATTGCCACTGAAAGTTTGTTTTCTTTTATATGATCTGTGCCTTGGCACATAACAGCTAGTGTATCCCATATCTCTTTAGCAGTATTACAGTGAGAGATCATTCCCATCACACCATCATCAATTGTACTGTATAGTGTGTCTTTTGCAATGTAGTCTAGATTGACTAACTTTCTCTCCTCAGGAGTTAGTTGGTCATCAGACTTAGGAAATTCTGCTCTAGGATCAATTCTCTCCTCTTCTGTAATTCTGGGATTCACCACAGTAAATTTGAATGGTCCTTGAGAAACCACTCTCCACATACGCTCATGTTTGGAATACAGATGAGCCTGCATTCTCAGTCTCCATAGATCATAGTTCTCTACTGAGAACATGGGAAGTTTTTTAGAAGACATTTTTCTGATCTTTTGAAAAGAAAAAATTTCAGCAAATAAGATCAGTTCAGATAGACCACAAGTATTTTTGAAAATAAAACTTTGGTCAACACAGCAGGTGGTCAAGTTGAACCACTGCTCTGATACCACTTGTTGGTCCCGGTGTAAACGAGTCTTACACGTGTATGGGGGAATACACATGTTCAAAGGATTTTAAAACTTTTTTTTCTTCGAGGTCACTTGGGTCGATAATCACAAGATTAGGTTACGAGAAGCACAGATCGCTCTGAGTCAAAGTCTCTTCGAGATGTGATCCCGAAATGCTTTCGAGATACCTCGGATAATCCCAACCCCGAATCCTCGAGTGTCGAGATCCCGAGTTGCTTGGATCGATATAACTAGCTTATCAATCCTCGAAGAGAGTTCATTTGATAACTATCTGTTCTAGCTACTTAGTCGTACGGAATGGTTGCCCTTAGATTATACTCATTTTAAGCTTTGCTGAAAAACCTTCCCTTTATGAAATAGTGATTAGGTTGTGATTCACTTATGCAACTTCAGTGGATTGATTCCAACTAAATATCAGTGAAAAGTATGCTTTCAAAATCAAGTCAATGCAACAGTTAAGCACAGATAAGGAAAGCAATAAAGAACACAACAGTTATAGTGGTTCAGAGACTCAAGCTCCTACATCCACTCTCTCTGACTCTTCAGAGAAATTCACTATCAACTTCTGAGCTTTCTGACTACCTCGTAGTTTACTTACTCAACTCGGCCCTGAGTTTTCTGACTACTCCACGTAGTTTACTTACTCAACCCGACCTTAAGTTTTCTGACTACCTCCGTAGTTTACTTACTCAATCACACACAAGCTTTCAGACTACCCCTCTGAGCTTACTAACTTCTCCTCTAGAGTTTTCTGACTACTCCGCGTAGTTTACTAACTCTTTACAACTCTACTCACCAACAAACACACTCCAACTACCTTCTCAAGGGTTTGGGGTTTCTCGGTTGGTTTCCAACTAGGATGAGATATCCTTTACAATGAAGCACAATGCAAAGGGTTAGGATATCTCGACTAAGCTTTGGATAAATCTTATCAAGCTAGGCTTAGTAAAGTGAGCTCTCTTCAATATAGAAGCACTTGGGAAATTCAAGGTATTTCAAGTGCTTTAACTTTTGCAAGAATAAGTTTGAGCTCTTGAGTTGCGTATAAATTTCCCGTAACCTTACAAAGTAGAGGGTCACCAGTATTTATAGGCATACACCAAGGTCACTCTTTGAAAACTATCCGTTGGAGAGATAGCTTCGTGAGTTCCCTCTTATGGTGTGTGAGAAACGGCTATATTTAGGGTTTGAAACTCCCTAACATGTTTTAGGCAATAGCCTTTCATGTAGCCGGTCTTCACTTTTTGCAGTCTGGAACTTTCGTACATCTGACATCTTTTTTTTCGGCGCCTTTGTCATTTGTCGATGTCGGTATGGTACAAATGTCGTCTTCCTCTTTTTGACTTTTGTCTTGATTAAAGGTAGACACCTTCAACGACTCTTTTTGGTTACAAACTCGAGTTTGATATAACCTTAACAACACTTCTGACTTAGTTCCTTTTGTCTGCATTTGAATGTCTTGGCAATATCTAACTTTCTAAAGCATCGCGTTTCTCTCAGTATTACATCCTTCGATAGATATATTGAGCCTCGGAACATTGAGTTCATCTTGAGCATTGATTACATTCTTGAGTCTTGATAATTCTTGTGCTTTCAGTATTCTTGATCTTCAGTTTCTCAGTCTTCAGTCTTGCGTCTTCAGAGTCTTCTGCGTCTTCAGGGTCTTCTGAGTCTTCAGGGTCTTCGAGTCTTGATTTATCTTGGACCGATATCTTGAGTCTTCATCTTTGAGTCTTGATTTCTCGATTTCATCTTGAGTCTTGATATCTCGATTTTCATCTTGAGTCGTCGAGTCTCGATTTCTCCTTTGAGTCTTTAGATTCTCGCCATTCATCTTTGAAGTTGAGACTTCGATTTCATCTTTGAAACTTCAGTTTTTTAGAAACATCTTGAGTTCTTGAGTCTTGAAACTATCCTGAACTATATCTGTTGACTATACATTTTGCAGATAACATCCTGAATACTCTAAAACTGAATCCTGACTCAATTATCAAGATCATTCTGAACATATCATACTCAGGGGTTTTGGGATCTTAATCAAAATAATATAATATTTTATTAAATTCATCTCCTAACAGTGTCTATAAAAGGCATGACGGAACTGCATTGGTATTTTTGGTACTATACGTGGACGACATTCTGCTCATCAGAAACGATGTAAAGGTCTTATCATACGTAAGGACATGGCTATCAAAACAGTTCGATATGAAGGACTTAGGGGAAGCCGGTCACATCCTAGGGATCAAGATCACTCGAGATCACATGAAAAGAATGATCGGGCTTTCGCAAGCCTCATACATAGATACTATTTTAAAGCGCTTCAGCATGGAGGATTCCAAGAAAGGCTTTGTGCCCTACAAACACGGAATTCATCTATCCAAAGAGATGTGTCCCAAGACACAGAAAGAGATAGATGACATGAAGGGCATCCCTTATGCTTCGGCTATGAGAAGCCTCATGTATGCAATGCTGTGTACGAGACCGGATATCTGCTTTGCCGTAGGCATGGTGGCAAGATATCAAAGTAACCCTGGGAAAGAGCATTGGACTGCAGTAAAGAACATTCTGAAGTACCTGAAAAGGACATGGGACAGAATGTTGGTTTACAAGTCAGACAGTCTGATCTCCATCGGTTACACAGACTCGGATTTCCAATCAGACAAAGACTCCAGAAAGTCTACCTTTGGTAGTGTGTTCTGCATGGGGGAAGGAGACATGACATGGAGAAGCATAAAGCAGAAATGCATCGCTGATTCTACCATGGATGTCGAGTACGTCGTTGCTTGTGAAGCAGCGAAGGAAGCGGTTTGGCTCAAGAACTTTCTGGTGGACTTGGACGTGGTCCCGAATTTACCCAGCAAAATCATGGTCTACTGTGATAACGCCGGAGCAGTTTAAATTCAAGGGAACCGAGAGCCCACAAAGCCAGCAAACACATTGAAAGAAAATACCATCTCATACGAGAAATCGTTAAGAGAGGAGACATTGAGGTGACTAAGATTGCATCGGAAGACAACCTAGCAGATTCGTTCACAAAGGGTCTGCCTCAGAGTACATTCGAGAGACATGTGAAAGGAATGGGTGTCAAGGACGTTGCCAATCTGCTTTGAGTATAAGTGGGAGAAATATTATTAGGTTAGTGTAGGGTGATATTAGACGTCACATAGAACACAAGACATGTTGTAGTATACTTAAAATCAGACTTTGAGTATAAGTGGGAGATTGTTGGGGTTATACTGAAAAGTATGTTTTTACTTTGTACAACCAAACTGAAGTTTCTTATTTATTTGGTGAAATAAATATTTAATCACTGTTGCATTAAATATGAATGAATGTTATATATGTTTATTGCAAACTCGTTCAATAAGACAGTATGTATTATGTTGTAGTTAATTTGGTGATACCCGATCACTGAAGGTCAAATTAACAGCCCTCGTAATTAAGTACAAATTCACAACCCAGATGAAAATGAACGAACCATCATGAACAGTTGAAGTGTAAGACCCAGATTGGCCTGTCTTGACCAAGGGATCACACTAGCGCATTTAGGTGCGCTGAATGAGGACCTACAGGAGGACAAATTCTTCGGTACTGAATATACAAGAATTAGACCTCAGTGGTGCGTTGTTTCTTAATCTCCATCCCTTAAATAGGATCGTGTGAAATTAATAACTATTGTTTTGACTTATGATGGGAAGAGAGTCAATGCAATTTGATACTGTTAGTGTTAGCGTCCTAGAGACAATCTATTGTAAGGACATAATACTCAATGATATTCAGTTTGATTTAATATTATAGTTCACTTAATATTAATGTATGGAAATACACTTGTTTGAATATTATGTTTGATTGTTTGCATTTATTCATATAAGTGTTCCCATGAGTCATTGCTGTCATTGAGGTTGTGAGAACTCAGATGATTTAAGCATGATTCTCAAATAGCCCCGATCAAGGATCATCAAGAATGGGATATTGATGATGCAATGGAGATTGGTGTGCGATCTGCATCATACTCTTAGAAAGTGTAGTAAGTTCTCACTTACTACGAGATACTAGGTATCTCATGATGGATGCACAAATACCTTAGAGGGTATTGGTATACCCATCCGAGAAACCGTTTGATATTAGTTCCACTATATGTGTCTACGGGTGTCTCGGTTAGTGGGAGCGATGCGATACTCCTTTGACTTGAGATCAATACGCACAACATGTGTGGGATGATGAACTTTGACCATGACTGACACTTGCACCCGTCTATGGGTAGATATGGCTTGGATTGAGTTTATCACGAAGTGCATGTGCGTGGTAGCTGAGCCAAGAATATGATTCATTCCTCAAAGTGGTTTTAGAGAGAATATTCATCTTCTCATCATAATTGGATCAAAGTCATCGGCCGATGCACGTCAACTTAGACTTTGTGGCTAAGTGTGACATACATGATCAATTAGTGATTGTAGATAAATTGATTAAGTTATTTGAATAGACACTTCATCATGTTCAAGACTTTATCGAGTATTCGCGAATGAAAGGAGGAAATCGTAATAGCCCATGTTTCAGTTACAGGTAGTTGCACATTTCCTCACAACGTACCTCATATATTGAGAATGTATGATTTATTGTCTAGGGTTCAATTAAGACCGTTAGTTTGACTAATCACTCGATATATGAGGGCCTATGGGTCACACAACAAGTAACGATTGTTTACTAATTATAGTTAGTTGATTAAATGTTAAATTAGATTTAATATTTAATTTATGGAGAAATAATTAATAATAGATTAATTTGGAATTAATTATTATTAATATTTAATTAAACTGAATTTAATTAAATAAGAATTCCCAATAATAATATTTGAAATGTTATTGTAGGATTTAATATATATGGAAACAAATCGTAGAGATTTGTCATATATGGAATTTAAATCCGTAGAGATTTATATGTGGGAAATAAATCTGAGAGATTTATTTAAATAAAGATTATGAATTTTATTTCCTAATTAGGTTAGCTTGAGACTTAAGCTAATCCTCTCCCATATATATGAGCTCTTGGGAATTCATAATACGTGAGTTCATATTTCTCCATAAAATCTCTAAGTTGGAATTTTCCTAGCAAATTCATCTCGGGGATTCAACGCTGGCAGATATGTGCGAGTTAGTAAACGACTGTTACGTGGATACCATAGTTGAGGAATCCGTGTACAAATTGTTGTAAGAATTCTGTTTACGTTTACTCATATTTTATTATGCAATTAATTGTTCGTTGTTGGTGAACTTAAATTTTCGCTGCGCTTGTATTACGTGTTTACGTACCTCTAAATTCTAACAATGGTATCAGAGCTCATGCTCTCGATTGATTAATTGCTTAAATATTTCGTGCGTGCGTGCACTATATTTTTTTGTGGTGTTTGAATCTGACAAAATTGGTGATTTGATTTGAATTTGGAATTCAACCTACCGATTAAAATTGTAATAATAGGATTTGGAGTCCACCGCCTTACTTTTGAGTTTGGCTTCTGCTTTATTTTTGTTTTGGGTCTCTTTTATGCATCACTATTCCAAATAAGGTTTCTTCAACCCAAAACACCACACGAGCGATTGAGCGCCGCTCGGCTGAGTGACGGTGTCCCACGGTGTCATTTTGAGACAACGATCACTCGCCACGCCTCGCGCCGGACACACGGGCCCATACCACTCTGTGCGACGGCGGCCCCGACTCGCAGCGGTGCAAGCATTACTAGTGCTCGTCCCCGATTTAGGGTTTTTCGAAATCCCCAAATCCGTTCCCTCGAAACAACGCCGCTCGGCTGAGGGCGGAGACCTGCGGCCCATCGCTAGGCGATGGCCGTGCGGACCCGCTCGCCCCAGCGCGACGGCGGCGTGACCTCGTCCTGTTCGCGACTCGTCACTCCCCGCTGCGGATCTTCGATTGGCACGATTCTCGAAGTAGAGGCGGTTCGCCGTCGTCATCTTCGATGCATCGTTTCACTCCCAGATTGAGGCGGCGGAGGCGTTCGATCTTTGATTAAAATCGCTTGGAGTGATTCGTCGATTGCGCGAAGTCGAGCGGCGCGATGCACCGACGCGCCTGGGGCGACGCGGTGAAATCGCCCTGGCTCGAGGCTTGAGATCGACGGCCCGCTGGTTCTGGTTGTTGCGATACCTGGTCCTTCCATTGGCATAGCCTATGGCGGTGTTCGTTTTGGTTTTTGGCCCGGTTTCGTTTCTAATATTTCATGATTCTTGTTTTTCCAATGATTATCTATGTCCCAAATTGATTGTTTCCTGATTGTTGTTCATGAATGATGAAACTGGAAATTGTTTTGGGGTTTGGAAATTTTGGAATTGCTCGAATTGTTCGGATTTGATCTGTTTTGGATGGGTTGGATGGGTGAGGATGTGGGAGGGCTGTTCTGCAAATTTTATTTGGGACAGACCCTCCCGTCCAATTTTAGAAATAGAAATTGCATCTGAGCCCTAACAATAAATAATTAAAATCTGATTTGTTTATTAATTAGTTAATAATAAAATTAGATTATTGGTTGGACTTTAATGGATATAATTAATTGGATTAATTTTTAAAGTTTAATAATTTTAAAATTGAATTTAAAATTAGATTTTAAAATTTATTTTAAAATAATTATTAAATTTTACTAAAATGTATTAGTTGGGTTAATGATGGATTTAATTAATTGAATTAATTAAGAGTTAATATTAATAATAAATTTAATTATTAAATTTATTTTAAAAATGGATTTTAAAATTTATGGTTTAAAGAATTAAACGAGTTATTAATTTTCACTTGGTTAATGTATTTTATATTCTATTAATGTCTTTTACGTTCGCATTATAATTATTTGGGTAGGCGACGCTCAATATTTGTCGGATCGTATTAAATGCTTGTGTAGACGGCGCCCAAATAAAAGTTAGTCTGTGTAAATTATGTTTGGGTAGGCGACGCCCAATAATTGCTCAAATGTGATGTAGATTAACACGTTGGATCTCGATTAAGCAATTAATACACCGCCTTTAAAAACGTTCCTCACCAAAATATGGTTTTTCATTAAATTGAAATGATGTCTTCCATCGAAATTAAAAGTAAACCGGGGATTTCGTTTCAATGGGTATTTAAGACCAAAGTCTTTTTCTCGGATCTACATTCAACGGGACTTTTATAGGGACACACAATGTCGCCGCTTGATGGTTGTAAATCAACTTAACTTTGTTTATTTAGCCAAAGCAGGGAAACGAAAGTTAAGGGACATTCGATTAAACTGGGTTTAATCAACTAGGAATTGCAAATTTTGCAATTGGTTTGGAGACCTACCAGTTATGCTATTGTGATATTCAGCCAAAGCAGAGATCATGATAGTAGTAATGTGGATCATAGTCCATTAAAATTTATATTAAATATAAATTCGTATTCTTCCGATGAGGTCGTTGAATATGTGAAAATAATGGAGATAAAATAAACACAAAAGAAAGGTCATGTTTATTTTGATTGCTGAATATTGATCATAGGAATTATGTGTTTAATTCCCATTTTATTTTATTTCTCTTGATTAGTTGAAATGTATAACTGTTATTGAGATGTGTTTTGGAAACAAACTAAATTGACCAAATTTTCTAGTGTGGCGTCCAAACATGTGTTTGGTGCTAAGACAAGAAAAGATTGAGTACATGTTGGACACGTATATCCCGATTACCCTTAAATGAAAAGAGATCTGTTCAAATGCCGGTTAGCTAAAGAAGAGAAGATTTCACCTCCTGTGCTTAAGATGATAGGCCTAATTGAGAAACTTGGTAATTTAGGCTTTGAGCTAAAAGACCAGTGTTTTTTTATTTATTTATGCTATCCTCCCGTTGCTCCCGGATTCATATTTTAGCTTCATTGTGAACTACAATATGAATAAGACGGATGCGATCATGCCTAAACTTCACAACATGCTCAAGACTTTTGAGTTCACTATCACTAAGATGGTGTTCAAAAGAAGGAGCGGGTAGACAAGGATGTTTGCTTCTGCTATAAGTAGAAGAGGGCACTGGAAGAAGGACTATAAGGTTCTAGTTGCTAAATGGAATGCACTAGGTGCTTCTAGCACTAGAACATGTATGTTTGTTATTAAGATAAGCATGTCCACTAATAGCGCTAACTGATTGGTATTGGATACTGGATTTAGCTCTCACATTTGCATTAATGTGAAAGGGCTCATGTATGATAGGGCAGTTAGGGCGGGTGAAGTCGTCTTACACGTGGGAACGGAGCAAGAGTTGCTCCTGAACGTGTGGGGACTTACGTGTTAGACTTACCCTTTGTTTTTAGATTAGAACTTAATGATTGTCATCTAGTTCTTTCTATTACTCGCAACATGTAATTGTTACATTTTGGATATGATATTCTTAATGTACAAAATAAAATACTCAAACTTAGTAATCATGAAAACCTGACTTACTTATGGCATTGTAAAACTTGATCATGTAAACGAGAAAAGAATTGCAAGGTTAAGAAACTTAGACTACTTAACCCCATTCGACTGTGAGTCTTATGGAGATTGTGAATCTTATCTCATGGGCAAGATGATCAATAAACCCCTTTTCTAGGAAAGGGGTGCATGCCAAAGAAGTTCTAGAGTTGATCTACAATGACGTTTGTGGACCATTGCCCACTCTAGCTAGGGGGTCACTTCCGGATACTTTATCATTTTATTGATGATTTCTCAAAACCTGACATCGTGTATCTTATGAAACACAATCCGAATCTTTTGAGAAACTTCAAAGAGTTTAAAATTTGTAGAGAAGCAACTTGGTAAGAGTATCAAGACTCTTCGATCGGATCGAGGAGGTGAATACCTTAGCCATGAATTCACTGATTACTTGAAGTTACATGGAATCCAGTCACAATGGACTACTCCCGGAACACCTTAAATGAACGGTGTGTCCGAGAGAAGAAACCAAACCCTGTTAGACATGGTGAGGTCCATGATGAGCTTTTCCTATCTTCCAACATTCTTATGGGATACGCGTTACAAACCTCAATTTACATTCTGAATAGGATTCTATCTGAATCGGTTGAGCATACACCATATGAACCATGGTGTGGCAAGGAGCCAACTTTTACACATATTAACCATGGGGTTGCCCCATGATTGTGAAAAGGATGCTTACCAACAAGTTGGAATCCAAAGGTGAAAATGGTTACTTTGTGGGATATCCTAAGGAAACTAAAGGATATTACTTCTATCTACCTGAGAAATAATTAGTGATTGTTTCTAGGCAGACCAAGTTTCTCGAGAAAGACCATGTCTTTAAGGAACAAGGTCGTAAGCTAATAGAACTTGAAGAAATTCAAGAACCACAAATTAACAAAGAGACTGATATCTTGTCAAAGCAACATGACAAGGAATCAGTGGGAGCATTCAGCGACTTTCACAGTGGGAGTCTTTCACTAGGTGATTGTCTTTCAGCCAGTGGGAGCGTAATTGGAGTAGGCTTGCTAGTGTAAGAACCTCCAAGTGGGCTGAATGAGAACAACATAGTTCAAACTCCCGCCTAAGAGGCATCTAAAAGTGTAGCTCTTGAGGACTCTTCTGACATTGATGAAATCGATGCACCATAAAATTTTTCACGATCAGAATGTACAGCCTGCACAACCACAGCTCCGTAAGTATATTAGGAATTGTAATCCGCCCATTAGATACAGTTACCTCTTGGAGGAACTAATTAATGTGGACATACCGGATAAGAACGATCCTAATACTTACTCTGAAGCAATATTAGATATTGATTCAGGGAAGTGGCATGAAGCCATGAAATTCGAGATGGACTCGATGTGCACCAATCAAGTCTAGGACTTGGTTGAGTTGCCTAAAAGGGTTAGACCCATTTGTAAATGGAAAATTACAAACCTACAAAGCTAGGTTGGTGGCGAAGGGTTATAGTCAACGCGAAGGCATTGACTATGATGAGATCTTCTCACCAGTTGCAAAGATCAAGTCCATTCGAATTTTACTTGCGATAGCAGCACACTGTGATTATGAGATTTGACAGATGGATGTCAAAATAGCTTTCCTCAATGGAAACATTGATAAGGAAGTGTTTATGACTTAACCGGAAGGTTTCACATCTAAGTCAAATTCTAATCTAGTATGCAAGCTAAGATATTCATTTATGGATTGAAGCAAGCTTCTAGGAGTTGGAATATCCGATTTGATGAGGCTATCAAGTCTTTTGACTTCATCAAAAATTCGGAAGATCCTTGTGTTTATTGTAAACACAATGGGAAGAATATTGTTTTTCATAATCGTGTATGTCAATGACACATTGATTTTGAGAAACAATATCCCGTTAATGCAGTCCGTTAAAGATTTGTTGTCAAACACCTTCATGATGAAGGATCTTGGTGAAGTCTGTTGCATCTTAGGGATCAAGATCCACATGGATAGATCCAAGAAGATGTTGAGGCTGTCACAGTCCACCTATGTAGACAAGGTGTTGAAGTGTTTTGCGATGGAGAACTCTAAGAGAGGGTCTCTATCGGCAAATCATGGGATAAAACTATCAAAGAAGGATTGACCTTTCTGTTGAAAGCTAATATCAAGCACATGAAAGATGTCTCATATGCATATGCAATTGGGTCATTCATGTACGCCATGACTTGCACGAGGCCAAACGTGACCTACGCTATCAATATCACTGGTAAATGCAAGCAAAATCCGGGTGAGTCTCACTGGATTGCTGTCAAGACCATTCTGAAGTATCTTAGACGAACTAAAGAATGTTGTCTTGTCTATAGTGGACAGTCAGAACCAGTAGTGACTGGTTATGCTAACACAAGTTTCCAATCTGACTGTGATGATTACAAATCACAGTTAGGTTACGTTTAACTCTCAATAATGAGGTGGTCAGTTGGAATAGTTCCAACCAAAAGGACCGCATATTCAACAACCGAAATTGAGTACATTGATGTCTCAGAAGCCTCAAGGAGGCTGTCTGGATTTTATAGTTCTTAAGAGAACTAGGGGTAGTTCCGAGTGCCAGTTGTCTAATAAAGTTTTATTGAGACAACGCTGATGCGATTGCGCAAGCAAAGGAACTGAGATCAACAAGCAAAACGAGCATGTACCTAGACTTATCATTTGATCTGGGAGATCATAATAATAGGAGAAGTAGAATTAAAATGTATTCCCACATATTTAATTTGGCAGAGCCTTTCACCAAAATACTGAGTGTTCATGTACACACTAGACATTTGATGATCTAGGGGTAGACATGTAGGTGATTGACTCTAGTCCAAGTGGGAGATTGTTAGTGTTAGTGTCCTAGAGAAAATCTATTGTAAGGACATAATACTCAATGATATTCAGTTTGATTTAATATTATAGTTCACTTAATATTAATGTATGGCAATACACTTGTTTGAATATTATGTTTGATTGTTTGCATTTTATTCATACAAGTGTTCCCATGAGTCATTGCTGTCATTGAGGTTGTGAGAACTCAGATGACTTAAGCATGATTCTCAAATAGCCCCGATCAAGGATCATCAAGAATGAGATATTGATGATGCAATGGAGATTGGTGTGCGATCTGCATCATACTCTTAGAGAGTGTAGTAAGATCTCACTTACTACGAGATACTAGGTATTTCATGATGGATGCACAAATACCTTAGAGGGTATTGGTATACCCATCCAAAAAACCGTTTGATGTAGTTTCATTATATGTGTCTACGGGTGTCTCGGTTAGTGGGAGCGATGCGATACTCCTTTAACTTGAGGTCAATACGCACGACATGTGTGGGATGATGAACTTTGACCATGACCGACGCTTGCACCCGTCTATGGGTAGATATGGCTTGGATTGGGTTCATCACGAAGTGCATGTGCATGGTAGTTGAGCCAAGAATAGGATTCATTCCTCAAAGTGGTTTTAGAGAGAATACTCATCTTCTCATCATAATTGGATCAAAGTCATCGGCCGATGCACGTCAACTTAGATTTTGTGGCTAAGTGTGACATACATGATCAATTAGTGATTGGAGATAAATTGATTAAGTTATTGGAATAGACACTTCATCATGTTCAAGACTTAATCGAGTATTCGCGAATGAAAGGAGGAAATCGTAATAGCCCATGTTTTTTAGATTCTGCGGTAGTTGCACATTTCCTCAAGCGTACCTCATATATTGAGAATGTCCGATTTATTGTCTAGGGTTCAATTAAGACCGTTAGTTTGACTAATCGCCGATATATGAGGACTATGATGATTCACACACATTTAGTTCCTTTCGCGTGATTATAGGTTTGTTGATTTGTCCCCTTAAATTGGATTTAATCCTTAATTTATGCCAAATGTTTAAATTGGAAATTTATTTGGAATTAATAATAATGTTTAATTCAATTGGATTTAATTAAATAAAAGATATTAATTAATATAAATATTATTTTAGGATTTAATTAATTAATGGACTCAAATCCGTAATTTTAAATACATAAATAAATGACAGAGGAGCCATATTATATGTGAAATCGTAATATTTATTTAAATGAATAGTTCAATTTAATTTTATAGTGGAGTAAATTAATATTAATGGACTTGAATAATATTTTAAAATATTATAGCTTCATATATCCATTGGAGGTCCAATCTTAATTCTCCTAAAAGGTCCCCCAAATAGCCCAAAATAAAGTCCAATTAATGAGAGTTAAGAAAATTTCTTGCTATATTTCCATCTGTAATTTTTTTGAAAATCTTGTCTATTAAAGAAGAAAAAGATTGTCTTGATTTTCTTGTAGATTATTTTTGGAAAGAGATAATTATTTAATTATGCATAATTATCCCATAAATTGTTGGTCAAATCTTGACTCATTCTATTAGTGTAGATTTCAAAAATATTGGGTAGAATATTGAGAATGTCTGAGATTTTTATGGAAATTTTAATTAAGGAGAAAAGAATATAGGAGATATATTCAAGATTTCTTGGAGATCAAGAAAAATTTTTTTCTTCCTTATTTTTCTAGCCCAAATTTAACCCCCTCCTCTGATTTAAGGGGATTAAATTTCATTTAATATTTAATTTATGTGTTTTAAATATATTAATTTAGAATTAATTAGCAAAATATTTAATTAAATTAGATTTAAATTAAATAGGAATCTTCCCATAATAGCATTAATATTACTTTGGGGAAATATTTGGGAAAAACAAATCTTTGAGATGATTCATCCGTTTGATTCTTCAAGAGGTTAGTAATTATGGCTTAACTCCTAGTTGCCAATCTCTCCCTGTTTAGGATTTATGAATTATGTGTATGCATGTTGTTTATTATTATGTTGAATTGATTTAGGATTAATTCATGTTTCTCCATAAAATTTAGAATTTAAATATGTATTTAAATAATCACCTTGAATTCAACACCCGGATTTTCCCAACAAGGCTTAGAGCCTTTCTTTGCCATAGTTGAGAAATTCTTTTTCCTTTCACCGTGTAAGGTTTCTCGTTATGATTATTCACCATGTTTATGGGCTATATGTTTAGCGTTGGAAGACTCAAAAGTCTTGAGCATGTTATTACGTGTTTACATGCCTCTAAATTCAAAAAATTCATAACATCTTGAGCTCTTTAAATAATCCTCTTTTGGTTTTTTTAAATTATTTTTTAATAACCGAAAGACCTCTTCTTTTGAAGAAGCCTCGGGGGTATTTTATTTGATTGGCGTGTCCAACATTCAATCTTCTTGCTTTTCGTCCCCACCAAACAAACATTTTGGTGCGGTTTGGGAGAAAAGTTTAGCCCACCAACTTTTTTTCGTTTCCAAAACGCTTCTCAATGACAAGTTATTCATTTCAACAATCCTAGAGAAATAAAATACATCGGAAATTAAAACACATAATTCCTATGATCAATATTTAGCAATCAAAATAAACGTGGCCTTTAAATTTATTTTGTCTTCATTATTTTCACATACTTAACGACCTCATTGGAAAAGTACGAATTTATATCTAATATAAATTATAATGGACTAAGATCCACATTACTACTATCATAATCCCAGCGAGGGCTGATCATTATGACAGCATAACTGGAAGGTCTCCAAACCAATTGCAAAATCGCAACTCCTAGTTTGTCGAACCTAGTTCGACTGATGTCACTTACCCTTTGTTCCCCGTGAGGGCTAGCGAAACAAAGTTAAGTTGGTTTACAACCATCAAGCAGCGACATTTTCATGTCCCTATAAAACTCCCGTTAGATGTAGATTCTAGCAAAAGACGAGGGTCTTTAAGTACTCATTGGAACGATGTTGGGAAATTTGTAGTTTTGATGGAAGTTTCAAAACAGATAATGTAATAAGACCAGTCAGACCTGTTAGCTGACTGATGATGTAGATAGCAGATAAGATGACCAACTGAAGTAACATATAGGTCACATATTGAGGGGGAACTCAATATGTATAGACTAAGTTTTGAAGATCAGTAATACAGAAGATCTGGTGATTGAAGCAGATAAACCAAGACGCAGATATGCAGAAGAGTTCAAGACAGAAGACCCCTTACAGAAGACCTATATCAGATGACATCAAGTAGAGGTCAGTAAGTTGTGCTAAGACAACTTACAATCAGATGACCTAAGGTAGGCAGATCAAGACTCTGACTGATCTGTGTCAAGCTCCATCAGGTGACTACTTCAATATTACCTAGTACGAGTCAGGTGCACATACAAGAAGAATGTCAACCTTGTTGCTTATTCATGTGCTGCAAATCATACTTGATAGCCAATAAGAAGTCGACAACACACGTACGGAGCTCTGATAGTCTGCAGAAGGCACTTCAGGGTCCAACGGCTAGAAAGGACAAGCTTGCATGCTTTTGGCCATGCCGCTCCTGAAGCATTTCAAATTCATCTGCAAACCTACCTTAAATAGACTGAAATTAGAATTGCTCTCCAACGGCTAGTTCGATTTCATGCCTATAAATAAGGGATCAAACCTTCATAGTAAGGTTACGGAAATTATCTAGAAGCAAAAGCTCTCAAGATTTCCGCATGAAGAACACAATCACAAGAATTATTCTTAAGTGTTCATCCCTTAGTTCTTAGTAGAATACTTATCCTCTAGCTCTTGGCTACTTAGAAGATAGGATAGTATTCCAGTTGGAACAAAATAATTCTTACCCAAACACTGTTAGGTTAAGTTTGTTATAGCAATATATTTTTCTAGGGTTTCTAGATTAGATTTCTGGGATTGGTTGAGTGTGAACTCGTTAAATATCTGTTGGTTGTACTTTGTTGGACTAACACAATAAACTAAGTCCAAGTTGGTTAAGTTGGTGCCCCTGCTGATAGGGAAGATTGGACGTAGGACAAGTTGTCCGAACCACTATAAATCTCTGTGCCCTTAATCTTGCTTTTCACATCTGCACACAACTTGTTATTTGCATGCATATTCTGTATCTGGATCAGATTAACATCAAGCTACTGATTTGATAAGTTTGACATTTTAGTCACCTGATCTGAAACATTGGTCAGAATCTTATTGGAGTAAAATTAGTTTTCTACACGGGTTAACTTATCTTCCGCACCATCAGTTAAATTGATAGACGCCGAACTGATCTGCCTACCAGATCAGTAAGTCGGATATCAGTCCAAACTGATTCACATCGCACTCTGATCAGACATACGTGCAAACACATCTGATCCACGAAAAAGTTTTGAAGTCTATTCACCTCTCCCCTCTAGACTTTAACCCTCATTGAAACCCTTTCGGGACCTACAAGTGGTATCAGAGCAGTGGTTCTACCGACCACTGGCTTTGAATATCATTGGTTCTCGAGGAAGAACCTTTGTGGTCACTTGAACTGATCTTTGAAAACCTTTTTAAAACTCATTTTCTTAAAAACAAAATCACCACAAGCATGGATAATACTTCAAGTATGCATCATAATCTACCCATGTTTTTTTGTTGATGAGTATGCAGATTGGTCCATAGACATGAGAGACCATCTAGGAGTGATTAGCAACAGAATGGATGAGATTCTTGAGATAGGACCGATTATTATCTATCAGTACAACCCAGCTGAAGCAGGACGAGATCCCACAGAACCAGTTGGAGCAAGAATCAGAAAGAGCCCATCTCTGATGGATGCAGATGAGAGAAAACTGTCTAACCTGGATATTGTTGCCAGACATCTCATCACGAAAACCATGGATGCTACTACAAGAGAGAAAGTGAAGTACCTGAAGACAACTGAGGAAGTCTGGGATACGCTTGCTGAAATCTGCAGAGGAAATGAGCAGATCAAGGACAACAGACTGCAAGCTGAGCTGGTTGTATTTGAGAAACTCAAGATGCTACCAAATGAGACTGTTGATCAATTCGATGGGAGGATCACTCGTGGAGTCAATCGAATTCGAGATCTTGGACGTATCATGACAAACAAGGATATCAATTATAAGATCCTCAGATCACTCACTAAGAAATGGGATATGAAGGTAACTGTAATTAAGGATTGCCAAGATATTGCTAACATGAAACCCAATGACTTAATTTTCAGTTTTAAAGCCCACGAGTTCGACCTGATCGAGAGAGGACAAAGTTCTGATGATGTCCCAACTGAAGCTACTACCAATTCCAAATCTGTTGCATTCCAGGTAGCAAGTAGCAATTCACGAATTGTTGAAGCAGTTGGAAACATCATAAGTCAAGCTGAACAGATTGCACTGCTGACAAGAAAGCTCGAAAGAACTAATGTTCAAATGGGTAAGTATAGAAAATTTTATGATGATTATCGCAGGAACAGGGGAAGAGATCGTCGCTCATCTGATAGATCGCAAGAAAGGTACCGTTCATCTGACAATTGAGATAACAAAAGAGAAGAAAGACAAGATGATCATACTGATGAAAAGAAAGATGAACGAAGAGATAACCGGAAAGAAAGCAGACGAGATGATCGATCAGACATGAAAGGTTCTGATTATCGACAAAAGGGGAAGTCACCTGACAGATATTACAGAAGACACGCTTCTCCTGGCAGAGGAAGCTCCAGAGACTCTAGAGTGTGCTACAACTGTTAGACACCAGGCCACTACAGTGCTGACTGTCCTGACCTGACCCCCAAGTAAAGAGAGGAGAAAAGAAACATAAGAGAACAAAGATACAGGGACATGAAAGCTATGGTTGCAGATACGTCTGGCATTGATGATTCCTACCTGCCCTCAGATGATTCTAGTTACTCATCTGTCGAAGACTTCTGTTTGATAACAACAACTGATGATGTCGATGATCTAAGCTTTTATCGATGACGACATCTCGCCTCATGGCCGAGAGAATCGGATCAAGCGAGGTACTTTCTAACTCTTCAGCCTCTTTTCTTCCACACCACATGTGCCGAGCACATCTGCAGGAGAGGTCAACTTGCAGGTCTACAATGACCAATTGCTTGATGATCTTTCCAATGGAATAGATACTTATACACGAGTGGAAGTTGAGAACGATAACCTGAGAGCTAAGAACATCAGGCTTGTTAAAGAAATTGAGGCAAGTAGAGCAAATTAAAACTAAAATTAAATTTGAAACTATTCGAAGGTGACCCGCAGAAACCGGAGTCTCTGAAGGTCAGCTCTTCTGATCAGGGAAAGTTGGTTAAGGAACAGTTGGCTCTAAACCTACAACAAGCCAGTGAACTCAAATCTCTTTAGGCTAAGTTTGATGAACTCTTCCGGATGCATGAGAATCAAAAGTTTTGAGGGCGGTCTCCACGAAGAAAATAGAGGTTTTCACTAAAAAAACTTCAAGACTTGAATAACTATTTTCGTACGTCAACTAACAAGAAGGGAATTGGGTATGAAATCCCTTCTGGATCCTCAAAAGCCCCGTCTGGTTCACATCAAAAAAGCGTAACCAAATGAGTTTCTGACAAAGATACACGAAATGTCAAATTTGTATCTGGTAAGGGAAAAGGACCAGCTGATCAGGCAAGATAAATGTCAGATCAGAAAGGGAACATAAATGAACCCCAACTGATCAGACAACAGCCGAGGTATCATCAGATGAACCAATTTCTTCTGAAGAAACCTCAGCCCAATCAGCAGAGTAAGTATCAGCCTGGACCATCTCGAAAGGGACAGTCTCATCTGATACAGATTCAGTCCAAGCTGCCTAACAAGCAAGCTAAGAGTAAACTACTAAGACCAATTATGCCAGAAAGATATGAATCTTTTAATGGTAGCAGTCGTACTTACCCTTACAATCAGAAACCAGGGTTGCTGCACCTGAGCCCCACTGGATTAAAAGAAGACAAGTCTCAATGAAAAATCCCAAGTCTTGATTTATCCAATGCTCACAATCATAATCATAATCATATAAACCTATGTAGATATTTATGGGAGAGATCAAGCTTTATTTTTCCAACAGACTATGTTTGGATCCCAAAAGGTACCTCTAACCCCCCCGGGACCCGAGTTCTCTTTGGTGTACCTAAAGTCGAATTGTTTGCGAAATTTGGGATTTGGTAAATAAGGGTGGAGAAACAGAACAATATCTGGTACATAGATAGTGGATGCTCAAGACACATGATTGGAAGCCGTTTCTCATAAACTATGTTGAAAGATCGAGAGTTCCCTTTGGTGATAACTTTGGTTTTAAGCACAACCTTAGTGAACGATGATGTCTGATCTGAGGAGTTTCATATGTTGATGGATTAAAGCACAACTGTTATCTTTTCACAATTCTCTGACAATGGATTTAGTGTTGAGTTCTCGGCGTAAAAAATGCACAATTAGAAATCGAGCTACTCAACAGATCTTACTGATTGGTTCAAGAAAAGGAACGATATACACAGTAGATTGGAACAGTTGTCCAAGAAATGCATGCCTGATTGTTAAGAGTTCTAAGAGCTCCAGCTGGCTCTGGCACAAGAGGATGAGCCATCTGAACTTTAAGACTCTTAACAAGATAGCAAGGATTTCTTTGGTAGAAGGGCTCCCGAATGAAGTTTTCTCTAAGGATCAAACATGTTCAGCATGTCAGAAGGGAAATCAAGTCAAGACTTCATTCAAAGGGATACCTTCTCCTCCATCCAGCAGAGTATTGCAACTGCTCCATATGGATTTGTTTGGACCAGTTACACCCCTAAGTTTCAGTGGACGCAAATACACTCTGGTGGTCGTGGATGATTATTCCAAGTTCATCTAGGTTATATTCTTGTATAAGAAGAGTGAAACTATAACCAAACTACCTGAACTGCTCAAGAAAATTCCGAATGAGAAGGGTCTCAGCATAGTGAAAATCAGATCAGACAAAGGTACTGAATTCCTTAACCAGTTTATATCTGATTTTTGCTCTGAGTTTGGTATACAAGACATCAGCTGCAAGAACACCACAACAGAATGGCGTAGCAGAAAGAAGGAACAGAACACTCAAAGAAGCTGCACGCACTATGTTAGCTGAACATGCTACTCAAAGCCGCTTCTGGGCAGAAGCAATCAACACTGCATGCCACACGCAAAACAGATGTTCTCTGACTAAGATTCACTTTAAAACACCCTATGAACTGTGGAAGGGCAGAAAACCTCGTGCTTCTTACTTCCATGTTTTTGGGTGCAAGTGTTTTCATACACAACAATGGGAAGAGTCAGTTGAAAACTTTTGATGCCAAAGCAGATGAGGGTATATTCTTAGGATATTCCTCAACCATCAAGGCATTTAGGGTCTTCAACAGACCAACCCTAGTTGTGGAAGAAACACCTCATGTGGTCTTTGATGAGACATCTTCTAATCAGGAGAAATCTGCCTCAGAACAGATGGCACCAGATGCAACTGCAGTACCAGATACACAGAAAATGGATCAGCTAAGGCTCAAAGGAAAGGAACTAAAATATGTCATAGTATATGTTCCTAACTTTGACCTTGATGATTCACCAGGTCAGACAGACTTCAGCATATGATGAGTCCAACATCAGCTGAGACATGTCCATGTCAAGTGGATCCTACTCAAGTACCTCTCCCAATCTCTAGTGATGAATCTTTATCAGAAGAGGATGATGTTCTCCAAACAGATGACAATCAGGACAGAAGGACCTGGATAACCAGTCATCTAACTGATCTAATCATCGGAGACCCATCTGATAGAGTTAGAACTAGACATCAGATTGGTGAAAGTGCAATGTATTGTTGTTATCTGTCTTTAAAGGAACCACTCACAGTTGAAGAAGCTCTTCAAGATGCAAGCTGGATTCTAGCCATGCAAGAAGAACTAGAACAGTTTGAAAGGAATCAAGTTTGGGAACTTGTAGACAGACCAACTCATCAAGTTGTGATTGGTACTAAGTGAGTATTCAAGAACAAGAAGGATGAACACAATTTAATAACCAGAAATAAGGCAATACTTGTTGCTAAGGGATATTCACAATCAGAAGGGATTGATTATGATGAAACCTTTGCACCAGTGTCTCGCCTGGAAGCCATTCGGCTGTTTTTGGCTTATGCAGCTCATAAGGGATTTACTGTGTATCAGATGGATGTAAAGAGTGCATTCTTAAATGGGGTGCTAGCTGAGGAAGTTTATGTTGAACAACCTCCTGGCTTTGAAATAAGCAAGAAAAGCTCTCTATGGACTGAAACAGGCTCCTAGAGCTTGGTATGATACATTGTCCCAGTTCTTGGTAGAGAATGGATTTACTAAGGGCTTGATTGATCAGACCTTGTTCAGAATAGAAGATGGAGAAGACATTCTCTTGGTTCAGATCTATGTGGACGACATTATATTTGGTTCTCCAAATCAGAAGCTATGTGAGAAATTCAGTAAGCTGATGCAAGGGAAATTTGAGATGTCCATGATGGGTCAGATGAGCTACTTTCTAGGTCTACAGGTCAAGCAAGCTCACACTGGGATCTTTATCTGTTAGGCAAAATATACAAGGAATTTGTTGGCTAAGTATGGAGTTCAGAATTGCAAGGAAGTCAGAATTCCAATGTTAACCGCATTTAAGATGGATCCAGATGAAGGTGGTAAGAAGACTAATCAGAAAGAGTATAGGGCTTTGATTAGATCTTTACTATACCTGACTGCAAGCAGACCAGATATAACATTTGCAGTAGGTGTATGTGCTAGATTTCAGGCAAATCCCAAACAAAGCCACCTTGAAGCAGCTAAGCGGATTCTTAAGTATCTGAAGGGTACTGTAAACTTAGGTTTATGGTATCCAGCAGATGATAATCTGGAGCTTAGTGGGTACTCTGATTCTGATTATGGAGGTTGCAGAATAGACAGAAAGTCAACCTCAGGTACGTGTCAGTTCTTGGGAAGTAAGCTGATCTCGTGGTTCTCTAAGAAGCAAACATCTGTTGTCACATCTACTACTGAAGCAGAATATATGGCTGCAGGTAGCTGTTACTCCCAACTGCTCTAGCTTTGTCAGCAGCTGAGGGATTACAACATAACTACTACCAATGTACCTATCTTCTGTGACAGTAATAGTGTAATTGCTATCACGCAAAACCCCGTTCTGCATACAAGATGCAAGCACGTGGACATCAGACATCACTTCATAAGAGACCATGCAGAAAAGAAGAACATCAGAATGGAAAAGATCCAACTGATAAGCAAAGAGCTGATATCTTAACCAAGCCCCTAGCTGAAGTCAGATTTAGAGAATTATGCAACGAGCTAGGTCTACTGGATTTAGGAGATGCAACCCCAGAGTATTTTGGTGGTCTGATCTCAAACACCAGTTGGTTAAGAGATTGATCTGATAGAATCAGATGAGTAAGGAAACTCAACTGACCAGAAAAGTCAGTTAGGCACATTAGATTAATAGGATAATAGATTAAGGGGGAAATAGACAAACATCGCGTAATGAAATCAAGTCAACACAGCAATGGAATTAAGAGAGAATTCCATTGATAAAGACCCAGAGGTCAAAACTTTTTGTTACAATAGACCCGAAGGTCGAAAGGAAAGTCCTAAACCCTAAACCCTAAAACCGGTGAGCATTCGCGCTTTAAATGAACACGAATGTCATACATATGGTGCAAAATATAAAAGGCGACTTGACTTGATCAAGTTCGCATATACAATACTAAATCCATATTACATGTCAAAAATTGCTCAACGGTGTTAACCACGTCGTCTCGATTGGAACACAAGGCATAGACAGTCACCTCCATGATAAAGGCGGCAAATTCGCAATCAGTGTGGCAGTGAAGCTTAACAATGGCCGTTTGGTCATCTTCCGATGAAGACGAGATCAAGGGAAGCATAGGGAGGGACTGGGGACCGGAGGACTTGTCGGAATAGAAGAAGCCTATTGCCGGAGGAGTTGTCGGAATCAAGGATTTGCCGGAATTTTTCATGTGCAAACTTAAAAATGAAAATTGATGAATGATTGTCTAAATCCAGTTCTATTTATAGAAGAAAAGCGGGGTTGGAAATGCATTTTTTTAATTTGGGACCCCTCCCAACGAAATTGACGTCACAAGTGACAGACCATCATTGCGGGCATATCATATCAGGCCGACTTAGGGAATCAAGGTGATCGTTCGACTCCCCGAGAATTAGGTTTTGGCGGGAGCTCACACTCTAAGACCCAGATAGGATTAGATTGGATCAACAGAAATCTGATCAACAGATTGGATCAGATTGATTCAACAGAAATCTGATCAGCTAAGTTGGACATTGTTGGGAAAGTTGCTAAGGTATAGGCTACACAGTAAGGTCAACAAATCAGAAGAGTTGGATCAGATACGAGTGGTAACTGGTTGATTACAACATCGACCAGTCAGATACGTTCTCTGTTTACAATTATCTGATCTTATCTCTTTTCTGTATTGATTACTGTTCAAGGCACTTTATGACGCAAGCACTGTAAATATTAAATGCGGACGTGGGGATTGTGTATTTAATAGCATTTAATGCGTATTTTTCGCATCCAAATACTTTCCATATTTATTCCCAACCGCACGATTCTTTCACTTTATGGCCGCTTAATTTAAGTCGTTCATTTCAAAACACGAATACTCAAGTATTTGTGGGAATTTGTGAAATTTTTTTCCCTCGGTCCTTATAAACCCTAAAACTTTTCAACTTCATCTTTTCTTCTCAAAAACATTCATCTTCATTACCAAAACTCTTCGAAAAACTTAGATCGATTACTTCAAAGTTTATCATCCCAATAATCGATTTCTGGTAATTTCATATGATGTTTTGTACACATAATCGTTTATGCACTACTTACGATAGATTATGCTAGAAACTGTAATTTTTTACTGAAATCTTCCCCATGTCTTAAGTTTTTTTTTAATCTGACTATGTGTCTATCGTGAGATTTTTACGATTTTGATGTTCTATCCTGTTGTTGGTATTGAAATCACTCAGAATCGTCTTATTTGTTTGTAGAAATGGCACAATTAACAGCAAATCCAGGACAAGGGAAAAAGATGTGAAATTTCCTATCAATGAAGAAGGACATAATCGATGAGAAATTTGTCATATTCAACACAACAACAGATGCCGAATCAAGAGAAATTCTGGATTGCCTTCGCGCTATTGGGCTTGAACAATTTTGTTACAGATATTTGGATATCGTACACACATATGAAGCACTCGAGTTTCTGTACAATCTAGAGATGGATAACGAAGGACGGTTGAAGTCCTCCGTAGGCAGTTTCAACATTCTTGTTACAGATGAAGATTTATTCAGGATCTTCGGCCTTAAATCTGGAACCGTCGATCCAACCACATTCACATCAGGAGTTGATGATAAAACTTATCTGAAGGATGTCCTGTTAAGACTAGCCAGCAAAGAGCAAGTGTACAATGTCAAAGTACCCCATCTCAGACGGAAATATCGCCTTCTGTTTGAGATCGTGTCCAAAGTGATTCTATGTATCACACACAGCCTCGACGCTCTTACAGCTGTGAAACAGAATGTGATGACAACTATAATCTTCAAGGCTGATAATATGGATTAGGTTGGACTGTTCAAGTCTAGATTGCTGAAGGAGACAGCCAAATTCAAGCTGAATGAGAGAAACGAAGTTTATCTGACTCTGAAATGCTCATATATTCACAAGGTGTCGATCCTGCTGGATGACAAGCTGTCAAATAACTTCGAGTGGAATGAAGAAGGGAAGAAAATATACATGTCTAAGTTTAAAGCCATCTTGGGGAAGGATGAACAGTTAGCAGGCCAATCTGATGATGACCCAGCACCATATGTGCCTAGAGCAAGAGGAGAAGGCAAGGGCTCCAGAACTGCAGAGTCGTCTGAGACTCAAGCTGCTCCTATGAAGTTGAAGAGGAAGACTCTGGCTAAGAAGCCAGAAGGAGCAGAGAAGAAACAGAAAAAGATTACATCCATTCTGCAAAAGGCAGTGGCGGACCCTTCTGAACCAACTCCAGAATCAGGCGAAACTGAACAGTCTGGGCAAGGAACTGCAATAATCCATCTGGAATCAGATGTGGAAGCTGCTGCGAGTCCAGATCGAACTGTCAGCATGGGAAAGGAAGCTGTTCTAGAGGAATAAATGCTGGAGGAAACTGCTGAAAGTTCAGCTGAGGTGGAAGAAGTGACTGCACCTTCTGAGGAAGAGTCACCTTCTGATTCCATACCCCTTAGCTCTGTATTCATGAAGGAGAGATCTCCGACTCCTACATCCAAGTCGCCCTCTCCCCCAACTCAGCTGATTGACCTTCTTCTACCCTGCCTTCCTCATCTCCACAACAGGAAGAAATTCCTGCTTCCGAGCCATCAGCTGCACAAGAACCTGTTGTTCCCACTATGGAGGAGGCAACTGCCAGATGCTGAGGTGATTGTGGAACAACCCATTGAAGAATTTGAGCCCACAGATGACAGATATGTATCTGTATCTCACAATCCCTTCAATACAAAGATTCAGCTGGGAACCCCTGAGGAGGAAGATCCCATGGTTTACATCTCGAAGCAGCAGATAAGTCTTATCTGCTTGAAATCTGTCCAGATCTTATAAATCATCCGGGACCTCAAGCACAGATTGAGGAGATTGTTTTCTGGCGCGATATTAGGCTAAAGTCTGTTGAAAAATTCTTAATTCTGATGAAGTCTCTCCCAGAGGACTACTTTATTGATCTGGAAGCAAAGTGTATGGCTAGTGCTGGTATTAAAAGCGTGGTCGAATTGGCATCTGATGATGATATCAGATGGTTGATTCATGATAAGTTCAAGATTCCACTGATGGAAGAATGGGTGGACCAAGACTACCAGTATGATGAGCAAGCTGTCGATGAACCAAGAGTGGGTGATGCAGATGGGACCCAACTTGGTGAGGCATCAACATCTGATCAGACTGCTGCGATGAGTGCTGATACCCTATATCATATTTTGAAAATACAGGATGGGGTAAAGGCTTCAATTGATGCACAATTTACATCTCTCACAGCAGCTCTGATGAAGTGGTTCGAGGAAGCATAGAGCGGATTAGTTGAGACAGAAAGGAAGATGACTGCGGACAAGATCACACTCATGCACGACCAGATTCTTGAATCAGTGATGCGTCAGGCTGATCCGTTCTTAGAGAAGTTACATCTCCAGACCTCCATGCTGAGTGACACACAAGTATTACTAGAAAGTGTCTTGTGTTCATTGGAGCATACAGAATCATGTCTTGAATTAGGGTGGACACGTTTTGAGGATTTAGTCAAGCAATCAAAGAAAGCCATTGAGTCTGCACTGAACAGGCTGCTGAGTCTCGAACCTTCGTTTGCCACGCCTAAAGACATTGCCAGTCTCAAGGAGGAAATTTCAGCTCAACTGATGGATCTAACACGAAATCTGTCTCCACTTTTTGACGAAACCAAAAAGGGGGAAGGACAGGAACCAGAAAAATCAGAAAAACAGATGCAGTTGATAATTGCTGGAACCTCATTTGCTCAACCTGAGCAAGCTGTTGAACCAACTCCTGAGCAGATTGCTGAACCAACTGCCTTGCCAGAACCGTCTATACCAGCTGTGAATATTCTGGACACCGAATTGATGGAATTATTTCTAACAGTTGAACTGCATGGGGAAGCCATAGCAGCTCAGGGGAAAGAACTTTCTGAACAGAAATCCACTATATCTAAAGTAATTCAGAGAGTGGACAAGATTGAAGATTTCGCTTCCTCGGTCCAGAAAAGACAAGAAGCCGAAGACCAATCCAAATCTCTGGAACTGGTAAAGAAGTTAGCTGAGGAAGAAGCTTCTGAGGTAGAAGCTCAGTTGAAGACGAGGAAGAAAGGCAAACTAGCAGTAGAAATCTCTCAACCTCCTAGGCAGACCAGATCTAGGACTCAGCTATCTTCAGCTGAAGAAGAAGATAGAAAGGCCAGAAGGGCAGTGATTGAGGCTGCAGAAAGGAAAAAGAAGCTGACTAACAGCAAAGGGCTAGCAACCAGATACATGAGAAGGAAGAGGAGGAAAGCTGCATCAGCAAAGGATGTATCATGGGAAGAAAAAGCCTTACCTGCTCCTGTAAAGGACATTCTGGTTTCCAAGAAGAAATGGCTGCCAGAATGGGACAAGATAAGAGGTGAATGGCTGATTGATGTATACATTCTGGAGAAGATCCCGACATCAGATGATCAAGGCGAATTCAACGAAGAATTCCGCATCTGGCGATGTATACATTCTGGAGAAGATCCCGACATCAGATGATCCCGACATCAGATGATCAAAGCACCCTCAGTTCTACGATTTGGTGATGTCTGAAGGTGAAGAGATAAATCTGATTCCGGAAGCACCTTCGTTTGAGACTATCATTCCACCTCTTCGACCAGACAAGTCTCTCGATCCAGTGCGCTTCAAGAAAATGTATTATGAATTTGCTAAAATGGGTAGGATCATTGAGAAGGACATGCTGGCTGCTTTAATGGAAAGAATGTACAAGGTATTCAACATTCCTCCTGATCTTCAGAGATTTCATTATCGCTCCTGAGGGAATCAGAAGACAATTAGAATCAGTCGATAGGTATTTTGCTGTACTGTGTAATCATGCATCAATGTTAATAAAATACCCTATCTTTTTTCGATTCTAAGACAACCTCTCATTGTCTTCTGAACTGCATGTTGTTATCTGATGCTTACTTTTATCTATCTATTTTTTCTGATTAACTGTTTTGATTCCATCAAAAAGGGGGAAATTGTTGGGAAATTTGTAGTTTTAATGGAAGTTTCAAAGCAGATAATGTAATAGGACCAGTCAGACCTGTTAGCTGACTGATGATGTAGATAGCAGATAAGATGACCAGCTGAAGTGTATAGACAGCTGAAGTAACAGATAGGTCACATATTGAGGGGGAACTCAATATGTATAGACTAAGTCTTGAAGATCAGTAATACAGAAGATCTGGTGATTGAAGCAGATAAGTTAAGAAGCAGTAATGCAGAAGAGTTCAAGACAGAAGACCCCTTACAGAAGACCTATATTAGATGACATCAAGTAGAGGTCAGTAAGTTGTGCTAAGACAACTTACAATTAGATGACCTAAGTCAGGTAGGCAGATCAAGACTCTAACTGATTTGTGTTAAGCTCCATCAGGTGACTACTTCAATATTACCTAGTACGAGTCAGGTGCACAGACAAGAAGAATGTCAACCTTGTTGCTTATTCATGTGCTGCAAATCGTACTTGATAGCCAATAAGAAGTCGATAACTCACGTACGGAGCTCTGACAGTATGCAGAAGGCGCTTCAGGGTCCAACGGCTAAAAAGGACAAGCTTGCATGCAAATCCGTCTGCAAACCTACCTTAAATAGACCGAAATTCAAATTGCTCTCCAACGGCTAGTTCGATTTCGTGCCTATAAATAAGGAATCAAACCTTCATAGTAAGGTTACGGAAATTATCTACAAGCAAAAGCTCTCAAGATTTCCGCACGAAGAACACAATCACAAGAATTATTCTTAAGTGTTCATCCCTTAGTTCTTAGTAGAATACTTATCCTCTAGCTCTTGGCTACGTAGAAGATAGGATAGTATTCCAGTTGGAACAAAATAATTCTTACCCAAACACTGTTAGGTTAAGTTTGTTATAGCAATATTTTTTTCTAGGGTTTCTAGATTAGATTTCTGGGATTGGTTGAGTGTGAACCCATTAAATATCTGTTGGTTGTACTGTGTTGAACTAACACAATAAACTAAGTCCAAGTTGGTTAAGTTGGTGCCCCTGCTGATAGGGAAGAGTGGACGTAGGACAAGTTGTCCGAACCACTATAAATCTGTGTGCCCTTTATCTTGCTTTACACATCTGAACACAACTTGTTATTTGCATGCATATTCTGTATCTGGATCAGATTAGCATCAAGATACTGATCTGATCAGTTTGACATTTTAGTCACCTGATCTGAAACATTGGTCAGAATCTTATTTGAGTAAAACTGATTTTCTACACGGGTTAACTTATCTTCCGCACCATCAGTTAAGTTGATAGACGCCGAACTGGTCTGCCTACCAGATCAATAAGTCGGATATCAGTCCAAACTGATTCACATCGCACTCTGATCAGACATACGTGCAAACACATCTGATCCACGAAAAAGTTTTGAAGTCTATTCACCCCTCCCCTCACTGAAATCCGTTAGAGACCTACAAACGAAATCTCCGGTTTACTTTTAATTTCGATGGAAGACATCTTATCAAATTAATTAGAAAACCATATTTTAGTGAGGAACGTTTTAAAGGCTGGGTATTAATTGCTTAATCGAGATCCATGAAGTCTAAGTCATATTTGAGCAATTACGGGCGCCGCCTATCCAAACATGATATACACGGACTCACAAAAATTTGGCGCCATCTACCCAAGCATTTAACAGGGTCCAACATTTATTGGGCGCCGCCTACCCAAACAGTTATAATGCGGATTTAAACGTTAACTAATCTAAAAAAGATTAAACAAGTTAACATTGGGTTGTAATAAATCATTTTAAAAATGAATTTAAATTTAATTAAAGATTCATTTTATGATTATTAAAAATTGATTAATCCAATTAATCGTCTCGGTCCAACCGAAATTTTAATCTCAGAATTATATCCAATAAAATTCCAAAATTCAATTTTTATTTATTTTAATCCTGGGGGCTCAGGTGCAATTTCTAAAATTTACACAGGAGGGCCTGACTCAAATTGAATTCGTAAAACAGCCCTCCTACATCATCACCCAACCAAATCGAATATAATTCGAAATCCAAACACCCAAGTAACCCAAAAATTCAGAATCAAAATCGCATCACAATTAATCAAATTAATTCATCCATTCAATCCAACCAAGGAACCAAAACAATCGAGTTCAGGTTCCAAACGAAAACGAACAGAATTGGCAAGGCGACGCGATGAGGTTCGGCCAGCGATCCGACGCGGGTTGCCAACGCAATGCCTAGCGTGCGGGCTACCCATCGTCGATACAGATGGAACAGAGGGGTAAGCGCGGTGCCGCACCCCTGATCAATTTTTGGTTTGAAACCAGATCGACAAATACAGGCAAGCGACGAGTCGGCGGCGCATCGCCACTAACACTTCCCGAATTCGGTGATGCGCCTCCTTGAAACGCGTCGAGACGGGCACGCCGGCCAAGCCCCCGAGTGCGTTCAAGAGACTAGCATCGAAATCAGAGAGAATCGGCGGTGATTCGCCATGAATCGAGGTGGAGAAGATCGATGCCTCCAAGATGGGATCGGGCGCTACGGGAGTCGCACCACTGGATCCTGCGCGCATCGCGAGGCATGGTACCTAGAACCAGCCTTTGGCGATGCGGCGTAGCGCCGTCGGCCGAGGGTAAAGCGCGAGGAGTAGTGCGGCGGCGAAAAAGGGGGAAAACCCTAATTCTGGGTTTTGGGCGAAGACGAAAGAGATTAGCGACCCGGGACAAAAATAACAAATAAGGGGTGCAGTTAATAAGAAACCGTGCCCCACTAATTTAAAAAAAATTAATTTTAAAAATCAGATTTTATTGCAATTAAAACAAGAGCCTGGAGCTCTGATAACACTGTTGGAATTTAGAGGCACATAATCACGTATAACATGCGCTACGGAATGAACATATCACCAACAATGAACACATAATTGCATACAACAATTACAATAATCGTAACAAGTAAACTTACCATAGCTGTAGAGCAAATTCCTCTACTATGGTATCCACGTAATCCCCTTCAACAGATCTGCACGGATTTGCCAGTGTTGAATCTTGAGTCAAATCAGCTAGGAAAATCCATCTCTTAATTTTATGGATAATTGTGAAGTGTAAAAACTATTTGTGAAATCCCAAGAGCTAATATATATAGGGAGACCCAGCTTAAACCTAAGCCAGCCTGTTGAAAAATTAAAATCGCTTTTTAATTAATTAAATTAAACTCCTTTAATTTAATTCCCTAAATATAAATCTCTACGGGTTTAAATCTCTACCTGTAACTGTAACATGGACTATTACGATTTCCTCCTTTCATTCACGAATACTCGATTAGTCTTGAACATGATGAAGTGTCTATTCAAATAACTTAATCACTTTATCTCCAATCACTAATTGATCACTTACGTCACACTTGGCCACAAAGTCCAAGTTGACGTGCATTGGCCATTGACTTTGATTTAATTATGATGAGAAGGTGAGTTTTCTCTCTAAATCCACTTTGAAGAATGAATCTTTTTCTTGGCTCAACTACCACGCACATGCACTTCGTGATGAACCCAATCCAAGCCATATCTACCCATGGAAGGGTGCAAGCATCGGTCATGGTCAAAGTTCATCATTCCACACATGTCGTGTGTATTGACCTCAAGTAAAAGAAGTATCGTATCACTCCCATTTACCGAGACACACGTAGGTACATATAGTGGAACTACATCAAACGGTTTCTCGGATGGGTATACCAATACCCTCTAAGGTATTTGTGCATCCATAATGAGATACCTAGTATCTCGTAGCGAGTGAGATCTTACTACACTCTCTAAGAGTATGATGCAGATCGCACACTAATCTCCAACGCATCATCAATATCCCTTTCCTGATGATCCTCGATTGGGGATATTTGAGAATCATGCTTACGTCTTCTGAGTTCTCACACACTCAATGATAGCAGTGACTCAAGGGAACACAGATAAGAATAGATGCAAATAATCAAACATAATATTCTAATTAGTGCAACGTCATATATTTAATATTAAACAAATAATAATATTAAACCAATACTGAATATTATCTGAGTATTATGTCCTTACAAAGGATTGTCTCTAGGACACTAACACTAACACAGACCTCTGATATGACTCGTTTTAGATCATGGGCTGAATAGAGTGATATTGATACTGCCACCGAAGCACGGCCTGATCCTGGTGTTAAATGATTTGTATCACCTAGAATGTGTGTGGATTGGGGAACGAACAATCGAGGAACGCCCTCGAACACCTGTGTGTGACCTATCAGCCAGATTGGGTTGCACTTTTGGAACCCAAGATTCTCTCTAGCAAGATCCCACATGGTTACTTATAAAAGATTCGCCTCTCATTTTTTTCGGAGAACCTCCACACGGGCATGAGGCCCAACATATGGATTCTCTGTCGCCCTCAGCTTGCCTCCTCCACGGTGGTCATTAGAATGTTGGAACAGTTCATTGCTATTCGCTCTGATATTTGGTTTTGGTTTTTGTTCATGCTAAGAACACATACATTCAGCGCCATTCTCTCTGGTTGGACCTCCTGAACATCACAGATACTGCTATGTGTATTATGGGGGATTTCAATGTTGTTCTTGGTGCCCATGAGAGATCTACTATTACTCTGACCAACACTGTCCCTTTTGAGGAATTCAGGGACTTCATCTCGGCTAAACACCTTTTTGATATTGATGTCGTTGGCAGACGGTTCACCTGGTCCACCAGGCGGAACATGACTTTTAATGCCGTGAGACTTGATCGGGCCCTTGCTACTCAGGACTTTCTCCAGCTTTGGGCGGAGGTTGAACTACTTGTGCTCCCCATGGTCTGCTCGGACCATCATCATCTTTAACTCCACACTACTTTGGGACATGACCCTTCTCCCTGCCCTTTTAGGTTTCAGGACATGTGGACTCTTCATGACTCCTTCTTCACTCTGGTTCGTGAGGTTTGGGGTCAGCATGCTCCGGGTGATCCTATTCGCTCTATGCTCGCAAAGATAAGGCGGGTAAAAACCGTCTCAGGATCTGGAACTTTGTGGTGTTCCGAAATGTATTTATGGAGATATAGCAGGCTACTACAGAGTTGGATGAGATCCAATGGGATATCATTGACAATGGTGATAGTGATGAGAGGCTCGATCTCGAGATGTCCCAGATGTGAATGTTAATGAGCTTTTGGCCCCTCAGACAGGCTTTCATCTCTTAATGGAACCGCCTACAGTGGTTGCAGGATGGGGACCGGAACTCTGCTTTCTTCCACATACTTCATAGTGCCAACAAATCTCGGGCTTCTATTCTACGGTACAGGTTGGTGATACTCTGATTACTGTCACTTCGGAGATTGGTCAGCATGTGGTCGACTTCTATGAGATGTTTTTTACGGAAGATGCTTCTCTTAGCCAAGATTATTTCCGTTTAGATGGTTTTGATTGGAGTCATGTGTCGGATCACCAGAATGTCTTGCTCACCGCTACCCCTTCGCCGGAGGAGGTTAGGGATGTTTTTTTTTGTCTGAACCCCGCAAGCTCTTTGGGACCGAATGGATTTGGTGGCTTCTTCTTCCAGAAGTGTTGGGATGTGATCTCGGAGGATGTCTATAGTGCCATATCTCATCTCTTTACGTTTCTTGATTTGCCCAGAGGTATGAATTCCGGATTTGTGACTCTTATCCCGAAGGTTGCAGATTCTATTCGTGTCACAGATTATCGCCATATTGTCATGGGCAATTTCATCTACAAATTTACACTAAGGTTGTGGCCATGAGGCTTGGGAGCTTTATCGGGGAGGTTCTTTCGTGCTCTCAGTTCGACTTCATTCCAGGAAGGAGGATACATACCTGTATTGCTCTTGCATCGGAGGTCATTAACAGTTTGGATATGGGTGGAAGGGGGAACATGGCTCTGAAGAACGACATCACTAAGGCTTTTGACACTATCTCTTGGAGGTTCCTCTTTTATTTTCTGAGTTGTACGCACTTTTCAAACCGTTTTATTGAGATGGTCTCGAATATTTTGCGCTCTACCCACCTCTTCATCCTCATCAATGACACAGCTCATGGTTATTTCTCGTGTTCTCATGGGGTACGTCAGGGTGATCCTTTATCTCCTCTTCTATTCTATCTAGCTGAAGAAGCTCTTGTCCGGTGGATTGATCATAACATATACATCTCCAGCCTTACTGCCCATCGTGGCCTTCCACTTCAGCTTCTTTATGCTGACGATATTATGGTCTTTCTGGAGGCCACTTTTGGGCGAATGGGAGGAACATTACACAGCTCCTCCACGATTATGGGAATATTTCTGGTCAGATGTCTAGCCCACCAAAGTCTCGGATCTACTATGGTGATAAGGTTCCCATTGGCATGATGAGATATATCAGATATTGTACCTCTATCACTACTGGTTCTCTTCCCTTCACTTATCTTAGGGTTCCGATTTTTAAGGGTTCTTCAGAGGTCTGTCACTTAGCGGCCATTGTAGACTCGGTGATTCTGAAGTTCTCTAGATGGAAAGGTAGCTCTCTTTCCCTTGATGGAAGACGTTGTTTGATTAATAGTGTCATCGCTAGCTCTTTGGCCCATACGATGATGGTGTACAAATGGCCTGGGGGGCTCTTGCAGAAGATGGAGATGGCCATTCATTGCTATCTGTGGAAGGGCGACATCACAAAGAAGGGATCTCTGAATGTGGAGTGGACCTGCTGTTGTGCTTCTATTGCGGAGGGGGGGCTGGGCCTCCGATCTATTCGACTTGCGAATGCTTCATTCATCTGCAAGTTAACCTGGGACATTCTTACGTCCTCTGACGAGCAGACTTGACTTCTTAGGGATCGTTATTTCACCCCTGTTGGACAACCCCGGAATGACCAATGCCGATCCTCTATCCGTTCGGCTATTCATGCACATGTTAAGAGAATCCACGAGGGCTCATATTGGTTGATTGGCCGTCAATCGACGGTCAAGTTTTGGACGGACAATTGGTTGGGTTACCGCATTTCTGATAGGCTTTCTATCCCTCAGGACATCCTTGCTAACGATTGCACTGTGGTCGACTAATTTGTGGAGGGGGTTTGGTACTTCACTACCTACTTCATCACGCATCATCTTGACGTGGTTCTTGATATTCTTCAGCCCCAATTCATGAGGGGGACCAGTGGATATGGCCTACCTCGGGTATGGGTACACTTACTTCTAGACAGGCTTACAATCTTTTGAGGGCCCCCTTATGTCTAGTTTGCTGGGCTTCTTGGTTTTGGGCCCCCTTCATCTCTCAGATGCGGAGCACCACCATATGGAGAGCCATCTGGGGAAAATCCCCACCTCGGAGGCGTTTCACCGGTACGATTATCCTGGCCCCACTGTCTGTCCTCTCTATTTCGAGGCTTCAGAGACACAGGAGCACATCCTCACTCAGTGCAGGTTCACTCGTTCTATCTATAATTCTATCTCTGATATCTTTAGTGTTCAGCTCTGCTATGATGCGGGTTTCTCCAACTTGATTTTACACGCACAACAGCTCCCGCAGAGCAAGCAGATACATAACCTCTGGCGCCTCACGTTTGTCACGATGGTTTGGGCTATTTGGTCTACTCAGAATAAGGCAGTTCACGAGGACATTGCTCCTTCGCACCACGGGTGCATGACTTTTATTCTTAGCTTGGTTCGTGAGGCTCATCACTTCAAGCTCGACTCGTCACACGGGATGGATGACCTGCTAATTTGCCGGAAGCTGTGAGTTCCGAATGTTCCTTGGCGGCCGAAGACGACTACGGTGGTCAGATGGAGGCCCCCCCTCTTGGGTGTTACAAGATTAATGTGGATGGCAGCGTAGTTAATGGTAATATTTATGCTGGGTGCGTGGTCCGGAACTCAAGAGGTTTTTTTGTTGCTGCCTTCTCTATTACTCTTGGCCAAGGTATTGCCTTGGATGCAGAGATTCTTGTGGGTATGCATGGGGTGGTGTTTGGTAGATCCATGGGCTGGTCAAATCTCTGGATTGAGTCTAATAGCACAATTGCAGTCAAGGTCCTTACTAGCAGTGGGAGAGACTTACCATGGCGGATCAAGGCCAACTGGCCGAAGTTTGAGAATGCTCATCGACAGGTTTCCCTTATAGCATCACACATCTTTCGAGAGGGAACTCTATTGCGGACAGACTTGCGAACTCCATAGGGATGATGTATGGATCGGGGGTTGTCCCGACTTCATAGAGGATCTGCTTTTTTCTGATATGAATAAGGACTACTTCCACCATTTGATGTAGTTCTCCATTTTAGAGGAGTAACCCTTTTTCCCTTCGCTAGGAATTTTGCCCCAAGGGGGGTTTTACCCTAGCAAGGTTTTTAGTGGGCCTTCGGCCTCTGGTACGACCTTTGTACTTATGGCTTTAGGTTTTTTATTTTTTATTTTAGGTGCTGCTTATTCATACTACACATATCAACTTATATCAATATGTTGGGATATTGGTCCCGGTTTTAGAGTCGAAAAACCGATTTTGCGCGTGCGGAAGCAAACATTTCGTGCTATGCATATAAAAACAGGGGTGAGGGAATATTGATTTACAGATTTTTTATTTTTACGTGTTTTGCTTATAATCGAATGCATATGACAATATAAGAACATAAAGCAATAAAGAACACAACAAAGTATAGTGGTTCGGAGGCTCAAGCTCCTACATCCACTCTCCCTGTTCCTAGGGAAATTCCTTCCAACTGGACTTATCACCCTTTCGGGCTCGCCTCGGGACTTATCACCCTCCACGGGATTGCCTACAGATGTTTACCGAGTTCACACTCCAACGGGACTTATCACCCTCACTCGTGATTGCCTACCCTCTCTATCTGGATTGCTAGATGTTTACCGAGTTCACACTCACCTACAAACTTAACCGACTGATTTGGGTAAGGTTTGTTTGGTTTCCAACTAGGTTGAGATTTTCCCTTACATTTGTTTAGCCTCAATGCTAAGGTTGGGAAAATCTCTCTAAGCTTAGGATACATTGTGGGTTGCTTAGATTGGGTTCTAGAACACTCTTGAACATATTTGTATATCTACAGACTTGTGTTCTAGGGTGGGAATGCTTTGGGTATAACTCTCTTTGGCTCTGTAGCATCTCGTGCTATAATCTCCATGCATCCACACCGAATAATGAAGGAAGAACTTGTATTTATAGTGTGGATTTGAATGTTACCGTTGGAGAGAATCACATTCAAATCCATACTATTCTTGTAAGTACAGCAGCTTCTTCAGGCTGGTTGTCTTCCTCTCATTGGTCCACGTCAGCTGATTCTAACGGCTATATTCCTCAGATTCCTCACCTTGGAATCATTCAGGATTCTCTGAGTCTTAGTGTCTTCAGAGACATACTAAGTCTCAGGATTCTTGATTCAGCAGACTTCTCTTCAGCGGACCTTGTCGGATCAGGCATACTGACACTCAGACTGACTGAGTTCAGTTCTTCTGTCTTCAGACAATCTGACCCTCAGGTCACTAGCACTCAGGCTAACTGATCATCAGCAGCGTTCTGATTCTCAGTGAATATGACTTCAGATGACTTCTCTTTTGATGACTTCTTTCCTGATCTGGTATGCAGATTTCTGGTTTTCTGATATTTGATTTCTTCTCGCCTGATCTGATCAGTTCACATGATCAGATCAGTATAGCATCAGGTCAGCATATCAGTTTATCTGCATCAGATTAGTACATCAGGTTAGCATATTAGGTTAGCATATCAGTTTAGCACATCTGATCTTAATCACGTCTGATCTTGATCATCTGCTCATCTTCATATCTGATCTCGATCACGTCTGATCTCGATGCATGTATTTCTTTCTCTGTGTTCTCTGTGTTCATCAAAACCCTACCAGAGTTTTCTTATTCTCAAAAACTTGCGATTTATTCTCTGAAAACTCAAAATTACCTTTCTGTGATTCAAGTGTTTTCTTGCGATTCCAACTTATCTTCCGAAAAACAGAATCTGATAATTTTTGGTTATTTGATGATTTTCTTTTCCAAAATCCTTTGATCACATAAATTATGTCTATATTTGTTATCCTGCGATATGCCTTATCTTTTCTTGATATCCGTATGTGTTTATCGATTACTAGGCCTGAGAATAGGTCTGATAATCAATACATGATATCTTTATGATTATGCACAATTTTAATTGAGTCTATCTTGCTGTAGATGGCCACTCATGGAATGGGAAAGATTATGTGCAACTATGCTGATCTAGCAACAAAGATTGTCGATGACAAATTTGTACAGTTTGGTGTTACGCGGGATCCAGAATCCATGGAAGTTGAGCAAATTCTGAAGAAAGGAGGTCTTGAAAAATTATGTCTTTCAACGCAATCCAAAGATGCAAGATGAAGCACTCAATTCTTAAGGAATTTGAAGGTGGATCGGACAATCTCGGAGATGAACCGATTTCTTCGATTAATCGGAGAGGAGATCGGTATCGAATCTTGACATATCTCGTCTGCTTCAAAGATGCCCAAAGGAAGAATCTCACCGCTCACTCTGGGGAGAATGAAGATGAGTGATCAAAACGAACTCTTCAGAGAGGTCGACAAACATCGGACCCTTGGTTTTTGTCGGACCCTATGTTAAAAAAAAATACCGATTGTTGTTTGACATACTGTCAAAAACAATCATGGGTATTTCGTTCAGCCCAGATGCTCTAACATCCGTAAAATTGTACAGCATGGCTGCGATAATCGATGAAGCCAAGAATATCAATTGGCATGGCTTCCTGAAGGCCATTCTGCTCCAAGAACATGAAAAATTTGGAGTTAATGAACGTAGGCAGGTCTATCTGAAGAAGAGAATCAGCAATCTCAACAAGGTTGCAGTTATTCTGAAAGACAAAATGCCAAATGCCGAATGGGATCAGAATGGACTGAAGTCCTACAAGGCCTTCCTCACAACCACTTCAGCCATATATGGGCCACCTGATGATGATATGCGGCCCACCCCTCCAAAGGTGAAGAAAGGAAAGAACAAGGAGGCAGCCACGTCTAAACCAGATGCTCCCCAAAAGAAGAAGAGAAAACTGGTGAAGGCTCAGGAGAAGAGGCCGAAGAAGGCAAACAGGCCTCTATGACTTTGTTTCTGGAAGACGAGTCGGATGAAGAAGGAGTGCCAGAGCAACCTGATGAGCCACGTAAATCACCAAAAAATCGACAGCAAGCTCAAGTTGAGAGCTCGCCAGAACATTCTGAGGGAAGAGCAAGAGACGAACGATCTCCTTCTCCTCAATCTCGAGCTAATTCACCGCTCAGACTTCTGGCTGCTAAGCATATTTCTCCTTCTCTTTCACCTGCGCGCGAACATGACAGTTCATCAGTTCACGAACCAGAAAGATCACCTGCTGCAGAGCCGGACGTAATTGCTTCGACAACAGAACCTCTGCAGATTCAAATTAATCACCAACTTCCGCTTACTCGGACACCACGGTAACCCTCTACATCTCATCAACCGAATCCGGGTCGATTTGAACAAATAATTCCTGAGTCCAGATCATCCAAGACCATCACCGGGAAAATGGTCAGAATGCAAATTGAAAGAGATATTGATGAGTTGTATCCAGAGCTGGTAGCCCATCCTGTTATTCGAGAGGAAGTTATGGAGATCCTCACCTGGAAAGATCTCCTAAAAAGAGCTTCTCGATTTTTATGATGATTATAGAAACGTATGGGAGGTCTTGATGAATTTGCGATTTTGATTTCGATATGAAGAAGTCTCGCTCAAGTAGGATCACCACCGAGCCGATAATCGCTTTGAATCAATCAAAGCTCGATCCACAGAAGCCGGGATTGATCAACAAGGAATCGGAGCTTGTTTGAAGAAGCTCTGGCGGATGTTCCTATGAAGGAAGTGGGAGTTGCCGATGATAGTGGAACTGTGTCTTTGCTTCATGACCAACCACTGGAGGCGCAAACAACTGAAAGAGATCAGGTGACACAAAACATTCCTACAACTCACATCACCGCTGATCAACTTCAGGAGATCAGATCATGTTTCAAAGATCTCCTGAAAGAAGAAGTTGAGGGAGTGTTGGCTAATCAACTTAGCAACATAATAACTGATCAGAGGCAGATATGCCTCAAAGAAAAAATGGATCAACGAGAATTGGCTATTTCCCAGATTGAGGCAATCAAAGATCAGTTCTCTCAAACTGTGACCAACCTGTCTGCTGAGTTTAAAAAGTCAGTTGATGACAAGCTAGTTCAGGTTGATCAACAACAAGTTTCTTTTCTGATGCTCACTGAAAAGGTAGAAACGACTGAAGAGAAACTTGACAAACTAATTCTTACCCTCTCTACTGCAGTGGAATCTTTTAAGACTGAGCTGATCTCGAAGATTCAAAGTCTAACTGCTCAAGCTCAAGGTTTATCTGTTGAAGATCTCAACAAGGCGATATCAGTCAGCTTTGGATCTCTGACTTCCCACCTCACTGCTCTTTTTGATCAAACCAAAAAGGGGAAAGGACATATTGAGAAACCAACTGACACTATCAGAACAACAGAAGACCTGATTCAGACAGTTGAATCCTATGGACAAAGACTAGACCATCTGGATCTCTTTGCTAACGAAATTTCTGAAAAGATGGAAAAGTCAAAGGCAAGAAAGTTAGTCTTTGTGGGTCTTTGGGACATCACAACTTGTACCACCACTCGCACTAAGAAAGCCACAAGAAGCACACAAATAGCCAAATTCAAAATAGATAAGAAATCGGCCGAGAAACGTCCAAAGAGCAGATTGTCAAGAAGCCCAAATAAGTGAAGAAGAAAGAAGGGGCGTAAAAATTGGCGAGGCGTAAGATCTCAAGAAGAAATACGGATCGAGGGCGAAAGAAAGGAAAAGTTGGAAAATCTGGACCGTAACCTCACCGCCAAAGAAGAGTTGATGAGATCATTCCAAAAACTGCTGCACACGCTGATAGGTTTGAGGAATGGAATAAGATCATAAGTGAATGGCTTCTGGATGCTTTTGTTCTAGATCTTGTTCCACATGAAGAATCTCCAGATGCAGAATTCCTCAACTGGTTGGAAAACAAATATCCAGTTTTTTCAAGTATCCGGAAAATGAGGCCAAAATAATCAATATAAAAATATCTCGCCAAGAGTATGATGTGTTGGATTACTCGAATGGCTCATTTGACAGACTGTCATTTCAGAGGTTCTATTTTGACATCCTGAGCAAAGCGCGCATAACTGATCCTCAGCAGATCAATGATGTCAAATGGAAACTATACCAGATTTTCAACATCCCTCAAGATCAAAGAGAAATGCCAGAAGGATACAAGCCTGGGAGATCAAGAATCGAAGACTTCTCAGGATCAGCTGTTTTTAAACTCAAACTTTTCTGATGTAATATGTAATCGACAAATCTAATGAAAGAAAAGTTTATTTTCTGATCCTAAGACAAAATCTCATTGTCTTCTGATTATGTGCTCTTTACTGTTCTATATTTATCAACTGTGATTGGTTTCTCAAAGTGTTTTGGTTTCATCAAAAAAAAGAAATTGTTGGGAAATTTAGAGTTTTGATGAAAGTTCTAAAACACATGTAATAGGACCAGTCAGACCTGTTAGCTGACTAATGTTTTTATTACCAGTTATAGGATACCAGTTGATAATTATTGTATAGAACAACTGATGTAGAAGATAGGTCACATATTGAGGGGGAACTTCAATATGTATAGGTCCGTTCTGAAGATCTGAAGAACAGCTGATATCCGAACGTGCCGTAAGGTAAGAGAAGGATGTAAGATCGACGATCTGATAAAGTTAGATATCTCAGCTGAAGTCATGAAGCTCAAATTCAGAAGACTTGAAGATCAGATGACTTCCAGAAGATCAGACCAGAGACCTACATCAGCCGAGTCTGCTAGTTGAAGCTAAGACAATCGCACCGAAGACTTATCGTAGACTCGATCGGTTTTGATGATCGAAGTCACCACCAGTGAAAATCGATGTTTCACCAAATCATACGTCGATGATCTGAACAAGAAGAATGTCAACCTTAGTTGGTAGAACAACACTGAAAAGTGCTTCTGTTAACCAATAAGGACAAGACACGTATGATCGGAGCCGGCAATTACGGGATTTGGTGCTGCTTTCTCTAACGGCTATAAAAGACACTATTCACGCTTTCAGCCATGCCATTCCTGAAGCACGTCACATCAATCCTGCAAGTCTACCAAATATATCCTAAAATTCAAATCGCTCTCCAACGGCTCTTTGATTTCGAGGTCTATAAATATGGGACTACACTTCAGAGTGAAGACACGGAAACTATCAAGAAGCTCAAGCTATAATCAGATTTCCGCACGAAGAACACGAACTTGAAGATTATTTTCTAAGTGTTCATCCCATAAGTTCTTAGCACAGAAATCTTTTCATCTAGCTGATAGGCTACTTAAAAACTAGAAAAGATTTCAAAGTTGGAACCAAAACAATCTTACCCAAAACCCAAAGTTAGGTTAAGTTGTTTAGCAAGATTTCAGACTAGGGTTTCTAGTTCTGATTTCTGGGATCGGTTGAGTGAGAACTCTTTAAATATCTGTTGGTGTACTGTGTTGGACTAACACAAAAAACTAAGTCCAGTTGGTTTAGTTGGTGCCCCTTGTGATAGGGAAGAGTGGACGTAGGACTGGTTTGTACGAACCAGTATAAATCTTGTGTGCTTTTACCTGCTTTGATTAACTGTTTTACACAATCGCACTCAACTTAATTAAAGATGCATACATATTCTAAGTTAAGATCAGCTAGCACCAAGCTTCTGATCTGATCAAGTTTGACACTTTAGTCAACTAGTTGAAAGACTGACTTTGGAATCTGATTTATTAAAACTGGTTTTTAACACGGGTAAAACTTAGCTTCCGCACAATCAGTAAACTGATAGTTACCGAACTGATCTGCCTTCAGGCGATTAGTAAGTTAGATATCAGTCCAAACTGATTCACTTGCACTCTGATCAGGCTAACTGCAATCACACCTGATCTGCACAAAAAGTTTTCAGAAGTCTATTCACCCCTCCCCTCTAGACTTCTGCCCTCACAAAACACGTTCGGGACCTACAAGTGGTATCAGAGCCGGAGTTCAACAGATCACTATTTTCAAAGTGATCGCCTGGATTGATCCATTATTTTTTTAAAACCCGTCTATGATCTGATACCAACAAGTGGTATCGAGCGAGCTGGAGTTCTAAGAGGTTCACTAATTTCAGAGTGACCACCTGAACAGATCTTTTTAAAGAAAAACCCGTTTCTTTAAAAATGCATATATTCTAATGTTTTGGCGTCATTATCAAAAAGGGGGAAATTGTTGGGATATTTTAGTTTTGATGAATTATGCCAAAACATTATCAACTTGTGTTTTTGAAGCTAATCTACAAATAACAAGTTGAGGGGGAACAAGAGAACAAATTGAGGGGGAACTCACGAAATCAGACGTAGATGATCGAGATCGGTTATGAGATTTAGACCGACGAGATCGAGATGAATGAGTTAGATGAGTTCGAAAGTTAACCGATGAGTCATGCAAAATCGAAGAGAAGAAAAAGCTAAGCCACCGATCGTAAGATCGATGACTGTAATGCACTGATCGATGATCGGAAGAATAATCGAAAGTGATATGGTGATCGTAAGAGCGCATAAGCCGATCGTAAAGAAACCCACTGTAAGATCGTAAGAGAAGGTTGCGCATCGTAAGAGGAGCGGTAGATAAGATCGATCAAGATCGACGTGATCGAGATCGATATGAAGATGAAAGCAGATGATCAAGATCGACGTGATTGAGATCAGATGTGTTAAACTGATATGCTAAACCTAATGTAATCGACTGATGTTATCCCGAGATGTTGATCTCGAAGATGTGTTGATCCGATCACCGAATCGACGATCGTGCAAAGAAGAAATCGATAGGCTCGAAATCAAAGTGACTCAAGGTCGATGTCGAATTCAGAGAACTGAATCGGTCCACCGAGTGTCAAGATGCCCGATCGCATAAGGTCCGGCCAAGAGAAGTCTCACCAATCAAGTATCCCGAGGCTCGATAGAGAAATCTGAGACTCAGATAAACCTGAAGACTCAGATAGAATTGAAGACTCAGTATGTCTCTGAAGACACTGAGACTCAGAGAATCCTGAATGATTCCAAGGCGAGGAATCTGAGGAATATAGCCGTTAGAATCAGTTGACGTGGACAAATGAGAGGAAGACAACCAAATGAAGAAGTTTCGGCCAGATTATTAAAAGAATAGTATGGATTTGAATGTGATTCTATCCAACGGTAACATTCAAATCCACACTATAAATACAAGATCTTCCATTAAATTAAGTGTGGAAAAATGCGTGAAACATCCATCAAGCCAAATCATCTAGCATTCCCACCATAGAACACAGAGAAAGAAATACACGCATATATTCAAAGAGTGTTCTAGAACCCAATCTAAGCAACCCATGATGTATCCTAAGCTTAGAGAGATTTTCCCAACCTTAGCATTGAGGCTAAACAAATGTAAGGGAAAATCTCAACCTAGTTGGAAACCAAACAAACCTTACCCAAATCAGTCGGTTAAGTTTGTAGGTGAGTGTGAACTCGGTAAACATCTAGCAATCCCGAAAGGGAGGGTAGGCAATCCCGAGTGAGGGTGATAAGTCCCGTTTGAGTGTGAACTCGGTAAACATCTAGCAATCCCGAAAGGGGAGGTAGGCAATCCCATGAGGGTGATAAGTCCCGTTTGAGTGAGAACTCGGTAAACATCTGTTGGTTAAGTTGGTGCCCATGAAGGGAAGAGTGGATGTAGGACGAGTTGTCCGAACCACTATAAAAATACGTGTGTTCTTATTTGCTCTCATATTAACTGTCATACATACTTTAGCAAATCTGCATAACACATTCTTAAAAAAAAATTAAGTCACCTCCCATTGAGATTTTACGAGTTTTAAATCGGGTTTTTTGGGACCAACACAATATATATATAAACTAATACAAATAACATTATAAAAATAATAATATCAATTTACATGTGTAATAGTATCAGTTTCATTCTATAAACAAGCTTCACATGAAAATTTGAATTTGAATCACAAATGGTCCCATTGTTAGTGTTAGTGTCCTAGAGACAATCCTTTGTATGGACATAATACTAAGATAATATTCAGTGTTGGTTTAATATTATTGTTTATTTAATATTAAATGTATGGCGTTACACTTATTAGAATATTATGTTTGATTGTTTGCATTTGTTTTTATTTGTGTTCCCCTGAATCGTTGCTGTCATTGAGATAGTGAGAACTCAGATGACTTAAGCATGATTCTCAAATAGCCCCGATCAAGGATCATCAAGAACAAGATATTGTTGATGCAATGGAGATTGGTGTGCGATCTGCATCATATTCTTAGAGAGTGTAGTAAGATCTCACTTACTACGAGATACTAGGTATCTCAAGATGGATTCACAAATACCTTAGAGGGTATTGGTATACCCATCCAAGAAACCATTTGATATATTTCTACTATATGTGTCTACAGGTGTCTCGGTTAGTGGGAGCGATGTGATACTCCTTTGACTTGAGGTCAATACGCACGACATGTGTGGAGTGATGAACTTTGACCATGACCGACGCTGGCACCCTTCCATGGGTAGATATGGCTTGGATTGGGTTCATCACGAAGTGCATGTGCTTGGTAGTTGAACCAAGAAAATGATTCATTCCTCAAAGTGAATTTAGAGAGAATACTCATCTTCTCATCATAATTGGATCAAATTCATTGGCCAATGCACGTCAACTTGGACTCTGTGACCAAGTGTGACATACGAGTAAACGTAAAAAGAATTTTTACAGCAATTTGTACACGGATTCCTCAACTATGGTATCCATGTAACAGTCGTTTACTAATTTGCACAGATTTGCCAGCGTTGAATCCCCGAGATGAATTTGCTCGGAAAATTCTAACTTAGAGATTTTATAGAGAAAATTTGAACTCACGTATTATGAATTCTCAAGAGCTCATATATATAGGAGAGGTCTAGCTTAAATCTCAAGCTAACCTGATTGGGAAATAAAATTCCTAATCTTTATTTAAATAAATCTCTTAAATTTATTTCCCACATATAAAATCTCCACGGATTTAAATTCCATATATGACAAATCTCTACGGTTTGTTTCCATATATATTAAATCCTACAATAATATTTCAAATATTATTATTGAGAATTCTTATTTAATTAAACATTAATGCAGGATCCTAGAGAGGCCAGCAGGGTCAAGCAACGTGTTCGACCGACTTGGTAGACAAGATGCCCAGAAGGCCCCGATGGCCATCGAAGATGAGGCGCAATCTCAGCCCCGCCACGTCGACCAGATGGAGCGAGATCTGGCTGTAGCTCTGACGTGGCCAAGTATAACTCCTACATGTCTTCCATGGGCACGACGGATGCCACCAAGTGCTGTTTATTTTCCTTAACTTTGAGCGACTAGGAACACCATTGGTTCACCTCGCTGCCACCTTTCTTAGTGGAAACCTTCGAACAGCTCGCCAGGCTGTTTCTGACCCATTTCACGGCCTTGGCTCCACGACCAGACAACGGCTTATGAACACCCAATAGGCCGACAATGAGTCTGATCGATCCTACATCAAAAGGATCGACAAGGTCATACTCGAAGGGATCCAATCGGGGATGAGGCCAAAGTGCTCGGGGTTATCTCTGATCTCAAGAAGGGAACTAAGCTGTGGCGGCGAATGATCACCGAATACCCGGTCAGTTATAACGACTTTTGGAGGCGATCTAGCGACCTCATCCACGTCTCGAGCTACTGGAGTCGAGACTTTCCAAAGGCAAAGAGGTCGCCGACTCAAAGAAAAGCTCCAAGAAAGCCGACAGTCATTACAAGGCACCCGACAACTTCAAACCCTTTGAAGAAAATATCCTGGTCAAGTTGATGGAAGTGCTTGGCATGACTCCCGGACACGTATACAATCAGATCAGGGACAAAGAGCTTCTTCTCCCACCGCCGCCGAACAAAAAATAAGGGGAAGGCGAACCCCAACAAGTACTGCCACTTTCATGATCAAGTCGGGCACTACACCAGCAAGTGCAAGGATCTACTCCCCCAGCTTTGGAGGTTATACGAGGATGGATTACTGGACGAGTTTGTCAAGCGACCTTAGAAAAATCAAGATCGAGCTCAAAAAGGTCGCCAACAAGAAAACCCACGGGAAGAGCCGGCTCTGAGGGATGCCGGCCAGGGGGAACAGCCAGTACCGCCTATGCCAGAAGGGGCAAGAGGCCACGTGATACATACCTTGTCCTCACTGGGGATGGTAGGGGGATTTTCATCAACCGGCTCATGCAAAAGGCGGCTGAAGGCAGAGATAAGGGAGATAGAAAACGCCAGGAAGATGGTGCTACCCGTCTGCACAATAGGAGAAGAGACTAGTACGATCGATTTTGGCTAGAAAGACAAGGCAGTCTACCCCAACGTCGACCCACTAGTGACTAGAGCCAATATCATGGGCACCACCGTGTGCCGCCTGCTAGTAGATGGAGGGGCTTTCTGCAATATACTTTTCAAGAAGACACTGGATCAGCTCGGAGATTACAACGCATACATCACTCCATGCGACCATATCGTGAAGGGTTTCGGGGACGCTCCAATGAAGCCGACAGGAATGATCTGACTTGCTGTAGAATTAGTCTCCACTTTGAATGAAAAAGTTAGGGCCACTAGGCTTCTAGATTTTTTAGTTGTCGACCTCCCGAGCTCCTATAATGGATTCCTCGGGAGGCCATTTGAACATGAATTTGAGGCTGCGTCCTCGACCTTTTATTTCTGTGTAAAGTTTCCCACCAAGAGTGGGCTGGTCGGCACCGTCAAAGGTGACCAAGTTGATGCAAGGGGTTGTTTGATTTATTCCTCATCTCGTTTAAATTCCGCACCAATATCCAGCAAACAAATATTTGTAATAGATAGAGAAAAGCAGTGCAAAATTTTAAATAACAAAACGGGCAGGAAGAGAAGTCGCGACAACCTTGATCCAAGGATGGGGCCCGAACCAGAAGAATTTCTACTCGAAGCAGAAACAGACGACCCACGACAAAATACCCCAAGAGCCATCCCGGGGGAAGACCTCGAGAAAGTCAAACTAGACCCAGCCCGACCAGATCTTGAGGTAATCATAGGCTCAAGAATGTCGGACGACCTGAAGGGGGAAGTCATCTACTTTCTCAAAAAGAACTTAGATGTCTTCACTTGGTCACACAAGGATATGGTGGCGATCGACCCGGAAGTCGCATGCCATAAGCTATTCATAGACCCAGCTCGGAAGCCGATAGCACAGAAGAGGCAAAAATTCGGCCCCGAAAAGTACGCAGCACTAGTCGAGGAGGTAAAAAAGTTGTTGGATAACGACTTGATCACACAAGCCGATCAACCCCAGTGGGTGGCCAATGCCGTGCTAGTCAAAAAATCCAATGGGACCTGGCGGTTGTGAATCGACTTCACAGACCTCAACAGCGCTTATCCAAAAGATTTCTTTCTGATGCCCCACATCGACCACTTGATAGACAACACGGCGGGGCACGAGATAATGTCCTTCATGGATGCCTTTGCAGGCTATCACCAGATATCCATGTACGAACCTGACCGGCAACATACCTCATTCTTGACGGAAAATAACATCTACTGTTGGAAGAGGATGCCCTTCGGCTTGAAAACGCAGGGGCAACATACCAGAGGCTGGTCAACCACATGTTCACTGAACTCATTGGGAAGTCGGTGGAAGTGTACGTGGATGACATAGTCGTCAAAAGTCTAAAGTCGGGCGACCACCTAACACACTTGGCCCAGACTTTCGACATCCTGAGGAAGTTCAACATGCGATTGAACCCCAAGAAATGCAATTTCGAGGTGGAATCGGGAAAATTCATGGGGCACCTAGTGAGTAAGCGGGGGATAGAGGCGAACCCCACCAAGGTCAAAGCCATATTAGACATGGGAGCGCCTCGGAACGTAAAGGAAGTGCAAAAACTCACGGGATGCCTAGCCGCCTTGAACTGCTTCATCTCCTGAATGGGGGACAAATGTAAGCTGCTATTCGACACCATCCGGAAAAAGTCAAAATTCGAATGGACACACGAAAGCCAGGAAGCCTTAGACAAAATCAAGGCTTACTTGGTGGATGTAAGCATTCTGTCAAAACCGGCTCCGGGGGAGAAGCTCTTCCTATGCCTCGCGGCTTCCAAGACAGCTTTGAGTGCAGTACTCGTCCGAGTGGAGGATAGGAACAAATTCCCAATCTACTTCATCAGCCAGACATTGAACGAAAACGAATAATGATATCCGGCCCTAGAAAAACTGGCATATGCGCTAGTCATGAGCGTAAGGAAACTAAGACCATACTTTTTCGACCACCAAGTCGAGGTACTCACCTCCACACCCCTGAGAAACATCTTACATCGACCAGACACGTCGGGGTGATGCCTCAAATGGGTAATTGAGGTCAGACAATACGGGTTAACCTACGCACCCCGACCTGCCATCAAAGCCCAGGTCTTAGCCGACTTCATCGTAGAACTCACCTTCCCATCAGAAGTTGGGAGTTCGAGCGGTCCACCCTGGGAATTATTCATTGATGGATCAGCGACCTCCCACAAGTTGGGGGCCGGCATAGTTTTGACCAGCCTGGAAGGAACCTCATTCCAAAACGCCATCACTTTCGACTTCCCAGCAACAAATAACAAGGCTGAATATGAAGCACTCATCAGCGGCCTAGAAATGTCAACAGCCATGGGTGTCAAGAGATTGTAAGTTCACATAGATTCCCAGCTCGTAGCCTGCCAGGTCTCAGGGGAATATGAGGCAAGAGACGATCGAATGGCAGCTTACCAAGAGGTGGTGAAAATATTATGTCAGAAATTTGACCAAATCAATGTCAAGCTGAACCCAAGGGAACAAAACTCGCGAGCCGATGCATTAGCTCGACTAGCAACCTCCGAGGGGTCACCAGAAATGAAAGATGTCACCATCACGACACTGACTCACCCCTCCACCGCAAACTCAAAGGTCACAAATCTAGAAGCCCCAACACCGAGCTGGATGACACCCATCATCGAATATTTGACAACAGGTCTCCTGCCATCAGACAGGGTCCAAGCTCGGCAGCTACAATTGCGGGCAGCAAGATACACAATGATTCAAAACGAGCTATACAAGCGTGGCTTCAGCATCCCCCTACTTCGGTGTGTCACACCCGAGCAAGGACGAGTGATTTTACGCAAAATACATGAAGGGGTATGCGGAAACCACACCGGGAGAATCGCTGGCCCACAAGACCACAAGACAAGGGTACTTTTGGCCCACATTAAGGGCTGACGCCATCATCTTCGCCCGCAAGTGCCACAAGTGTCAAATCTATGCCCCTTCCATCAAGAGCGCACCAGAAGAACTCACGAGTATCCTCAGCCCCTGGCCATTTTCAAAGTGGGGGATAGACATCATTGGCCCACTCCCAACAGCGCCGGGGTCGGTCTAATACGCCCTAGTAGCGGTAAATTACTTCAAAAAATGGGCCGAAGCTGAGGCACTGGCGACCATAGATCAGAACCAAGTCATCAAGTTTATATGGCGGAATATCATATGCAGATTCACACAACCAATCATATCAGACAATGGTAAGCAATTTGACGGCCTCAAGGTCGAAGCATTCTTTAAGAAATGGAAAATCACCAAGCTCTTCTCGACCCCATACCATCCGCAGTCGAACGGCCAGGTCGAGACCGTGAAGAAGATCATTAAACACACTCTCAAAGCCAAGATTGAGGGAGCCAAGGGGAAGTGGGCTAGCGAGCTCCCGAACGTTTTGTGGGCCTATAGAACGACCTGCAGAAATTCAACAGGAGAAACCCCCTACTTACTAGCCATCTGGACCGAAGCAGTGGTTCCCGCAGAAACCAATTTCCCCAGTCTCCGCACAAGCCAAGTCGCCTTTGACCAAAACGATGAAGCCCTAACAAGAAACCTCGATCTGCTCGAGGAAAATCGGCTAGAAGCTAACATGAGGAACTCCAGGTACAAACAAAGGTCAAAAAAATACTATAATTCCAAAGTGCGACTTAGGCGTTTCGTAGAAGGCGACTTGGTGCTCAAGAATGTACTCGGCGAATCGAAAGGGACCCTCGGCCCAAACTGGGAGGGCCCATTCAAGGTCTCAAAGATCTTACCTAATGGAGCATACGAGCTTGAGCAGCCAGATGGCACCAAGGCGCAATACCCATGGAATGCGGCACACTTGAGGAAATATTATCAGTAAAATTATACTCTTGTAAATAGTTGTTTACCAAAGTTATTAATAATGTTTTTTCCTTTATCTCGAAATCATTGTGTGAAACCCAAAGGGACTATATAAAGAAAACATAAATTACCCGAGGTACGACTTTTGACATACCGAGGGGGGGAATCGGCATCCTATGAGGGGCGGCCCTCCCCGACTTTATAAGACGACCAGAAAAATGAAATCCGAACAATAAAGTCGCATTACAGATAAGACGACAAGGACAAATAAATAAAGAGTTGCGTAAGGAAATCAAGTCGACACAATATGATAAAAGAGGAGGAATTTCATTAATAATTACTTGAAGGGGGGGCCCGAAGGCAAGTACATGGAAAAGGCCCGAAGACCGATACATCAGAACGCAAAAAAAAACTGTGTCTCGAAGAAGCCCCACCACTCAAGGCCCCATCGGGCCTCCCTCCACACTCCCCTCCGCGGTTGCAACCTCGGGTGCTGACCCCGATTCTGGCTGGGCGACCTCCACCTACGGGATCGGGCGCACAATCCGAGAGGGATTGGGAAGAAGGAGAGATCGATACCCATGTCCTCCAAATCCTTGATCTCCAGAAGGACCGTAGGAGCGGGAGGATAATATCGGACATAGTCCGCCAGTTTGGCGATAAAAGGAGTGAGGTCGCCCACAGGATTCACCTTGTGGAAAACCCGAATGGCCCCAACATAGGCCATCACATAAGAAAAATTGGCGTTGAGTTCCTCAGTCCTTCTGAAGTCGCCCTCCTTCTCTGACAGTGTCCTCCCGACCTCAACCAGCTCGCCCTCTAGATGGGCCACCTTCGCCCTCTCAGCCCTCAACTCCCCTTCCACCTCAGCCATGCGCCCCTCAGCGTCGGAAAGTCGTTTGAGAAGGTCGGAGTTGGAGGATTCCAGTCTCTTCTGAGCATCCGCTGCAGCGACCAACATCTTGGCCTGGTCGGCAACCCGAGCTTGGGACTTCCTGAGCTCCTCCAGCTCGGTCTCCAGCTGGCCGCTGGTTTTCTCAAGATAGAGGACCGCCTTTTGAGAGTGGGCGAGGGCCGAGTACAGATTACCCATCGCCTTTTGCCGACGGGCATTGCTGTGGTCAGTGTGCGTCCACCCCCGAGTCAGGTTTTGCAGGCCCCTCCGGAGATAAGCAGGCCAACTCTCAGGAACCCCAGCCGGGATGATGTGCCCCGACCTCAAGAAGCTCAAGGCCTCGGAGCTGAACTTATGTGGAGTCAGCTCCGGGCTGCAAAAGAAATCCGAAGGTCGGTAAGAGAAGAGAGATGTGCAACATAAAGGAAACTCGATCAAAAACTTACTCGTTGAGGCAGTCGGCGTCCCAGCCCAACCATGAGTCATCCTTCGGAAGTCGATTCCCCCCTAGGGGCGGAGGAGGGTTGTGAAGAGGGACGGGATTGCGACCTCCCGGTCTCGGGGTGAGGCTCCTCCCTCGCCCTCTTGCGGGCAGGCTCAGGAGTAGGCTCCCTTTGCTTCCTCTTGCCTCTGTCGGCAGCTGAGGGGCCCGACGGGGCTGAGCTTGGAGGAGGAAGGTCGGTGGCCGGTACGTGCTTCATTTGGCCCAAGACCGATTTCTTCCTTGAGGCCATCACTGCTGCAGAAGGTTGGCGGCGATAGACCGGGATGTCGGGGTCTGCACGACAGAAGGGTCAGGCGACTAAAAAAAAGAAAAAGAGGGAAATTTGACGAAGGTAAGAATAACCAAGTCACAGAGCGCCGCTCACAAGGGATGTTCAGGTGGCGGGGGTAAGTGTAGAGCCCGACTTTCAACCGATCAAGCTCGGTGTTGAGGGCTTTGACATCGCGAAGGCCCAACTCGGTGTGTCGAACAGTCCTGAACGCCTCTTGGAAATCCCAAAATAGGTCGGCGGTTGAGGGCGCAAATACTACAAAAGAAAAAGGAGAATTAGATCAGTACAACCTCAGAAGTATGAAAATAAGAATTTACCATGTTCGACACGGGGTGCATAATCCATGGGGACCCGGATGGGCAATGTGCTCGAAGGGTCTGTCGACTCCCAAACGCCCCCAACGAACCACCATTTTCGATGCCAGTTTGTGACTTTGTTTGGGATCCCGCTCACGAGCTCCCGCCCCTTGCGAAGTCGCACGACATTGTAACCGCCGGCTTGAAAGATCGGCAACATCACATAAGCGATCTCGCCAGGGGTCGGCATCCGGTGTAGCCCGGCCAGACCAAGAATGGTCATTGTCGACAGAATATAACTCCAGCCATTCGGAGTAATCTGAGTGGGGCTCTGGTTCCAAGCCGCTAGCAGGTGGGAGATCGCCGGATGGAGGGAAAAGCGAATCCCGGCCTCCATTGAGTGCTCGTTGACGGCTATCATCCCTGGCGGTGGCTGGTCGGCACTCTCCTCAGAGGTCGCCCCATAGAAGTGTACATCCCGGGGCACTTTGTATAATCGGTGGAGGGAGCGCACATGCCGATCAGTTAAGGTTAACCTATACCGGGACAAGTTGGAGGCCATGTACTCAGAACGAACTGGCCTCCTATATGAGCGCTCAGGTCACTTGTAAGGGGCTTCAACCAAGTAGGATTGGTAGTCGAAAGCCCGTACATAGGCCCCATAATCCCGGGTCAGAGCCAAGGTACCGGCGGGCTCCTCCCCTTCTGACGCGGCCAGGCGGAGAGTACCGATATCTAAAGGAGGAAGATGGGTAATATCCTCCAACTCTTGTAGAAAGTGCTCGTCCATCCCTTCGGTGTCATGGATGACGCGTCGGATAGCTACGGACGAAGACCCGCCCTCGCGGCCGGCGGCGGAGCGAGAGGCGCGGAGTTGTTGAAGCTGGGTTATCGCTGTCCTCATCAGAAGATAAAGAGACCATAGGATGCGGCGCGGTGGGCGCGGAAGAGCCGGAAGCCATAGGAAGAGAGTGGAAGAGGGGGAAAATTACCTGGGTGTGATCTCGTCGGAGTCGCGCTGGAGAGGAAAAAGCTTGAGTATAAGGAAAAGTTGGAGCAAGCGCGAGGAGGAAGTAACAACAGGTGTGGAACCCTAGCCCATTTTATAGAAGAGAGCGGGGGCCGAATTACAATAAAGACATAAGTCGGATCCCTCTTTAAAAAGTAAAGTCGCATGGGACACGCGTGACCGGCACCGCGCTCATCGATTGGGGAATCCTGCAGCGCATGACCTCATCCACCTGCAACATCATCATGGTGAAATCCCTCAAATATCGCACAAATCTGCGCAATGGTCCACTTTCCCACAACCCACTAGGCGTCTCGGGAACACTTCCCGAAGTCGATTCTCCCAGGTCATTCCAGTTATGGATCAAGTCCAGGTCCCGATGCGAGCAGGCGACCTCTACTTGAGGGGCAATTGTTATACCATGAAATGATCCTGCTCGGTGAGCAGGCCTGTTAGAGCGACTTCCGTTTTGCTCGGGAGGTCGTTGAGCGACTTCCCCATGACTAAAGAAAGTCGTGTGGCGACTTGGAGGAAAGGAGAAGATCGCATTCAACCTCGAGAGAGGCCACAAGTCGGAAGCAACCTCGAACGGTTATAGTTGGCAGAAGATATGAATAACCGTAAGTGCGGATATCGCGGGATAAGCAAGGCAAGTGTATCCGGATGCGAAAATCACGGGATCGACTGGGGGAACCCTATATCGGGCGGCAAGAAGCTCGGTAAGCCCGCTAGAGGAAGCCCACGAAGAAGTAAACCCTAGTTTCTGCTCTATAAATACAACTTGTATCACTCATTGTAGAGGGACTAAATTCTAGCATTCTAGGCAGAAAATATAATAAAACACTCCTGGCTTGGATGCCCCCAGACGTAGTCTTATTCTAAAAGACGAACTGGGTAACCAAATCTTAAGCGTATTTCATAATTGTCATTTGTTATTTGTTTGATCCCATTCGTATCATCACGTTGTCCTAGATACAAAATCCAGGTCACAACAGTAGGTTTGTACCTTACCGTTTGCATTAGTCTTATGTTTGTAGACCCATTTGCAACCTATGGGTTTGACCCCTTTCGACAACTCAACTAAGTCCCAGACTTGATTGGTGTACATCGAGTCCATCTCGGATTTCATGGCTTCATTCCACTTCTCTGAGTCAACATCTAATGTTGCCTCGGTGTAAGTTCTGGGATCTTCTTTATCCGGGATCTCCACGTCATCATGTTCCTCTACGAGGAAACCATAATATCTAGTGGGCGAATTATGAATCCTAGTGGACTTACGGAGCTGTGGTTGTGCAGGCTGAACATTCTGATTGTGAAATTTTTGTGGTGCATCGATTTCATCAATGTCCGGAGAGTCCTCAATAGAAACACTTTCAGATGCCTCATTCAGCCCACTTGGAGTTTGTTGCGAAGGCAATGCAACTCCAATTACGCTCCCACTGGCTGAAAGAGGATCACTAAGTGATAAAGTTCCACCATGAGAGTTGCTGAATGCTCCCACTGATTCCTTGTCACGTTTCTTCGATAAGATATCAGTCTCTTAGTTATCCTGTGGTTCTTGAATTTCTTCAAGTTCTGTCATCTTATGACCTTGTTCCTTAAAGACATAGTCTTCTTCGAGGAACCTGGCCTGCCTTGAAACAATTATTGTTTGTTTCTTAGGTAGATAGAAATAACATCCTCTTGTTTCCTTAGGATATCCCACAAGGTAGCCATTTTCACCTTTGGATTCTAGCTTATCAGTGAGCATCTTCTTCACAATTGCGGGGCAACCCCACGTTTTGATATGCGAAAAAGTTGGCTTCTTGCCAAACCATAGTTCATATGGTGTATGCTCAACCGATTTGGATGTAATCCTATTCAGAATGTAAATTGAGGTTTGTAACGCGTATCCCCATAAGGATGTCAGAAGAGAGGAAAAACTCATCATGGACCTTACCATGTCTAACAAGGTTCGGTTTCTCCTTTCGGACACTCCGTTCATTTGCGGTGTTCCGGGAGAAGTCCATTGTGATTGGATTCCATGTAACTTTAAGTAATCCATGAAATCATGGCTAAGGTATTCACCTCCTCGATCCGATCGAAGAGTCTTGATATTCTTACCAAGTTGCTTTTCTACTTCAGCTTTGAACTCCTTGAATTTCTCAATAGATTCGGATTTGTGCTTCCTAAGATACACATATCATATCTTGAGAAATCGTAAGTAAAAGTGATGAAATAGGCGAAGTGACCCCTAGCTAGAGTGGGCAATGGTCCACAGACATCATTGTGGATCAATTCTAGAACTTCTTTGGCACGAACCCCGTTCCTAGAGAAGGGTTTGTTGGTCATCTTGCCCTTGAGACATGATTCACAATTTTCATAAGACTCAAAGTCGAATGGGGTTAAGTCTAACTTCCTTAACCTTGCAAAATGGAAGGAAAACCCTTCAATGTCTAACATAGGAATAGAAATAATGTTGCGAGTAATAGAAGGAACGAAATAACAATTATTCAGTTCAAGTCTAAAACCAGAGGATAAGTCTAAAACATAAATGCCTACACATTCAGCAGCAACTCTTGCTCCATTCCCAACGTGTAGGGCGACTTCACCCGGCCTAACTGCCCTGCTATGCTCGAGACCCTGCACATTAGTACAAATGTGTGAGCCACAACCGGTATCTAATACCCAACAGTTAGTATCATTTGTGGACTTGGTTATCTCAATAACAAACATACCTGTTCCAGTGGCTGAGACACCTTGTGTCTTCTTTTCAGCTGCTAGAACCTTGCAGTCCTTCTTCCAATGCCCCTTCTGCTTGCAGTAGAGGCATACATCCTTGTCCACCTTCTCCTTCTTTTGAATTCCACCTTTAGGCTTAAAGAAGCTTGGCTTAGAGCCTTTCTTTGCCTTGCTCCTTCGCTTCTTCTTTCCTTTCAGGGAAGAAGAAGTAGAGGCATTCACCATGAGTACGGGCTTTTCCTTAGCAGTGGAAGACTCAAAGTTCTTTAGCATGTTATGCAGCTCGGGCATTGTCGATTCCGTCTTATTCATATTGAAGTTTACTACGAAACTCTAATATGAATCAGAAAGCGACTTAAGAATGGCATAAACAGCAACGTTGGTCTTGAGCTCAATGCCCAAACGACCAAGTTTCTCGATTAGCCCAATCATCTTCAACACATGAGGAGAAACCTTCTCTCCTTCAGACAATCAGCATCTAAACAGATCTCTCATCACTTCATAAATCTCTGAAAAGAGGTTCAGAATCAAAGAGATCCTTCAGATGTTTAATCATCTAGAAGGGAAGCATTTTCTCATGCTGCCTTTATAATTCGGGAGTCATCCCGAGTAGCATAACACACTGAGCCTGGGAAGCATCCTCGTGATGCTTCTTCTGAGCTACAACGTCAAACGCTTCAGCCTCTTCAGTACCAGCCTCCGGGGTAGCAGGGATTGGGTTGTCCAACACGTACTCAATCTTTTCTTGCATAAGCACCAAACACACGTTTCGGTGCCAATCGAGAAAATTCGGCCCAGCCAATTTATTCGTTTCCAAAATGCTTCTTAGTGATAAGTTATTCATTTCAACAATCCTAGAGAAATAAAATAAAACGGAAATTAAAACACATAATTCCTATGATCAATATACAGCAATCAAAATAAACATGGCCTTTCAATTTATTTTTTCTTCATCATGTTCACATATTCAACGATCTCATCGTAAGAATACGAATTTATATCTAATATAAATCATAATGGACTAGGATCCACAATCCTACTATCATAATATCTGCTTGGGCTAATTACTATGATAGCAGAACTGGTAGGTCTCCAAACCAATTGCAAAACTGCAATTCCTAGTTGATTGAACCTAGTTCCATCGGATGCCCCTTGACTTTCGTTTCCCTGCTTGGGTTGGTGAAACAAAGTCAAGTTGATTTACAACCATCAAGGGCGACACTACGTGTCCCTATAAAGATCCCGTTAGATGTAGATCTGAGCAAAAGACTTGGGCCTTAAATATTCATTGGAATGAAATCTCCGGTTTACCTTTAATTTTGATTGAAAGCATCGTTCAACTTAATAAAAATCATATTTTAGTGAGGAACTTTTTAAAGGCAGTGTATTAATTTCTTAATCGAAATTCAACATGTTAATCTACATCACATTTGAGCATCTATTGGGCGCCGCCTACCCAAACATGACATTATATGGACTAACACTTAAATGGACGCCGTCTACCCAAACAATTAATATGGTTTGACAATTATTGGGCGCCGCCTGATTTCGTGCCGACGCGGCATCTCGAGGCCAACGCGAGTCACGAGGCTTCGCCCCTGACTCGAACGATATCACAAATGCATGCACAGATGAAGAAGACAGCTTCGGGACAGGCGGAGTGGCGGGAGGGTTTCGCAGGAAACCCTAAATTAGGCGATGAAGAAGATGAGCCCGTGTAACAAACAAAATAACAAGGGGTGCGGTTTTGTCAAACAAACAGCCACATCCGGTTAAAAAAAAATTAATTTTAAAATCAATTTAATTATGCAATTAAAAACAAGAGCCTGCAACTCTGATACCACTCTTGGAATATAGAGGCACGCAAACACGTAATACATGCGCAGCGAAAATTAATAGTTCACCAACAACGAACAGTTAATTGAATAAATGATTATGAATAAACATAACAAGAAATCTTACAGTAATTAGAAAGTAGATTTATCAACTATGGTATCCACGTAATCCCCGTTCACGGACTTGCACAGATCTGTCAGCGTTGAATTCCGAGATGAATTCGCTAGGAAAATTCTAACTCTAGATTTTACGGAGAAAACATGAACACTTATTTTATGAATTCCCAAGAGCTTATATATATAGGGGAGACCCAGCTTAAATCTTAAGCTAATATGATTAGGAAATAAAATCCCTAATCTTATAAATAAATCTCTTAGATTTATTTTTCATATATAAAATCTCCACGGATTTAATTCCCATGTATATCAAATCTCTACGGATTTGATTCCATATATACTAAATCCTATAATAATATTTCATATATTATTACTGGGAATCCTATTTAATTAAATCTAATTCAATTAAATATTAATAATAATTAATTCTAAATTAATCTATTATTAATTAATTCTCCATAATTTAAATATTAAATCCAATTTAACATTTAATCAACCACCTATAATCCGTAAAAGGGAACTACTTGTTGTGTGACCCATAGGCCCTGATATACCGAGCGATTAGTCAAACTAACGATCTTAATTGAACCATAGACTATAAATCAGACATTCTCAATATATGAGGTACGTTGAGAGAAACGTGCAACTACCTGTAACTAAAATGTGGGCTATTATGATTTCCTCCTTTCATTCACGAATACTCGATTAGTCTTGAACATGATGAAGTGTCTATTCAAATAACTTAATCATATTATCTCCAATCACTAATTGATCACTTATGTAACACTTGGCAACAAAGTCCAAGTTGACGTGCATTGAACAATGATTTTGATCCAATTATGACGAGAAGATGAGTATTCTCTCTAAATCCACTTTGAGGAATGAATCATTCTCTTGGCTCAACTACCACACACATGCATTTGGTGATGAACCCAATCCAAGCCATATCTACCCATGGAAGGGTGCAAGCGTCGGTCATGGTCAAAGTTCATCACTACACACATATCGTGCGTATTGACCTCAAGTCAAGAGAGTATCGCATCGCTCCCACTAACCGAGACACCCGTAGACACATATAGTGGAACTACATCAATCGGTTTCTCGGATGGGTATACCAATACCCTCTAAGGTATTTATGCATCCATCATGAGATATCTAGTATCTCGTAGTAAGTGATATCTTACTACACTCTCGAAGAGTATGATGCAGATCGCACACCAATCTCCATTGCATTATCAATATCTCATTCTTGATGATCTTTGATCGGGGCTATTTGAGAATCAATACCCTCAATGACAACACTGGCTCATGGGAACACAGATAAGAACAAATGCAAACAATCAAACATTATATTCTAATAAGTGTAATGCCATACATTTAATATTAAATAACAATAATATTAAACCAATACTGAATATTATCTGAGCACTATGTCCTTACAATGGATTGTCTCTAGGACACTAACACTAACAAAGACTCGCATCGAGAGTTTCAACTCAAAGTGCGAGCATAGACAAGACTCACACAGAGAGATCCACCTCAAAGTGCGAGCACCGACTTAGAGTCTCAATGAGCCTAGCCTCTCGACGAGCTCAACCTCGACAGATAACAATTTCAGATGAATAACCCCCCGACTTGGGGGAACGAGGGAGAATCGAGCTTGCAAAGATATGTCAAACTTTATACCAAGAATGCAACCGCAAGTGCGAAAAGCAGGCAGGTCATAATTCGAAGCAGAGATCAAGACCGACCTCCGAACGAAGTCAAAATCCGCTCTTGGGGGCAATTTTTGTAGCCATAATAATTAGCCCACAGGCTGCCAGAAGTCGCCAGCCACAGGGCACAGGTCGAAGGTAGCCCAAGGCTGCCAGAAGTCGCCAGCAATGATTTAGAAAAATGACAAACTTTTATATGAAATATTTCATAGATCTAGGATCAGTGAAATATGATCCCCGGGTTAGAAAGAGAATTAAATAAAACAAAGCAAAAAATTCGCGGATGCTTGCGGGTCGAACCGAGTTAAGCTAATATTTCTTAAAAATTTGCACAAATGCAGAACAACAAAACTCGCTGACAAAATCTTTGTTACTATAAGGGCGAACATGTGTTACTGTGAGTACATTTTTGTGTTAATATAAGGAAGAATCCTTGAAATATGACTCGTGAGTCAGAAAGAACAAACAAAGAGGGAAAAATTTACGGATCATGTGTCGGTCGAATTGGGTCAGACAAATATTTTCTATAAATTCTGCATAACGACAAAATAGCAGAACTCGCTTCGAGGTCTATGTTACTATAAGAGCAAACATGTGTTACTGTAAGTACATGTATGTGTTGTTGTAAGAACAAAATGACACTTCCTCTATTCTCAATGGCTTCCTCCTCTGTTTTTTATCTGCTTGTTCTTTTCACCTGTGACCAACTGTCTTAAGTAATGTTCAAATCACCATATTACACTATTAAATTAGTAAAAAGTTTTTTTTTTCTATCATCACGTAGTAATACAAATCTGTCTTTACAGTAACACATATTGGTGTTTATAGTAACACAGTCTGAAAGTGAATTTTCCTATTTTTCCATTGTGTGAATTTTTTAAAAAAAAATCCACTTGATCAGCACATAATACGCGAATTTTTTATTTATTTTTTAATTTAATTAATATTTTACGATAAAATATTTCATTAAAAAAATACTTCATAATTTTTCTAAAAAGTAATGTTCATGGGTTCAAACATGTTTACTTTTGACCACAATTTATGTATTACCATATCAGACTGGAGTTTATTTAGTACATGCTTTAAAAAAGTTCTCATAAATTTGTGGATTATACAATTGGTTGCTACTAAATAGCCTGACTCACCCCGGGGTGAAAGGCAAAAAGATGACGTCATAGGGTGTGTTATGTCAGTTTTACCCTTAATGAAAATTTCGGTCAAAATTAGAATTTGACCTTAATTTTGATCGAAATTTGAATCTGAATTTTGAATGTTTTGATTGATTCAATTTGAATTTGAATCTAACATTTGATTTTCAAATCCAAATATTTCAAAATCAAATTTCACCCAACATTATCTCTCTCATCTTTCATCTTTTCTTCATTCATCTTCTTCATCTTTCATCTTTCATCTTTCTTCATTCATCTTTCATCTTTCTTCATTCATCTTTATCTTTCTTCTCTCTATCTTCTCTTTTCGAAATAAAGATACTTTTCTCTATTTATCTAAAATAATCATATTCACTCCAAATTTCGAAGTCTACAAATTATGCAACGTCATAATAATTTTCAGAAGAAATTTTATGTTGTTTTTAAAGGTGCGAATCCGGGTATATATACCAGTTGGGAAAAATGTGCAGCACAAGTTTTAAAATTCCCAGATTGCTTGTACCGTAAATTTGGTAGTGAGGTTGAAGCTTATGAGGCGTACGATAGCTTTATGAATTCAAAGAAACACAAAAGAAGTTTCAACCGTCGTTTCCAATTGTTCGAGTGGGATTGGGGATGAAACAAAAGCAAATCCAAAGTCGGAAGTTCTAAACAACTTGAAATTGTTTCCTGGATGGGTTTGGTTCTTTATCGGCAGATTTTTTTTGTTCTTGTTGGGTTTCTTTACTGGTTCGGTGGTTGTTGTTGTGAAGAAATAGTGCTTTGTTTGCTAGTTTAGTTGTTTAGATTCAATGTAACATACTAGATTGTTGTTTATGTTTGGTATTTATTCAACAGTTTAGTGGTAATGAAAATGAAATGTTATGTTATTTTTGTGTTGATTCTATGAATTTTGTTTGTTAATTGGAGTACGTTCAACAATTTAATTAGATTGAGTATATTGATGAAAGTGGTCCAAAATTGTACTCCATATTTTTCATGGTCCAAAACTATTAAAGTTCAGCCCAAAATTTAGTATATTACGGCCCATAATGAGAAGTATATGGGCCTATGGTTTTTTAGTTAAAAATATTGACCCATGATATTTAGTTAAGATATGGGCCAAGAATGTAAAAGTAAAGATGGGCCAGAATTATCTATTAATAAGACCTACCTATTAACACGAAAATATACAATGACATTAAAAATATTGAATAGAATAAATCAAGTAATCAATCAGTTTGTTGGTAATTGGTTAGTTTAATTTAATGATAATGATAAAACCAAATAAAATTGTGTTTAAAGATTTATAAAGATAGTTTCTATATATGTAAATTGTGTGGTATTACCTAAGTTATTTATTTAGATATCTTAAATTAAGGAATCTAATTTCTTAAAAAAATAGATCCAAGATTGTGTAGTTTTAAATTTTTAATATACTGAAAGTTGTATATTTTAATCCGTGAAAGTGAAAATTTGTAAATTATGTGTAGTTTAACAAAGCTATGTTATTTAACATCCCTAGTTTAAAATCAACAGAATAATTAAAAACATAACACCAAATAAATAATAAGATTTCTAATAATATGATACATAATAGATTAACAGTGGAGAGATTGACAATGAAATGCACGAAAATAACAACCATAAACCCTGATTCACAAAAGATTAACCCTAGATAACAGTAACACCATCCATCCCTTCGACTATTCCGGTGGCATCTCCACTGGATTCGACCTTCTACCAGCTTCGGAGTACATTTTGGAGGGCTTCTAGATTTCCAAAATGAATCATCATTTTCTGGAAGATGATAGTTTCTTCTTTCAGTTGCTCCAATTCGCGCCGGACCTTCGTGTACAATGCCTCAATTGACTTTGTGGGTGATGATTGTTGATTTTGTGGGTGTTTGTGGTGCCATTTTTTCTACTGTTTTTAGAGAGAGAGAGAGAGTTTTTGCTGGTACAGGTTGGTGTGACAATTGCAAGAAAAGTTTGTACTATTTATAGAAGGTTAGGGTTTCTAGGGTTTGGGCAAGAATGTAAAAAAAAATAAAAGTGGTTTTAGGTTGTAATTTAGGCGGGAGTTTTTTTCTGTTTCCCCCCTAATTTACACAATTATAAGTTTCAATATATATAAAATAATATTTTTTGGCGTAGTTTATCTCCATCCCCCAAGTTTTATGAAACATCACAATTTTTTTGGTGTTTTATTCTATTTTTTTTACCACTGACATTTGCTGAGAGTGAAATAATTTTGATTTTTTTTAAAATATCATTTTGTGAAAATATTTGATACTATTGTTCTTAAAAAAATTAATTTGAACAAATATAATGTTTCCATTATCTGTATTGAGAACAAACTAGAACAAATTTTAATTTTTCATTATATGTATTTAGGACAAATTAGAACTAAATGAATTAGAAAAAAAATTGTTAATTTTGTTTTGATTATTTGTTACTATTGAAACTTGAAAGTACTTCATTAATGATTAATTTTTTATTGTACATGGGGTGAAGTAAAATTTAAGGCACAGTGTTAACTTTTAAGATACTTTTAATTTAAGTGGCTATGAATTTTTTGAAGGGGCAATCATATTTATATTACTTGTGTTCGAGTAATTTATTTAAATTATAATAATACGAATACGATTCATATGTTTCCGAAAAATTATGTTGAATACGTTGTAAATAAAATCAGAATCATACCAAAATATTCATATATATATTAATATAAACATACACCTTACATAATAACATGGACACATGACACATCAACCCCGTAAACAGATAAACATAAAAAAAACATTAAAACCGCTAAACAATAAAAAAAACTTAAATTAATCTACCATAAGTAATTTCATACAACAAACTTCATTCTTTCCCTAGCATAATCTGCTTCGGCATCCACCAGCATCGCCTTGGCAATTTGAAGATCACCTTTGAGGTTTTCCTTGACCTCACTGTCATTTGAGAGAATCATCCGGATCTTAATATCTATTATGTAATCTTCCAAGGTTACCTTGTTTTGTAGCATCAACAGCAAATTTTTTCCTCAAATTCTTTTATCCTCAGGTTTATCTGAAAAAATCACAAAACCAAAAAAAAAAATTACATCATTAAGAAACATTGATGCATGCAAGTGGATAAAAAATAAAGAGTTGTAGCCAAAATAATGTGGCTTGTTTTTCATAAATTATAACCTTGGTCATTTCATTTGCGTGCTTTTGAAGTTGGTTGATCGTGTCCATCGTGTGTTCCTAAAACAAAAAAATGCAACATTGAGTACAAATTAATCAAAATAAAAGTATGAATGACTGAATGTGCAATTAAAAAAAAAGAACCTTACCATTTCGAGATTTGCTGGGAATGGGAGGAATGTATGTGTAAGTGATTAATGGTGATGAAGGGAATTTATAGAAGGGCTTACTGAAAAAAATGTTTGGTGTGTCCCATTAAATACTAACTTTATTTATTATTCTTGGTGTCTGGTGGAATAGTTGTAGTTCGTGTCGTATGACAAATAATGACTTTTAAGACGATTCACCCCGGAGTGAATAATTACCTTGTTAAATTATTAGAAAAATAAAAGAGGTATGTGTTGTTAATTGAATACTAAAAAGAGGTATTATACCATACTATGACTGTGTTCAGGTTTTTCAATGTTTGACTCGTTGACTTAACAATTCATTTGGTCTTGCATGTAAAAGTCGGTTGTTAAGGAATGGTTTTGGTGTTTCATATAAAACATTAACTACTAAGTAGGTAGAGGTTGGTGAAGTCTCATTAATGGCATATTGTAGGGTTTTGTAGTATTAATAATCCTAAAGTTTTCAAGAAGTTACAAATTGAACTCTTTGTTTGATTCAACATGCCGAGAACAAGATCATCGAGTGGTTCTTAAAGTAATAGTGGGAGGTTTTTCCACGTTCAGTGCCGAACAACTGAATGTTCGAGCCGTTTGGTATTTTTTTAGTAATATTAATTATTGAAATTACATATAATTATTGTTATTATAATTCTGATTTTACAATGATTAAATTATCAAGGAAGAAAAACATTGCACTACAAAGTCACTCAAAAACTTACAACCACATACAAAGTGCAGAAAATTTCTGCACTTTAGTTCAAATTTGAATTAAAGTGTCACGTACTTTAGTTCAAATTTCTGCACTTTGTATTTGATTGTAATGATTACTCAATCTTGTAGCAAGGTTGCTAAAGCACTAATGATTGACCAAGGTGATACCATACATTTTGAGAGGGATGTGGAGTTTCAAAATGTGTGGCACGTTACAATTGAGAAGCATAGCGAGGCAATTAAAGTTAAGGATGAATATTGGGTTTGAATATTTGATGTATTTATGTTTATAAGTTTTAATGTTTTTATGTTTTTATGTTTATATGTTTTAATGTTTTTATGTTTATAAGTTTTAATTTTTTTATGTTTATAATATGTTAATGTTTATATTATAAAAACATGGCTAGTGAAAAAGTCAATGATTTTGTCTATATGTTGATTCATTTCTTTTACTTTTGAATTCTAAGTATATAATAAAATAAATAAATAATTAAATGTTTTAATTTTTCTAGGGTTTGAAACTATGAATTACAAACCAAACTATATTTAAATAAAATTAATTATTTTGAAATAGTCGACACTGCATAATGATAAAAATTAAAATCTCAGATTGCAGAATTTGTTCAATGTTTGTATTGTTATGAATATTGTGACCAAATTTCATACCATGGAAAGTGGAATAATAATCATGATAATGGAGTAGTCAAAAGTCAAGATGAGTTAGAGAAAAATGAAAGATATACTGTTAAGGAACTGAACCAAGTCAGTCGCAGACATTAAATGCACTGTACCTATGACAACCTATGAATTGACAGCAACAGTTGGATATCCTTCAAGGGAAAACTTTGAACGGCTGCGATATTAATGCCAGACTGTTTATGTTTGGGAATTATCAAATCTATTCGGAATTAATATTTAAATATAAATTTAATTTTAATAATTATTACTAGTATGAATTAATTTTATATTAATTTAAATAATAATTCAATAACAAATTATGCTTACAAATTCGTCACATAAATCCTACGTATGTGGAATTGTTAGGAGTTTACGTGAACTAATATTTCGGAGTGACAACCGTTGAGAAGATGGATCTTGTTCACACAAACACACCAAAAGACATTCTCAAGTATTCACTCGTCCTTGTCAAACAATCCGGTAGTAGGATGCTCGCGACCAATTAACGAAAGGGAAAAATAAAATTATGTTGCACCACCTTTGTGAATTTCTAATTTTTCCAACACATGGAATTAATTGTGGATAAAAAATTCATCCCCTATTTATAATACTAGGGGTGACCGATTTTTTGCCATGGAATAGGATGGAAAAATCTTTTTCTTGATCTCCAAGAAATCTTGAATATATCTAATATATTTTTTTCTCCATAATTAAAATATTCCACAAAAATCTCACCTCCTTTCTTTTATGGAATTTTCGAAAAATAAGGAGTAGGGGAAACAAGATTTGGGATCTTCTAGAATTTATGAGATATTCTTGTATTCCAAAATACATATCTTCCATAATATATTTTCAAGAAAATCAAGAAAATCTTTCATTCCTTATTTATTCATAATTTTCGAAAATTTCACCAATAAATAACCAAGTGGGAGATTTCTTGAAATTAATGAGATAATCTTGTATTCCAAGAAAGAATTTTCCCTCTTTTATTTATTATTTTCGAAAATAATAGGAAAATTATGCAACAATAATTTATTTTATTTTAAACACATTTTTTAGTTATTGAACTTTATCTTTGGGCTACTTGAGGGGCCTTTAGGAGAATTAAGATTGGACCTTCCAATGGACCTTGAGTCTCCAATATTGAGCCACAATTACTTCACAATGTAAACTTGAATACGAATGAGCTCTGGAGTTGCTTTGATTTCCCGTAACCTTGGTTGTGTGCAAGGCCTTGGTATTTATAGGCAACTCTCTAAGAGTCCGCTCTTGAAAAACTATCCGTTGGAGAGACAGCTTCAAGGGTTTCCTCTTTTGGTTATTTGATGAATAACTATATTAGGATTTGAACGCACCCTTGCATGTTTTAGGAAATATCCAGCCATGCAGCCAATCACCAACTTATGTGAACTGGAAGATATCAACACTAACATTTCTTTAGAGATATATTGCTTTCAGTGTCAGTATAGTACATTGTTGTCGCCTCCTCATTGGTTGAAGTATCCCTTTGAACAGAGACAAACAAAATGACTCTTTTCAAGTCACCCATACTAAACTAATATTTTCCTTAATGTCCACGAATGTATAACATTCTCTTGGATGAGCCGGTCGCTGAACCAATACCCTCTAAGGTATTTGTGCATCCATCATGAGATACCTAATATCTCGTAGTAAGTGAGATCTTACTACACTCTCTAAGAGTATGATGCAGATCGCACACCAATCTCAATTGCATCATCAATATCTCATTCTTGATGATCCTCGATTGGGGCTATTTGAGAATCAAGCTTAAGTCATCTGAGTTCTCACACACTCAATGACAACAGTGATTCATGGGAACACATATAAGAATAAATGTAAACAATCAAACATAATATTCTAATGAGTGTAACGTCATACATTTAATATTAAACAAATATTAACATTAAACAAATACTGAATATTATCTGAGTATTATGTCCTTACAATGGATTGTCTCTAGGACACTAACACTAACAATCTCCCACTTGAACTAGAGCCAATCACCTACATGTCTAACCCCTAGACCATTAAAATGTCTAGTGTGTACATGAACACTCAAAGCCTTGGTGAAAGGATCAACCCGATTATCCTCCGTGGGGACACGTTCTAACTTTATGTCTCCTCTAGCGATTATCTCTCTTATCAAGTGATAAATCCTCGGTACATGCTTGTTTTTGTTATTGGATCTCGGCTCCTTAGCTTGCAAAACCGCACCAGTGTTGTCACAATACAACTTTATTGGACTGCTGGCAATCGGAACTACCCGTAGTTCACTTAAGAACTGTTTTATCCAGATAGCTTCTTTGGCAGCTTCCACCGCAGCTATGTACTCAGCTTCGGTTGTTGAATCCGCGGTAGTCTCTTGCTTGGAACTATTCCAACTAACCGCCCCACCATTGAGAGTGAACACATAGCCCGATTATGACTTGTAATCGTCACAATCGGATTAGAAACTTGCGTCAGCATACCCAGTGGCCATCAATTTTGACTATCCTCCGTAGACTAAGAAGTATTCTTTAGTACGTCTGAGGTACTTAAGAATATTCTTGACAGCAATCCAGTGAGGTTCACCCGGATTCTGTTGGTATCTACCAGTGGTGCTGACAGCGAAGGCCACATCTGGCATTGTGCAAGTCATGACGTACATGATGGATCCAATTGCAGATGCATATGGTATTTCCTTCATGCACTGGATATCAGTGTCTGTGGAAGGACAATCCTTCTTAGACAACTTTATCCCATGACATGCCGGCAGAGAACCTCTCTTAGAGTTCTCCATCGCAAATCGCTTCAACACCTTGTCTACGTAGGTTGACTGTGACTGCCCTAGCATTCTTTTGAATCTATCCCTATGGTTCTTGATCCCTAAGATGTAGCAGGCTTCACCAAGATCCTTCATCATGAAGATCTTTGATAACCATTCTTTCACTGACTGCATTAGTGGGATATTGTTTCCCATAATGAGTATGTCATTGACATACATAACTATGAAAACAATATTCTTCCCAATTCACTTCCTATAAACGCACGGATCTTCCAAATTTCTGATGAAGTCAAAGATTTGACAGCTTCATCAAATCGGATATTCCAACTCCTAGAAGCTTGCTTCAATCCATAGATGGAACGTTTAAGCTTGCACACAAGATTAGATTTTGGCTTTGATATAAAACCTTCAGGTTGAGTCATAAACACTTCCTTGTCAATGTTGCCATTGAGGAAAGCTGTTTTGACATCCATCTGCCAAATCTCATAATCTAGATGTGCTGCTACCGCAAGTAAAATTCGAATGGACTTGATCTTAGCAACTGGTGAGAAAGTCTCATCATAGTCAATGCCTTCGCGTTGACTATAACCTTTCGCCATCAACCTAGCCTTGTAGGTTTGTACTTTGTCATTTGCATCGATCTTTCATTTGAAGACCCACTTGCAACCTATGGGTCTAACCCCTTTCGGCAATTCAACCAAGTCCCAAACTTGATTGATGTACATCGAGTCCATCTCGGATTTCATGGCTTCATGCCAGTTCTTTGAGTCAACATCTAATGTTGCCTCAGTGTAAGTCTTAGGTTGTTGGGAAATTTGTATTTAGTTTTGATGGAAGTTCCAAAACAGGTTGTAATAGGACCAGTCAGACCTGTTAGCTGACTGATGACTTAGAATCAGATTAAGATGACCAGCTGAAATGTATAGATAGCTGATGTAAAAGATAGGTCACATATTGAGGGGGAACTCAATATGTATAGGTCATCGAAATATCAGATGACTAGATAAGGTCAAATAATCAGAAGACAAGAAGTTAGAATATCAAGTGAAGACAGAAGTCACTGAAACTCAGATGAACCTGAAGACTCAGATAGACCTGAAGACTCAGTTAAACCTGAAGACTCAGATAAACCTGAAGACTCAGAGAAACCTGAAGACACAGTAACAAACCGGAAGACTCAGTATGACTGAAGACACTGAGGCTCAGAGTCACCTAAAGATCAGAAGACTACCAGAAGACCAGAAGACCTTCATCAGCCGAGTCTGCAAATTGTGCTAAGACAATCTGTATCAGAAGACTCTACAAGGTAGACTGATTAGTCATCTGATCAAGTCAGCTCGCAACTGACGTAAACCAAAATGGTACACCAGACAAGACAAATAGTCTACAAAAGGAATATCAATCATCAAATAGACAAATTACTGAAATGCCGTCTCGCGAAGCCAAAGAGAAAGCGACACGTGCACCAAAGAGCTGACAATGCGGGATTCGACGCTGCGAACATAAACGGCGCTAATCATGCATACGGCCAAGCCAATATTCGGAGCACGTCACAATCATATCCTACAACCTACCTAATATAGCCCGAAATTCAAATTACTCTCCAACGGCTCTTTGATTTCGAGGTCTATAAAATGGGACTGCTCTTCAAAATTGAAGAAGACACCGCATCGAGCAGACTGAAAAAGAAGCAAAAACTATAGCAGAATTTCCGCTCGAAGAAGACCGAATTTGAATATTATTCTTAAGTGTTCATCCCATTGCTCTTAGCATAGAAATCCTATCTTCTAGCATTTGGCTACATAAACACCAGGATAGATTTCCAGTTGGAACCTCAACATTCTTTACCCAAACTCAAAAGTTAGGTTAAGTTTGTTTTTGCAAGATTTCAGACTAGGGATTCTAGTTTCTGATTTCTGGGATCGGTTGAGTGTGAACTCGATAAACATCTGTTGAGTGTTGGACTAACACATAAAACTAAGTCCAGTCGGTTAAGTTCGGTTAAGTTGGTTAAGTTGCCCCTGTGTTAAGGGAAGAGTGGATGTAAGACAGGTTTCGTCTGAACCACTATAAAATCTTGTGTACATTTACTTGCTCTTTATTGCTTTACCCTATTACACACAACTGAGCTTAAAATTGCATACATATTCTAAGTTAACATCAGTCTGCACCAAGCAACTGATCTGATCAGATTGACACCTTAGTCAGCCGATTGAAAACTAACTTGAGAATCTGATTTGATAAAATTGGTTTTTCACACGGGTATTTACAAGCTTCCGCATTATCAGTTAAACTGACAGATATCAAACTGATCTGCCCTCAGGCACTCAGTAAGATTGAACATCAGTCCAAACTGATTCACTTGCACTCTGATCAGGCAAACTGCAATCACACCTGATCTACACGAAAAGTTTTCAGAAGTCTATTTACCCCTCCCCTCTAGACTTCTGCCCTCACAAAACCCGTTCGGGACCTACAAGTGGTATCAGAGCAGTGGTTATACAGACCACTGGCTTTGAGTATCATCGATTCTTGAGGAAGAATCTTTGTGGTCATTTGAACAGATCTTGAAAAACCGTTTATAAAACTCATTAGTTTTCTAAATCTCACTCAGCATGGATAATACCTCTGGTATGTATCATGATTTGCCTAAGTTTTCAATTGATGAGTATGCAGATTGGACAATATACATGTGCAACCATCTAGGGTCAATAAGCGGCAGAATGATGGAAGTCATTGAACGAGGACCCATCATCATATATCACAACAATCCAGCTGTTGGAGGAGATCCAGATTTTGCACCTGGAAGCCTTGTTCGAAAAAGTCCAGCGCTGATGGATGCAGAAGAAAGAAAGCTGTATACACTAGTTATAATAGCCAGGCATATAATCATGGAGACGATGGATAAGATCACCAAAGAGAAGATAAAGTATCTCAAGACTGCAAAACAGATGTGGGATACGCTTGCTGAGATGTGCGAAGGAAATGATCAGATCAAAGACAGCAAATTACAAGCTGAACTGGTGAAGTTCGAGAAGCTAAAGATGTTGCCAAACGAAACCATAAATGAGCTCGATGGGAGAATCACCATGTCAGTAAACAAGCTACGAGAACTTGGACGAGAGATGTCAGACAAAGACATCAATTATAAAATCTTGAGATCTCTCACCAAGAAGTGGGACATGAAAGTCACGATAATCAAGGATTGCCAAGACATTGCCAAGATGAAGCCAAGTAGCTTATTCCTAAGTCTTAAAGCCCATGAGTTCGATCTAATCGAAAGAGGGCAAGAAGATGAATACGAGTCGCCTGCTGAAGCCTCAACCTCCACATCAAAATCAGTTGCATTCAAAGCAACCAGCAGCAGATCAAAGGCCACAGAACCTATTGGAAACATCATGAGCCAAGCTGAACAGATCGCTCTGCTTACCAGGAAACTTGAAAGATCAAATATTTAACTCGGTAAGTATCACAGATTCTACAAGGATTATCAAGACAGAAGAAACAGGAGGCCAACTGACAGATCACTAGAAAGGACCAGATCTGATGACCGAAGGGATCACAGAGATGATAAAAGAGATGATCGGTTAGATGAGAGAAGAGACACCAGATCTGACAGAAGGAGTCCAGATTACAATCAGAAAGGAAAGTCACCTGATAGATCCTACAGACGGAGTGACTCACCTGGCAGAAGAAGTTCCGTGGAACGAGGATCATGCTTCAACTGCGAGAAATCAGGTCACTACAGCACCGACTGCCCAGAGAAAGAGAAGAGAAGCAGAACAGAAGAGAGCAACGCTACAGAGACAGAAAAGCCATGGTTGCTGACACAATAGGAATTGATGATTCCTATCTGCCTTCTGAGGATTCTGGCTACTCTTCAGTAGAGGACTTCTGCCTGATAAGCAATGCTGAAGATTTCTTCGACCATGAAGATCTGATATTCTCTTCAGATGACGATGAAATCTGTCTGATGGCCAGGGAGGAAGACCAATCTGAGGTAACCTCCAAACCTTATGCTTTTTCAATTTCCACACCTGCTATAATTAGCATACCTGCTGGAGAGATTGACTTGCAGCTCTACTCTGAGCAATTGCTTGATGATCTCTCTAATGCAGTAGACACTTATACAATAGTGGAAGCTGAAAATGATAAGCTAAGGATCATAAATAATCAGCTTATTAAAGAGAACACTGTCAGTAAAGCAGCTGAACTGAAATCAGCTAAAACTGCTCAGAAGGTAACTGAAGAACTTGAAGGTCTGAAAGTTAAATCTTCTGATCAGGAGAAGCAGATTAAAGATCAACTAGAAATTAACAAACAACAAGCTGATGATTTCAAAATCCTACAAGCTAAGTTTGATGAGATTTTCCGACTACATGAAAGTCTAAAATCTACTGAGGATAGTTTGCGCAAGAAAATAGAGGTTTTCACGAAATCATCAAAAACCGTTCAAGATATGAACACCTTTTTTCAAACGCATGCTAACAAGAAGGGAATTGGGTATGAGAACCCTTCTACATCCTCAAAAGCCCCGTTTGGTTCACTTCAAAAGGGTGTAACCAAACGAGTCTCTGACAAAGATACACAAAAAGCTAAACTTGTATTTGATAAGGGAAAGAGACCTGCTGAGCAAGTAAGGCGAGTGCCTAATCAGAAAGGGAACATAAATGGACCCCAACTGATTAAGCATCAGCCGAGGAATCAACAGAAGAACCCAGTTCCTCTGAAGAGACCTCAACCTAATCAGCAGATTAGGTATCAGAAGAGACAACCTGTAAAAAGGAAATCTAATCTGAGACCCAATCAAGGTCAGCTGCCTAACAAGCAAGCTATAGGTAAACTGCAAAGACCATCTATGCAAAAAAGGTATGAATCTTTTAATGGTAGCAGTCGTACCTACACCTATAACCAGAGACCTAGGGCTGCTGCACCTGAGCCCCACTTGGTTAAAAGAAGACAAAACGTAAAGAAAAATCCCAAGTCTTCCGATTCACCCAAGGTTCACACGAATAATCATACCAATCAGAAAGCATATAAAGAGACGTATGATTATGTTGATGTTTATGGGAGACAAATCAGGCCTTCTGATCTATCTGATTACCATAGAAGTGCCCTGTTTGTGTGGATCCCTAAATCCACCTCTTACCCCTCAGGACCCAATTCTAAAGGGGTACCTAAAACCTGATTCGATTGCTGGTTCGCGTGGGATTGGCCAACAAAGGAGGTGTACAAGCAACTATCTGGTACATCGATAGTGGATGCTCAAGGCACATGACTGGAAGCAAACATCTCCTTAGCTCTTACAAAGAACAAGAAGGCCCACGTGTACTCTTCGGTGATGACAACTTTGGTTTCACCAAAGGATTCGGAACCTTAGAGAATGATGATGTACAAGTAACTGGAGTCTCGTATGTTGAAGGATTAAAGCACAATCTTCTATCAGTATCACAATTCTGCGACAACGGATTCAGTGTTGAGTTCTCGAGCGATCAGTGTACGATAAGGAATCGAGCTACACAACAAATCTTGCTAACTGGTTCAAGGAAAGGCACGATCACAACAGATTGGAACAGTTGCCCAAGAAATGCATGCTTAATTGTTAAGAGTTCCAAAAGTAGCAGTTGGCTCTTGCACAAAAGAATGAGTCATCTGAACTTTAAGACTCTTAACAAGATAGCTAGGATGTCTTTGGTTGAGGGACTTCCGAATGAGATATTCTCAAAGGATCAGACATGTGCAGCATGTCAGATGGGAAAACAAGCTAAAGCCTCATTCAAGGGAATACCTGGACCAACATCCAATAGAGTATTGCAACTGCTCCATATGAACTTATTTGGACCAGTTACACCAGTCAGTCTCAGTGGGCGCAAATATACTCTGGTAATCGTGGATGATTATTCCAAGTTTACCTGGGTTATATTCTTATACAAGAATGAGACAACAATAAAGATACCCGAGCTGCTCAAGAAACTACAAAACGAAAAGGGTGTCAGCATAGTAAAAATCAGATCAGATCGAGGTACAGAATTTCTGAACTCTTTTATTACTGATTTTTGCACTGAGTTTGGTATACAACATGAGACGTCAGCTGCAAGAACGCCACAACAAAATGGAGTAGCAGAACGGAGAAACAGAACACTCAAGGAAGCTGCTCGAACTATGTTAGCTGAACATGCAACACCAAGCCGTTTCTGGGCAGAAGCAATCAACACTGCATGCCACACTCAGAACAGATGTTCTCTGATAAAGGCTCACTACAAAACACCCTATGAACTATGGACGGGCAGAAAACCTTGTGTTTCATACTTCCATGTTTTTGGTGCAAGTGTTTCATACACAACAACGGGAAAAGTCAATTGAAGACTTTTGAGGCCAAGTCAGATGAGGGCATATTCTTAGGATATTCCTCATCCAGCAAGGCTTTCAGGGTTTACAACAGGCGAACCCTAGTTGTGGAAGAAATACCCCATGTAGTCTTTGATGAGGCATCGTCTGAACAAGAGAAAGCTGCCTCAGAACAAGCAGTACCAGATCAACCGGTACCTGATAAGCAGAAAATGGATCAGCTAAGTATCAAGGAGAAAGATCTAAACACGTAAAAGTGTATATCCCAGAACTTGATCTTGCTGATTCACCTGGTCAATCAGACCCTAAGGTACGCACAACTGTCAGTGAAGAAGCTGGTACAGCTGAGACAGTATCAACTGAACCATCTGGTTCAGGGGGAACTCCTGAAGTTCCTACGGACAGACATCAGCACATGATGAGTCCAACATCAGCTGAGACATGTTCTTATCAAGTGGATCATAATTCCGCACCACTCCCAATCACTAGTAATTAACTACTATCAGAAGTGGATGATGTTCTCCAAATAGACGCAAATCAGAAAAGAAGGACGTGGATTACCAGTCATCTAACTGATCTGATTATCGGAGACCCATCTGGTAGAGTCAAAACTAGACATCAGATTGGTGAAAGTGCCATGTATTGTTGTTATCTGTCTTTGAAGGAACCAACTACAGTAGAGGAAGCTCTACAGGACGCAAGCTGGATTCTAGCCATGCAAGAAGAACTGGAACAGTTTGAGAGGAATCAAGTTTGGAAACTGGTGGACAGACCAACTCATCAAGACGTGATTGGCACGAAGTGGGTATTCAAGATCAAGAGAGATGAGAATAATTTCATAACCAAGAATAAGGCAAGACTTGTTGCTAAGGGGTATTCACAATCAGAAGGAATTGATTATGATGAGACCTTTGCACCAGTCGCTTGCCTAGAAGCCATTCGGCTGTTTCTGCCATATGCTGCCCACAGAGGGTTCATTGTGTATCAGATGGATGTAAAGAGTGCATTCTTAAATGGGGTACTAGCAGAGGAAGTTTATGTTGAACAACCTCCAGGCTTTGAAAAGGGTAACCAAGTGTACCGTTTAAGGAAAGCTCTTTATGAACCTCAACATTCTTTACCCATTCTCTCAGTTCTTGATAGACAGCGGATTCACTAAAGGAATAGTTGACAGAACCTTATTCAGAATAGAAGATGGAGAAGATATTTTGATGGTTCAGATTTACGTGGATGACATCATCTTCGGATCTCCCAACAAGAAGCTATGTGAGAAGTTCAGCAAGTTGATGCAAGGGAAGTTCGAGATGTCCATGATGGGTCAGATGAATTACTTTTTCGGTTTACAAGTCAAGCAGAGTACAGAAGGGATATTCATCTGCCAAGCAAAATACACAAGGAATTTATTGGTCAAGTTTGGAGTTCAACACTGTAAGGAAGCCAGAATTCCCATGATGACCGGGTTCAAGATGGATCCAGATGAGGACGGTCAGAAAACTAATCAGAAAGAATATAGGGCTCTCATTGGATCTCTACTATACCTGACTGCCAGCAGACCAGACATCACCTTTGCAGTAGGTGTATGTGCCAGATTTCAAGCAAATCCAATGCAAAGCCACCTAGAAGCAGCTAAGCGGATTCTTAAGTATCTGAAGGGGACAATAAACCTTGGTTTATTTTACCCATCAGATGATAATCTAGAGCTTAGTGGGTATTCTGATTCTGATTACGGAGTTTGCAGAATCGACAGGAAGTCAACCTCAGGTACATGTCAGTTTCTGGGTAATAAACTGATCTCTTGGTTTTCGAAGAAGCAGACATCAGTAGCGACATCTACTACTAAAGCAGAATATATGGCTGCAGGAAGCTGTTGTTCCCAACTGCTCTGGCTAAGTCAACAGCTGAGGGATTACAACATCGTAGCCAAGAACGTACCTATATTCTGTGACAGTAATAGTGCTATTGCAATCACTCAGAATCCTGTTCTACATACAAGATGCAAGCATGTGGATGTCAGACACCATTTTATCAGAGATCATGTTGAAAAGAAGAATACCAGAATGGAAAAGATCCATACTGATAAGCAGAAAGCTGATATCTTAACTAAGCCACTAGCAGAGATCAGATTCAGAGAATTATGCAACGAGCTAGGGCTTCTGGATCTCGGAGAAAGTGCACCAGAAATGTTAAGTGGACTGGTCTCCAGAACCAGTTGGTTAAGAGACTAACCAGGTTAAGAGGAATCAGTTGAGTTAAGAATCTCAACTGATCAGAAGATCAGACGAGGAGGCGATCAGAAAATCAGACAAGGAGCCGATCTAAAGATCAGACAAGGATCCGATCTGAAGATCAGACGAGGAGCAGATCAGTTCAAGATATATCAGATTAAGGGGGAACTGATCAGATTGGAAGGTTACTTTATAAGTCGATTAAGCTACGGTCAACAAGTAAGTCGTACAAGTTTAAAGCTACAAATCGCATAAGTCAGAAGAGGCAACACAACAATGAAATAACAGAACTTTACATTGATAAGGACCCGGAGGTCAGATTTACATTACAAGCTACAAGTACAAAAAGACCCGGAGGTCATTACATAAACCATAAACCCTAAGCCTAACCCAAGGTAGGGAAGGGGAGAGAGAGATTTTAGAGCTTGATGCTCTCATTATCCCCCGACCCTAAAAGGGGCGTGAGAAGCTTCTAGAATCCTGAGCCACCCTCAGAGCTTCGGAGTGAGGAGCGAGAGCGGCCTTGAAGGATCTCTAAGCCAGAAGCCCCTAGACGTAAAATCAATGGGCTCTCCAGCTGTTAAATGGGACACGGTGCCACAGGTTTGGTCACAAGGACCATACGGTCACTAGTGTCACATGCAAATATTGAGTTTGATATGCGACGATTAGCTATTATCTAATGCAGACCGCGTACCAAACCCATGTTTTGTTTCATACTAAGTCTGTTGATGCTAATTCCGTCATCTCGATAGGCGCACAAGGTGCATACGGTTAGGAGAAGTGCCTTCTCATTTGCTATAGCAGATCCGCCTCCACGGTGGTAAAGAAGCTTTGCAATGATCGTATGTGTAATCTTTGATGACGACGAAAGCAGTGTGAAGGAACACACAGAGTTGATTTGAGATGCTGAAATCATTGGAAAAGGGTTAAAGGTTTTTGCCGGGAGTTTCACCGGAAATAAGGGATTCATCTGAAAGCATGGAGTATATGCTAAAGAAGATGAATGGTTTATGTTGTGTTGTTTGCCTAACACCCCAGGCCAATTTATAGAATAAAATTAGGGGTATAAATGCAAATTTATTTTCTCAGAAGACCTTAAGAGAAATTTGCATCGACAACGCGTAAGGAACACGCGGCTAATGGTTGGATGAATTGACGGTGTGAGTAATCACATCGTATCTAAACCATTATTACGGAATGTCAAATAGCGCCGATTTGGGAATCGAGACGACTTTTTGACTCCCCGAAGTAAATGTTTTGGCGGGAGTATGACGTAAGTGCATAGGAAATACGGCATGAATTGAAGAAGACTGAAGGATCAGATAAGAGAATCAGATAAGTGGATCAGATAAGTAACGAAGTGGATCAAACAGGAATCTGATCAGATGAGTGAAATATTGTTGGGAAATGCTTAAGGCTACCATCAGTAAGGTCAACAAGTACCAGATCAGATCACAGTGGTAACTTGTTGATTACAATATCAATCAGTCAGATACTTTTTCTTATTTATCCCTTTCTGAATATCTTATATGCATTATTTAAATTGGTTTTCACTCTGCCTTCTCTTAACTTTGTGACGCATGCACTGCGAAACATTTAATGCGGACATGGGAATAAGTATTTAATGCGTTTTATTGCGAATTTTTGAGTCCAAAATACGAGAAGACTACTTTTCTCAACCGTGCGATCAAAATACTTTTTGGCCGACTAATCTCAGCCACTGATTTCAAAACACGGATACTTGAGTACCTTTGGAAAATTGTGTAAAAAAATTTCCCTCGCATACTATAAATCCAAATCTTTCTCAGAAAACTTCTTTTCACTACTTCGTCTTCTCAAAATTCTTAAAAGATCAAAATTTTCAAATCTTCAGAAATTTATTTTCAAAATCAATTGATTCTATCTTTCACGATTTCTCAATCCTACGAATCAATTTCTGGTAATTTTTCCTTTGAGTACTGCATGATTTCATTCATAGTAGTTATTAGGTCTACAAGTTGTGATTCTATGTTTCTGCGATCTATACGCTTACTTGCTTAATTGATGCTTAGATTACTGGTTTGACTGAGATTATTGAAATAATTTACTCAAACTAACATCAATTTGCATATCATACAGAAATGGCATATCTTGTTCCACGACAAGGCCAAGGGAAAAAGTTCAGCAACTTTGCATCAATGAAGAAATATATCATTGATGAGAAGTATGTAGTATTATCAATCACCTCAGATCCTGAATCGCTGGAAATTCTGGAGTGCTTGCGAGCGTGCGGACTTGAACGATATTGCTCTACACATCAGAACATTGTCCACACACATGAAGCCCTAGAGTTTCTGTACAATCTACAGAGGGATGAAGACATTGATACTAAACTGATTTCTTCCGTTGGTGGATTAGAAGTTCGAGTGTCGAATGATGATCTCCAGAGGATCTTCGGTCTAACTCGAGGAAGCATCAACCTAGAGACCTCACGACTGATGTAGGTGAGAAGGACTTTCTTGAAGCCGAACTGTTGAGACCAGCAAACAAGGAGAATACAACGAATGTCAAAGCCTCCTACCTGAAGAGGAAATATCGCCTTCTCCTTGAGATCGTTCAAAAGGTGATTATGTGCTCAACTTACAGTCTTGATGCTGTCACTTCTTATAAGATCAGTGTCATGGCTGCAATCATCAAGAAGGCTTCAGATATGGATTGGTTGGGTATGGTCAAGGCACGACTGCGGAAAGACTAGAGGAAGTTCGAACTGACCCAGAGAAATGAAGTGTGCTTATCTTCCAAGTGCTCCTTCATGCACAAAATCTCAATCATTCTGTCAGATAAGCTGCCAAAGAATTACGAATGGAATGAGAATGGAGCGAAGATATATCAAGCAAAGCACAAGGCCATATTGGGCAAGGATGAGCCCCTGCCTGGTCAATCAGATGAGGATCCTACTCCTTATGTGCCCAAACCCAAGGGAGAAAAGAAGGGAAAGGAAAAGGCAACCGCATCTTTAGAAGCGCAGGGAACGGCCATTCCAGAAAAGAAGTTCAAGAGGAAGGATCTGGCCACGAAACCAGATGCTCAGCGAAAATGTCAGAAGAGAGTTACTTCTCCTTTGAAGACTGCTCCTAGTTCTGCTCAGCAAGTTCACAGAACGAAGGATCTGATTCAGGTGGAATCAGAAAAGGAGATAGCAGTCAGTTCTGAGCACACTGCCAGAGAAGTGAGGGAAGAACAGATGATTGAAGAAGAAGGAGAGAAATCTGTCAGAGGAACATAAGTGGAGCACTCTGAGGAAGAATCACCATCTGATTCTGTGCCTCTCACCAAGATCTTCCAGAAAGCAAGATCGCCCACGCCCACTTCCAAATCACCATCACCCTCTTCTCAAAAATCATCACCACCACCCTCTCCTCACAAAACACTCTCACCTTCACCCTCACCAGTCAGATCACCCAGATCTCCTACTGCCCCAACCATTGAACCTGTTCAGGAAACTGAACACCCTCAACAAGCTGAAAACGAACATGAACCACAAATATCCCTATCTCACTCCCAATCTCCAAACAAGTTACAAGAACCTGAGAGATCTGACAAGCATGTGTCCGTCTCTCATAATCCCTTCAATACCAGAACCTTGCTTGCTTCACCTGATTTAGAAAGCCCCATCATAAGGATAATGAAGCAACAAATCAAGGAGTATCTGCTGAACTTGTTCCCGATTTGGATCAACATCCTGGCATCCAGCATCAGATATAAGAAATTGTGTTCTGGAGGGATATCAGACTAAAAAGCATCGAAGAATTTCTGATCCTCATGACAAATCTGAGATCTGATTTCTATGTAGACTTGGAGATGAAGTGCTTGAACAATGCTGGGATTGAAAGAGCTGTTGAATTGGCATCTGACGATGATATCAGATGGTTGATTCATGAAAGGTTCGGAATTGCTGATAACAGGGAGGAAACTGTTCAACCTCCTACAAATCATGAGGGGAGTCACCGATGAACTAAGAATGGGTGCTTTGCAGATGAGACCCAACTTAGCAAGGCTTCAACATCCACTGCATCGCTATCTTTGAGCTCCGATACCCTAGATCTTTATGCTGAGAAGATTCAGGATGGGGTCAAGGTTGCTATTGAAGACAAATTCACAGCTCTCACAGCAGATCTGATGAAGCGGTTTGAAGAAGAGCAAGCAAAACTGGTTGATAAAGAAAGAAGTCACACAGTTGGGATGCATAATACCATCCTTTCTGAAGTAATGCAACTAGTAAATCCTCTTGCTGAGAAGCTCAATCTCCAGTCTGATAACCTCAAATTTCAGACAGATATGCTCAATGAGACATAGGTACTACTGGAAAGTGCATGGGCATCCTTGGAGAAAAATGACAACCACATGAACATGGGTTGGAAACACTTTGCAGCTTCTACAGAACGAGCAAGAAAGGACATCGAATTTGCTCTCAGACGCTTTTTAACTCCTGCACCTTCTGCCACCGCTCAGATCACTCCTCTTTTTGTTGAGGAACTCAGAGAGGAGATCACACGACAGTTTATTACTCTGAATCGCAAGCTGTCCAACCTCTTTGATGAAACCAAAAAGGGGGAAGGACAAGAGAAGAGAGAAAAATAGACATAGTTAGTATCTATTGCATCTTTTCCAGAAGCCACTGTATCTGACTTGCCAGCCACTCCTACTGATCTCGTTGCTGAAGTGAAAGAAACTGTGGAGCAACATAGCAAAGAGATCACTGAGCAGAAGATTGCTCTTTCAGAGGTTATTGCTAGAGTCGACAAGATTGAAGACTTCTCTTTGTCAATACAGAAAAGAATGGAAACTGATGATCAGGCCAAGAGCCTTAAACTCGCTAAGAAACTAACTGAAGAAGACGAACGAGATGAACCTGAGCAGACTCTGAAGAGGAAGAAAGGCAAAGGCAAGATGGTGAAAGCTACTGTTGAAGTTCAGAGACAAGGATAATTACTCTCTACCAAAAGCCAGATGTCTCCTGAACAAATTCAAGAGCAAACAAGACAGAGAATAAGAGAGGCTGCCATCAAGAAGCAGAAGTTAGCAGAGGCTAAGGGACTAAACATCGCATACATCCGAAGGAAGAGGAAGACTGAAGCTGCAGCAGAGGAGATTGCTTGGGAAAGAAATGCCCTTCCGGCACCTGTTAAAGACATCCTCTGTGCCCGGCTAGATCTACTTCCAGAATGGAATCAAATTAGAGGAGAATGGTTGTGTGATGTGTACATCCTGGAGATGATTCCGATTCATCAAAATCAGACAGAAAATGATGATGAATTTCGGAACTGGTTAGAAACTAAGTACCCAGATTTCTACCAGACAGTAATGAAGGAAGGGAAGATCATGTCACTGATACCTGAAGCTCCTCCCTTTGAACAACTCCTTCCACCTTTGCGTCCAGACAACAAGCTAGATGCTGTGAAATTCAAGAATGCCTACTATGGATTTGCTGACAAAGGAGGGATCCATAGAAGAGAAGATCTGGACAAACTGATGCAAAGGATGTACAAGATGTTTGGCATCCCCAAAGAACTACAAATGTTCAAGTACACCTGAGGAAGACAACCTGGTATCAGATGATAGGTACACTTTTCATATATTCTGTAACGCACACACATATCTGAATGAAATATTCTATCTCTCTGATTCTAAGACAACATCTCATTGTCTTCTGAATCATATAATATTTTGCATTATCTGCATTTCTACTCATGGTATCTAATTTTCTGATTAAGTGTTTAGGTTCCATCAAAAAAGGGGAAATTGTTGGGAAATTTGTATTTAGTTTTGATGGAAGTTCCAAAATAGGTTGTAATAGGATCAGTCAGACCTGTTAGCTGACTGATGACTTAGAATCAGATTATGATGACCAACTGAAATGTATAGATAGATGATGTAAAAGATAGGTCACATATTGAGGGGGAACTCAATATGTATAGGTCAGTCGAAATATCAGATGACCAGATAAGGTCAGATAATCAGAAGACAAGAAGTCAGAAGATCAGGTGAACACAGAAGTCACTGAAACTTAGATGAACCTGAAGACTCAGATAGACCTGAAGACTCAGTTAAACCTGAAGACTCAGATAAACCTGAAGACTCAGTAACAAACCTGAAGACTCAGTATGACTGAAGACACTGAGGCTCAGAGTCACCTAAAGATCAGAAGACTACCAGAAGACCAGAAGACCTTCATCAGCCGAGTCTGCAAATTGTGCTAAGACAATCTGCATCAGAAGACTCTACAAGGTAGACTGATCAGTCATCTGATCAAGCCAGCTCGCACCTGGCGTCAACCAAAATGGTACACCAGATAAGACAAATATTCTACAAAAGGAATATCAATCATCAAATAGACAAATTACTGAAGTGCCGCCTCGCAAAGCCAAAGAGAAAGAAACACGTTCACAAAAAGAGCTGACAATGCGGGATTTGACGTTGTGGACATAAACGACGCTAATCATGCCTACGGCCACGCCGATATTCGGAGCACGTCACAATCATATCCTACAACCTACCTAATATAGCCCAAAATTCAAATTGCTCTCCAACGGCTCTTTGATTTCGAGGTCTATAAAATGAGACTGCTCTTCAAAATTGAAGAAGACACCGCATCGAGTAAACTGAAAAAGAAGCAAAAACTATAGCAGAATTTCCGCTCGAAGAACACCGAATTTGAAGATTATTCTTAAGTGTTCATCCCATTGTTCTTAGCATAGAAATCCTATCCTCTAGCATTTGGCTACATAAACACCAGGATAGATTTCCAGTTGGAACCTCAACATTCTTTACCCAAACTCAAAAGTTAGGTTAAGTTTGTTTTTGCAAGATTTCAGACTAGGGATTCTAGTTTCTAATTTCTGGGATCGGTTGAGTGTGAACTCGATAAACATCTGTTGAGTGTTGGATTAACACATAAAACTAAGTCCATTCGGTTAAGTTGGTTAAGTTACCCCTGTGTTAAGGGAAGAGTGGATGTAAGACGGGTTTCGTCTGAACCACTATAAAATCTTATGTGCATTTACTTGCTCTTTATTGCTTTACACTATTACACACAACTGAGCTTAAAATTGCATACACATTCTAAGTTAACATCAGTCTGCACCAAGCAACTGATCTGATCAGGTTGACACCTTAGTCAGCCGATTGAAAACTGACTTGAGAATCTGATTTGATAAAACTGGTTTTTCACACGGGTATTTACAAGCTTCCGCACTATTACTTAAACTGACAGATATCAAACTGATCTGCCCTCAGGCACTCAGTAAGATTGAACATCAGTCCAAATTGATTCACTTGCACTCTAATCAGGCAAACTGCAATCACACCTGATCTGCACGAAAAGTTTTCAGAAGTCTATTCACCCCTCCCCTCTAGACTTCTGCCCTCACAAAACCCGTTCAGGACCTACATAGGTTCGTCTTTATCTGGGATTTCCATGTCATCATGTTCCTCTACGAGGAAACCATAATATCTAATGGGTGAATTACGAACTCTAGTGGAGTTACGGAGTTGTGGTTGTTCAGACTGCACATTCTGTTTGTGAAAATTTTGTGGTGCAACGATCTCATCGTTGACCGGGGAGGCTTTGAGAGCGACACTTCTGGATGCTTCTTGAGCATTTCCGGAGTCCTCTTGAATGGGAGTTTGAACTATGCTGTGCTCATTTAGTCTACTTGGAGTTCATTGCGCAGGCAATGCAACTCCAATTACACTCCCACTAGCTGAAAGAGGATCACTTATTGATAAACTTCCACCATGTGAGCTGCTGAATGCTCCCACTGATTCTTTGTCATATTGCTTTGACAATATATCAGTCTCCTTGTCAATTTGTGGTTCTTGAATTTCTTCAAGTTCTATCGGCTTAAGACCTTATCCCTTGAAGACGTTGTCTTCTTCAAGGAATTTGGCTTGCCTAGAAACAATAACTGTTTGTTTCTCAGGGAGATAGAAATAATATCCTCTAGTTTCCTTAGGATACCCCACAAAGTAACCCTTTTCACCTTTTGATTCCAACTTGTCAGTGAGCATCTTCTTCACAAACGCGGGGCAACCCCACGTTTTCTTGTGAGTGAAGTTTGGCTTCTTGCCATGCCATAGCTCGTATGGCGTATGCTCAACTGATTTGGATGGAATCATATTCAGAATGTAGATTGAGGTTTGAAGCGTGTATCCCCATAAAAATGACGGAAGAGAGGAAAAGCTCATCATGGACCATACCATGTCCAACAAGTTTCGGTTTCTCCTCTCGGACACAACATTCGTTTGTGGTGTTCCGGGAGGAGTCCATTGTGATTGGATTCCATGCAACTTCAAGTAATCAGTGAACTCATGGCTAAGATATTCTCCTCCTCGATCTGATCGAAGAGTCTTAATACTCTTACCAAGATGCTTCTCTACTTGAAATTTTATACTCTTTTAACTTCTCAAAGGACTCGGAATTGTGTTTCATCAGATACACATACCCGAACCTAGAAAAATCATCAGTAAAGGTTATGAAGTATCCGAAGTGACCCCTAGCTAGAGTGGGTAGTTGTCCACAAACATCACTGTGGATCAACTCTAGAACTTCTTTGGCACGAACCCCTTTTCCCAGAAAAGGGTTTGTTGATCATCTTGCCTTTGAGACAAGATTCACAATTTCCATAAGACTCAAAATCGAATGGGGTTAAGTAGTCCAACTTTCTTAACCTTGCAATTCTTTTCTCATTAGCATGATCAAGTCTACAATGCCACAAGTAAGTCGGGTTTTCATGATTAATAAGTTTGAGTCGTTTGTTTTGTATATTAAGAATATCATGTCCACAATGCAACAAATATAAACGATTAGATAAAGGAGCATTTCCATAAACATCACCATTAAGCGAAAAATAACAATTATTATTTACAAAATGGAAGGAAAAACCTTCATTATCCAACATCGGAATAGAAATAATGTTGTGGGTACTAGAAGGAACAAAATAATACTTATTCAGTTTAAGTCTAAAATCAGAGGGTAAATCTAAAACATAAAAGCCAACACGTTCAGTAGCAACTCTTGCTCCATTCCAAACGTGTAGGGCAACTTCACCCGACCTAACTGCCCTGCTATGCTTGAGACCCTGCACATTAGTACAAATGTGTGAGCCACAATCGGTATCCAATACCCAACAGTTAGTATCATTTGTGGACATGTTTATCTCAATAACAAACGTACATGTTCCAGTGGCTGAGACACCTTGTGTCTTCTTTTCAGCTGCTAGAACCTTACAGTCCTTCTTCCAATGCCCCTTCTACTTGCAGTGGAGGCATACATGTTGGGGTTATACTGGAAAGTATGCTTTTACTTTGTATAACCAAACTGAATTTCTGTCTTATTTACTAAAATAAATTATTTATCACTGATGCTTTAAATATCATTAAATGTTACATATATTTACTGCATAACTGTTCAATAAATAGTATGTGTTACATTATAGTTTATTTAATGATACCAGATCACAAAAGATTAAACTAACAGTCCCTTGTAACTAAAAGTATGCTGTTCACGACCTAGATGGAAATGAACAATCCATCGTGAAAGGTTGAAGTGTAAGGCTCAGATTGGCTTGTCTTGACCAAGAAATTACACTAGTGCATGACTGATGCACTTATGACGGGTAGAGAATCAATGAGATTCAATATTTTATATCTTGGGCAATATTATTGGTCACATGCGATTGCTAAGTGTAGGTCCCGAACGGGTTTCGTGAGGGCAGAAGTCTAGAGGGGAGGGGTGAATATACTTCTGAAAACTTTTTCGTGCAGATCAGGTGTGATTGCAGTTTGCCTGATCAGAGTACAAGTGAATTAGTTTAGACTGATATTCAATCCTATTGAGTGGCTGAGGGCAGATCATTTTGATATCTGTCAGTTTAACTGATAGTGCAGAAGCTTGTTAATACCCGTGTGAAAAACTAGTTTTATCAAATCAGATTCTCAAGTCAGTTTTCAATCGGCTGACTAAGATGTCAACCTGATCAGATTAGTTTCTTGGTGCAGACTGATATTAACTCAGAATATGTATGCAGTTTAAAGCTCAATTGTGTGTAATAGTGTAAAGCAATAAAGAGCAAGTAAATGCACACAAGATTTTTATAGTGGTTCAGACAATCGGTCCTACGTCCACTCTTCCCTTAACACAAGGGGCACCAACTAAACCAACTTAACCGACTGGACTTAGTTTAATGTGTTAGTCCAACACCCAACAGATGTTTATCGAGCTCACACTCAACTGATCCCAGAAATCAGAACTAGAATCCCTAGTCTGAAATCTTGCAAAAAACAAACTTAACCTAACTTTGAGTTTGGGTAAAGATTTGTTGTGGTTCCAACTGGAAATCTATCCTAGTGTTTATGTAGCCAAATGCTACAGGATGAGATTTCTATGCTAAGAACAATGGGATGAACACTTAAGAATAATCTTCAAATTCTGTGTTCTTCGAGCGGAAATTCTGCTATAGTTTTCGCTTCTTTTTCAGTCAGGTCGATCCGCTGTATGGTGTGTTCTTCAATTTTGAAGAGCAATCCCATTTTATAGACCATGAAATCAAAGAGCCGTTGGAGAGCAATTTGAATTTCGGGCCATATTAGGTAGGTTCGTAGGATTTGATGTGATGTGCTTCAAATATCGGCGTGGCCGAAGGCATGATTAGCATCGTTTGTGTCCGCAGCATCGAATCCCGCATTATCAGCTCTTTTTGTGCACGTGTCGCTTTCTCTTTAGCTTACGAGAATGGCACTTCAGTATTTGTCCGTTTGACGATTGATATTCCTTTTGTAGAATATTCGTCTTGTCTGGTGTACCATTTTGGTTGACGCCAGGTGTGAGCTGACCTGATCAGATAACTGATCAGTTTACCTGATAGAGTCTTTTGATGCAGATTGTCTTAGCACAATTTGTAGACTCGGCTGATGTAGGTCTTCTGGTCTTCTGATCTTTAAGTTACTCTGACTCTCAGTGTCTTCAGTCATACTGAGTCTTCAGGTTTCTTACTGAGTCTTCAGGCTTATCTGAGTCTTCAGGTTTATCTGAGTCTTCAGGTTTATCTGAGTCTCAGTGTCTTCTGTCTTCACCTGATCATCTGACTTCTTCTTGTCTTTTGACTTGTCTTAGTCTTCTGATCATCTGACCCTATCTGGTCATCTGATATTTTGACCTGACCTATACATATTGAGTTCCCCCTCAATATGTGACCTATCTTTTACATCAGCTATCTATACATTTCAGCTGGTCATCTTAATCTGGTTCTACGTCATCAGTCAGCTAACAGATCTGACTGATCCTATTACAACCTGTTTTGGAACTTCCATCAAAACTAAATACAAATTTCCCAACAATTTCCCCATTTTTGATGGAACCAAAACACTTAATCAGAAAAACAGATAACATGAGTAGAAATGCAGATAATGTAAAATCAGTACTTACTTCAGAAGACAATGAGATGTTGTCTTAGAATCGGAGAGATAGAATATTTCATTCAGATAGGTGTGTGCATTACAGAATACAGAGAAACATACCTATCATCTGATTCCAAGTTGTCTTCCTCAGGTGTACTTAAACCTTTGAAGTTTTTTGGGGATACCAAACATCTTGAACATCCTTTGCATCAGCTTGTCCAGATCTTCTCTTCTATGGATCCCTCATTTGTCAGCAAATCCATAGTAGGCATCCTTGAATTTGACAGCATCTAGCTTGTTGTCTAGACGCAAAGGTGGAAGGAGTTGTTCAAAGGGAGGAGCTTCAGGTATCAGTGACATGATCTTCCCTTCCTTCATCACCGTCTGGTAGAAGTCTGGGTACTTCGTTTCTAACCAGTTCCGAAATTCATCATCATTTTCTGTCTGGTCTTGATGAATCAGAATCATCTCCAGGATGTACACATCACACAACCATTCTGCTCTGATCTGATCCCATTCAGGAAGCAGATCTAGCCGGGCACAGAGGATGTCTTTAACAGGTGCCGGAAAGGCATTCTCTTCCCAAGCAATCTTCTCTGCTGCAGCTTCATTCTTCCTCTTCCTTCGAATGTATGCGATGTTTAGTCCCTTAGCCTCTGCTAACTTCTTCTTCTTGATGGCAACCTCTCTTATTCTTTTTCTGGTTTGCTCTTGAATTTGTTCAGGAGACATCTGGCTTTTGGTAGAGGATACTTGTCCTTGTCTCTGAACTTCAGCAGTAGCTTTCATCATCTTGCCTTTACCTTTTTTTCTCTTCAGAGTCTACTCAGGTTCATCTCGTTCGTCTTCTTCTGCAAATTTCTTAGCGAGTTCAATGCTCTTAGCCTGATCATCAATTTCCATCCTTTTCTGTACGGACGAAGAGAAGTCTTCAATCTTATCGACTCTGGCAATAACATCTGAAAGAGCAATCTTCTACTCAGTGATCTCTTTCCTATGTTGCTCCACAGTTTCTTTTAGATCAGCAACAAGATCAGTAGATGGAGTAGCTTTAGGCAAGTCAGATACAGTGGTTTCTGGAAAAGATGCACTCGTTACCAACTGTGTCTGTTTTTCTTCTTTCTCTTGTCCTTCCCCCTTTTTGATTTCATCAAAGAGGTTGGACAGCCTGCGATTCAGAGCAATAAACTGCCGTGTGATCTCCTCTCTGAGTTCCTCAACAGCAAGAGGAGTGATCTGAGCGGTGGCAGAAGGTGCAGGAGTTAAAAAGCGTCTGAGAGCAAATTCGATGTCCTTTCTTGCTCGTTCTGTAGAAGCTACAAAGTGTTTCCAACCCATATCCATGTGGTTGTCAGTCTTCTCCAGGGATGCCCAGACACTTTCCAGTAGCACCTGTGTCTCATTGAGCATGTCTGTCTGAACTTTGAGTTTATCAGACTGGAGAGTGAGCTTCTCGGCAATAGGATTTACTAGTTGCATCACATCAGAAAGGATGGCATTGTGCATCTGTGAGAGTTTCTCAACTGTGAGACTCCTTTCTCTGTCAACCAGTTTTGTTTGCTATTCTTCAAACCGCTTCATCAGATCTGCTGTGAGAGCTATGAATTTGTCTTCAATAACAGCCTTTACCCCATCCTGAATCTTCTCAGTACAAAGATCTAGGGTATCGGAGCTCAGCATAGCAGTCTGGTCAGATGTTGAAGCCTTGCCAAGTTGGGTCTCATCTGCAGCACCCATTCTTGGTTCATCGGCAGCTCCCTCAAGATCTGTAGGAGGTTGAACGGTTTCCTCCCTATTATCAGCAATCCCGAACCTTTCATGAATCAACCATCTGATGTCATCCTCAGAGGCCAATTCAACAACGCTATCAATCCCAGCATTGTTCAAGCACTTCATCTCCAAGTCTGCAAAGAAATCAGATCCCAGAGTTTTCATGAGGATCAGAAATTCCTCGATGCTTTTCAGTCTGATATCCCTCCATAACACAATCTCTTCTATCTGATGCTGGATGCCAGGATGTTGATCCAATTAAGGGCACAGGTCCAGCAGATACTCCTTGATTTGTTGCTTCATTATCCCTATGATTGGGCTTTCAGAATCAGGTGAAGCAAGCACGGTTCTGGTATTGAAGGGATTATGAGAGATGGACACATGCTTGTCAGGTCTCTCAGGTTCTGGTATCTTGTTTGGAGATTGGAAGTGAGATGGGGATATTTGTGGTTCAGGTTTGTTTTCCACTTGTTGAGGGGGTTCAGTTTCCTGAACAGGTTCAATGGTTGGGGGAGTGGGAGATCTGGGTGATCTGCTGGTGAGGGTGATGGTGAAAATGTCTTGTGAGGAGAGGGTGGTGGTGATGATTTTTGAGGAGAGGGTGATGGCGATTTGGAAGTGGGCGAAGGTGATCTTTCTTTCTGGAAGATCTTGGTGAGAGGTAGAGAATCAGATGGTGATTCTCCCTCAGAGTGCTCCACTTCAGTTCCTCTGACAGCTTTCTCTCCTTCTTCTTCGATCATCTGCTCATCCCTTACTTCACTGGCAGTGTGCTCAGAGCTGACTGCTATCCTCACTTGTGATTCAACCTGAATCAGATCCTCCGTTCTGTGAACTTGCTGAGCAGAACTAGGAGCAGTCTTCAAAGGAGAAGTAACTCTCTTCTGACGTTTTCGTTGAGCATCTGGTTTCTTGGCCAGATCCTTCCTCTTTAACCTCTTCTCTAGAATTGCCGTTCCCTGCGCTTCTGAAGATGCAGTTGCCTTTTCTTTTCCCTTCTTCTCTCCCTTTGGTTTGGGCACATAAGGAGTAGGGTCCTCATCAGATTGTCCAGGCAGAGGCTCATCCTTGCCCAAGATGGCCTTGTGCTTTGCTTGATACACCTTCGTACCATTCTCATTCCATTCATAGTTCTTTGGCAGCTTGTCTGACAGAATGATTGAGATTTTGTGCATGAAGGAGCACTTGGAAGATAAGCACACTTCATTCCTCTGGGTCAGATCAAACTTCCCCGAGTCTTTCCGCAGTCTTGCCTTGACCATACCCAACCAATCCATATCGGAAGCTTTCTTGATGATTGCAGTCATGATACTAATCTTATAAGAAGTGATAGCATCAAGACTGTAGGTTGAGCACATAATCACCTACTGAACGATCTCAAGGAGAAGGCGATATTTTCTCTTCAGGTAGGAGGCTTTGACGTTCGTTGTATTCTCCTTGTTTGCTAGCCTCAACAGCTCTGCTTCAAGAAAGTCCTTCTCTCCTACATCAGTCGTGTAGGTTTCTGGGTTGATGCTTCCTCGAGTGAGACCGAAGATCCTCTGGAGATCATCATTCGACACTCGTACTTCCAATCCACCAACGGAAGAAATCAAGTCAGCATCAATGTCCTCGTCCTTCTGTAGATTGTACAGAAATTCTAGGGCTTCATGAGTGTGGACTATGTTCTGATATCTAGAGCAATATTGTTCAAGTCAGCACGCTCGCAAGCACTCTAGAATTTCCCGCGACTCAGGATCTGAGGTGACTGAGAATACTACATATTTCTCATCAATGATATCTTTCTTCATTGATGCGAAGTTACAGAACTTTTTCCCTTGGCCCTGTCATGCAACAAGATATGCCATTTCTGTATGATATGCAAATTGATGTTAGTTTGAGTAAAATATTTCAATAACTCAGTCAAATCAACAATCTAAGCATCAATTAAGCAAGTAAGCGTATAGAACGATGCAAATAGAGATTACAGAAACATAGCAGCACGACTAATAAACCTAGGTGAATTGAAATCATGCAGTACTTAAAAGAAAAAAAATTACCAGATATTGATTCGTAGGATTGAGAAATCGTGAAAATAGAATCAATTGATTTTGGAAAGTAAATTTCTGAAGATTTTGAAAGTTTGATCTTTTAAGAAATTTGAGAAGACGAAGTAGTGGAAAGAAGGTCTTCTGAGAAAGATTTGGATTTATAGTATGCGAGGGAAACCTTTTTGCACAACTTTCCAAAGGTACTCAAGTGTCCGTGTTTTGAAATCAGTGGCTGAGATTAGTCGGCCGAAAAGGTGTTTTAATCGCACGGTTGAGAAAAGTAGTCTTCTCGTATTTCGGACTCGAAAATTCACAATAAAATGAATTAAATACACATTCCCATGTCCGCATTTAATGTTTTGCAATGCATGCGTCACAAAGTTAAGAGAAGGCAGAGTAAAAATCAATTTATGCAAATAAAATGTTTAGAAAGGGATAAATAAGAAATGTATATGACTGATTGATATTGTAATCAACCAGTTACCACTGTGATCTGATCTGGTTGGCTTGATTGTTGTTGACCTTACTGATGGTAGCCTATACCTTAGCATTTCCCAACAATATTCCACTCATCTGATCAGATTCCTGTTTGATCCACTTTGTTACTTATCTGATCCACTTATCTGATCCACTTATCTGATTCTCTTATCTGATCCTCTTCATCCTTCAGTCTTCTTCTATCCAGGCCGCATTTCTTATGCACTTAAGTCATACTCCCGCTAAAACATTTACTTCGGGGAGTCAAAAAGTCGCCTCGATTCCCAAATCGGCGCGATTTGACATTCCGTAATAATGGTATAAATACGCTGTGATTACTCACACCGTCAACTCATCCAACCATCGACCGCGTGTTCCTTACGCGTTGTCGATGCAAATTTCTCTTAAGGTCTTCTGAGAAAATAAATTTGCATTTATACCCCTGTTTTTCTCCTATAAATTGGCCTAGAGTGTTAGGCAAACAACACAACATAAACCATTCATCTTCTTTAGCTTATACTCCATGTTTTCCGATGAATCCCTTAATTCCGGTGAAACTCCCGGCAAAAGTCTTTAACCCTTCTCCAATGATTTCAGCTTCTCAAATCAACCCTGTGTATTCCTTCACACTGCTATCGTCGTCATCGAAGATTAGACATTCGATCATTGCAAAGCTTCTTTACCACCGAGGCGGCGGATCTGCTATAGCAAATGAGAAGACACTTCTCCTAACCGTATGCACCTTGTGTGCCTATCGAGATGACGGAATTAGAATCAACAGACTCAGTCTGAAACAAAACATGGGTTTGGTATACGATCTTGATCAGACAATAGCTGATCTTCATATATCAAACTCAATTTTTTCATGCGACACTAGTGACCTTATGGTCTTTTGACCAAACCTTTGGCACTTGTGTCCCATTTAACAGCTGGAGAGTCCATTGAATTTAGGTCTAGGGGCTCCTGGCTTAGACATCCTTCAAGGCCGCTCTCGCTCCTCACTCCGAAGCTCTGAGGGTGGCTCAGGATTATCTTAAAGCCTCTCACGCCCCTTTTAGGGTTGGGGGATAATGAGAGAATCAAGCTCTAAAATCTTTAAAGCCTCTCTCCCCTTCCCTACCTAGGGTTAGGCTTAGGGTTTATGGTTTATGGTTTATGTACTGACCTCCCGTTCTTCTTGTACTTATAAACATAATGTAAATCTGACCTCCGGGTCCTTATCAATGAAAAGTTCTATTATTTCATTGTTGTGTTGCCTCTACTGACTTATGTGATTTGTAGCTTTAAACTTATACAACTTGCTTGTTGAACGTAGCTTAATCAACTTATAAAGTATAACCTTCCAATCTGATCAGTTCCCCCTAAATCTGATATATCTTAAACTGATCAGTTCCTTGTCTAATCTTCAGATCGGCTCCTTGTTGATTTTCTGATCGGCTCCTCGTCTGATCGGCTGAGATTCCTAACTCAACTGATTCCTCTTAACCTGGTTAGTCTTTTAACCAACTGGTTCTAGAGATCAGTCCACCTAACATTTCTGGTGCACTTTCTCCGAGATCCAGAAGCCCTAGCTCATTGCATAATTCTCTGAATCTGATCTCTGCTAGCGGCTTAGTTAAGATATTAGCTTTCTGCTTATCAGTATGGATCTTTTCCATTCTGATATTCTTCTTTTCAACATGATCTCTGATAAAATGATGTCTGACATCCAAATGCTTGCAAATCTGATGTCTAGTTTTGACTCTATCAGATGGGTCTCCGATAATCAGATCAGTTGGATGACTGGTTATCCAGGTCCTTCTTTTCTGATTTGCACCTGTTTGGAGAACATCATCCACTTCTGATAGTAGTTCATTACTAGTGATTGGGAGTGGTGCGGAATTATGATCCACTTGATAAGAACATGTCTCAGCTGATGTTGGACTCATCATGTGTCGATGTCATCCCCATAGGAACCAGAGTTCCCCCGAACCGAATGGTTCAGGTTGATCTTATCTCACCGTGCACCACTTCTTCACTGATAGTTGTGCGTAACTTAGGGTCTGATTGACCTGGTGGTTCAGCAAAATCAAGTTCCGGGATATACACTGTTATGTGTTCAGATTCTTTCTCCTTGATACTTAGCTGATCCATTTTCTGCATATTAGGTACCAAATTGATCTAATCTTTTTTTGTTCTCGAGGCGACTTTCTCTTGTTCGAAGATGTCTCATCAAAGACCACATGGGGTGTTTCTTCCACAACTAGGGTTAAGCTTGTTGTAAACCCCGAAAAGCCTTCTTCTTGGATGAGGAATATCCTAAGAATATACCCTCATCTGACTTGGCCTCAAAAGTCTTCAACTGACTTTTCCCATTGTTGTGTATGAAACACTTGCACCCAAAAATATGGAAGTAAGAAACACGATGTTTTCTACCCTTCCACAGTTCATAGGGTGTTTTGTAGTGAGCCTTTGTCGAGAAACATCCGCTACGAGTGTGGCATCAAGATATTGATGGCTTCGCGCTTGAAACGGCTTGGTGTAGCATGTTCAACTAACATAGTCTGGCGAACTTCCTTGAGTGTTCTGTTTCTCCGCTTCGCTACTCCATTTTGTTGTGGCGTTCTTGCGGTGACGTCTCATCTTCAGATACCAAACTCGATTGAAAAATTAGTAATAAAAGAGTTCAGAAATTATGTACCTTTATCTGATCTGATTTTTACTATGCTGACACCCTTTTCGTTTTGTAGTTTCTTGAGCAGTTCAGGTATCTTTGTTGTTGTCTCATTCTTCTTATATAAGAATACAACCCAGGTAAACTTGGAATAATCATCCACGATTACCAGAGTATATTTGCGTCCGCTGAGACTGACTGGTGTAACTGGTCCAAATAAGTCTATATGGAGTAGTTGCAATACTCTACTGGATGTTGGTCCAGGTATTCCCTTGAATGAGGCTTTAACTTGTTTTCCCTTCTGACATGCGACACATGTCTGATCATTTGAGAATACCTCATTCGGAAGTCCCTCAACCAAGGACATCCTAGCTATCTTGTTAAGAGTCTTAAAGTTCAGATGACTCATTCTTTTGTGCCAGAGCCAACTGCTACTTTTGGAACTCTTAACAATTAGACATGCATTTCTTGGACAATTGTTCCAATCTGTTGTGTAGATCGTGCATTTCCTTGAACCAGTTAGCAAGATTTGTTGAGTAGCTCAATTCGTTATCGTGTACTGATCACTCGAGAACTCAACACTGAATTCGTTGTCGCAGAATTGTGATACTGATAGCAGGTTATGCTTTAAACCTTCGATATACGAGACTCCAGTAACTTGTACATCATCATTCTCTAAGGTTCCGAATCCTTTGGAAAAACCAAAGTTATCATCACCAAAGAGTACACGTGGGCCTTCTTGTTCTTTATAAGAGCTAAGGAGATGTTTGCTTCCAGTCATGTGCCTTGAGCATCCACTATCGATGTACCAGATAGTTGCTTGTAAACCTCCTTTGTTGGCCAAACCCACGCGAACCTGCAATCGAATCAGGTTTTAGGTACCCCTTTAGAATTGGGTCCTGAGGGGTTAGTGGTGGATTTAGGGATCCATATAAACAGGGCACTTCTATTGTAATCATATAGATCAGAAGGCCTGATTTATCTCTCATTAACATCACATAATCATACGTCTCTTTATATGCATTCTGATTGGTATGATTATTCGTGCGAGCCTTGAGTGAATCAGAAGACTTGGGATTTTTCTTTACAGTTTGTCTTATTTTAACTCAGTGGGGCTCAGGTGCAGCAGCCCTAGGTCTCTGATTGTAAGGGTAGGTACGACTGCTACCATTAAAAGATTCATATCTTTTTGGCATAGATGGTCTTGGCAGTTTACCTTTAGCTTGCTTGTTAGGCAGCTGACCCTGATTGGGTCTCAGATTAGACTTCCTTTTGACAGGTTGTCTCTTCTGATACCTAATCTGCTGATCAGGTTGAGGTTTCTTCAGAAGAACTGGGTTCTTCTGTTGATTCCTCGGCTGATGCTTAATCAGTTGAGGTCCATTTCTGTTCCCTTTCTGATTAGGCACTTGCCTTGCTTGCTCAGCAGGTCTCTTTCCCTTATCAGATACATATTTTACTTTTTGTGTATCTTTGTCAGAGGCTCGTTTGATTACACCCTTTTGGAGTGAACCAAACGAGGCTTTTGAGGATGTAGAAGGGTTCTCATACCCAATTCCCTTCTTGTTAGCTGGCATTCGAAAATAGGTGTTCATATCCTGAACGGTTTTTGATGATTTTGTGAAAACCTCTATTTTCTTGCGCAAACTATCCTCAGTAGATTTTAGACTCTCATGTAGTCGGAATAGTTCATCATACTTAGCTTGTAGGATTTTGAAATCATCAGCTTCCTGTTTGTTGATTGCTAGCTGTTCTTTAATATGCTTCTCTTGATCAGAAGATTTAACCTTCAGAACTTTCAGTTCTTCAGTTACCTTCTGAGTAGCTTCAGCTGATTTCAGTTCAGCTGCTTTACTGACAGCGTTTTCTCTAACAAGTTGAGTATTTTTGATCCTTAGCTTATCGTTTTCAGCTTCCACTATTTTATAAGTGTCTACTGCGTTAGAGAGATCATCGAGAAATTGCTCAGAGTAGAGCTGCAAGTCAATCTCTCCAGCAGGTGTGCTAATTATAGCTGGTGTGGAAATTGAAAAAGTAGAAGGTTTGGAGGTTACCTCAGATTGGTCTTCCTCCTTAGCCATCAGACAGATTTCGTCATCTGAAGAGAGTATCAGATCTTCATGGTCGAAGAAATCATCAGCATTGCTTATCTGACAGAAGTCTTCTACTGATGAGTAGCCAGAATCCTTAGAAGTCAGATAGGAATCATCAATTCCTGATGTGTCAGCAACCATGGCTTTTCTGTCTCTGTAGCGTTGCTCTCTTCTGTTCCGCTTCTCTTCTCTTTCTCTTGGAGTCAGGTCTGGACAGTCGGCGCTGTAGTGACCTGGTTTCTCACAGTTGAAGCATGATCCACGATCCACGAAACTTCTTCTACCAGGTGAGTCACTTCGTCTGTAGGATCTGTCAGTTGACTTTCCTTTCTGATTGTAATCTGAACTTCTTCTCTCAGATCTATTGTCTCTTCTCTCATCTGACTGATCATCTCTTTTCTTATCTTCTCTGTGATCCCTTCGGTCATCTGATCTGGTCCTTTCTGGAGATCTGTCAGTTGGCCTCCTATTTCTTCCTCTACTGTCTTGATAGTCCCTATAGAATCTGCGATACTTACCAAGTTGAATGTTAGATCTTTCAAGTTTCCTGGTAAGTAAAGTGATCTGTTCAGCTTGGCTTATTATGTTTCCAACAGGTTCAGTGGCCTTTGCTCTGCTACCGGTTGCTTTAAATGCAACTGATTTTGATGTGGAGGTTGAGGCTTCAGCAGGCGACTCGTCTTCTTCTTCTTTCCCTCTTTCGATCAGATCGAACACATGGGCTTTAAGACTCAGGAACAAGCTGCTTGGCTTCATCTTGGTAATGTCTTGGCAATCCTTGATTACCGTGACTTTCATGTCCCATTTCTTGGTGAGAGATCTCAAGATCTTGTCATTTATGTCTTTGTCTGACATCTCTCGTCCAAGTTCTCGTAGCTTGTTTACTGACATGGTGATTCTCCAATCGAGCTCATTGATGGTTTCATTTGGTAACATCTTGAGCTTCTCGAACTTCACCAGTTCAGCTTGTAGTCTGCTGTCTTTGATCTGATCATTTCCTTCACACATCTCAGCAAGCGTATCCCACATCTGTTTAGCTGTCTTGAGATACTTTATCTTTTCTTTGGTGACCTTATCCATGGTCTTCATGATTATATGCCTGGCTATTGTATCCAGTGTACACAACTTTCTTTCTTCTGCATCCATCAGGGCAGGACTCTTCCGGACAAGGCTTCCAACTGCAAAGTCTAGATCACCTCCAACAGCTGGGTTGTCGTGATAGATGATGATGGGTCCTCGTTCAATGACTTCCATCATTTTGCCACTTATTGACCCCAGATGGTTGCACATATATATTGTCCAATCTGCCTCATCAATAGAAAATTTAGGCAAATCACGATACATACCAGAGGTATTATCCATGCTGAGTGATTTTGAAAACGAATGAGTTTTGAAAATGGTTTTTCAAGATCAGTTCAAGTGACCACAAAGATTCTTCCTTAAGAACCGATGATACTCAAAGCCAGTGGTCTGTAGAACCACTGCTCTGATACCACTTGTAGGTCCCGAATGGGTTTCGTGAGGGCAGAAGTCTAGAGGGGAGAGGTGAATAGACTTCTGAAATCTTTTTCGTGCAGATCATGTGTGATTGCAGTTTGCCTGATCAGAGTGCAAGTGAATCAGTTTGGACTGATATTCAATCCTACTGAGTGCTTGAGGGCAGATCAGTTTGATATATGTCAGTTTAACTGATAGTGCGGAAGCTTGTTAATACCCGTGTGAAAAACCAGTTTTATCAAATTAGATTCTCAAGTCAATTTTCAATCGGCTGACTAAGATGTCAACCTGATCAGATCAGTTGCTTGGTGCAGACTGATATTAACTCAGAATATGTATGCAGTTTAAAGCTCAGTTGTGTGTAATAGTGTAAAGCAATAAAGAGCAAGTAAATGCACACAAGATTTTTATAGTGGTTCAGACAATCGGTCCTACGTCCACTCTTCCCTTAACACAAGGGGCACCAACTAAACCAACTCAACTGACTGGACTTAGTTTAATGTGTTAGTCCAACACCCAACAGATGTTTATCGAGTTCACACTCAACCGATCACAGAAATCAGAACTAGAATCCCTAGTCTGAAATCTTGAAAAAAACAAACTTAACCTAACTTTGAGTTTGGGTAAAGATTTGTTGTGGTTCCAACTGGAAATCTATCCTAGTGTTTATGTAGCCAAATGCTAGAGGATGAGATTTCTATGCTAAGAACAATGGGATGAACACTTAAGAATAATCTTCAAATTCTATGTTCTTCGAGCGGAAATTCTGCTATAGTTTTCTCTTCTTTTTCAGTCTGCTCGATCTGGTGTATGGTGTGTTCTTCAATTTTGAAGAGCAATCCCATTTTATAGACCACAAAATCAAAGAGCCGTTGGAGAGAAATTTGAATTTCTGGCTATATTAGGTAGGTTCGTAGGATTTGATGTGACGTGCTTCGAATATCGGCGTGGCGAAGGCATGATTAGCGCCATTTGTGTCCGCAGCATCGAATCCCGCATTGTTAGCTCTTTTTGTGCACATGTCGCTTTCTCTTTGGCTTACGAGAACGACACTTCAGTATTTGTCCGTTTGACGATTGATATTCCTTTTGTAGAATATTCGTCTTGTCTGGTGTACCATTTTGGTTGACGCTAGGTGTGAGCTGACCTGATCAGATAACTGATCAGTCTACCTGATAGAGTCTTCTGATGCAGATTGTCTTAGCATAATTTACAGACTCGGCTGATGTATGTCTTCTGGTCTTTTGGTAGTCTTCTGATCTTTAGGTTACTCTGACTCTCAGTGTCTTCAGTCATACTGAGTCTTCAGGTTTCTTACTGAGTTTTCAGGCTTATCTGAGTCTTCAGGTTTATCTGAGTCTTCAGGTTTATCTGAATCTCAGTGTCTTCTGTCTTCACCTGATCATCTGACTTCTTCTTGTCTTCTGACTTGTCTTAGTCTTCTGATCATCTGACCCTATCTGGTCATCTGATATTTTGACCTGACCTATACATATTGAGTTCCCCCTCAATATGTGACCAATCTTTTACATCAGCTATCTATACATTTCAGCTGGTCATCTTAATCTGATTCTACGTCATCAGTCAGCTAACAGATCTGACTGGTCCTATTACAACCTGTTTTGGAACTTCCATCAAAACTAAATACAAATTTTCCAACACTAAGCTTTAATACGAAGAATCGTGTGCAAGTACGCTTGTTCGATTTTCCCCCTTGGGAGGTTCATAAAATTTATCATACCAAATCTTGCAAGTGGAATTAGTTTCCGCTATGGATAATAATGTTGAACCGTTCCTTGACCAAGGACAAAAGATATTAATTAACGGAAAGCTATTTCAGTGGCTTGAATTAATTAATGGGCTAGATAATCTTAAACACGGGAAATAATAACCGGGAGCCATATTAACAGTAATATGGGTTAAGATGGATAGTGAAATATTAATTATGTAGTGGGATTAATTAATATTTATGGGCATGAATAATATTGTGGCTCAATATTGGAAATTCAAGATCCATTGAAAGGTCCAATCTTAATTCTCCTAAAGGCCCCTCAAGTAGCCCAAAAATAAAGTCCAATAACTGAAAAAGGTGTTTAAAATAAAATAAATTATTGTTGCTAATTTTTCCAAAATTTTCAAAAATATTAAAGGAAGAAAGTGAAAAGATTTTCTTGATTTTCTTGGAAAGATTTTATGGAATATTTATTCTTGAAATACAAGATTACCCCATAAATTCAAGAAAAGTCAAAGATCATATTTCTTCCCTATTTAATGGGAAATTTTTCGAAAACCCCTTAATATAAGGAGGTGGGATTTTTATGGAATATTTTAATTATGGAGAAAAGAATATATTGGATATATTCAAGATTTCTTGGAGATCAAGAAAAAGATTTTCCCATCTTATTCCTAGGGTAAAAATCTGCCACCACCTAGTATTATAAATAGGGGATGAATTTTCATCCCCAAGTGCAATTTCATGTGTTGGAAAAATTAGAAATCCACAAAGGTGGTGCAACATAAGTTTATTTTTCCCTTTTGTTAAATTGTTCGCGAGTTCCTACCACCGGATTGTTGAACGAGGATAAGGGAATACTTGAGAAGGTCTTTTGGTGTGTTCGTGTGAATAGGATCCATCTTCTCAACGGTTGTCACTCCGAAAGGTTAGTGCACGTAAACCCGTAGCAATTCCGCATGCGTAGGATTTATGTGAATTATTTATATGCATGATTTGTTGTTGAATTATTATTTGAATTAATATAGGATTAATTCATGCTAGTAATAATTGTTAAACTTAAATTTGTATTTAAATATTCATCCCGAATAGATCCAGGCAATTAATTCCCCAACAATTCATCCTTGTCCACCCTATCCTTCTTTTGAATCCCACCTTTGGGCTTAAGGAGGTTCATCTGAGCCTTTCTTTGCCTTGCCCTATCGCTTCTTCTTTCCTTTCGGAGCAGAAGAAGTAGAGGCACTCACCATGAGCTCGGACTTTTCCTTAACAGTGGAAGATTCAAAAGTCTTTAGCATGTTATGCAGCTCGGGCATAGTCGATTCCGTCTTATTCATATTAAAGTTTACCACGAAACTCGAATATGAATCAGGAAGCGACTGAAGAATGGCATAAACAACAACATTGGTCCCGAGCTCAATGCCCAACCGACCAAGTTTCTCGATTAGCCCTATCATCTTCAACACATGAGGAGAAACCTTCTCTCGTTCAGACATCCGACATCTAAATAGATCTCTCATCACTTCATAAATCTCAGAACGAGATTCAGAATCAAAGAGGTACTTCAGATGCTTGATCATCTCGAAGGGAAGCATCCTCTCATGCTGCCTTTGCACACACTGAGCCTGGGAAGCATCATCTTGATGCTTCTTTTGAGCTTCTGCGTCAAACGCCTCGGCCTCTTTAGTACCAGCCTTCGAGGTAGCAGGGATTAGCTTATCCAACACGTACTCAATCTTTTCTTGTCTGAGGACCAAACGAACATTTCGGTGCCAGACGAGAAAGTTTGTGTTGGGAAATATGTAACTTAGTTTTGATGGAAGTTCCAAAACAGGTTGTAATAGGACCAGTCAGACCTGTTAGCTGACTGATGATTTATAATCAGATTAAGATGACCAGCTGAAATGTATAGATAGCTGAAGTAAAAGATAGGTCACATATTGAGGGGGAACTCAATATATATAGGTCAGGTCGAAGCATCAGATGACCCAGATAAGGTCAGATGATCAGAAGACTAAGCGCAAATCAGAAGACAAGAAGTCAGAAGATCAGGTGAAGACAAGAAGACACTGAAGACTCAGATGAACCTGAAGACTCAGATGAAGCTGATGACTCAGATAAACACTGAAGACTCAGATGAACCTGAAGACTCAGATAATCCTGAAGACTCAGTAACAAACCTGAAGACTCAGTATGACTTAATACACTGAGGCTCAGAGACACATGAAGATCAAAAGACCTGAAGACCTACATTCAGCAGAGTCTGCATATTGAAGCTAAGACAGTGTGCATCTGAAGACTCAATCAAGGTAGACTGATCAGTTACCTGATCAAGTCAGCTCACACCTGGTGATAATCAAAACAATACACCAGACAAGCGAATCTTCTACAAAAGGAATATTAATCGTCTAACGGACAAATTCCTTAAGTACCACCTCGCGAAGCCAAGAAGAAAGCGACACGTGTACAAAAAGAGCTGACATTGCGGGATACGATGCTGCGGACAAAAACGGTGCTAATGATGCCTACGGCCACGCCGATAATTGGAGCACGTCACAATCATATCCTACAACCTACCTAATATAACCCGAAATTCAAATTGCTCTCCAACGGCTCTTTGATTTTGAGGTTTATAAAATGGGATCGATCTTCGTTTTGAAGAATAGGACCAACAGAGATAAAACGCAAGAACCAACAAGTGAGAACAAGCATAAGAAGCTAAAGCTATAGCAAAATCTCTGTTCAAAGAACACTACATTTTGAACATTATTCTTAGAGTGTTCATCCCATTAGTTCTTAGCAAGAAATCCTATCCACTAGCATTTTGGCTACCTAAAGCATCAGGATAGATTTCCAGTTGGAACCCTCAATCATTCTTTACCCAAACGCAAGTTAGGTTAAGTCTGTAGAGTGCCAACTCATTAAACATCTCGGCTATCCTTTTTAAAGATATAAGTCCCGCTGGTTACGTTTGTAGAGTGGGAACTCGATAAACATCTCGGCCATCCTGAAAAGGATATAAGTCCCGTAGGTTAAGCATGAGTGGGAACTCGGTAAACATCTCGGCCATCCTGAAAAGGAAATAAGTCCCGCAGGTTAAGTTTGTAAGAGTGAGAACTCGATAAACATCTCGGCCATCCTAAAAAGGATATAAGTCCCGCAGGTTAAAGTAGGTTAATGTTCCCCTTTGTTAAGGGAAGAGTGGACGTAGGACGGGTTTCGTCTGAACCACTATAAAAAGTCTTGTGTGCATTTACTTGCTTTCTTATTGCTTTACACAAGTCACACAACTGAGTTTTAAACAGCATACATATTCTAAGTTAAAGCTTAGTCTGTACCAAGCAACTGATCTGATCAGATTGACACCTTAGTCAACTGGTTGAAAACTGACTTCAGAATCAGATTGATAAAACGGGTTTTTCACACGGGTAAAAACAAGCTTCCGCACCATTCAGTTAAACTGACAGATATCAAGCTGATCTGCCCTCAGGCACTCAGTAAGATTGAACATCAGTCTAAACTGATACACTATCACTCTGATCGGGTAATCTGCAGTTCACACCTGATCCGCACGAAAAGTTTAGGAAGTCTATTCACCCCTCCCCTATAGACTTCCACCCTCACAAAACCCGTTCGGGACCTACAAGTGGTATCAGAGCAGTGGTTCTACAGACCACTGGCTTTGAGTATCATCGATTCTTGAGAAAGAATCTTTGTGGTCATTTGAACAGATTTTGAAAAACCGTTTTTAGAACTCATTCGTTGTCAAAATCACTCAGCATGGATAATACCTCTGGCATGTATCATGATTTGCCTAAGTTTTCAATTGATGAGTATGCAGATTGGGCTATATATATGTGCAACCATCTAGGATCTATAAGTGGCAGAATGGTGGAAGTCATCGAACGAGGACCCATCATCATTTATTACGACAACCCAGCAGTTGGAGGAGATCCAGATTTTGCCACGGGAAGTCTTGTGCAAAAAAGCCCAGCCTTGATGGATGCAGAGGAAAGAAATCTGTATACTCTAGATACAATCGCCAGACATATAATCATGAAGACAATGGATAAAGTCACCAAGGAGAAGATAAAGTATCTCAAAACCGCAAAAGCTATGTGGGATACTCTTTGGCCGAGATATCTTGAAGGAAATGATCGGATCAAAGACAATTTGCCTACAAAATTTAACCGGTGAAGTTCGAAAAGTTAAAGATGTTGCCCAACGAGACAATCAATGAGCTCGATGGGAGGATCACCATGTCGGTCAATAAGCTACGAGAACTTGGTAGAGAGATGTCAGACAAAGATATCAACTACAAGATCTTAAGATCTCTCACCAAGAAATGGGACATGAAAGTCACGGTAATCAAGGATTGCCAAGACATTTCAAAGATGAAGCCGAGTAGCTTGATCCTAACCCTTAAAGCTCACGAGTTCGATTTAATCGAAAGAGGACAAGCAGATGAAGATGAAACGCCTGCTGAAGCCTCAACGTCTAAATCAGTTGCGTTTAAAGCAACCAAAGACACCGGATCGAAGGCCATCAAACTGTTGGAAACATAATAAGTCAAGCGAACAAATCGCTCGCTACCAGAAACTTGAAAGAACAAATACTCGGCTTGGTAAGTATCGGAGATTCTACAAAGTGACTATCAAAGAAAAGAGGCCAACTGACAGATCACGAGAAAGAACCAGATTTGATGATTGAAGAGATCACAGAGAAGAAAAGAAAAGAGATGATCTGACAGATGAGAGAAGAGATAAATGATCCGATGAAGGAGCTCGACATTATCGAAAGGAAAGTCCCCTGACAGATCCTACAGACGAAGTGACTCACCCGGCAGAGGAAGTTCCAGAGATCGAGGGTCATGCTTCAATCTGCGAGAAACCAGTCACTACAAAGACCGACGCCTCGACCGACTCGAGAGAAAGAGAAGAAAAAACGGAACAAGAGAGAGCAACGCCGAGATAGGAAATCCTCGTAGTCGACACATCGGAATTGATGATTCCTATCCGCCTTCCGAGGACTCGCTACTTTTTCAGAGAAGACTTCGTCGATAAGCAGTGTTGTTGACTTCCACGAGCATGAAGATCTGATATTCTCTTCAGATGACGATGAAGTCTGCCTGATGGCCAAGGAGGACCAATCTGAGGTAACCTCCAAACCTTCGCTTTTTCAAATTCCACACCGCTATTATTAGCACACACTTTGGAGAGATTGACTTGCAGCTCTACTCTGAGCAATTGCTTGATGATCTCTCTGATGCAGTAGACACTTATACAATAGTGGAAGCTGAAAATGGCAAGCTAAGGATCAGGAATAATCACCTTGTTAAAGAGAACGCTCTCGAGAAAGCTCTTGAATCGAAATCATTAAACCGCTCGGAAGGTAACGAGGAACTTAACATTCGAAAGATAAATCTTACGATCGGGAGAAAAGAGATCAAATATCAGCTAGCAATCAACAAACAACAAGCTGATAATTTCAAAATCCTTCAAGCTAAATTTGATGAGCTATTCCAACTACACGAGAGTCTAAAAACTACTGAGGATAGTTTGCGCAAGAAAATAGAAGTTTTCACGAAGTCATCTAAAACCGTTCAAGAAATGAACACCTATTTTTGAACGCCGACTAATAAAAAGGGAATTGGGTATGAGAACCCTTCTACATCCTCAAAAGCCCCGTTTGATTCACTTCAGAAGGGTGTAATCAAACGAGTCTCTGACAAAGATACACTAAAAGTTAAACTTGTATCTGATAAGGGAAAAAGACTCCGAAGCAAGTAAGACAGTGCCTAATCAAAAAGGAAATGAAATGAACCCCTAATCGATAAAGCATCAGCCGAGGAATCAACAGAAGAACCCAGTTCTTCTGAAGAAACCTCAACCTGATCAGCAGATTAGGTATCAGAAGAGACAACCTATAAGAAGGAAATCTAATCTGAGACCCAATCAAGGTCAGCTGCCTAATAAGCAAGCTATAGGTAAACTGCAAAGACCACCTATGCCAAAAAGATATGAATCTTTTGATGGTAGCAGTCGTACCTACCCCTATAAACAGAGATCTAGGGCTACTTTTTGAGCCAGCCAAATCGGATTAAAAGAAGACAAAATATAAAAAAAAAATCCCAAGTCTTCTAAGTCACCCAAGGCTCACACGAATAATCATACTAATCAGAAAGCATATAAAGAGACGTATGATTATGTTGGTATGTATGGGAGACAAATCAGACCTTCTAATCTATCAGATTTTCATAGAAGTGCTCTGTTTGTGTGGATCCCTAAATCCACCACTAACCCCATAGGACCCAATTCCAAAGGGGTACCTAAAGCCTGATTTGATTGCAGGTTCGCGTGGGACTAGCCAACAAAGGAGGTGCACAAGCAACTATCTGGTACATCGATAGTGGATGCTCAAGGCACATGACTGGAAGCAAACATCTCCTTAGCTCTTACAAAGAACAAGAAGGCCCACGTGTACTCTTCGGTGATGATAACTTTGGTTTTACCAAAGGATTCGAAACCTTAGAGAATGATGATGTACAAATGGCCTGAGTCTCGTATGTCGAAGGATTGAAACACAATCTACTATCAGTATCACAATTCTGCGACAACGGATTCAGCGTTGAGTTCTCGAGCGACAAGTGTACGATAAGGAATCGAGCCACTCAACAAATCTTGCTAACTGGTTCAAGGAAAGGCACAATCTACACAGCAGATTGGAACAATTGCCCAAAGAATACATGCTTAATTGTTAAGAGTTCTAAAAGTAGCAATTGGCTCGGCATAAAAGAATGAGTCATCCCGAACTTCAAGACTCTTAACAAGATCGCTAGGATGTCTTTGGTTGAGGGACTTCGAATGAGATATTCTCCAAAGATCGGACATGTGCCGCATGTCGGGGAAAACAAGTTAAAGCCTCATTCAAGGGAATACCAGACCAAAGATCCAATAGAGTATTGCAAGAATCGCTCCATATGGATCTATTCGGACCCGATTACACCGGTCGGTCTCGATGGGCGAAATATACTCTTGTAATCATGGATGATTATTCCAAGTTTACTTGGGTTGTATTCTTATACAAGAAGAACGAGACAACGACTAAGATACCCGAGCTGCTCAAGAAGCTACAAAACGAGAAGGGTGTCAGCATAGTAAAAATCAGATCAGATAAAGGTACAAAGTTCCTGAATTCCTTTATTACTGATTTTTGCACTGAGTTTGGTATACAACATGAAAGGTCAGTTGCAAGAACACCACAACAAAATGGAGTAGCAGAACGGAGAAACAGAACTCTCAAGGAAGATGCTCGCACTATGTTAAATTTAACATGCTACACCAAAAGTCAAGTTTCAAGCGTAAACAATCAACACAAAGATGCCATACTCGTAAACGGATGTTCTCTGACTAAGACTCACTTCAAAACAACTTATGAACTGTGGAAGGAAAGAAAACCTCGTGTTTCATACTTCCATGGCTTTGGGTGCAAGTGTATTATTCACAACAATGGGAAAAGTCAGTTGAAGACTTTTGAGGCCAAGTCAGATGAAGGTATATTCTTAGGATATTCCTCATCCAGCAAAGCCTTCAGGGTTTACAACAAACGAACACTAGTTGTGGAAGAAACACCGCATGTGGTCTTTGATGAGACATCTTCTAAACAAGAGAAAATTGGCTCAGAACAAGCCGTACCAGATCAATCGATACCTGACACGCAGAAAATGGATCAGCTAAGCATCAAGGAGAAAGAAGTTGAACACATAAAAGTGTACATCCTGAACTTGATCTTGCGATTCAACAGTCAATCGGACCTAAGGATACGCAAACGTCGATGAAGAAGTTATTACTGGTGATAAGATATCAACTGAACCATCTGGTTCAGGGGGAACTCCAGAAGTTCCTACGAACAGACATCAACACATGATGAGTCCAACATCAGCTGAGACATGCTCTTATCAAGTGGATCATAACTCCGCACCACTCCCAATCACTAGTAATGAACTATCAGATATGGATGATGTTCTCCAAACGATTTACATCGTAACGCGAAGGGCTGGATTACGGTCATCCAACCGATTTGATTATCGGAGACCCATCCGATAGAGTCAAAACTAGACATCGACAGGTGAAAGTGCCATGTCTTTGTTGTTATCTCATCGTGAAGGAACCAACTACGATGAGAGGAAGCTCTACAAGACTCAACCTGGATTCTAGCCATGCAGGAGGAGCTGGAACAGTTTGAGAGGAATCAAGTTTGGGAATTGGTGGACAGACCAACTCATTAAGACGTAATTGGCACGAAGTGGGTATTCAAGAACAAGAGAGATGAGAAAAATGTCATAACCAGGAATAAGGCAAGACTTGTTGCCAAGGGGTATTCACAATCAGAAGGAATTGATTATGATGAGACCTTTGCACCAGTCGCTCGCCTAGAAGCCATTCGGCTTTTTCTGGCATATGCTTCCCACAGAGGGTTCACTGTGTATCAGATGGATGTAAAGAGTGTGTTCTTAAACGGGGTACTAGCAGAGGAAGTTTATGTCGAACAACCTTCAGGCTTTGAAAAAGGCAACCAAGTGTACCGTTTAAGGAAAGCTCTTTACGGACACAAGCTCCTCGAGCTTGGTATGATACACTCTCTCAGTTCTTGATAGGCAACGGGTTCACTAAAGGAATAGTGGACAGAACCTTATTCTATAATAGAAGATGGAGAAGATATTCTGATGGTTCAGATCTACGTGTACGACATCATCTTCGGATCTCCCAACAAGAAGCTGTGTGAGAAATTTAGCAAGTTGATGCAGGGGAAGTTCGAGATGTTCATGATGGGTCAGATGAATTACTTTCTAGGTTTACAAGTCAAGCAAAGTACAGAAGGGATATTCATCGCGCCAAAGCGGCATACTGAGAATCTCTTGGCAAAGTTTGGAGTTCAACATTGCAAGGAAGCCAGAATTCCCATGATGACCGGGTTCAAGATGGATCCAGATGAAGATGGTCAGAAAATGAATCAGAAGGAGTATAGAGCTCTAATTGGATCACTACTATACCTGACTGCCAGCAGACCAGACATTACGTTTGCAGTAGGTGTATGTGCCAAATTTCAAGCAAATCGAATGCAAAGCCACCTAGAAGCGACTAAAAGCGGATTCTCAAGTATCTGAAGGGGATCAAACTTTGGTTTATTTTTTACCCATCGGATGACAATCTAGAGCTTAGTGGGTATTCTCGATTCAGATTCACGGAGGTTGCGAGAATCGACGAAAAAGTCAACCTCGGGTTCATGTCGATTTACGGGAAATAAAAAAGTGATCTCATGGTTTTCGAAGAAGCGGACATCGATTCGATATCTACTAACTTGAAGCAATATATATCAGTAGGAAAGGAATTTTTGTTCCCAACTGCTTTCTGCTAAGTCGGCTGACTAAGGGATTACAACATCGTAGCTAAGAACATACCTATATTACGTGATAGTAATAATCTTTTGCAATCACTTTCGAAATCTGTTCTACATACAAGATGCAAGCATGTGGATGTCGAAAAACCATTTTATCGGAGATCATGTTGAAAAGAAGAATATCGGGATGGAAAAGATCCATCTTGACAAGCGAAGTCGATATCTTAACCAAACCGCTAAGCCGAGATCGATTCGAGAGAGTTATCAACGAGCTAGGGCTTCGGATCTTGGAGAAAATGCACCGATTATGGTTGAAGGAATGATCTCGAAACCCGGTTGGTTAAAAGACTAACCAGTTAAGTAGAATCGGTTGAGTCATGAATCTCAACCGATCGTATTTACGACCAACGAGCCGATCCGAAGTTCGGATAAGGAGCGGTCGAAAAGTCATATAAGCAACGATCCGAAGGTCGGACAAAGGGCGGATCGATTAAAGACATATCGATTAAGGGGAACCGACGATTGGAAGATTACTTTATAAGTCGATTAAAGCTACTACATCAACAAGTAAATCAAGATTAAAGCTACAGATCGCATAAGTCAGAAGAAACAACACAGCAATGGAATAATAGAGTTTTTCATTGATAAAGATCCGGAGATCAGATTTACAAGTTACAAGTGATATCACAAGCTACAAATGCTACAGTTATCTTCAAGTGGTATTACAAGTACAAGAAGACCCGGAGGTCAAAGCATAAACCATCAGCCCTAAGATAACCCTAGGCAGGGAACGCGAGAGAGAGTTCAAGGTATGATGCTCTCATTTTCCCTCGATCCTGAGAAGGGACGTCAGAGAGGCTTCGAGAATCCTGAGCCAATCTCAAAGCTTCGGAAGGAGGAGCAAGAGAGGCTTTGAAGGATGTCCAATCCGGAAGCCCTCAGACGTAAAATCAACTGGACTTCCAGCTGTTAAATGGGGCACAGTGCCAAAGGTTTAGTCACAAGGACCAAACAGACACTTGTGTCGCATGCAAAAATTGAGCTTGATATATGGAGATCAGCTGTTGACTGATGCAGACCATATACCAAACTCATGTTTTGTTTCAGACTAAGTCTGTTAATGCTAATTCCGTCATCTCGATAGGCACACAAGGTGCATACGGTTTGTAGAAGTGTCTTCTCATTTGATTTAGCAGATCCGCCTCCACGGTGGTAAAGAAGCTTAGCATTGATCGTATGTGAAATCTTAGATGACGACGAAAGCAGTGTGAAGGAACACACAGGGTTGATCTGAGAAGCTGAATTCATTGGAAAAGGGTTAAAGGTTCCCACCGGAATTTTCACCGGAAATAAGGAACTCATCGGAAAAGCCTGAAGGATATGCTAGAGAAGATGAAATGGTTTATGATTGTGTTGTTTGCCTAACACCCCAGACTAATTTATAGAAGGAAATTAGGGGTATAAATGCAAATTTTATCTTCTTAGAAAATCTTAAGTGAAATTTGCATCGACAACGCGTTAGGTACACGCGGCTAATGGTTGTATAAGTTAATGGTGTGATTAAATCACAGCATATCTATGCCATTATTACGCATGTCAAATCGCGCCGATTTGGGAATCGAGGCGACTTTTGGACTCCCCGAAGTAAAAGTTTTGGCGGGAGTTGACTTCAGTAAATGCGGGTTGTTTAGAAGAATGTTTAGAAGAAGACTGAAGGATATAGAGTATCAGAAAAGAGGATCAGATAAGTGGCGAAGTGTTTAAAGCAAGAATCTGATCAGATAAGTGAGATATTGTTGGGAAATGCATAAGGCAACCATCAGATAAGTCAACAAAGTACCAGATCAGATCACCGTGGTAACTGATTGATTACAATATCAATCAGTCAGATACGCTCTCTTATTTATCTCTTTGTGAATACCTTATATGCGTTATTTATTTTAATTGATTTATTTTACACTGTTCATGATGCATGCTCTGCAAAGCTTTTAATGCGGACTTGGGAAAATGTTTTCAAAACGTTTTATTGCGATTTTTTGAGTCCGGAAAATGAGAAGACTACTTTCTCAACCGTGCGATCAAAATACTTTTTGGCCAATTAATCTCAGCCACCGATTTCAAAACACGGATACTTGAGTACTTTGGAAAGTTGTGCAAAAAGGTTTTCCCTCGTATTCTACAAAATCCAAAATTTTCTCAGAAAACCGCTTTCCACTACTTCGTCTTCTCAAAAGATCTTAAAAGATCATTTTTTTTAAAATCCTCAGAGAATTACCTGGGAAATTATTTGATTCTACTCTTCCGATTTCAAAATCTTTCGAATCAATTACTGGTAATTTCCTATTTTAATTAATTATATGATCTCAATCTCTCTATGGTACCTAGGTTTTCAAGTTGTGTTTCTATTTTTACTTGATCTAAAAGCTTACTTGCTAAATTGATGCTGAAATTACGAGTTTGACTGAATTTTATGAATTATCTTACTCAAACTAAACATCAATTTGCATATCGTATAGAAATGGCACACCTTGTTTCAAGACCGGGCCAAGGGAAAAAGTACTGCAATTTTGCATCGATGAAGAAAGACATCATTGATGAAAAGTACGTCGTCTTCAACATCACCTCAGATCCAGAATCGCTGGAAATTCTGGAGTGCTTACGAGCGTGTGGACTGGAACGATATTGCTCTACTCATCAGAACATTGTTCACACACATGAAGCCCTAGAGTTTCTCTACAATCTGCAGAGGGGTGAAGACAATGACGCTGACCTAATTTCTTCCGTTGGCGGAATGAAAGTTCGAGTGACGAATGACGATCTACAGAGGATATTCGGCCTAACTCGAGGAAGCATCAATCCAGAGACCTACACGACTACTGTAGGAGAAAAGGAGTTTCTTGAAGCCGAACTGTTGAGACCAGCAAACAAGGAGAACACGACGAACGTCAAAGCCTCCTATCTGAAGAGAAAGTATCGCCTTCTTCTTGAAATTGTTCAGAAGGTGATCATGTGCTCAACTTACAGCCTTGATGCAGTCACTTCTTACACGATAAGTGTCATGGCTGCAATAATCAAGAAGGCTTCAGACATCGATTGGTTGTGTATGGTCAAAATAAGACTGAGAAAAGACTCCGGGAAATTCGAGCTGGCCCAGAGCAATGAAGTGTGCTTATCCTCGAAGTGCTCATTCATACACAAAATCTCTATCATTCTGTCAGATAAGCTGCCACAGAATTATGAATGGAACGAGAATGGAGCGAAGGTTTACCAAGCAAAGCACAAGGCCATACTGGGCAGGGATGAGTCCCTAGCTGGACAAGCTGATGAGGATCCGACTCCTTATGTTCCCAAACCCAAGGGAGAAAAGAAAGGAAAAGATAAGGCAACTGCATCGTCTGAAGTGCAGGAAAAGGCCATTCCAGAGAAGAGGATGAAGAGGAAGGATCTGGCCAAGAAACCAGATGCTCAGCGGAAACGTCAGAAGAGAGTCTCATCTCCTCTAAAGATTGCCCTAAGTTCTGCCAAGCCAGCCAGCAGAACGGAGGATCTGATGCAAGAAGAATCAGAAGAGGAGATAGCAGTCCGCTCTGAGCCAACTATCAGAGAAGTAAGGGAAGAACAGATGATCGCATCAGAAGGAGAGAAATCTGTCAGAAGGACAGAAGTGGTGCAATCTGAGGAAGAATCACCATCTGATTCTCTGCCTCTAACCAAGATCTTCCAGAAAGCAAGGTCGCCAACGCCCACTTCCAAATCACCATCACCCTCTCCTCAAAAATCATCACCTCCACCCTCTCCCCACAAAACCTTCTCACCCTCACCATCACCTCTCAGAACATCATCTCCCACACCACCAATCAACGAAACCGTTCAGGAAACTGAACACCCTCAATACGCTGAAAACGAACCTGAACTACAAACATTCTAATCCCCGATCCAGTCTCAAGAACCTGAGAGATCCGATGAACATGTGGCCATCTCTCATAATCCCTTCAACACCAGAACAGTACTTGCTTCACCTGCTCCAGAGAGCCCCATCATAAGGATAATGAAGCAACAGATCAAAGAGTATCTGCTGGATCTATGCCCTGAATTGGATCAACATCCTGGCATCCAGCAACAGATAGAGGAGATAGTGTTCTGGAGGGATATCAGACTAAAGAGCATTGAAGAACTTATGATTCTAATGACAACTCTGGGATCAGATTTCTTTGTAGACTTGGAGTTAAAATGTCTACACAATGCTGGGATTGAAAGTGCTGTTGAATTGACATCTGACGACGATATCCGATGGCTGATTCATGAAAGGTTCGGAATTGCTGATAACAGGGAGGAAACAGTTCAACCTCCTACAGATCATGAGGGAGTTGCCGATGAACCAAGAACGGGTGTTGCAGATGAGACCCAATTTGGTAAGGCTTCAACATCTGAAGAGATTGCTACGATGAGCTCTGATACCCTAGATCGTCACTCTCAGAAGATTCAGGATGGGATCAAGACTGCATTTGAAGACAAATTCGCAGTGCTCACAGCAGATCTGATGAAGCGGTTTGAAGATGAGCAAGCGAAACTAGTTGACAAGGAACGATGTCACACGATTGGGATGCACAATGCCATCCTTGCTGAAGTAATGCAACTAGTATATCCTCTTGCTGAGAAGCTCAAGCTCCAGTATGACAAACTCACAGTTCAGACAGAGATGCTCAATCAGACACAGGTACTTTTGGAGAGTGTCTGGGCATCCTTGGACAAGACCAACAACCACTTAGATATGGGTTGGAAACATTTTCTAGCTTCTATAGAACGAGCAAGACAGGAGATCGAAACTGCTCTCAGACGCTTCTTCACGCCTGCACCTTCTGCCACCATTCAGATCACTTCTCTTGTTGTCGAGGAACTCAGAGAGGAGATCTCACGGCAATTGACAGCTCTGAACAATAAGATGTCCAACCTCTTTGATGCAACCAAAAAGGGAAGGAAAAGAGTCTGGAAAAGAGTCTGAAGAAAAAGAGAATACAGAAAAACAGACTCAAGAAAAAGAGAAGGAAGAAAAACAGACTCAGACACAGTTGGTAAAATTTTCATCTCTACCGAAAACCACTGTATCTGACTTGCCAGCCACTCCATCTACCGATCTCGTTGCTGAAATGAAAGAAACTGTGGAGCAACATAGTAAAGAGATCGCTAAGCAGAAAAATGCTCTTTCAGAAGTTAATGCCAAAGTCGACAAGATTGAAGACTTTTCCTCGTTCGTCCAGAAAAGAATGGAAACTGATGATCAGGCCAAGAGCCTTGAACTCGCTAAGATATTAGCTGAAGAAGACGAACAAGATGAACCTGAGCAAACTCTGAGGAGGAAGAAAGGCAAAGGTAAGATGATGGAAGCAAATGAGGAAGACCAGAGACAAGGCCAGCTATTCTCCACCAAAAGCCAGATGACTCCTGAACAAGTTCAAGAGCAGACAAGACTGAGAATAAGAGAGGCCGCAATCAAGAAGCAGAAGTTAGCAGAGGCAAAGGGACTGAACATCGCTTACATCCGAAGGAAAAGGAAGAACGAAGCTGCAGCAGAGGAGATTGCTTGGGAGAAGAATGCCCTTCCGGCACCTGTTAAAGGCATCCTCTGTGCACGACAAGATTTGCTTCCAGAATGGGATCAAATCAGAGGAGAATGGTTATGTGACGTCTACATCCTGGAGAAGATTCCAATTCATCAAGATCAGACTGAAAATGATGATGAATTCCGGAACTGGTTAGAAACAAAGTATCCAGACTTCTACCAGACAGTGATGAAAGAAGGCAAGATCATGTCACTTATACCAGAAGCTCCACCCTTTGAACCACTTCTTCCACCTTTGCGTCCAGACAACAAACTAGATCCTGTTAAATTCAAGAATATCTACTATGGACTTGCTGAAAAAGGAGGAATCCATAGAAAAGAAGAGCTGGACAAGCTAATGCAAAGGATGTACAGGATGTTTGGCATCCCCAAAGAACTGCAAATGTTCAAGTACACCTGAAGAAGACAAATTGGAATCAGATGATAGGTACGTTTTTCATGTATACTACAATGCACATACCTATCTGAATGAAATTTTACATCTCACTGATTCTAAGACAACATCTCATTGTCTTCTGAGGTATGTACAATTTGCATCATATACATTTCCATTCATGGTATCTGTTTTTCTGATTAAGTTTGTTTAAGTGTTTTGGTTCCATCAAAAATTGGGAAATTGTTGGGAAATATGTAACTTAGTTTTGATGGAAGTTCCAAAACAGGTTGTAATAGGACCAGTCAGACCTGTTAGCTGACTGATGACTTATAATCAGATTAAGATGACCAGCTGAAATGTATAGATAGCTGAAGTAAAAGATAGGTCACATATTGAGGGGGAACTCAATTTATATAGGTCAGGTCGAAGCATCAGATGACCCAGATAAGGTCAGATGATCAGAAGACTAAGCGCAAATCAGAAGACAAGAAGTCAGAAGATCGGGTGAAGACAAGAAGACACTGAAGACTCAGATGAACCTGAAGACTCAGATGAACCAGAAGACTCAGATAATCCTGAAGACTAGTAACAAACCTGAAGACTCAGTATGACTGAAAACACTGAGGCTCAGAGACACCTGAAGATCAAAAGACCTGAAGACCTACATTCAGCAGAGTCTGCATATTAAAGCTAAGACAATGTGCATCTGAAGACTCAATCAAGGTAGACTGATCAGTTACCTGATCAAGTCAGCTCACACCTGGTGATAATCAAAATAATACACTAGACAAGTGAATCCTCTACAAAAGGAATATCAATCGTCTAACAGACAAATTCCTTAAGTACCACCTCGCGAAGCCAAGAAGAAAGTGACACGTGTACAAAAAGAGCTGACATTGCGGGATACGATGCTGCGGACAAAAACGGCGTTAATGATGCCTACGGCCATGCCGATAATCGGAGCACATCATAATCATATCCTACAACCTACCTAATATAGCCCGAAATTCAAATTGCTCTCCAACGGCTCTTTGACTTTGAGGTCTATAATATGGGATCGATCTTCATTTTGAAGAACAGGACCAACAGAGATAAAACGCAAGAACCAAAGAGTGAGAACAAGCAAAAGAAGCTAAAGCTACAGCAAAAATCTCCGTTCAAAGAACACTACATTTGAAGATTTTCTTAGAGTGTTCATCCCATTAGTTCTTAGCAAGAAATCCCATCCACTAGCATTTTGGCTACCTAAAGCATCAGGATAGATTTCCAGTTGGAACCCTCAATCATTCTTTACCCAAGCGCAAGTTAGGTTAAGTCTGTAGAGTGCGAACTCATTAAACATTTCGGCTATCCTTTTTTAGGATATAAGTTCCGCTGGTTACGTTTGTAGAATGGGAACTCGATAAACATCTCGGCCATCCTAAAAAGGATATAAGTCTCGTAGGTTAAGCTTGAGTGGGAACTCGGTAAACATCTCGGTCATCCTGAAAAGGATATAAGTCCCGCAGGTTAAGTTTGTAAGAGTGAGAACTCGGTAAACATCTCGGCCATCCTGAAAAGGATATAAGTCCCGCAGGTTAAAGTAGGTTAAGGTTCCCCTGTGTTAAGGGAAGAGTGGACGTATGACGGGTTTCGTCTGAACCACTATAAAAAGTCTTGTGTGCATTTACTTGCTTTCTTATTGCTTTACACAAGTCACACAACTGAGTTTTAAACAACATACATATTCTAAGTTAAGCTCAGTCTGCACCAAGCAACTGATCTGATCAGATTGACACCTTAGTCAACTGGTTGAAAACTGACTTCAGAATCAGATTGATAAAACTGGTTTTTCACACGGGTAAAAACAAACTTCCGCACCATTCAGTTAAACTGACAGATATCAAGCTGATCTGCCCTCAGGCACTCAGTAAGATTGAACATCAGTCTAAACTGATACACTAGCACTCTGATCGGGAAATCTGCAGTTCACACCTAATCCACACGAAATGTTTTGGAAGTCTATTCACCCCTCCCCTCTAGACTTCCACCCTCACAAAACTCGTTCGGGACCTAGAAGGGTTCGTATGTGAGGGAAAATGATCAGAAGAACTCGAAGGGTTTGGTTTATCAGTCATAGCACCGCCTTTCTGTCCTATCAAATAATGCACAAGTGATTAAAATAATATTATATGAAAAATAGGAGGGGAAATGAGCAAATGATCAAAAATAATTGAAATAACACAAGTGTAAATCAAACAAACCTTGAATCCTATGCACAACAACAATGTTTTCAGCTTTCAGTAATAAACATCACATACAAATCGAACTTAAGTAGGGAAGAAAGTAGAGGTTATTACACATTAAACCACCTATAAATCGAACAAGATTATGACAAGGTAACCACCCACTAAGGCAAATGTGATCGTGTGTATGGGTAAGAGCCGCAAAAAACATTTTTAAAAAAATAGGAAACCATATCTAAAATTAAATAAACACATATCAGTTCAAATAACTCATTTAAACCGCGAATTCAACTTACCCAGAACATTAAACAAATCATGTATGATAGATAAAGTTCGAATCACATAAGGTTTCACAAAATGTCGGCACACATATATCTCAACACTCAATTTTGCATGAATTCATTATCAAAGTGTAGCATATTTTGAATTTTCTTTTAAACACATCGTAGTAGAGAGCTCCGTATCCCATAGTTACTCAGCGGATTGTGAACAAACATGGATGTATATTTAATCACCTTTTGAAAAGAGAACATCGTAGTAGCGAGCTTCGTGTCCCATAGTTACCCAGTGATTACACATCTAAGTTGTGTTTTATTTTTCAATGCATTTAAGAGATATATACCCAGGACTCTGTATCTAAACCATGATTCAACAATAAGATCATAAAACTATCATTTAAAGTTAAAAAATAAGTAAATCAACAGACAAACTCATTATCAGAACCACAATGTTGCTTCAAATGTTGGAAACATTTGTCACAACATCTAGTGTTTATTTTCAGATATAGCAAAGACCAAGAGATTTTCTAAGTGAAGAAAACCTCTCATTATCAAGAGCTTTTGTGAAAATATCAGCAAGTTGTTTTTCAATAGAAATGTACTCTAACTTCACAACTTCTTTCTCTACAAGATCTCTTATAAAGTGATGTCTTATATGTATATGCTTAGTCAAAGAATGTTGCACAGGATTCTTGGAAATATTGATAGCACTAGTATTATCACAATAAACAATCAAAATACCACTTTCCAACCCATAATCATCTAACATCTTTTTAAGTCATAGGAGTTGAGTGCAGCAACTTCCAGCAGCAACATATTCAGACTCAGTTGTTGATTGTGAAACATAATTTTGTTTCTTACTATGCCAGGATATAATGTTGTTTCCCATGTAGAAACATCCTCCACTAGTACTTTTTCTATCATCACAATCACCTGCCCAATCTGCATCATTATAGCCAACAAAAGAGCAATTAGTATCCTTTGAGTACCAAATACCTAGATCACATGTTCCAGCTACATATCTTATAATTCTTTTCACAAAATTGAGATGTGATTCCTTAGGATTAGCGATATCTAGCACAAAGACAGACACTATACATAATATCAGGCCTACTAGAAGTTAAGTATAAAAGACTTCCAATCATTGATCTATACAAAGTAGGATCAATATCTTTTCCAATCAACTCTTTACTCAACTTTTGTGTTGAACACATAGGGGTTTCAAGAGTTTTAGCAGTATCAAGACCAAACCTTTTCACCAAATTCTTATCATATTTGTTTTGAGAAAAGAAAATACCATCTTTCATTTGTTTGATTTGAAGACCTAAAAAGAAATTCAATTCTCCAACCATGGACATTTCAAAAGTACATGTCATTTCTTTAACAAAACTCTCAAGCATATCATTACAAGTTGAACCAAATACAATATCATCAACATATATTTGAGCAACCATGATATCATTCTAAAAATTTTAATGAACAAAGTTCTATCAGCTTCACCTCTCATAAAACCAAACTCTAGTAAGAAATCAGTAAGTCTACCATACCAAGCTCTAGGTGCTTCTTTTAGACCATACAAAGCTTTCTTTAACTTGTAAATATGATTAGGAAATTCCAGATTTTCAAAACCTTTAGGCTGTTCAACATAAGCTTCATCATCCAGAATACCATTTAAGAAAGCAGCTTTAACATCCATTTGATGCAAGTTCACATTAATGAAACATGCAATAGCAAGAAGTAATCTAATAGATTCTATTCTAGCAATAGGAGCAAATGTTTCATCAAAGTCAATTCCTTCAATTTGAGTACAACCTTGGGCAACTAATCTAGCCTTATTTCTCACAATATTACCAGATTCATCATTTTTATTTTTGAAAATTCACTTTGTTCCTATGACATCAATATCAGAATTAGGTCTAGGTACAAGTGTCCTAACATCATTTTTTTCAAACGGATTAAGCTCTTCATGCATAGCAATTATCCAGTTGTCATCACCAAGAGTTTCTTTCACATTTTTAGGCTCGATTTCAGAATGATAACACTCAAAAGTTACCTGATTGCATATGGATGACATGCAAACTGATCTTACAAGGTTATTTATGTGAATACCCATTCTTCTTCTAGTTTGTACACTAGTGGTAGCTTCTCCAATGATCTGATCTGATGGATGACTTTTCATTATCTTTGTTGAGGGAACCAAATGTTTTAGATACTGTGAATCTTGTGGCAGATTTTTAGTATTTGAACTTTTGGGTAATGTTGCATCAAATGTTGAAGGAACATTCTGATTCTGATCAACATTTTTACTATCTTCAGTGTCATCAGTATTTCTGGATACTTCTATCAAATTTGATACATTATCTTCAACACTTTTACCTGCAAGACTTGCAAGTTCATCAAATACCACATTAACAAATTCTTACATTGTATCAGTTCTCAAGTTATAGATTCTATATGTCTTACTATTCTTAGAATATCCTAAGAAAAATCCTTTATCACTCTTAGAATCAAACTTGTGCAAATGATCTCTATTGCTCAAAATGTAACAAACACAACCAAACACATGAAAGTATTTCAAATTTGGTTTATTGTTATTCAGAATCTCATAGGGAGTACAATTACTACGAGAACGAATATAGACTCTATTCACAATGTGACAAGCAGTATTCAAAGCTTCAGCCCAGAATTTCTTAGAAAAACTTTTTGAGGTTAGCATAACTCTTGTCATTTCTTGCAAAGTTCTATTCTTTCTTTCAGCAATTCCATTTTGTTGTGGAGTTTTAGGTGAAAAAAACTCTTGCAGAATACCTTTATTTTCACAGAAATTAGTAAACAAACTGTTTTCAAATTCTCTTCCATGATCAGACCTTATCCTACTGATCTTAAACACAAAATAATTTTAAACCTTTTGTAAAGAATTTTGAACTCAGAAAAGGTATCTGATTTTTCTTTTAGAAAAATAACCCAATTATATCTAGAAAAATCATCTACAAGAACATATGAATACCTCTTTCCACCTAAACTTTCAGTTTCCATAGGACCCATTAGATCCATATGAATCAACTGACAACACCTGTTTGTTGTACATGCTGACAACATTTGATGTGTTGTCCTTACTTGCTTACCTTTCTGGCATGGTCCACAGATTTTTCCTTTTTCAAAGTTAAGATCAGGTAAACCAATAACAACACCTAGTTTATGCAATTTTTGAATAATTCTGTAATTAGCATGACCAAGTTTTTGATGCCACAAAATAATATCATCTGCTTTAGCACTTTTACAAGTATGATCAATCAATCAAATAGCAATTATCAGCAGATCTTTTGCCAGTCATTAAGTAATCATCATTTTTGTCAAACACATAGCATGAATTCTTGTCAAATTTCAAATGTAAATCATCATCACATAACTGACTGATACTAATCAGATTAGCAAGTAAACCTTTTATATGTAAAACATTTGTCAATTTTGGAAAACCAGGAACATTCAATATTCCTTTTCCAACAACTTTACCTTTTGAACCTCCACCATATGTAACAAGACCACCATCATAAGATGTATAATTAGACAGATAGTTAATTTGACCAGTTATGTGTCTAGAACAACGACTATCAAAGTACCAAGATCCAGGAACACATGCTTTCAAAGATGTATACACAACATTACATGACATGTTCTTATGGATCAACTTCTTAGTGTTGTTAATCTGTTTTATCGGGTGTTCAATTTTATCAGGTAAAAAAATTCCAGCTTTTAAGTCTCTTCATAACTTAGAACAGTATGGACGAATATGACCTACTCCAACACAATAAAAACAGACATACTCTTTAAACAAACCATCAGATTTCTTTTGTTTACCTTTCAAAGGTTTAGGCAAAGAGGTTCCAGCTTTTACAAAGACATAGGTTCACAGGATAAAGGAGTATTCTCAGAAGTTTCACAAAACCAAGTCCAGCATTATCAGATCTACCATTCATTAATGCCTCATTCAAATAAGTAGTGCTTGCAGAAAACTTTTTAAAACTAAGAGTAGTGCTTTTAAGTTCATCTTTCAAAGCAGAAATTTTCACATCTTTTCGAGTTAAAAGAACTTCAAGCTTAACCAGATTCTCTTTCAAATCTGAATTTTCTAAAGATAAGGAACTCAACACTTATTTTTGAATTTCTAAATCAGTTTTAAACTTCAAATATTCAGAGTCACAATCAGCAGATTTTGATGTTTCCTCATTCAAAATAGTTCCACCAAAACAGTTAATCTCAGAATTATATTTACTGAATGTTGTTTCAAATGTTGTATTAACATCTAAATCTGCTTCAGATCAATAATCATCGAGATCATCATCAAATGTATCATCATAAACTATTCTAGCAGACATAGCACTTAGTTCACATTTACCAGCATCAGTTTCATAATCAGAATCATCACTTAAGGTAGCATTAAAGTTCATCTTCTTCCTAAGCATAGTATTAGCACATTCATTAACATAATGACCATATCCAGAACATGCATCACATTTAACATTTTTTCTGTACTCAGGATCATATTTGAACTTGTTATTCTTATTAAATTGTCTAGGTTGATTGAAATTGGAAGACTGACTTGGAACAAGATTTTTATCAGAGGGAAAAGAATTCTGATTAAATTTATCTTTTGGTTGAAAATTACCATTTGGTCTTCTGAACTTTCCTTTTAGAAAAGATTTGAATTGCTTAGTGATAAGATCAAATTGTTCAGAAACATTTTCATCACATAAATCAGAACATCATCATCAGAATCAACTTCAGTAAAATAATGATGTTTACCAACATTATCAGAAGTTTCACCTCTAAAAGCAAGTACTTTCTAGTCTTTATCTTTCTCATGTTTATCATCATCTAACATATTTGAGTTAATCTCATAAGTTTTCAAAATACTAATCAACTCATTTTGACTCAATAAATCAGTGTTCTTAGCCTCTTCTATTGCACATATTTTAGCATCAAATCGTTTAGGAACAATTCTAAGTATTTTATTAACTAACCGAGTGTTGGAAATTGGATCATCAAGTGAGTGTGACTCATTTGCAATCTCACTTATCCTTTCATTGTATGATGAAATGTTCTCATCATCTTTCATCTTCAAATTTTCAAACTTGGTTCCCAACATTCTGAGTTTAGTTCTTCGAACACTGTCTAATCCTTCACAATGTTCCTTCAATATTTTCCATGCATCCTTAGAAGAAACACAATTAGATATCAGTTTAAACATAGAAACATCAGTAGCAGTAAAAATCGCATTTATGGCTTTAGAATTGAAATTGGCCGATGTGCATTCATCATTGGACCAATCAATCTCCTTTTTGACTTGTGATTCACCATCATTATCACCAACTGTCTTTGGTGGATTCCAACCAGACAACACACTACGCCATGCTCTCTCATCTATAGACTTAATGTACATGCGCATTTTAGGTTTCTAGTGTGGGTAATTTGATCCATCCAAAATTGGAGGTTTTAATGAAGGAGTCAGTGGATAATACATTACAAAAATACACTTTAAACACAGGACCTTTAACTTAGTGTATCAAGTTTATGGCTCTGGCGCCAACTGAATGTGAGTGTGCGTATATATTCAGAGTGTTGTTGAAAATGTTGTGAAACATATAAAACAACATATGACAACGGAAGTATAAAAACGCAGTGCAAAGGATTTCCAAAATTGTTTATAGTCTATAATCAGACTATACGAACCTCATGGTTAAAAACATCACTATAATAAGTAGTGAGATACACGTGTAGTGAAAAACCACACACCAAAAATCAATCTATTCAATCAAGTAACTGGTGATCTTATTCAACCTAAAACTTGATCTAGTAAGACAAAATCAATACTGATGGGAAATGTTGGGATACACTCGACCAGTACAAATAGACGTAGCATCGACCCTCATAATCCACTCACGGTTGTGTCTCGGATGCTACTCCCTTAAGTTTGGAGTAGAGCAAATGGGATTTCACTTTAACTCAAACTTGAATGTCGACCATTGTAGTCTATTTATAGACTTGAAGACCAACTGCATTGTACTATCCACTAGGTGTGACCAGCCTTGATCATATCCTCCACTATCTCCATGATCTTGGTGTAACCACCCATGACCTTTCTATTCTTACTCCATCAGTGCAGCCGCTTGACAATATCCAAAATCGTCTTCAACCTGCAATGTAGGAAACAAAGAAAACACATCTAATAAGATGGAGTCAGTGTTAGGAGAAAGGACAAATTTAAGATGTTGTGCATAATATTGTTCAACATCTGCAACAACATCCGTGCAACATCAACAAAAGGGAAGAAGATGAGTTTGAATTCTTTAATCAGGGTTCTGACTATTTTAAAAGGAGAAAATGAAAAGACATTTTTTTACCGAAAAGACGCAATTCTTTGGGGGATTATGCTACGATTGAGAAGCTGACATGTAAATTGATATATTTTCGATATTTTTTTATATATTTGAAATCAGTCCATAGAAATGTTCACGAAATTGGGCTTGCCTAACTTCTAATTTGCGCTTTCAATATTTTAAAAACAAAGCCGAAGTCCATTACATGACATTGAGCTTCTTAATTACTAGTATTTTGGCTTCTAAATGAAAGGTTTTACTTTCAAATCTATACAACACGAATACAAGTTTTTTCATATTCCAGATTTTTCACAATATTTTCTCTTCTACATTAAACTTACTCCAACTCCTAAAATTAATGCAATTCAACCAAAATCACACCACAATACCAATAAATAACATATATAACATCCTAAACAATATAACATTCAACAACACATTAGTGTTAGTTTCCTAGAGACAATCCATTGTAATGACATAATACTCAGATAATATTTAGTGTTGGTTTAATATTATTATTTATTTTATATTAAATATATGGCGTTACATTTATTAGAATATTATGTTTGATTGTTTGCATTTGTTCTTATCTATGTTCCCTTGAGTCACTGTTGACATTGAGTGTGTGAGAGCTCAGATGACTTAAGCATGATTCTCAAATAGCCCCAATCGAGGTTCATCAAGAATGGGATATTGATGATGCAATGGAGATTGGTGTGCGATTTGCATCATACTCTTAGAGAGTGTAGTAAGATCTCACTTGCTACGAAATACTAGGTATCTCATGATGGATGCACAAATACCTTAGAGGGTATTGGTATATCCATCCGAGAAACCGTTTGATGTAGTTCCACTATATGTGTCTACGGGTGTCTCGGTTAGTGGGAGCGATGCGAAACTCCTTTGACTTGAGGTCAATACCACGACATTTGTGGAGTGATGAACTTTGACCATGACCGACACTTACACCCCTTCCATTGGTAGATATGGCTTGGACTGGGTTCATCTCGAAGTGCATGTGCGTGGTAGTTGAGCTAAGAAAATGATTCATTCCTCAAAGTGGATTTAGAGAGAATACTCACCTTCTCATCATAATTGGATCAAAGTCATTGGCCAATGCACGTCAACTTGGGGCCAAGTGTGACATAAGTGATCAACTAGTGATTCGAGATAAAGTGATTAAGTTATTTGAATAGACACTTCATCATGTTCAAGACTAATCGAGTATTCGTGAATGAAAGGAGGAAATCGCAATATCCCATGTTACAGTTACAGGTAGTTGCACGTTTCTCGCAATGTACCTCACATATTGAGAATGTCTGATCTATTGCCTAGGGTTCAATAAAGAACGTTAGTTTGACTAATTGCTCGATATATGAGGGTCTATGGGTCACACAACAAGTGGTTTCCTTTTACGGATTATAGTTAGTTGATTAAATGTTAAATTGAATTTAATATTTAACTTATGGAGAATTAATTAATAATGAATTAATTTTGAATCAATTATTATTAATGTTTAATTAAATTAGATTTAATTAAATAGGAATTCTCAACAATAATATATTGAATATTACTGTAGGATTTAATATATATGGAAATAAATCGTAGAGATTTGACATATATGGGAATTAAATCCGTAGAGAATTTATATGTAGGAAATAAATCTAAGAGATTTATTTAAATAAAGATTAGGGATTTTATTTTCCAATCAGGTTAGCTTAAGATTTAAGTTGGGTCTCTCCTATATATATGAGCTCTTGGGAATCCATAATAGGTTTGTTCATATTTTCTCCATAAAATCTAGAGTTAGATTTTTCCTAGCAAATTCGTCTCGGGATTCAAAGTTGGCAAATTTGTGCAAGTCTGTGAACGGGGATTACGTGGATACCATATTTGAGAAATTTTCTCTTGAATTACGTAAGATTTCTTGTTATGTTTATTCGTAATCGTTTATGTAATTTTATGTTCGTTGTTGGTGAACTGTTTAATTTCGCTGCGCATCTTGGTAAGAGTATTAAGACTCTTCGATCAGATCAAGGAGGAGAATATCTTAGCAATGAATTCACTGATTATCTAAAGTTGCATGAAATCCAATCACAATGGACTCCTTCCGGCACACCCCAAATGAATGGAGTGTCCGAGAGGAGAAATCGAACCTTGTTGGACATGGTAAGGTCCATGATGAGATTTTCCTCTCTTCCAACATTCTTATGGGGATACGCACTCCAAACATCAATCTACATTCTGAATATGATTCCATCCAAATCAGTTGAGCACACGCCATACGAGCTATGGCATGGCAAGAAGCCAAATTTCTCTCACATGAGAAGGTGGGGCTGCCCCGCGTTTATGAAGAAAATGCTCATTGATAAGTTGGAATCAAAAAGTGAAAAGGGTTACTTTGTGGGATATCCTAAGGAAACTAGAGGATATTATTTCTATCTCCCTGAAAAACAAACAATGATTGTTTCTAGGCAGGCCAAATTCCTTGAACAAAACTACGTCTTCAAGGAACAAGGCCGTAAGACAATAGAACTTGAAGATATTCAAGAACCACAAATTAACAAGGAGACTGATGTCTTGTCAAAGCAACATGACAAAGAATCAGTTGGAGCATTCAGCAGCTCACATAGTGGAAGTTTATCACTAAGTGATGCTCTTTCAGCCAGTGGGAGCGTAATTGGATTTGCATTGCCCAAGTAACGAACTCCAAGTAGGCTGAATGAGAACAACAAAGTTCAAACTCTTGCTCAAGAGGCATCTGGAAGTGCTCAAGAAGCATCCAGAAGTGTCGCTCTTGAGGCCTCCCCGGTCGATAATAAAATCGCTATGCCACAAAATTTTCACGATCAGAATGTGCAACCTGAACAACCACAACTTCGTAAGTCCACTAGAGTTCATAATTCGATCACCAGATATTATGGTTTCCTCGTGGAGGAACATGATGACGTGGAGATCCCGGATAAAGACGAACCTAGAACTTACACTGCGGCAACATTAGCTGCTGACTCAAAGAAGTGGCATGAAGCCATGAAATCCGAGATGGACTCGATGTACGTCAATCAAGTTGGGACTTGAATTGTCGAAAGGGGTTAGACCCATAGGTTGCAAATGGGTCTTCAAGCATAAGACTGATGCAAATGGCAAAGTACAAACCTACAAGGTTAGGTTGGTGGCGAAAGGTTATTGTCAACGTGAAGGCATTGACTATGACGAGACTTTCTCACCAGTTGCTAAGATCAAGTCCATTCGAATTTTACTTGCGGTAACAGCACATCTAGATTATGAGATTTGGAAGATGGACGTCAAAACAACTTTCCTCAATGGGAAGATTGATAAGGAAGTGTTTATGTCTCAACCTGAAGGTTTTATATCAAATCCAAAATCTAATCTTGTGTGCAAGCTTAAACGATCCATTTATGGATTGAAGCAAGCTTCTAGGAGTTGGTATATTCAATTTGATGAGGCTATCAAATCATTTGACTTCATTAGAAATTCGAAAGATCCGTGCGTCTATCGGAAATGAAATGGGAAGAATATTGTCTTCATAGTTGTGTATGTCGATGACATACTCATTATGGGAAACAATATCCCACTCATGTAGTCCGTGAAAGAATGGTTGTCAAAGACCTTCATGATGAAGGATCTTGGTGAAGCCTGCTACATCTTAGGGATCAAGATCCATAGGGATAGATCCAAGAAGATGTTGGGGCTGTCATAAGCGATTTGAGATGGAGAACTCTAAGAGAGTTTCTCTGCCGGCATGTCATGGGATAAAGTTGTTTAAGAAGGATTGTCCTTCTACAGATGTTGATATCCAACGCATGAAGGATATACCATACGGATCTGCAATTGGATCCATCATTTACGCCATGACCTGCACTAGGACAAATGTGGCCTTCGCTGTCAGCACCACTGGTAAATACCAACAGAATCCGGGTGAACCTCACTGGATTGCTGTCAAGAACATTCTTAAGTACCTCAGACGTACTAAAGATTGCTTTCTGATCTACGAAGGACAGTCAAAGTTGGTTTCCACTGGCTATGTTGACGCAAGTTTCCAATCTGACTGTGATGATTACAAATCTCAGTCAGGCTATGTGCTCACTCTCAATGGTGGGGCGGTAAGTTGGAATAGTTCCAAACAAGAGACTACCGCGGATTCAAAAACCAAAGCTGAGGATATTGTTGCGGCAGAAGCTGCCAAAGAAGCTGTCTGGATAAAACAGTTCTTAAATGAACTAGGGGTAGTTCCGAGTGCCAGCAGTCCAATATAGTTGTATTGTGACAACACTGGTGCGGTTGCGCAAGCTGAGGAACCCAAATCTAATAACATAAACAAGCATGTATTGAGGCGTTATCACTTGATTGTTGGGGTTATACCGGAAAGTATGTTTTTTACTTTGTATAACCAAACTGAATTTCTTATTTATTTACTGAAATAAATTATTTATTACTGTTGCATTAAATATGAATGAATGTTTTATATATTTACTGCATACCTGTTCAATAAATTGTACGTGTTACATTGTAGTTAATTTGGTGATACCAGATCACGGAAGATCAAATTAACAGTTCCTCGTAACTAAGTACAAATTCACAACTTGGATGGAAATGAACAATCCATCGTGAAAGGTTGAAGTGTAAGGCTCAGATTGGCTTGTCTTGACCAAGAGATTACACTAGTGGATTATGATGCGCTGAATAGGACCTACAGGAGGATAAATTCTTCATTACTAAATATAGAAGAATTGAAGAATTAGACCTCATTACTTCTTGCTTGATTTGTCCCCTTGGTGGGCTCAGAAGATTTATCATACCAAATCTTGCAAGTGGAAATTTATTTTCGGTATGGATAATAATGTTGAGCCGTCTTCACTCCAAGGATAAAGATATTAATTAATATAAAGTTTTTTCAGTGGCTTAATTAATTAGTGGACAAAATAATCTTAAACACGGGAAATAATAACCGGGAGCCATATTATTGTAGCATCGTAATATGGATTAAGATGGACAATTCAATATTAATTTTATAGTGGAGTAAATTAATATTAATGGGCTTGAATAATATTTTGGCTTAATATTAAAGTTTCATAGCCCATTGGAGGTTCAATCTTAATTCTCCTAAAGTCCCCTCAAATAGCTCAATTCAAATTCAATTAATGAAAATGAGAAGAAAATATTATTGCCCTATTTTTCCACATTGTTTTCAAAAATAATTAGTGAATGAGAGAGAAAAGATTTTCTTGGAAAGATTTTATGGAATTAGTATTCTTCAGATACAAGTTTATCCCATAAATTCAAGAAATGTCAAAGATATATTTCCTTCCCCATTAGTTTGTATTTTTTGAAAATTCCCATAAAATAAGGAGGTGGGATTTTGTGGAATATTTAATTATGGAAAAAAGAATATATGAGACATATTCAAGATTTCTTGGAGATTAAGAAAAAGATTTTCCCATCATATTCTACATCAAAAAATCGGCCACCCCTTATGTTATAAATAGGGGATGAATTTTTCATCCCCAACACAATTCCATGTGTTGGAAAAATTAGATCCACAAAGGTGGTGGCATATTGTTGGTCCCGGTGCAAACGAGTCTTACACGTGTATGGGGGGAATACACGTGTTAGGTGTTTTTAAAACTTTTTCTTACTGAGGTCAGCTTGGGTCAGGTTGTCCTAATGATTTGGTCCTGAGAAGCACAAATCGCTCTGAGTCAAAGTCTACTGAGACAGTGATCCTGAGCTGCTTTCAGAAACCTCAGATAATCCCAACTGAGTCCTGAGTTTCAGAGATCCTGAGTTGCTTGGATCAGATAAATAACTTACTGAACCCTCAGAAGAGTAAGTTCAGTTTGGTAACTATCTGTTCTAGCTACTCAGATGTGCGGAATGGTTGGCCCTTAGTTTATACTCGTTTTAAAGCTTTGCTGAAAACCTTCCTTTAATGGAATAGTGATTAGGTTGTGATTCAGTTATGTAACTTCAGTGGATTGATTCCAGCTGAATATCAGTGAAAAATATGCTTTCAGATTTAAATCAATGCAACAGTTAAGCACAGCTAAAGAAAGCAATAAACAACAGAGCAATTTATAGTGGTTCAGAGACTCAAGCTCCTACGTCCACTCTCTCAGATCCTCAGAGAAATTAACTAATCACCTCCTGAGTTTTCTGACTACCTCCGTAGTTTACTTACTCAAACACAAACAAGCTTTCAGACTACCTCTGTAGCTTACTAACTTCACCTCTTAGAGCTTTCTGACTACTCCGCGTAGTTTACTTACTCTTAACAACTCTTCTCACCAACAATCACACTCAAACTACCTTCTAAAGGGTTTGGGGTTTCTTGGTTGGTTTCCAACTAGGATGAGATATCCTTTACAATGAAGTACAATGCAAAGGCTAGGATATCTCGACTAAGCTTTGAATATATCTTATCAAGCTAGGCTTAGTATAGTGAGCTCTTTTCGAAATAAAGCACTTGGGAAATTCAAGGTTTTTCGAGTGCTTCAACTTGCAGTAATAAGTTTGAGCTCTTGAGTTGCTTACAAATTTCCCGTAACCTTACATTGTAGAGGGTCACAAGTATTTATAGGCATACACCAAGGTCACTCTTGAAAAAACTATCCGTTGGAGAGATAGCTCCGAGAGTTTCCTCTTATGGTGTGTGTTGAACGGCTATATTTAGGGTTTGAGACTCCCTAACACGTTTTAGGCAATAGCCTTTCATGTAGCCGGTCTTCACTTTTTGCAGTCTGGAACTTCGTACTTCTGACATCTTTTTTCAAATGACCTATCACCGTCGATTAATCGGTATGGTACGATGTTGTCTTCCTCTTTTTTGACTTTTGTCTCCGGTTAAAAGTAGACACCTTCAATGACTCTTTTTGGTTTACAATCTCTGGTGATATAACCTTAACAACACTTTGTCTTAGGTCCTTTTGTCTGCATTTGAATGTCTTGGGCAATATCTAATTCTCTAAGGAATCGCGATCTTCTCAGTATTGCATCCTTCAGATAGATATTCTCAGTGCATCGGAACATTCAGGTTTATACTGAGCATTCAGTACATTACTGAGTCTTCAGTAATTACTATGCCTTCAGTCTTCTGTCTTCAGCGTCTTCAGAGTCTTCAGGGTCTTCTGAGTCTTTACATGTATACTTAGCGATATCTTGATTCTTCATCTTTGAGTCTTGATTCCTCGATTTCATCTTGAGTCTTGATATCTCGATTTCATCTTTGAGTCTTGATATCTCGATTTCATCTTGAGTCTTGATTCTCGATTTCTCCTTTTGAGTCTTGATTCTCGATTTCTCATGAGTCTTGATTCTCGATTTCATCTTGAAACTTGATTCTCGATTTCATCTTTGAAACTTGAAACTTCGATTTCATCTTTGAAACTTCGCCTCGAAATCTTCTTGAGTCTTCAGAATCTTCAGATCCTAACCTGATCTATATCTGCTGACTATACATATTGCAGATATCATTCTGAATACTCTAAAACTGAATCCTGACTCAACTATCAAGATTATTCTGAACATGTCATACTCAGGGTTTTGGGATCTAATCAAAATTATATCTTTATTAAATTCATCTCCCAACAATTTCCCCCTTTTTGATGATGCCAAAACCTATCTTGTTACAAACATTTAACCTAAGTTCAGGTTTCAGTTTATCCTATTACAAGACTGGTTATATTTTTTAACAATTTCCCCCATAAATAATGAGTCTCTTAACAATTAATCTCCCAACAATTTTCATACAGAGATTCTCACAATTGGCATATCAAATTTAAAGATATGTAAATAAGATAATGAGATATTATCTTTTGAGCAAAAATGATAAAGCTTCATTGATGATGATTTTTGAGTTTGCAGTTTACAATGAGTTTATCAAAAGCAAAAAAATAAAAAAAAAAGACAAAAAGATAGAAAAATTACAAGTGTCTTCAGGTAAGTCTTCAGTCTTCAGTCTTCAGATTTGGCTCTTCAGTCTTCTGCTCTTCAGTTTACATCTTCTTCAACTTCATCAGCGGGCACTTCCAGGTTGAACATTCTGAAATACCTCTTCTTCAGTGCATCTCTTTCCTTAATGATATCCGGACTGTTTCCTGTCAAACCCAACTGAGCAGCATATTGAGCAATTTCTTGAATAATGGCTTTCTCATTCACCAGGCCACTATCAAGTCTTGGAGGAGGGTAGGTATATGGACCGGGGGCTACAATCTGCACCTTTCCTTCATCTGCAAGGTTCATCCATCTTTGGAGAAATTTAGAATAGAAGGTTAGGAGATATTCAATTAACGCTTCATTCTGATATGAGCTTTCCCCTCTCCATTCCATGAGCACATCATAGTAGAACCAGAAGGTTATCTTGACCTCTTCCCAGCTATCGTTGAATTTGATAGGCATCCATTTATCAACGTGTGGCCATTTCTGTGCTCTTGATGTCCCTTTCCTCTTGCTCGCAAACTTTTTGAATCCACTCCTTCGCTTCTGCTCTTCTTCTAATTTCTTCCTGATCACAGGCACGCCTGAGACCGAAGCAGCAGTTTTCTTTGCTTGTTCTATCTGGAGTGTCTTCAGAGCATTCCTTGTATTGAAGACTTTTCTCTGAGCCTGACCTGCAGAGTCTTCTAATTCTTCAATCAGCTTCCTCTGTACTGGCTTAGAAGCCTTAGCACGCTTACTCTCAGGTTCAACAATATCCAAGTCTTTCCTCTTCATAGGCAATTCAGCAGCAGCCTGGCTTGTTCCAACCTTAGCTCTACCACTTAGTTTCTCTCTTGCAACTTCAAGCATGGTTTCCTCAGAAACCTGAGTGTAGATCGGCTTCTCCACCTCACTGAACTTCAGTTTCTCAGTAGCATCGACTTCCTTCAAGGCTTCAGATAAGATGTTCTTTTCAGCTTCCTTTTGTGCTTTTTTCTCCAAAGTACGTGCCAATAACTTCCTGAGGTCTTCACCTGGCCTTTCCCCCTTCTTGGCACCGTAATTTGGAAGGAGTTTGGAAAGTGCTGTGTCCATATGGTATTGCTCTTTGCTTACACAGCGCACCTCTCCTGCTAACTGATCCTGTTCATCTTCTAGCCTCCTGAGGTGGTTCTTAGCCACAGAAAATTCTTCAGAAAGATGGGCAAACTGGCCAGAGAGAGCATCTTTAAACATTTATGTCATCTTGGTCATGATCATTGAGCTCATTTCCTCAACAGCAGACTTGATCAGCACTTCGTTCTTCTCTGCTAATTTCACCTCTAGAAACTCAGTTCTCTCCTGGTTCTTCTGTTTAAGTTCAGCACTCAGCTCAGCCTTGACACCCTCCAGCTTCTCATTCAGCTTGTCTTCCATGGAGGTCATCTTTGAGGTCAGAGTGTTTTGAAGTTGCAACAATTCTGAAGAAGAACTTAGATTCTCCATCTTCTGAGCTTGGCTGGCCAATGTTTCTTCCATCTGAGTGATTTTGTTCATCATTGGCTCAACCTTCTCAAACTTCTCCATTGAGGGAGTGAGGTCGATCTCAGGAACCTTTTGCACCTTCTGTGCTGATTGATCATTCTGAAGTTCAGACACAACCTGAGGGTAGGTCTGCTCCTGAGCATCAGCTTCATCCCGAGCTCCAGTCTCCATTTGAGCCTCAGTCTGTTTATCAGACAATTCAGAGTTAAAGATAGAAACTTCAGTAACTTTGGCATAATTGTGAATAGTGCCAAAAGGTACCTGAAGAGTGCTAGCTTCAGTCTGAGGTTGAATGATTTCAGGTTGGTCAGCACAAGGAGTTTCCTTCTCCATCTGAGACTGATCCTCAGCATCTCCCTGTTGGTCCCCATCTTGAGATTTGTCTCTACTGCTAGGGGCACCAACTTCAGTAGCTCTCCTCTCAGCTATCTTTTTCTGAACTAGCTCATCAAAATCGGAAATTTTCATCCTGAGCTTTGTTTTTCTGAATCCTGAGAACTCAGTCAGGATAGATGTTTCCTCATTCCACCAGTCTTCCCCTCTGAATGCAGCAATGTTAAGCATCTCTGGAAGAGTTTGATTGAGGATGAACACCGTTGACCTTAATCTGAAAAAGATATCTTGCAGATCAGGGAATGAGTTGAGCTCAGGGTAGCGGTCAAGGATGAACTGTTCCCCCTTGCTCCTCCACTCGGTTTCTTCAGCTTCACCCTTCTTCAATCTCGGGCTATCAGGTTCAGTCGAAGCATTAGCTGAAGGATCAAGAAGTAGATCACTCAGGAGCTCATCAATATTAAACTGCTCCTGAGTCTCAGCAGCATCTGAAGTTTGTGCAGTCAGGTTCTCAGTTTGCATCTGAGTGGGTTCTGAGTCCTGAGCTAGTATGACCTCAGATTGACTCTGAGTTGGCTCTGTTGTCTGAGCCGGCACATCTTTGGTAGGAATCTCTGAGGTCTGAGCTCCTTTAAAAATTTCCTGAGAAATTTTATTTGTACTGAGCGATGTCTCAAGCACCTCAGAGAAGACCTGCTCCTCAGTCTGGTCCTGTGCCTTAGAGATAACCTGAGCCAAGACTTCCAATGGCAATTTCTGAGCGGTTTGGCTCTCAGGTTGAATTTCTTCAGAATCACTGCCATCTTCATCGGTGAGAACCACCATTCTTTTGCCCTTGGGAGCGAGGGTTTTCTTCTTTAACTTCTCACCCTGCTCTTTCTTGGCTTCCAACAACACCTTCCCCCTGGTTTGTTGGGTTTCCTCAGCAGCCTTAATCGGTGATTCCACTTTCTTCTCTTTCTTTGCTCTGATGGCCTGCTTCTTCACAGCAATGGGCTTAAAAAGCACCTTGGTCTTAGGGAATGGGGTCGAATTGGCAAAGATGTCCTCCTCCTCTCTGCACATCTCCAAAATAAATGCAATTTTGGTGGCATGGTGGATCTTGCCTTTGATCGAAATAGCCCCGTCAACCCTCTTTATGACCTTGGCTTGCTCCGTCACCACCTGAATCAAGAATCTGAGCCAGTTGAAGTCGATGGTGGGTGAAGCCTTGATCGCCGCCATTAATCAGAGCTTCGGGGTACTAATCTGCTCAAAACTCCCCGAATGACTCATGATGCATTTGCTCACAATATCCAACAAAACTATATATTATGGCTTCAAATGCCTCTTATGCAGTGTAGCCTCAAATTTTACAGGATTCTCAGCAATCCTATCTAAATACTCCTGCTCTCTACCCAACATATACACAGCAGGATCCTCTCCTCTATCACAAAGCTCAAAAACATCGTTTAAAATTTTTGGAATTATATACAATTCCCTTTCAAAATTGATGTATTTAGACGAGTGCTCTAAATGTGATACAGTAATCTTGGAGTTTACACCATCCTCTTCATTTATCTTCAGATTACTGATGAACTCGATTACCTCTTTCGTGTATTCTTGGTCTGGTCGATTTGCGACAAGATTGGTGAGCTTGGCCAAACGAATCATATGCAGAGCCTCCTCTTCTGGTTTAGAGTTGGTTGTGCTATCGAGCGAGACAACGAACTCGTACCAAGGTTTATTGGTTTTGGCTAATTTGTCAAAAACGGTAGGGGCCATTTGAGATTTGAATATTTGAAGATTTAGGGTTTAGGTTTTCTGGGTAGAGGGGATTTTCTTGCAGAGGATTTTGGGAACGAAGGGTTTGATAAAATTTGGCTTTGAATGGCTTTCAAAGGATTAAATAGCTTGAGATCGTGGGAAATCGTACCGGTTAGGTGAAAAGCAACGATTCAGATTTAATCCTTGATTATCGGGTATGTGAAAGGTCGATTCTCGAAAAGTAAGCCGCCATTTTAACTTCATTGGTGATTAAATGTAACAGAGCATTTAATGACTGTTGACCTTCTTCGGAATTTCAAAGATCCCGCCCAAAAACATTCCTCAGGTGTTTTGTATTTATTGCGAATGATTACTGAGATTCACTTAAGCAATAAATATGTCGCATAAGTCATTACTTCTTCAGACTAATTTCCCTCTATCAGTCTTACTGAGTATTGACCTTGATAAAATGTCGATGATGATCTTTGAAATCTTGAATGGGTTCAAGATGCTCTTGAAATCTTGACCTTGATGAACTGAGTTTCACGAGACTCGATTCGAAGATTTCCATTTTATCCTGAGTTTCTCAGTAGAATCCTGAGAAAACTTCATGCATCTGAAAACCTTCAATTTTTCAGATTTGCCTCTATACACTTGGATCCAACATCCCTAATTCAACTGAAAGTTCCTGAAATCTTGATTCAGCCAAAGGTTTAGTCAAGATATCATCTCTCTGCTTATCAGTATGAATTTTCTCCATCCTGATGTCCTTTTTCTCAACATGATCTCTGATGAAGTGATGTCTGATATCCACATGCTTGCATCTGGTGTGCAATACCGGATTTTGTGAAATAGCAATGGCACTATTATTGTCACAAAATATTGGTACTTCATTGGCTACAACTTTATAATCCCTTAATTATTGTGCAGGCGAAATAATCGAAAGCACCGCAGCCAGCTTCCTGCGACCATGTATTCAAATTTCAATCTTGGTTGCTCTTGAGGTCCGCTTTCTTCGAAAACCAAGATATCGACTTACTTACAAGAAATTAACAAGTTCTGTAGTAGACTTCTGTCAATTACGCAACCTCCATAATCAAAGATCTCGAGTAACGGTTAATTCAAGGTTATCATCACCGGATAACATAATCCTCTATTCATTTGTGCCCTTAAGATACTTGAAGATCTTTTTGGCGACCTCCATGTGACTAGCCTTAGGATTAGCTTGGTATCTTACACATATCCCAACAAAGAAATGTTATATCCTACCTACTTGTCGTGAGATAGAGCAATGATCCAATGATTCCTCTATAATCGGTATGACTTCTTGATTTGCCTTGAAATCGGGATCCATCTTGTAGTTAGTATTCATGGGAATTCTAACAAACATTGCAATTTCATACACCATATTTGGTAATCGATCTCTGGTGTACTTTGCTTTTGGTTGATGAAGATTCCTTCCTTTGATTGTTTCACTTGAAGACCTAGAAAGAAATTCATCTCCCCCATCATAGACATCTCAAATTTGCCTTTCATCATTGTTGAAAACTTTTCACACAACCCGATGATTTGGGGAACCAAAAATGATATCATCAACATATATCTCCCGACCAAGAAGATATCTTCCCCATCTTCTATCCCCGAACAAAGTTCTATCAACAGTTCCTTTGACAAAACCATGGTCGATGAAGAAACCGAGAAAGAGTATCATACCATGCTCGGGTGCTTGTTTAAGACCATACAAGGCTTTTACGAGCACAGAAACTTGGTCATTCTGTTTGAAACCGGGGAGGTTGTTCTACATAAACCTCTTCTTTAAGCACACCGCTTAAAAATGCACTTTTCACATCCATTTGATAGATGTGAACTTCATGTGGGCAAGATATGCAAGAAACAATCGATGGCTTCTAGTCTTGCAACAGTGCAAGGTTTCATCATAATCCAAGCCTTCTTCTTGGGAATAACCTTGTCTAACTAGCCTTGTCTTGTTTCTTACAATGTTGTTGTTTTCATCTCTTTTATTCTTAAATACCCACTTGGTTCCAATGACATTGTGCCTTTTCGTGTCTATCCACTAGCTCCCATACTTCATTTCTTGAGAATTGATTCAAATTTCATCTTGCATAAATTGTAATCCAATGAGAATCTTGTAGAGCTTCATCAATCTCAAAGAGGCTCTTTCTCCGATAGGAAGCGTGAGAATAGTGCACTCTCACCATGGAACCTTCTTGTTTTGACACCATCGGTTAGATCACCCACAATCGACTTGTAGGATGACTATCTAACCATCTTCTTCTAGATGTTCCCCTTCAATAGTATCCTCAACATTTGAAATGTTAGGTTCGTTAATTCAAGAAACTTCGAGGAACAACAGAAAAGAGAAAGGGAATCATCTTCCTCGGGAAATTTCATTCAAAACATTGTCGAGACATTTGTTCCCCTTTGGTTGATAGATTCAGAATTTGCCTCACCGTGACCACATCTTCATTGGCATCACATACCGAGTCTCGAATGGTGTCTGTTCGATTAGTTGACTTTGGTGTGTTGGCTTTCCCGAGTCTCACCATCCTCGAGTTCCATCCCCGAACTTCTTTATCTCGAGTCCGAGTCACTCCAATAATAGAGTGTGACTGACTTCTTCTTTTTCGTGTTCGATGGATGATTTGTCATTCTTTTTCGGGCTTAATCTGGTGATCCTCTTGGTCAGTTCTTACGCATCATGTTCTGTTTTTCTTACGAACACAAGTAGATTCATCAAAAACAACATGAGGTGTTTCCTCCACATTAAGAGTCCTCTGATTTGTAAACTCGAAAGCTTTTTGACTTGAAATATCCTAAGAATATTCCTTCATCGCCTTTGCTATCAAATGTTTTCAACTGATCTTTACCATTATTGTGTATGAAACACTTGCAACCAAACACACGAAAGAAAGAAACAAGAGGCTTCCTTTCATTCCAAAGCTCATAATGCGTTTTGCCTTGACTCTTTTTTCGGCATGGATGCGTTTCATGTGAGTAGCATGCGCAGATTGATGACTTGACCCAAAACCTTTTAGGAATATCGACCACTATCATTATCCTTCGCGAACTTCTTTTAGAGTCCTGTTCCTTCTTTCAAAGAACACCATTTTGTTGAGGGTCCTTGCAAAACTGATGTTTCATGAAAATTCCATTTGCTGCACAATAATCAGATATAATATGATTTATAAATTCAGTTCCTTTGTCAGATCTGATTTTGACCACAATCAGATTTTTCTCAATGCTGAGCCTTTTTAGTAATTCTGGCAACTTTATCTGAGTCTCTTTCTTACTGAGTAAGAATATGACCCCAAGTATATCTTGAGTAGTCATCAACTGCTACTAATGTGTATTTCCTGCCATTGGTGCTCACTGGTGTTATAGGACCAAAGAGATCCATATGCGTAAACTGAAGTATTCTTTCAGTAGAAACATCTACTTTGCTTTTAAATGATGCTCTAATTTATTTTCCTTTATGGCATGCATCACAAATATGTTCCTTACTGAACACTTCATTAGACAACCCTCTCACAAGAGCTAATCTTGCAAGCTTATTCAGGGTTTTGAAATTCAGGTGATTCATTCTTTTATGTCATAACCAACTGGTATCTGTGGAACTTTTTGCAACCAAACATGTATCTTTAGGAGTTGAACTCCAATCAACAAGATACACATTTCCTTTTCTAGTACCAGTCAGTAATACTTTCTGTGAGATATCATCTTTCACATAACATAAGTTCTTAGAGAACTCAACATTAAAACCTTTATCACAGAATTGGCTTATTGAAATCAAGTTATGCTTCAATCAAGATACATATGAAACACCATGGATATGAACTGAGTCGATTTCCAAAGTTCCATATCCTTCAGTCTGTCCCTTGGAGTTATCTCCAAAAGTGATCTGAGGGCCTCTTTGTTCAACATAGTCACTGAGTATCTTCTTGAATCATGTCATATGTCTTGAGCATCCATTGTCAAGATACCATACATCAGGGGCTTTTTCATCTCTGCTCATCAGTGCTATGTGATATTTAATCAGCTTAGTGCCCTTGTTTTCCTCCTGAAAAATAGATCAATTCTTAGGTACCCAATTTGTGTAGGGTCCTACAAGGTTAGCTGTACCTTTCAGAATCCAAATCTGCCTGACAACTCTAATCACTTTAGAGTGGTTGATCTGTCTTCCATAAACATCAACATACACATTTACTACTCTGGGTGTCTTAGCAGTTTCCTGTGTATGAGAGCTAGTCTTAGCATGAACATGAGCCTTAGAGTTTCTCTTTGGTTCAGGCCTTTTGTTCATTTGCTTTGGCTTCTGTGCAGCTGGTCTGAATCTTTGTTGACTCGGGTTCAGGTAACCTTTACCCTTAGGCAAGTGGGGTTCAGATTGCCTGTAATGAAATTTTTGGTCTTCAAGTATACTGAGGACTTGGTCTCTTCAGTTGAGAATGTCTCTGCTGAGTGTTTCTCTTCTGAAGATTCCTCTGATGGTTCAGTGCAGATCCTTTCAGGTTTGCATTCTTAGCCTGAGGCTTTGAAGTACTTGCCTGAAATTTTCCAACTGAGTGCTCAGGTTTCCTAGCCTTCACCTGAGGTTTGGACTTTCCTACCTGATCATTCAATTTTACTGAAACCATAGGTCATTTTCCCTTGTCTACAACCTTGGGCATTTCTTCAGTTTGAAGTGTGGGTGCCACTGGTTTTACAAAGATTGTCTTCTTGCTACTTGATGCATCATTCAGATGACCTTGTGAGGTTCCCCCTGGAATGTTTCCCAATCCAGATTTTATAGTGACAGATCTCTGGTAACTCTGAATTTCATCTATTACATTAGATGCAGTATTCAATAGAGTTAACTTCTTCTGAGCACTATCCTCACAGTTCTGTAGAGTTTCATGCTTCTCAGAGAGGTCATTGAACTTAGTTCTGATCAGCTAAATCTCTTCAGTGGATTTCTCTAGCTTTTCAGTTAGGGTCACTATCATCTTCTCTTTCTCTGAGAGTTGTACTTTCAGAACATCCAGTTCATCAGTAGCTCCCATTAATTGAGAAGTGATTTCAGTTTTGCTAGAGTCTTTCCATTTAAGATTTTCATCCTTCAGTTCCTTATTCTGCTCTTGAGTTTCATTTAGCAGTTCTTGTAAGACAGCATAGTCCTTCATTAGACTCTCAAAAGAATCCATCAGGTCAAAATGACTCTTTACAGTTGAACTTGACAACTCTTGTACTAGTGTAGGAGCAACAACAGAGAAAGAAGAGTTTAGCTCCTCAATGGCCATCAGACATATGTCATCACTTTCACTGTCTGAGAATATTTCATCTGAAGAGCTAGATCCCTCCTCAGAATGTTCTTCTTCTGCAACCATGGCCTTTTTGCTAGAGAACTTCTTGTCTCTTTTAGCTTGCCTTTCTCTTCTCTCCTTAGCACTCAGATCTGGACAATCATACTGGAAGTGACCTTTCTTTTGGCAATTATAGCATCTGTTGGCATCATCATCCTGATCATTTTCTTCTTTGGACTTGGAGTCCTTCCTTTTGAATGAAGATTTCTCAGCTTTCAGGTCCTTCTTCTTCTCAGTTGATCTGTCCTCAGGTTTCTTCTGGTACCTGTGATTCCTGTAATAGTTTTTGTATTTTCCAAATCTACTATTAAGTCTTTCAAACCTCCTTGCCACCAGTGCTAGCTTTTCCTCAAGCTCATCCTGATTTTTGGCATGGGAGTTCTCAGACTCTCTAGTTTTATAGGTTTTATCTTTGGCTTTAAAAGCCACATTTTTACTAGATGATGAATCATATTTGCTGTCAGCCTTTATGGATTTCTTATCAATTACAAACTCATAGGCCTTCAGCTCAGAGAAGACTTGTTGATATGGCATTGAATTAATGTTTTTGGTGTTTTCAATCACCACTGCATGTATATCTCATTTCTTAGAAAGACCTCTAAGAATTTTCAATGCAACTTCTCTCTGTGGATATTTCTTTCCAAGTGCATTTAGATCATTCATGATGCTAGTGAATCTGACTTCCAATTTGTCAATAGATACACCTTCTTCCATTTCAAAACTATCAAACTTTCCAATTGCAACTGAAAGTTTGTTTTCCTTGATATGATATGTGCCTTGGCACATTACAGCTAGTGTATCCCAGATTTCTCTTGCAGTATTGCAGTGAGAAATCATTCCCATCACACCATCATCAATGGTACTGTATAGTGTGTCTTTAGCAATATAGTCTAGATTGACTAACTTTCTCCCCTCGGGAGTCAGTTGGTCATCAGACTTAGGAAATTCTGCTCTAGGATCATTTCTCTCATTTTCTGTTCCTCTGGGATTCACCACAGTAAATTGGAATGGTCCTTCAGAGACCACTCTCCACATACGTTCATGTTTGGAATACAGATGAGCCTGCATTCTCAATCTCCATAGATCATAGTTCTCCACTGAGAACATGGGAAGTTTCTTAGAAGACATTTTATCTGAGTCCTTTAAGAATTCAGCAAATAAGATCAGTTCAGATAGGCCACAAGTATTTTTTAGAAAATAAAACTTTGGTCAACAAAGTAGGTGGTCAAGTTGAACCACTGCTCTGATACCACTTGTTGGTCCCGGTGCAAACGAGTCTTACACGTGTATGGGGGGAAAACACGTGTTAGGTGTTTTTAAAACTTTTTCTTACTGGGGTCAGCTTGGGTCAGGTTGTCCTGATGATTTGGTCCTGAGAAGCACAAATCGCTCTGAGTCAAAGTCTACTGAGACAGTGATCCTGAGCTGCTTTCAGAAACCTCAGATAATCCCAACTGAGTCCTGAGTTTCAGAGATCCTGAGTTGCTTGGATCAGATAACTAACTTACTGAACCCTCAGAAGAGTAAGTTCAGTTTGGTAACTGTCTGTTCTAGCTACTCAGATATGCGGAATGGTTGGCCCTTAGTTTATACTCGTTTTAAAGCTTTGCTGAAAACCTTCCTTTAATGGAATAGTGATTAGGTTGTGATTCAGTTATGCAACTTTAGTGGATTGTTTCCAACTGAATATCAGTGAAAAATATGCTTTCAGATTTAAATCAATGCAACAGTTAAGCACAGATAAAGAAAGCAATAAACAACACAGCAATTTATAGTGGTTAAGAGACTCAAGCTCCTACGTCCACTCTCTCTGATCCTCAGAGAAATTCACTAATCACCTCCTGAGCTTTTTGACTACCTCGCGTAGTTTACTTACTCAACTCGGCCCTGAGCTTTCTGACTACTCCACGTAGTTTACTTACTCAACCTGACCTTGAGCTTTCTGACTACCTCCGTAGTGTACTTACTCAAACACAAACAAGCTTTCAGACTACCTCTGTAGCTTACTAACTTCACCTCTTAGAGCTTTCTGACTACTCCGCGTAGTTTACTTACTCTTTACAACTCTTCTCACCAACAATCACACTCAAACTACCTTCTAAAGGGTTTGGGGTTTCTTGGTTGGTTTCCAACTAGGATGAGATATCCTTTACAATGAAGTACAATGCAAAGGCTAGGATATCTCGACTAAGCTTTGAATATATCTTATCAAGCTAGGCTTAGTATAGTGAGCTCTTTTCGAAATAAAGCACTTGGGAAATTCTAGGTTTTTTGAGTGCTTCAACTTGCAGTAATAAGTTTGAGCTCTTGAGTTGCTTACAAATTTCCCGTAACCTTACATTGTAGAGGGTCACAAGTATTTATAGGCATACACCAAGGTCACTCTTGAAAAAACTATCCGTTGGAGAGATAGCTCCGAGAGTTTCCTCTTATGGTGTGTGTTGAACGGCTATATTTAGGGTTTGAGACTCCCTAACACGTTTTAGGCAATAGCCTTTCATGTAGCCGGTCTTCACTTTTTGCAGTCTGGAACTTCGTACTTCTGACATCTTTTTCAGCGACCTATCACTGTCAGTGTCAGTATGGTACAGTGTTGTCTTCCTCTTTTTTGACTTTTGTCTCCAGTTAAAGGTAGACACCTTCAACAGCTCTTTTGGTTACAATCTCTGAGTGATATAACCTTAACAACACTTTGTCTTAGGTCCTTTTGTCTGCATTTGAATGTCTTGGGCAATATCTAATTCTCTAAGGAATCGCGATCTTCTCAGTATTGCATCCTTCAGATAGATATTCTCAGTGCATCGGAACATTGAGTTTATCTTGAGCATTGATTACATTCTTGAGTCTTGATAATTACTATGCCTTCGATCTTACATTTGGCGTCTTGAGTCTTGAGTCTTGAGTCTTTACATGTATACTAAGCGATATCTTGATTCTTCATCTTTGAGTCTTGATTCCTCGGTTTCATCTTGAGTCTTGATATCTCGATTTCATCTTGAGTCTTGATATCTCGATTTCATCTTGAGTCTTGATTCTCGATTTCTCGAGTCTTGATTCTCGATTTCTCCTTTGAGTCTTGATTCTCGATTTCATCTTTGAAACTTGATTCTCGATTTCATCTTTGAAACTTGAAAACTTCGGTTTCATCTCAATCTTGAAACTTCGGTTTCATCTTTGAAACTTTCCTTCCTCGAATTTTCTTGAGTCTTTAGAATCTTCAGATCCTAACCTGATCTATATCTGGTGACTATACATTTTGCAGATATCATCCTGAATACTCTAAAACTGAATCCTGACTCAACTATCAAGATTATTCTGAACAAGTCATACTCAGGGTTTTGGGATCTAATCAAAATCATATCTTTATTAAATTCATCTCTCAACACATATATTTTTATTTTTCTCCTTTATTAAAATTGTTCGTGAGAATCCTTCCACCGGATTGCGTTTGTGGTCGTGGAATATATTTGAGAAGGCACTTTGGGTTGATCCATCGTCTCAACGGTTGTCTCTACAAGAGATACATAATCTCGTAACTCCTAGATTCCGCATGCTTAGGATTTACGTAAATTACGACACGCATGTTGTTATTGCTTGTTTAATTATTATGTTGAATTGATTTAGGATTAATTCATGTTAGTAATTAATTGAATAATTTAAATATGCATTTAAATACACCTCGAATAGATTCAGGTACCCCGAATTTCCCAACAACTGGTATCAGAGATTGGGTTTAGAGCTCATATTTAAATTGTTATTTAAATTTGTTGGCCATTAAGTTTTATTGGAAATTGGATAGTAGAATTGTTAGATCTGTTTTGCAGGTATCCAATTGTCATGGTATTTAATGTGTTTTATTAATTTCATGTGTATGATTAGTTTTAATTCGACCTCGTTCGAATTTCTTTTTCTCGTGAGAAAATCCACTAGTAGATTAGGTTATTTGATTTGTTCAATGTAATAGACTAGTCTAAATTTAAGTTTATTTATTTTTGTAAAATTAAATTTAACTTTATATTTATTTTTCCGAAGAAATTCTTTTCAAGAGAATCGAGAGATTTCCAGAAGTTAAAATGGACCCCCAGAATCGTGCAAACTACCTTCTGGCGGTTTGCATCACCTCGAAACATGCCAAGGGAGGTTATCAGTTTAATTATTTGAATTGATTTTGCCATGCTTAGTTACCCGTCTATGCAAAGCGGGCATGGGTTTTTCGAGCCCCCTAACAACCGTAAGAATAAGTTTGAGCTCATATTTAAATTGTTAAAATTTGACCCAGTTTATCGAGGGTCATAATTTATAGATCGCGCCATGTTGAAAAATGTGTTTTAGCGGACGAGAGCGGTGTGTGCCGAACGCGTGGGTAGAAAATCCACTAGTAGATTAGGTTATTTGATTTGTTGTAGCCGCTTCCATGCCCGGCGCTGGCGGCGACATGTCAAATGGGAGGACCTCCGGCATCACCGAGACATGCCAACGTACTTTTGGTTACAATTAGCCATGGATATAATTAATAACACTTCGACCAAGTGGCCGGTGGATGCTGGATGTGTGCATCCTAAAGACACATGGGCATTACTTGGCGATATTCTACTTGGCGTGGTGATTCGAGACAAAAAAAATTTCAAGACGGACGAGTGGGAGAAATCAAGAAGGAGTTTCTTCAAGATCAAGACAAGGAAAATTAAACCATGGCAATTGGATAATTTGTGCCTAATGTGTTTAATTTATGTTTTGTTTTTATGTATTTTCTTTCTTATGCTTATGTTTAAATTCGTTTAATGTGTTTGCATGAGATATTGCTTGTGAAAAATCTCAAACTCAAAAATTACTAAGTATGTTTTATATAATTAATTTGGTTTTGAATTAAATTAATTTGACCTCCATGATTTATTTATTTGTGAATCTCTTGGAGAAATTCCCCTAAGGGACAGCCAAAAGAAAGCTTTCACATGAATAAATTCTTAAAAGGATGATTGTGAATTATTACTAGTGGTGACGATGACCCTCCTAAGAGGCTCGTTCAAAATGAAATAATAATTTTGTATTTAATCATGGCTATTACTTAGGTATAAAATTGATATGCATATACTTCACCGAAGTCCCTGTCAATTTTATATTGGTCAAGTGGGAGCCAACTATTAATTTTTTTTGAATTAAAGGTTTGTAACTGTTATTGTTTGTAACCTGCTTAAAAGTGATATAAATGATGACCCACCCACGTGGCTCATTTAAACTGTTTTAAAATGTTGGCTAATACATGTTCGTATTTTTTTTGAGATTTTAATATGATACATGTGATCGAATTATGTGATTTTCTTTGTGTTAATTTTTTAACACGAGATGTATGCTTATTTTCAGTATCATCATGTCGCAACCTTTTAATCCACTATTCAATATACTGAAAGAAAATTTGCTTACTGGAGAAAATTTTGTTGACTGGTATCAAAACTTACTATTGTCCTCACCACACAACATCACAATTAGGTTCTTACTACACCCAAATCAGAAAAGCCAATTGATGAGTCCAGCAAAACGGATAAGAAAAACTATGCTGACTAGGAGCGTTCCAACAAAATGGCAAAGTGTACCATCTTGGCTTCCATATCAGATCTGTTGGCAACACCAACACCAAAATGTTGAAACTGCTGCAAACATCATGGTAAATCTTAAAGCGATGTTCCAACTGGCGGTAACTGGACCATCTTCTCTTCTAGGCCAAGAGGAGGTAAGAAAAAAAAGAAGGCAAAAAGCCAAGCTAACTCAAGTGTTGCCAAGGGCAAAGGAAAGGTGATGGGAGAGGGTGGCGTGAAGAAGTCAGCTAAGGGGAAATGTTTTAATTGCGGTGATAAGAGACATTTGAGGTCGGATTGTTCCAAACCCAAGCGGAATGGAAAGAAAGGTAATTCTCACACACTAGTTGTCGAAACCTATTTAGCGGCTTATGCTACCCATTCATGGGTAGTCGATACGAGATCCACTGGTCATGTTTGTTTCACTTACAGGGGTTCAAACGGACCCGACAGCTTAGTGGGAGTGAGATCCTCATCACGCTAGGCGATGCTACGAGAGTGGCAGCTGAAGCAGTGGGAGACGTGTACCTGTCTTTTGAAGACAGAAGTTTAATTTTAAGAGATGTTCTTTATGTTCCTATTTTTCAAAAAAATTGTATTTCTGTTTCTAAACTATTTGCTGATGGATAGTCTGTTCGTTTTAATAAACAAGTTACTATTTCTCGTAACGATGTATTTATCTGTCATGGAACTTTATGGAGCAATCTCTATATAGTATTAACTGTGCACACCACTCACAAAATTCATCCTATAACACATCGACTGTTTCGAGCACTAAAAGAAACGTTCAACTAATGTGAACGAGACACTTCTTTAGCATCTAAGGTTAGGTCATATTAATCATAATAGGATCCAAAGGTTGGTCCAAGATGGTTCATTGGAGTCTCTCCGGATTGAACCATTTTCAACCTGTGAATCATGTTTGGATGGTAAAATGACCAAGCAGGCATTTGGAGCCAAAGGGGTTATAGCTAAAGAAGTGTTGGAAATAGTTCACACTGACGTGTGTGGTCAAATGCAGATCAAAGCTAGAGGTGTCTACGAGTATTTCGTTACTTTTATCGATGATTACTCACGCTGTGTGTATGTTTTCCTAATGAAGTATAAACCTGGGACCTTTGATAAATTCAAAGAATTTAAGGCTCAAGCGGAGAATCAAAAGGAAAAGAGTATCAAGTTTCTACGATATGATCGTGGAGGCGAATACCTCAGCGATGAATTTTTGAACTACCTGTCAGACGAAGGGATTGCATTCCATTTGACTGCACCCGGTACCCCTCAACAAAACGGGGTTGCAGAACGAAGAAACATAACATTTTTAGAAATGGTCAGATCAATGATGAGTTATGAAAATTTTTCAAAATCGTTCTGGGGTTATGCCTTGGAAACAGCGGCTTACATTCTAAACCTAGAGCCATCCAAATCAGTTCCGAAAACCCCTAGAGAGTTATGGACAGAGTGCAAGCCCTGTTTATGACACATGAGAATCTGGACATGGAAGCCGATAAGTTGGATGCACGTTCGGAATTAAGGCTGTTTAAGGGATACCCCGAAGGAACTAAAGGATGCATGTTCTATGGTACCGAAGTTCAAAAGGTCATAATCAGTACGCACTTTAGATTTTTGGAAGAAGAATATATGAACGATAGAAAGCCTAGAAGTGAGATTACCTTAGAAGAACTTAGAGGTACCGACTGTACAAGTCGATATACCAAGCGTCACACCTACACAACCAGAACCTCGTCGCAGTGGAAGGATTGTTAGACAACCCGAGCAATTCTTGGGGATAGGAGAGTCTTCGGACTTGGTCTCCGGAGAAGAATCGTAATTGGATCAAAGTCATTAGCCAATGCACGTCAACTTGGACTTTGTGGCCAAGTGTGACATAAGTGATCAATTAGTGATTGGAGATAAAGTGATTAAGTTATTTGAATAGACACTTCATCATGTTCAAGACTAATCGAGTATTCGTGAATGAAAGGAGAAAATCGCAATAGCCCATGTTACAGTTACAGGTAGTTGCATGTTTCTCGCAAGGTACCTCATATATTGAGAATGTCTAATTTATTGTCTAGGCTTCAATTAAGACCGTTAGTTTGACTAATTGCTCGATATATGAGGGCCTATGGGTCACACAACAAGTAGTTCCCTTTTACGGATTGTAGTTGGTTGATTAAATGTTAAATTGGATTTAATATTTAATTTACGGAGAATTAATTAATAATGGATGAATTTGGAATTAATTATTATTAATGTTTAATTAAATTAGATTTAATTAAATAGGAATTCCCAACAATAATATATGGAATATTATTGTAGGATTTAATATAGATGGTAATAAATCGTAGAGATTTGACATATATGAGAATTAAATCCGTAGAGATTTTATATGTAGGAAATAAATTTAAGAGATTTATTTAAATAAAGATTAGGGATTTTATTTCCCAATCAGGTTAACTTAAGATTAAAGCTGGACCTCTCCTATATATATGAGCTCTTGGGAATCCATAATATGGTTTTTCATATTTTCTCCATAAAATCTAGAGTTTGAATTTTCCTAGCAAATTCGTCTCGGGATTCAAAGTTGGCAAATCTGTGCAAGTCTGTGAACAGGGATTACATGGATACCATAGTTGAGAAATCTGCTCTTGAATTACTGTAAGATTTCTTGTTATGTTTATTCGTAATCGTTTATGGAATTATATGTTCGTTGTTGGTGAACTGTTTAATTCTGTTGCGTATGTATTGTTAGTGTTAGTGTCCAAGAGACAATCTATTGTAAGGACATAATACTCGATGATATTCAGTTTGATTTAATATTATAGTTCACTTAATATTAATGTATGGCAATACACTTGTTTGAATATTATGTTTGATTATTTGCATTTATTCATACAAGTGTTCCCATGAGTCATTGTTGTCATTAAGGTTGTGAGAACTCAAATGACTTAAGCATGATTCTCAAATAGCCCCGATCAAGTATCATCAAGAATGGAATATTGATAATGCAATGGAGATTGGTGTGCGATCTGAATCATACTCTTAGAGAGTATAGTAAGATCTCACTTACTACAAGATACTAGGTATCTCATGATGGATGCACAAATACCTTAGAGAGTATTGGTATACCCATCCGAGAAACCGTTTGATGTATTTCCACTATATATGTGTACGGGTGTCTCGGTTAGTGGGAGCGATGAGATACTCCTTTGACTTGAGGTCAATAAGCACGACATGTGTGGAGTGATGAACTTTGACCATGACCAACGCTTGCACCCGTCTATGGGTAGATATGGCTTGGATTAGGTTCATCACGAAGTGCATGTGCATTTTAGTTGAGCCAAGAATAGGATTCATTCCTCAATGTGGATTTAGAGAGAATATTCATCTTCTCATCATAATTGGATCAAAGTCATCGGCTGATGCACGTCAACTTAGACTTTGTGGCTAAGTGTGACATACATGATCAATTAGTGATTGGATTTAATGGGATTAAGTTATTTGAATATACACTTCATCATGTTCAAGACTTAATCAAGTATTCGCGAATGAAAGGAAGAAATCGTAATAGCCCATGTTTCAGTTACAGGTAGTTGCACATTTCCTCGTAACGTACCTCATATATTGAGAATGTCTGATTTATTGTCTAGGGTTCAATTAAGACAGTTAGTTTGACTAATCGCTCGATATATGAGGGCCTATGGGTCACATAACAAGTAATGGTTGTTTACTAATTATAGTTGGTTAATTAAATGTTAAATTAGATTTAATATTTAATTTATGGAGAAGTAATTAATAATAAATTAATTTATAATTAATTATTATTAATGTTTAATTAAATTGGATTTAATTAAATAAGAATTCCCAATAATAATATTTAAAATATTATTGTAGGATTTAATATATATGGAAATAAATCGTAGAGATTTGTCATATATGGAATTTAAATACTTAGAGATTTTATATGTGGAAAATAAATCTAAGAGATTTATTTAAATAAAGATTAGGGATTTTATTTCCCAATCTGGTTAGCTTGAGATTTAAGCTAGACCTCTCATATATATATGTGCTCTTGGGAATTCATAATACGTGAGTTCATAATTTCTCCATAAAATCTCTAAGTTAGAATTTTCCTAACAAATTCATCTCGGGGATTTAACGCTGGAAGATCTGTGCAGATTAGTAAATGATTGTTACGTGGATACCATAGTTGAGGAATCCGTACGAATTGCTATAAGAATTCTGTTTATGTTTACTCGTATTTAATTATGCAATTAATTGTTCGTTGTTGGTGAACTGTTTATTTCCGATGCGCATGTATTACGTGTTTACGTGCCTCTAAATTCCAACAGTGGTATCAGGGCTCAGGCTCTTGTTTTTAATTGCATAATTGAATTGGTTTTTTTTTAATTAAAACCTGGTACGATCAATTGGATTGACCGCACCTCTGTTAATTTGGGGGTTGTTTATTTGATAAACAAACACTCCCTTTAGTTTTGTTTGTCGTGTGCTGCTCTCGTCTTCTTCACTGGAATTAGGGTTTCCTGCGATTCCCCCTTTCCAGCACCGCCTCCATCTCGCGTTGATTCTGTGCTCACAGCGAGCATCCGCGGCGTCGCTCGAGTCAGCGGCATAAGGCCGCAACTCGCGATGCCAGCGTGATGTCGCACCAAGGTCGAATCAAACGGGTTGGACTCGAGGCGGTTTGACCCGTACGGCAGCGATTTCTAGCGGCGCCCGTTGTAAATCTTCGTCCCGAGATGGTGGCATCTTTGTTTCGATCTCGATTCACTGGACGAAGCCGATGAGTCGATGAAATGCGCGGCGGAACGCCACCACGTTGCCTCCTCCTTGCCACTTTCACCGATCTATTTTCTTTGCGAGGTGCCCGCCGTTTCATATCACCAGAACGTGCGATGCACAGCTGTATTACACACGATCCATGACGGACTTGGTTGCAGTGGCGAGTCACCTCCACGCGCCTAGAACCTCCCTCTGGTCGTTCTAGTCCTTCTTCGATTGGGTCATGTTGGGTTGTTGTCCTTGCGCTTGATTGTTTGATTAATTGAATTTTTCGAACTTGTTGAGAAATCTTGACGAAATTGTTAACTGTGTATGATTAAATTTGATTAAATCTGAAAACTATTAATGGATTGTTGGTTTCGATTGTCCCGATTGGAATGCGGTTGTTTGGGCGATGATGAGGGAGGGGTTGTTGGCAAATTGGATTTCGAGCAAGCCCCTCCGTGGAATTTTAGAATTTGCACATGAGCCCTCGTCAAATAAATAAATAAAATCTATTTAAAATTTAATTGGATTAATTTTTAAGATAGTAATAAAATTTGGACTTTTTATTCAAAATTAATTAGATTAATTTTATTTTAATAATTTAAAATCAAATTAAAATTGGATTTTGAAATCCGGTTTAAAAGAAATTATTAAATCCCACTGTTTAACGGTTTTAAAATTTAATTAGTTAAACGTTTTATAGTCCGCGTTATAACTATTTGGGTAGGCGGCACCCAATAACTGTCGGATCGTATTTATTATTTGGGTAGACGGCGCACATATAAGTGTTAGTCCGTATGAAATCATGTTTGGGTTGGCGGCGCCCAATAATTGTTCAAATGTGATGTAGATTAACATGTTGGATCTCGATTAAGCAATTAATAGCCTTTAAAATGTTCCTCACTAAAATATGATTTTCACTAATTTGAACAATGTCTTCCATCGAAATTAAGAGTAAATCGGAGATTTCGTTCCAATGAGTATTTAAGGCCCAAGTCTTTTGCTCGGATCTACATCTAACGGGACTTTTATAGGGACACGTAGTATCGCCGCTTGATGGTTGTAAGTCAACTTGACTTTGTTTCACCAGCCCAAGCAGGGAAACGAAAGTCAAGGGGCATCCGATTGAACTAGGTTCAATCAACTAGGAATTGCAATTTTGCAATTGGTTTGGAGACCTACCAGTTATGCTATTGCAGTAATCAGCCCAAGAAGATATTGTAATAGTAGGAATGTGGATCCTAGTCCATTATGATTTATATTAGATATAAATTTGTATTCTTCCAATGAGGTAGTTGAATATGTGAAAATAATGGAGACAAAATAAATTTGAAAGACCATGTTTATTTTGATTGCTGAATATAGATCATAGGAATGTGCTTAATTTTCGTTTTATTTTATTTCTCTTGGTTAGTTGAAATATATAACTATTATTGAGATGTGTTTTGGAAACAAACTAAATTGGCTAGGCTAAATTTTCTGGACTGGCACCGAAACGTGTGTTTGGTGCTAAGGCAAGAAAAGATTGAGTACGTGTTGGACACGTATATCCTGGTTACCATTAAGGCTAGTACTCTGAGACAGCCACGTTTGACGTAGCAGCTCAGAAGAAGCATCAAGAGGATACTTCCCAGGCTCAGTGTGTGATGTTGCTCGGCATGACTCTCGATATACATAGGCAACGTGAGAAAATGGATCTCTTTTAGATGCTCCAGTATTTGAAGGATCTCTTTGATTCTGAATCTCATTCTGAGATTTATGAAGTGATGAGAGATCTGTTCAGATGCCGGTTAGCTAAAGAAGAGAAAATTTCATCGCATATGCTAATGATGATAGGCATAATTGATAAACTTGGTAATTTAGGCATTAACATTTTCATCTATGTTATCCTCCAATTGCTCCCGGATTCATATTTTAGCTTCATTGTGAACTACAATATGAATAAGACGGATGCGATCGTGCCTGAACTTCACAACGAGCTCAAGACTTTTGAGTTCACTATCACTAAGATGGTGTTCAAAGAAGGAGCGGGTAAACAAGGATGTGTGTCTCTACTGTAAGTAGAAGAGGGCATCGGAAGAAGGACTAAAAGGTTTTGGTTGCTGAAATGAAGACACTAGGTGCTTCTAGCACTAGAACATGTATGTTTGTTATTAAGATGAACATGTCCACTAATAGCGCTAACTGCTTGGTATTGAATACCTGATGTGGCTCTCACATTTGCACTAATGTGAAAGGGCTCATGTGTCATAGGGAAGTTAGGGCGAGTGAAGTCGTCTTACATGTGAAAAAGGAGTAAGAGTTGCTACTGAACGTGTGGGGACTTATGTGTTAGACTTACCCTTTGGTTTTAGATTAGAACTTAATGATTGTCATCTAGTTCTTTCTATTACTTGCAACATGCATTTGTTGCATTTTGGATATGATGTTCTTAATATATAAAATAAAAGACTCAAACTTAGTAATCATGAAAACCCGACTTACTTATGACATTGTAGAACTTGATCATGTAAACGAGAAAAGAATTACAAGGTTAAGAAAGTTAGACTACTTAACCTCATTCAACTGTGAGTCTTATGGAGATTGTGAATCTTATCTCATGGGCAAGATGATCAACAGACCCTTTTCTGGGAAATTGGTGCATGCCAAATAAGTTCTAGAGTTGATCTACAATGATGTTTGTGGACCATTGTCCACTCTAGCTAGGGGTCACTTCGGATACTTCATCACTTTTACTAATGATTTCTCAAGATACAAATACGGGTATCCTATGAAACACAAATTCTAATCTTTTGAGAAAATTCAAAGAGTTTAAGGCTGAAGTAGAAAGGCAACTTGGTAAGAGTATAAGACTCTTCGATCAGATTAAGGAGGTGAATACCTTAGCCACGAATTCATTGATTACTTAAAGTTACATGGAATCCAGTCAAAATGGACTCCTCCCGGAATACCTCAGATGAACGGTGTGTCCGAGAGGAGGAACCGAACCCTGTTAGACATGGTGAGGTCCATGATGATTTTTTCCTGTCTTCCAACATTCTTATGGGATACGCGATACAAACCTCAATTTACATTCTGAATAGGATTCCATCTAAATCGGTTGAGCATACACCATATGAACTATGGTGTGGCAAGAAGCCAACTTTTACACATATCAAACATGGGGTTGCCCCGTGATTGTGAAAAATGATGCTTACCGACAAGTTGGAATCCAAAGGTGAAAAGGGTTACTTTGTGGGATATCCTAAGAAAACTAAAGGATATTACTTCTATCTACCTGAGAAACAATCAGTGATTGTTTCTAGGTAGACCAAGTTCCTCGAAGAAGACTATGTCTTTAAGGAACAAGGTCGTAAGTTGATAGAACTTGAAGAAATTCAAGAATCATAAATTAACAAAGAGACTGATATCTTGTCAAAGCAACATGACAAGGAATCAGTGGGAGCATTCAGCAACTTTCACGGTGGGAGTCTTTCACTAGGTGATCGTCTTTCAGCCAGTGGGAGCGTATTTGGAGTTTGCTTGCTTATGCAAGAACCTCCAAGTGGGCTGAATGAGAATAACATAGTTCAAACTCACGCCCAAGAGACATCTGAAAGTGTAGCTCTTGAGGACTCTCCGGACATTGATGAAATCGATGCACCACAAAATTTTCACGATCAGAATGTACAGCCTGCACAACCACAGATCCGTAAGTCAATTAGGAATCATAATCCACCTCATTAGATATGGTTACCTCTTGGAGGAACTCGTTAATGTGGACATACCGGATAAGGACGGTCTTAATACTTATTATGAAGCAATATCAGATATTGATTCAGGGAAGTGGCATAAAGCCATGAAATTCGAGATGGACTCGACGTACACTAATCAAGTCTAGGACTTGGTTGAGTTGCCTAAAGGGGTTAGACCCATATGTTGCGATTGGGTCTTCAAGCGTAAGACTGATGTAAATGGCAAAGTACAAACCTACAAAGGTAGGTTGGTAGTCAATGCAAAAGCACTGACTGTGACGAGACCTTCTCACCAGTTGCAAAGATCAAGTCCATTCTAATTTTACTTGCGATAGCAGCACACTATGATTATGAGATTTGGTAGATGGATGTCAAAACAGCTTTCCTCAATGGAAACATTGATAAGAAAGTGTTTATGACTCAACCGTAAGGTTTTACATCTAAGTCAAATTCTAATCTAGTATGCAAGCTAAAGAGATCCATTTATGGATTGAAGCAAGCTTCTAGGAGTTGGAATATCTGATTTGATAAAGCTATCAAGTCTTTTTGACTTCATCAGAAATTCGAAAGATCCTTGCATTTATTGTAAACGCAGCGGGAAGAATATTGTTTTCATAATCATGTATGTCAATGACATATTGATTTTGGAAAGCAATATCCTGTCAATGCAGTCCGTTAAAGATTGATTGTCAAAGACCTTCATGATAAACGGTCGTGGTGAATCCTGCTACATCTTAGGGATCAAGATCCACATGGATAGATCCAAGAAGATGTTAGGGTTGTCACAGTCCACCTATGTAGACAAGGTGTTGAAGTGTTTTGCGATGGAGAACTCTAGGAGAGGATCTCTAATGACAAATCATGGGATAAAGCTATTAAAGAAGGATTGTTCTTTTGTTGAAGTTGATATCAAGCACATGAAAGATGTCCCATATGCATATGCAATTGGGTCAATCATGTATGCCATGGCTTGCACTAGGCCAAATGTGGCCTACGCTATCAACATCACTGGTAGATACCAACAGAATCCGAGTGAATCTCACTGGATTGCTGTCAAGACCATTCTGAAGTATCTCAGAAAAACTAAAGAATGTTTTCTTGTCTATGGTGGAAAGTCAGAACTAGTAGTGACTAGTTAAGCTGACACAAGTTTCCAATCCGACTGTGATGATCACAAATCACAATCAGGTTACGTTTCACTCTCAATAATGAGGCGGTCAGTTGGAATAGTTCCAAGCGAAATGACCGCAGATTCAACAACAGAAGTTGAGTACATTGGTGTATCAGAAGCCTCAAGGAGGCTGTCTAGATTTTATAGTTCTTATGAGAACTAGGGATAGTTCTGAGTGCCAGTTGTCTAATAAAGTTGTATTAAGATAACGTTGGTGCGAATGCGCAATCAAAGGAACTGAGATCAGCAAACAGAAACCAGCATGTACCTAGACTTATCATTTGATCTGAGAGATCATAAGGATAGGAGAAATGGAATTAAAATGTATTCCCGCATATTTAATTTGGAAGATCATTTCACCAAAACACTGAGTGTTCATGTACACTGTTGGTCCCGGTGAAAAACCCGTGAAATGCGGAAAAATCATGTAATGCATATAAAATAGGGGTGAAGGAATGGTGATTCCAAAATTTTCTTTTTTAAAACCATGTGATGTGTTTTGCTTATAACTGAATGCATATGACAAGTATAAACATAAAGCAATAAGGAACACAACAAAGTATAGTAGTTCGGAGACTCAAGCTCCTACATCCACTCCCTGTTCCAAGGGAAATTCCTTCAAACGGGACTTATCTCCCTCCACGGGATTGCCTACAGATATTTAACGAGCTCTCACTCAAACTGGACTTATCACCCTCTCGGGCTCGCCTCGGGACTTATCACCCTCTAAGGGATTGCCTACAAGCTTTCTGACTGTCTAAAACAGTTTACTCACTTCTTCTCTAGAGCTTTCTGGCTGACTCAACTGCAGCTTACTAACTCTTTACAACTCCAAAAATCACACACCAACTACCTAACAAGAGGGTTTGGGTTTGGTTGGTGTCTCCAACTAGATTGAGATTTTCCCGTACAATGGTTTAGCCTTTATGCTAAGGTTGGAAAAATCTCTCTAAGCTTAGGATATATCGTAGGTTGCTTAGATTGGGTATTAGAACACTCATGGATGTATTTGTATGTCTACAGATTTGTGTTCTATGGTGGGAATGCTTGAGCATATGGCTATTGGCTCTGTAACATCTTTTTCCACATTCTCCACTCTTAATTTTGATGGAAGATCTTGTATTTATAGTGTGGATTTGAATGTTTCACATTCAAATCCATACTATTCTGTAAGTTCTACAACTTTTTCAGTTGGTTTTCTTCCTCTAATTGGTCCACGTCAGCTGAGTCTAACGGTTATATTCTTCAGGATCTTCTGAGTCTTCAGGATCCTTCTGAGTCTTCAGGATTCTTCTGAGTCTTCAGGTTTCTCTAAGTCTCAGGTTTCTTCTGAGTCTCAGGTGTCTTCTGAGTCTCAGGTTTCTCTGAGTCTCAGGTTCCTTCTGAGTCTCAGGTTTATTCTGAGTCTCAGGTTTCTCTGAGTTTCAGGTTTCTTGATTCAGCAGATTTCTCTTCAGCGAACCTTATCTGATCAGGCATACTGTTGGTCCCGATACTAACGAGTCTCACACGTGTATGGGGGGGAATACACGTGTTCAGTGATTTTAAAAACTTTCCTTTCACTGAGGTCAGATGGGTCAGGTTATCCTAATGATTTGGCCCTGAGAAGCACAGATTGCCCTGAGTCAAAGTCTACTGAGACAATGATCCTGAGCTGCTTTCAGAAGCTTCAGATTAGTCCAACTGAGCCTGAGTTTTATCAGAGATCCTGAGGCACTTGGATCAGATAATTATCTTCTTGAACCCTCAAGTGAGAGTTACTTGATTTAGTAACTATCTCTTCTAGCTACTCAAGTGTCTTGCGGAATGGTTGGCCCTAAGTTTATACTGTTTTTAGCTTTCTTTGAAAAATCTTCCTTTAAATGAAACGTGATTAAGGTTTGTGATCGGTTTGATCTGCAAGTTCAATTGATTGGTTCCAACCGAATATCGATGAATTATGCTTTCGAAAAAAACATGCAACATATAATAATGCAAAGATGAAAGCAAAACAACACATCAATTATAGTGGTTCGAGACTCAAGCTCCTACGTCCACTCTCTCTGACCTTCAGAGAAATTCCTTAACCACTTCCTAAAGATTTCTGGCTAACTCACTGTAGCTTACTCACTTTTCTACCATGAGTTTTCTGGCTGACTCACTGCAGCTTACTAACTCAACACACACAAGTGTTCAGACTACCACAAGTAGCTTACTAACTTCTTCTCTAGAGTTTTCTGGCTAACTCACTGTAGCTTACTAACTCTTTACAACTTCAACTCACCAACAAACACACACAAACTACCTTAACAAAAGGGTTTGGGTTTTGGGTTGGTTTCCAACTAGGATGAGATATCCTTTACAATGAACAATGCAAAGGCTAGGATATCTCTACTAAGCTTTGGATATTTCTTATCAATCTAGGCTTAGTTAATGAGCTCTCTCCAATGTGAAACACTTGGGAAATTATAGGTTTTTCAAGTGCTTTAATTTGCAATAATACGAATGAGCGCTTGAGTTGCTTTCAAATTTCCTGTGACCTCTCAATGTAAAGGGTCACTAGTATTTATGGGAAACTTCACCAAGGTCACTCTTGAAAAACTATCCGTTGGAGGAGATAGCTTCATGAGTTTCCTCTTATGGTGTTTGATGAACGGTTATTTTTAGGGTTTGAATACTCCCTTGCATGTTTTAGGAAATATGCATTTATGTAGCCAATCACCACTTTTTGCAGTCTGGAACATAGTACTACTGACATGCTTCAGTGTCCTGTCGCTTTCAGTGTCAGTAAAGTATAGTCTTGTCTTCCTCTGATTGGTTCTTGTCTTCAGTAAATGTAGAAAAACATAACGGCTCTTTTTGGTCAATCTCTCTGAATGAGATAACCTTAAACAACACTAAGACTTAGTTCCTTTTTTCTGCATATGAATGTCTTGGGCAATATCTATTTTTAAGATATTAGCGTTTTTCTCGGTTTTGTAGTCTTGAGATAGATATTATTGATTTGAACATTGAGGTTATCTTGAGTATTGATATTTTCTTGTGTCTTCGATAACTCTTTGGGTCTTGATATCTTTACGAGTCTTTAGTGTCTTACGAGTCTTGATGTCTTACGAGTCTTGATGTCTTACGAGTCTTGATGTCTTACGAGTCTTCAATGTCTTCATAATCTTGATGACATCTTTGAGTCTTGATGTCATCTTGAGTCTTGATGACATCTTGAGTCTTGATTTCTTGATTACTTCTTGAGTCTTGATTTCTTGACAACTTACTAAGTCTTGATTACTTACTAAGTCTTGATTTCTTGATAACTTCTTGAGTCTTGATTTCTTGAAACTTCTTGAGTCTTGAGAATCTTGAAAACTTCTTGAGTCTTGAGAATCTAACGATCTATATCTGTGACTATACATAGTGCGAGATAACTTCCTAACACTCTATATCTTGAATCCCCGACTTTCGATCTATCAAGATTATCCCAACATGTCATACTTTCGGGGTTTGGGGGATCTAATCAAAACTTCTTTATTAAATTCATCTCCCAACAATTTCCCCCTTTTTGATGATGTCAAAACCATCTTGTTACAAAAACCTAATCTATACCCAGGTTTCAGTTTGTCTATTACAATCCAAAATGGCAATTCTCCCAACAATTTCAAAACATAAGGCATATCAAACATAAAAGACATGTAAAAAGATAATGAGATATTATCTTTGAGCATAAAGTTAAATTTTCATTGATGTAAGATCAGAGTTACAGATTACAATGAAAATCAAAAACAAAAACAGAAGTACAAAATCTTCAATCTTCTTCAACTTGATCCTCAGGCACTTCCAGGTTGAACATCCCATAGTATCTTTTCTTCAGTTCATCCCTTGCTTTGATGATATCAGGGTTGTTTCCTGTTAGGCCTAGCTGGATGGCATACTGAGCAATCTCCTGAGAAATGGTTGTCTCATTCACATAGCCATTCTCAAGTCTTGGAGCTGGGTAAGTATATGGACCAGGGGCAACTATCTGAGTATTTCCTTCATCTGCCAAGTTAATCCAACTTTCCAGGTACTTAGGATAGAATGTCAATAAGTACTCAATGAAGGCTTCATGCATATCCGAGCTGCTCCCCCTCCATTCTCTCAGAATCTCATAGTAGAACCAGAAGGTTCTCTTTATCTCCTCCCACGCATCATTGAACTGAATAGGCATCCATTTGTCAATGTGCGGCATTTCTGAGCTTTCTCTGTACCCCTCCTTTTGCTCAAAAACTTCTTGAAACCACTTCTTCTTTTCTGCTCTTCTTCTTTCTTTTTCCTAATCACAGGAACACCTGATACAGAAGCAGCAGTTTTCTTCTCCTTTTCAACTTGAAGGGTTTTCAGAGCTTTCTTAGTGTTGAAGACTTCTTTTCAGCTTCTTCCTCAGATTCTTCAAAATCTGTTATCAATTTCCTCTGAGTAGACTTAGAAGTTTTAGCTCTTTTCTTCTTCTCTTGTTCTACAAATGCCACAGCCTTTCTCTTTTCAGGTTTGACTTGATCTTCACCGGCTTGGCTTGTTTCCACCATCCTTCTACCACTCAGTTTCTCATAAATTACTTCCTGAATAGTTTGCTCAGAAGTTTGAGTGTAGATAGGTTCTTCAGCTTCTTTGAATTTGAGCTTCTCAGTGGCTTCAACTTCTTTTAAGGCATCAGCAATTATTTTTTCTTCAGTTTCTTTCTGAGCCTTCCTCTTCAAGGTTTGTGCCAACAACTCACTTAGTTTGCCACCAGGCCTTTCCCCCTTTTTGGCACCATACCTTGGAAGAAGTTGAGAAAATACAGTATCCATATGATGTTTCTCTTTGCTTATACTTCGCACTTCTCCTGCCAGCTGATCATGCTCATCTTCTAGCCTTCTCATGTGATTTTTAGCTACTGAGAACTCTTCAGAAAGAGGTGCAAACTGGTGTGAGAAGACATTTTGCATCATTTCTGTCATCTTGGTCATGAGCATAGAGCTCATTTCCTCAACAGATGTCTTGATCATTAGATCATTCTTCTAGATAGGCTGTTCTTTCCTGATACATCTGCTTCATCTCTGCATTGAGCTCAGCTTTGACTACATCAACCTTTCCTTCCAAAGTAGTCATTTTATCAGCAAGAGATGTTTGTAGTTGCAGGATGTCTGAAGATGAACTCAGATTTTCCATCTTTTGAGATTGGCTTGCCAAGGTTTCTTCAATTTGAGTCACTTTTTCCACCATTGGCACCACCTTCTCCAATTTCTCCAAGATAGGACTGAGATCAATCTCTGGACTGAGTATAAAATTTTCCACCTGAGCTGGGTGCTCCACCTGAGCCTCAATCTGAAGAGTGCTAACTTCAGTCTGAGGATGTGAGATATCAGTCTGTCCAGTATCAGTTTCCTTCTTCATCTGAGATTGATTTTCAGGATCCTCTTGTTTATCACCTTCTCTATCTTGATCCTCATCTCCTTCTGGATTTTTAGAACTGGAGGCATCAACATCAGCTTCCTTTCTCTCAGCCACCTTCCTCTTGACTAGCTCATCAAAATCAGCATTTTTCATTCTGAGCTTTGTCTTCCTGAATCCAGAGAACTCTGTCAGAACAGCAGTCTCAGCATTCCACCAATCCTCTCCTCTGAAGGAGGCTATATTCAGCATCTCTGTAAGAGACTGATTCAGGATATAGACAGAGGTTCTGAGTCTGAAGAAGAGATCCTGAAGGTCAGGATATGCGCTCAGCTCAGGGTATCTGTCCAGGATGAACCGTTCCCCCTTGCTGCGCCACTCAGTTTCTTCTGCCTCTCCCTTCTTCATCTTTGGGCTCTCAGGTTCAGTAGGATCAGATTGCAAGAGTTCAGGTGCTGAAGGATTGAGAAAAGGTTCACTCAGGAGCGCATCCAAATTCAGCAGTTCCTGAGGTTCAGATTGATCTGAGGACTAAACAGATAACTCTTCAGTAGGAACCTGAGGTCCCTTGAATATTTCCTGAGAAATTTTATCTGAGCTCAGAGAAGTTCCGAGTACATCAGAGAAAACTTGTTCCTCAGTTTCTTGATCTTGAGCAATTGTCACAACCTGAGCCAGAACCTGCAATGGAGATTTCAGTCCTTGCTGGCCTTCAGGTTGGATTTCCTCAGTGTCACTGACCTCCTCCTCAGTAATAGTTTGAAGTTTTCTGTGTTTCTGAGGGCAGTGTTTTCTTCTTCAGAGTCTCTCCCTTTTCTCTTTTAACTTCCATCAGGGCCTTCCCCCTAGCTTGTTGGGCTTCATCTGCTCCTTCTTCAGCGGTCTCCTCCTGAGACTTCGAGCTTTTCTCTTTCCTTCTTTTCAAAGTCTTCTTTGTTGTAGGTGGTTTGAACAGGATTTTTGACTTTGGAAAGGATGAGGAATTGGTAAAGATATCCTCTTCTTCTTTGCACATTTCCAAGATGAATGCAATCTTGGTTGCATGAAGGATCTTCGCTTTGACAACAACAGATCCATTCACCTTTTGAACTTGTTTTGCTTGATCACTCACCACTTTGATTAAATAATGTAACCAGTTGAATGCAGTGGTGGGTGAATCTTTAATCGCCGCCATTAACCTCAACTTAGGCGTGCTTATCTGTTCAAAGCTGCCAGACCTACTCATTATGCATTTACTTACAATGTCCAGTAATACTCGATACTTAGGCTTCAAATGCCTTTTATTTAGAGTAGCTTCGAACTTTACTGGATGCTCTGCAATTCTATCCAGATATTTCTTGCTCCCTACCCATCATATAAACCGTAGGGTCTTTTCCTCTATCGCTTAGTTCATATATGGCATTAAGTTTCTTAGGAATGATATACAATTCCCTAACAAAATCCACATACTTTGAACTATGCTCTAAATGTGATACAGTAATCTGTGATTCTATACAATCTTCCTCATCTAATTTCAAATTCGAGATAAACTCTATTACCTCTTTTGCGTATTCTGCCTCTGGTTGATTCGCAACCAGGCAAGTGAGCTTTGCCAACCGAATCATATGCAACTCTTCTTCTTCGTGAGTTGCATTTGATGAGCTTTCGAGAGAAACGACGTATTCATACCAAGGTTTGTTAGAGATGGCCAGTTTGTCGTATACAGAGAACGTCATTTTTGAAGAATTTTTGTGAAGGGTTTTGAGAAAGATGATAATTTCTAGGTAATCGAGAGTTTTTGAAGCAGAGTGTTTTGAACATGAAGGCTTTTGGAATTGGGCTTTTGAAGGAATTCTTTAATAGATATATAGGATTTGATTCTTGGAAAATCGTATAGATGAAGAAATCGACGGTTGAGATTAAACACCGACTAAATCGGGTATATGAAAGGACGATTTCACAAATATTAAGCCGCCAATTTATCCTTATTGGTGATTAATGAACAGTGCATTTAATTACTGTTCCTGCAGACCATTGACTTTCTTCGTGTATTTCAAAGGTCCCGCCCAAATATTCCTTCAGGTGTTTTGTTATTTATTGACAATGATTACTGAGATTCAGTTAGACAATAAATGTGTTGCATGAGTCAATACTTCTTCAGACTAATTTTCTCCATCAGTCTTACTGAGTTTTGACCTTGATAAAATGTCAGTATAATACTGAGTACTGAAAGGGGTCAGTATAGTACTGAGTACTGATCTTGATAACGGGTTAGTATAATACTGAATATTGAACGAGGTCAGTATAATACTGAGTACTGAACGAGGTCAGTATAATACTGAGTACTGATCTTCAGAATAACTGAGTTTCCCAAGACTCAGTGTTCAGTACTCTCAATTTTATCCTGAGTTTCTCAGTAAAAACCTGAGAAAACTTCATGAATCTGAAAACCTTCAATTTTTCAGATTTGCTTCATTCACCTGGATCCAACATACCTAATTCAACTGATAGCTCCTGAAATCTTGATTCAACCAAAGGTTTAGTCAAGATGTCAGTTCTTTGTTTATCAGTATGAATTTTCTCCATTCTGATGTCTTTCTTTTCAATGTGATATCTGATGAAGTGATGCCTGATATCAACATGCTTACATCTGGTGTGCAATACCAGATTTTGTGTAATAGCAATTACACTATTATTATCACAAAATATAGGTACTTCATTGGCTATAATCTTATAATCCCTCAATTGTTGTCTGAGCCAAAGAATCTGTGCACAACAGCTTCCTGCAGCCATGTATTCAGCTTTAGTAGTACTGGTTGCTACTGAGGTTTGTTTCTTTGAAAACCATGATATCAGTTTACTTCCAAGAAATTGACAAGTTTCTGTGGTAGACTTCCTGTCAATTCTACATCCTCCATAATCAGCATCTTAATAATCAGTTAATTCAAGGTTATCATCAGCTGGATACCATAATCCTCTATTCACACTGCCTTTAAGATATTTCAGAATCTTTTTGGCAGCCTCCATGTGACTAGCCTTAGGATTAGTTTGGTATCTTGCACATATCCCAACAGCAAATGTTATATCAGGCCTACTTGCTGTGAGATATAGCAGTGATCCAATGATCCCTCTATAATCAGTGTGATTTACTGATTTGCCTTCAGGATCAGGATCCATCTTGTAGTTAGTATTCATAGGAATTCTAACTGCATTGCAATTCTGTACACCATACTTTGCAATCAGATCTCTGGTGTATTTTGCTTGATTGATGAAAATTCCTTCCTTAGTTTGTTTCACCTTAAGTCCAAGAAAGAAATTCATCTCCCCCATCATTGACATCTCAAACTTTCCTTTCATCAGGGTAGAAAACTTTTCACACAGCTGATGATTTGGAGATCCAAATATGATGTCATCTACATAACTCTGAACATGTATTTCCCATCTTCTATCCTGAACAGAGTCCTATCAACAGTTCCTTTGATAAAACCATGGTCAGTAAGAAACTAAGAAAGGGTATCATACCGTGCTCGGGGTGCTTGCTTAAGACCATACAAAACTTTCCTGAGCCTGTAAACTTGGTCATTCTGTCTAAAACCAGGAGGTTGTTCCACATAAACCTCTTCCTTAAGCACACCATTCAGAAATGCACTTTTCACATCCATCTGATAGAATGTGAATTTCATGTGGGCAGCATATGCAAGAAACAATCTGATGGCTTCTAGTCTTGCAACAGGTGCAAAGGTTTCATCATAATCCAAGCCTTTTTCTTGGGAATAACCATGTGCAACTAGCCTTGCCTTGTTTCTCACAATGTTGTTGTTTTCATCTCTCTTATTCTTGAACACCCACTTAGTTCCAATCACATTGTGCCTCTTAGGTCTATCCACTAGCTCCCAAACTTCATTCCTTGAGAACCCATTCAAATTCTTCTTGCATAGCAAAGAATCCAAAATGAATCTTGTAGAGCTTCTTCAATCTCGATGAGTTCTTTTTTCGGATAGGAAGCGGCCAGAGAACAAAGCACTTTCTCCATGGAACCTTCTTGTTTTGACACCATTTGATAGATCACCCACAATCGACTTTTTTAGATGACTATCCAACCATTTTCTCTGGATGTTCTCCTTCAAGAAGTATCCTCAACATCGAAATGTTAGGTTCGGTAGTTCATTAAATTCAGGAACAACATAAAAGGAGAAAGAGAATCATCTTCCTCGGGAAATTCCATTCTCGAACATTGTTAGAGACATTTGTTCCCCATTGGTTGATAGATTCGAGTTTGCCTCACCAGTGACCACATCTTCATCAAGATATTACATAGTCCGAATCGTGTATGTTCTGATTGGTCACCTTCAGCAGGTGTTGGCTTTCCTTCTTCGATGGAGAAATTCCATCCCGAGTCTCACCATCCTCGAGTTTTTCCATCCTCGAACTTCTTTGTTCGAGTCCGATTCACTTCATTCATAGAAAGTGACCGACTTCTTCTTTTCGGAGTTCGAGAGGATGTTTTATCATTCTTTTTTTAGGTGGCTAAGTCCGGTGATTCTCTTGGTCGGTTCTCCCGAGTCATGTTCTGTTTCTTCCGAACACAAGTAGATTCATCAAAAATAATATGAGGTGTTTCTTTCACAATAAGAGTCCTACAATTTGTAAACTCAAGGCTTTACTTACTTGAGAATATCCTAAGAATATCCCTTCATCGCCTTTGCTATCAAAAGTTTTCAACCGATCTTTACCATTATTGTGTATGAAACATTTGCAACCAAACACACACGAAAAGAAAGTAACAAGAGGCTTCCTTTCATTCCACGGCTCATATGGAGTTTTTCCTTGGTTCTTGGTCAAGATGGATCTGTTACGAGAGTAGCATGCAAAGGTGTTGATAACCCATTTCAAAATCTCTTAGGAATATCGACCAAAGAATCATTGTCCTTGCAACTTTTCTTCGAGTCCTATTTCTTCTTTCAAAGAACACCATTACATTGTGGGGTCCTTGCAAATTGATGTTTCATGAGCTATTCCATTTCTTTGCACAATAATCGAGATATGATATGATTGATAAACTCGGTTCCTTTATCCGATCGATTTTGACCACACTCGATTCTTTTTCAAGATCTTGAGCCTTTTTCAGAGTTCAGGCGCTTTTATGCAAGTCTCTTTCTTACTGAGTAAGAATATGACCCATGTGTATCTAGAATAGTCATCAACTACCACAAGTGTGTATTTTCTGCCATTAGTGCTCACAAGTGTTACTGGACCAAAGAGATCCATATGTAACAGTTGTAGTATTCTATCAGTAGAAACATCTACTTTGCTTTTGAAAGATGCTCTGATTTGTTTTCCTTTCTAACAAGCATCACATACATGATCTTTACTGAACACTTCATTGGGTAACCCCCTGTTGGGATATTTTAGTTTTGATGAATTATGCCAAAACATTATCAACTTGTGTTGTTGAAGCTAATCTACAGATAACAAGTTGAGGGGGAACGAGAGAACAAGTTGAGGGGGAACTCACGAAATCAGACAAAGATGATCGTGATCAGACAAGGCTGCAGATGAGACTGATCGAGATCAGATGAGTAAGATGAGTTCCGGAGGTAACTGATGAGTTGAGCAAAATCAGAAGAAAAGAAAAAGCGCCACCGATCGTAAGATCGATGACCGATGACTGCAATGTATGACCAGATCGTAAGAGGAGGTTGCGAGATCGGAAGAGGGACAAATGAGATCGACGAGATCGACGGATCGAGATCGGATAAGCTTAACCCGATATGCTAATCTGATGTGCTAATCTGATGCAGATAAACTGATATTGCTGACCTGATGCTATACTGATCTGATCATGTGAGCTGATCAGATTAGGCGAGAAGAAATCAGATATCAGAAAACCAGAAATCTTCATACCAGATCAGGCGAGAAGAAATCAGAAGAGAAGTCATCTGAAGTCATGTTCACTGAGAATCAGAACGCTGTTGATGATCAGTTAGCCTGAGTGCTAGTGACCTAAGGGTTAGGATGTCTGGTCGAAGAATCGAACTCGCCAGCTTCGAGTGTCGGTATGCCCGATCGACAAGGTCCGGCAAGAGAAGTCTGCTGAATCAAGAATCCTGAGTAAAAGTATCCTGAGACTCAGAAGAAATTGAAGAATATAGTTGTTAGATTCAGCTGACGTTAACCAATGAGAGGAAGACAACAAGCCTGAAAAAGCTGCAAAAGCTACAGAATAGTATGGATTTGAATGTGATTCTCTCCAACGGTAACATTCAAATCCACACTATAAATACAAGTTCTTCCTTCATTATTCGTGGTGGAAGTGTGAAATGCGTGAAAACACCATTGAAGCTACAAAGCCAAATCATCTAGCATTTCCACCATAGAACACAAGTCTGTAGATATACAAATATATTCAAAGAGTGTTTTACCATAGATCTAAGCACAAATGTAATATCCTAAGCTTAGAGAGATTTTCCCATCCTTAGCATTGAGGCTAAACAAATGTAAGGGAAAATCTCAACCTAGTTGGAAACCAAACAAACCTTACCCAAATCAGTTTGGTAGGATAAGTTTGTAGGTGAGTGTGAACTCGGTAAACATCTAGCAATCCCGAAAGGGAGGGTAGGCAATCCCGTGAGGGTGATAAGTCCCGTTTGATTGTGAACTCGGTAAACATTTGTTGGGTGTTGGACTAACACGTTAAACTAAGTCCAGTCGATTAAGTTGGTGCCCCTAATGATAGGGAAGAGTGGATGTAGGAGTTGGACTCCGAACCACTATAAAATAGTGTGTTCTTTACTGCTTTATGTTCTTACTTGCCATATGCATTTGATTATAATCAAAACACACATCATTCTTAAAACGCAAAAAAAAAAATTGGAATCACTCTGCCCTCACCCCTGTTTTATATGCATTACATGGTATTTTCCTCACTCTGGGTTTTTTAAATCGGGACCAACACCCCATCACAAGTGCTAATCTTGCAAGTTTGTTCATGGTTTTGAAGTTTAAGTGATTCGTTCTTTTGTGCCACAACCAACTGGTATCAGTGGAACTTTTTGCAACCAAACATGTATCTTTAGGAGTTGAACTCCAATCAGCAAGATACACATTTCCTTTTCTAGTACCAGTTAGTAAAATTTTCTGTGAAGTATTGTCTTTCACATAACATAAGTTCTTTGAGAACTCAACACTGAATCCTTTGTCACAGAATTGACTGATAGAAAGCAAGTTATGCTTTAGACCAGACACATATGAAACATCATGGATATGAACAGAGTCAACTTCAAGAGTTCCATATCCTTCAGTTTGTCCTTTGGAATTGTCCCCAAATGTGATCTGAGGGCGTTTTTGCTCAACATAGTCAGTGATTAGTTGCTTATATCCTGTCATATGTCTTGAACATCCACTATCTAGATACCATACAGCAGGAGCCAACTCCTTTTCACTCATCAGTGCTATGTTATTTTCATTCAGCTCAGTGCCCTTTTTCTTCACCTGAAAAACAGATCAGTTCTTAGGTACCCATTTGGTGTAGGGTCCTACCAGGTTAGTTGTACCTTTTGGAACCCAAATCTGCCTAACAACTCTAATTACTTTAGAGTGGCTGATTTGTCTCCCATAAACATCTACATACACATTCACCACCCTAGGTGCCTTGGCAGTATCCTGTGTATGAGTGCCAGCCTTAGCATGAACATGAGCCTTAGAGTTCTTCTTGGGTTCAGGCCTTTTGTTCAAGTGCCTTGGCTTTTGTGCAGCTGGTCTCTGTCTCTGCTGACTTGGGTTCAGGAAACTTTTACCCTTAGGCAAGTGGGGTTTGGGTTGCATGTACTAAAATTGGGGTCTTTCAGTAATCTGAGGACTTTGTATTTTCAGTTGAGAATATCTCTGCTGAGTGTTTCTCTTCTGAAAATTCCTCTGATGGTTCAGTTCAGATCTCTTTAGGTTGGTATTCTTAGCCTGAGGCTTTGAAGTACTGGCCTGAAGATTTCCTACTGAGTGTTCAGGTTTTCTAGCCTTTTCCTGATGTCTGGGCTTTCTTCCTTGAACCTTAAGTTTTTCTGAAACCATAGGTCCTTTACCCTTGTCTAAAACTCTGGGCAGTTCTTCAGTAAGAAGATTAGGTGCCACTGGTTTAAGAAAGATAGTCTTGGTGCTACTAGAAGCAGCATTCAGAAGACCTTTTGAGGTTCCCCCTAGAATGTATCCCAATCCAACTTTTATAGTTGCAGGTCTTTGATAACTCTGAATTTCATCTATCACTTTAGATGCAGAATTCAATAGAGCTAACTTTCTCTGCGCATTATCCTCACATTTCTTTAGAGTTTCATGCTTCTCAAAGAGGTCATTGAACTCAGTTCTAATAAGCTGAATCTCTTTAGTGGATTTCTCTAATTTTCCATTCAGGATCTCTATCACCTTCTCTTTTTCTGAGAGTTGTACTTTCAGAACATCTAGTTCATCAGTAGTTCCCATCAATTGAGAAGTGATCTCAGCATTTTTAGAGTCTTTCCACTTCAGATTCTCAGCAGTCAGTTCCTTGTTCTGCTCTTGAGTTTCAGTGAGCAGTTCTTGTAACACAGAATAGTCCTTCATAAGATTCTCAAATGAATCCATCAGGTCAAAGTTACTGTTTACAGTTGAACTTGAGAACTCATGTGCTTGTGTAGGAGCAACAACAGAGATAGAAGAATTTACCTCCTCCACAGCCATAAGACAGATATCATCACTGTCACTATCTGAGAAAATATCATCTGAGGAACTGGAACCTTCTTCAGAATGTTCTTCTTCCTCAGCAATCATGGCTTTCTTGCTGGATAACTTCTTGTCTCTCTTGGTTTGTCTTTCCTTTCTTTCTTTAGCACTTAGCTCAGGACAGTAATATTGACAGTGGCCTTTCTTCTGACAGTTGTAACATCTATTGGTATCATCATTCTGATCACTTTCCTCCTTGGTCTTGGAGTCCTTCTTCTTGGATGAAGATCCTTCAGCTTTCTGGTCCTTTCTTTTCTCAGTGTATCTGTCCTCAGCTTTTGAGTCTCTTTTGTACCTGTGATTCCTGTAATATTTCTTATATTTCCCGTATCTGCTATTGAGTATTTAAAACCTCATTTCCATCAGTACTAGCTTATCCTCTTGCTCATCCTGATTTTTGGCAAGTGAGTTCTCAGACTCTCTAGTCTTATAGGATTTCTCTTTGGCTTTGAAAGCCACATTCTTACTAGATGGAGAATCATCTTTGCTGTCAGATTTCTTAGATTTCTTGTCAATCACAAATTCATAAGCTTTCAGTTCAGAGAAAACTTGTTGATATGGCATGGAATCAATATTTATGGTGTTTTCAATCACCACAGCATGTATATCCCATTTCTTAGATAATCCTCTAAGAATTTTCAGTGCCACTTCTCTCTGTGGGTATCTTTTCCCAAGAGCATTCAGATCATTCATGATGCTAGTGAATCTGACCTCAAGTTTGTCAATGGATTCACTATCTTTCATTTCAAAGCTATCAAACTTTCCAATAGCAACAGAAAGTTTGTTTTCCTTAATATGATTTGTGCCTTGACACATAACAGCAAGTGTGTCCCATATTTCTTTTGCAGTTTCACAGTGAGAAATCATCCCCATAACACCATCATCAATAGTGTTATACAAAGTATCCTTAGCAATGTAGTCAAGATTGACTAACTTTCTCTCATCAGGAGTAAGTTGATCATCAGACTTTGGAAATTCATCTCTGGGATCATTCTTCTCAGTATCAGTGATTCTGGGATTCACAACAGTAAATTTGAATGGTCCTTCAAAAACCACTCTCCACATTCTTTCATGTTTTGAATACAGATGAGCCTGCATTCATAATCTCCATAGATCATAGCTCTCAACAGAGAACATAGGAAGTTTCTTAGAAAGCATGATGACTGAGCCTTGTAAGATATCAGCTAACAGATCTATTCAGTAGACCACCAAAGTCTTTCAGTAAATTAGACTATGGCTACCAAAGCAAGTGGTCAAATTGAACCACTGCTCTGATACCACTTGTTGGTCCCGGTGCTAATGAGTCTCACACGTGTATGGGGGGAATACACGTGTTCAGTGATTTTAAAAACTTTTCTTTTCATCGAGGTCGATGGGTCAGTTATCCCGATGATTTGCCCCGAGAAAGCCGCAGATTGCCCAAGTCAAAGTCTCTTTGAGACAATGATCCTGAGCTACTTTCAGAAGCTTCAAATTAGCCCAACTGAGCCTGAGTTTTATCAGAGATCCTGAGGCACTTGGATCAGATAATTATCTTACTGAACCCTCAGTAGAGTTAGTTCAGTTTGGAAACTATCTGTTCTAGCTACTCAAGTGTGCGGAATGGTTGACCCTAAGTTTATACTCATTTTTAGCTTTGCTGAAAATCTTCCTTTTAATGAAACAGTGATTAAGGCTGTGATTAGTTTGATGCAAGTTCAATTGGATTGGTTCCAATCAATATCGAAATTATGCTTTTCAAAGAAAAATATGCAATGAATAATAATGCAAAGATGCAAAGCAAAACAACACAACAATTATAGTGGTTCAAAGACTCAAGCTCCTACGCCCACTCTCTCGACCTTCGTGAGAAATTCCTTAACCACTTCCTAAAGCTTTACAACTCACCGTAGCTTACTCACTTTTCTACCTTGAGTTTTTTCGTCGACTCACTGCAGCCTTACTAACTCAACACACACAGTGTTCGGACTACCACAAGTAGCTTACTAACTTCTTCTCTAGAGTTTTCTGGCTAACTCACTGTAGCTTACTAACTCTTTACAACTTCAACTCACCAACAAACACACACAAACTACCTTAACAAAAGGGTTTGGATTTTGGGTTGGTTTCCAACTAGGATGAGATATCCTTTACAATAAGAACAATGCAAAGGCTAGGATATCTCTACTAAGCTTTGGATATTTCTTATCAATCTAGGCTTAGTGAATGAGCTCTCTCCAATGTGAAACACTTGGGAAATTATAGGTTTTTCGAGTGCTTCAATTTGCAATAATACGAATGAGCTCTTGAGTTGCTTTCAAATTTCCCGTGACCTCTCAATGTAAAGGGTCACTAGTATTTATAGGCAACTTCACCAAGGTCACTCTTGAAAAACTATCCGTTGGAGGAGATAGCTTCATGAGTTTCCTCTTATGGTGTTTGATGAACGGCTATTTTTAGGGTTTGAATACTCCCTTGCATGTTTTAGGAAATATGCATTTATGTAGCAAATCACCACTTTTTGCAGTTTGGAACATAAGTACTCTTGACATGCTTGAAAGTCACCGTCGCTTTCAAAGGTCGAAGAAAATCTGATGTTGTCTTCCTCTGATTGGTTCTTATCTTCAGTAAATGTAGACAAACATAACGGCTCTTTTTGGTCAATCTCTCTGAATGAGATAACCTTAAACAACACTTAGACTTAGTTCCTTTTGTTTGCATATGAATGTCTTGGGCAATATCTATTTTTTCCTAATATTCGCGTTTTTCGGTTTTGTAGTCTTGAGATAGATATTATTCATTGCCTCGGAACATTCGAGTTATCTTGAGTATTCAGTATTTTCTTGAAGTCTTGATAACTTCTTGGGTCTTGATATCTTACGAGTCTTGATGTCTTATGAGTCTTGATGTCTTCGAGTTTTCGATTTCTTGATTTACTTCTTGAGTCTTGATTACTTATTGAGTCTTGATTTCTTGACAACTTCTTGAGTCTTGATTATTTATTGAGTCTTGATTTTTTTCATAAATTTCTTGAGTCTTGATTACTTCTTGAGTCTTGATTATTTCTTGAGTCTTGATTTCTTCTTGAAAGTCTTGAGTCTTGAAACTTCTTGAGTCTTGAAATCTAACGATCTATATCTGCTGACTATACATAGTGCAGATAACTTCCTAAACACTCTATACTGAATCCTGACTCAGTCTATCAAGATTATCCTGAACATGTCATACTCAGGTGTTTTGGGATCTAATCAAAACTTCTTTATTAAATTCATCTCCCAACACATCACCGACACTCGAAGCTTCTTGAGTTCAGCTCTTCGACTTCGACATCCCCGACCCTCGTGTCACTTTTTTTACTCATTGACCCTTAGGTCACTTGACTTCGAGCTATCGATTTCTTCTTGCACGATCGTCGGCTTCGCTTTGATCGGATCGGCTTATCTTCAGTCAACATATCGGGGATAGCATCGAGTCATTACATCGTTAGCACATCTGATCTCAATCACGTCTGATCTCGATCAGTCTCATCTGCTCCTCTTTTGATCAGCTGCCTCCTCTTCGATCTTACAGTCGGGTTTAGTTCGATCGGCTTATGCGCTCTTCTTACGATCATCCCCGAACATGTCCGTTACGGGTATCTATCGGTGACTCTCTCCTTCGATTTCTTTGGCTTAGCTTTTTCTTCAATTCTAATTTTGCTCAGCTCATTAGTTAACTCGGAACTCATCTTACTCATCTGATCTAGATCAGTCTCGTCTGCAGCCTCGTCTGATCTTGATCATCTTCGTCTGATTTCATGAGTTCCCCCTTAACTTGTTCTCTCATTCCCCCTCAACTTGTTATCTGTAAATTAACTTAAATAACACAAGTTGATAATGTTTTGGCATAATTCATCAAAACTAAAATATCCCAACATACACACTAGACATTTGATGGTCTAGGGGTTAGAAATGTAGGTGATTGACTCTAGTCCAAGTGGGAGATTGTTAGTGTTAGTGTCCTAGAGACAATCTATTGTAAGGACATAATACTCGATGATATTCAGTTTGATTTAATATTATAGTTCACTTAATATTAATGTATGGCAATACACTTGTTTGAATATTATGTTTGATTGTTTGCATTTATTCATACAAGTGTTCTCATGAGTCATTGTTGTCATTGAGGTTGTGAGAACTTAGATGACTTAAGCATGATTCTCAAATAGCCCTGATAAAGGATCGTCAACAATGGGATATTGCTGATGCAATGGAGATTGGTGTGCGATCTGCATCATACTCTTAGAGAGTGTAGTAAGATCTCGCTTACTACGAGATACTAGGTATCTCATGATTGATGCACAAATACCTTAGAGGGTATTGGCATATGTTGGTCCCGGGGTAAACGAGTTCTACACGTGTATGGGGGGGGAATACACGTGTGTAGCGATTTTTTCAACTTTTAAAATAAACTATAATCAGAGAGTTAGGTTGTCCTGAGTTTTAGTCCCGAGAAGCACAAAAATGCCCTGAGTCAAAGTCTACTAAGACAATAACACTGAGCGGCTTTCAGAGACTTCAGATTAGCTCACTGATTCTGATTTTCTACAACAAAGTTTAAATAAGCTTGGAGCAGATAATAATCTTACTGACTACTCAGGAAAGTTTATCAGTTTGACAACTATCTATACTAGCTTATCTAGAGTGTGGAATGTGTAGGCCCTAAGTTTATACTCGTTTTAGTTTGTTGAAAATCTTTCTTTAATAAAACAGTGGTTAAGGCTGTGATTAAGTTAATGCAATCTTCAATTGATTGTTTCCAACTGAATGTCAGAAAACTTTCAGAATGCTTTCAGTGAAAATATACAACAGGTAATAATGCAAAACAGAAAGCAAACAACACAGCAAGTTATAGTGGTTCAGAGGCTCAAGCTCCTACGTCCACTCTCTCTGATCCTTAGAGAAATTCCTTAACTCACTACTTCTACTACCTTACCCTTTCAGACTAGTTGGGATATCTTAGTTTTGATGAATTATGCCAAAATATTATCAACTTGTGTTATTTAAGTTAATTTAGAGATAACAAGTTGAGGGGAAACGAGAGAACAAGTTAAGGGGGAACTCATGAAATTAGGGATTTAAGATGATCAAGATCGACGAGGTAGGTCATAGACGAGACCGATCGAGATCGATGAGTAAGATGAGTTCGAGTTAATCGTGAGTGAAAGCAAAATTAGAATTGAAGAAAAAAGCTAAGCCAAAGAAATCGGAAGAGAGAGTCACCGATCGATACCCCGGAATGTACATGTTCGATGATCGAAGAGCGCATAAGCCGACGTAACAAAAATCGACCAGGAAGATCGTAAGAGGAGGTAGTTGATCGAAACGGATAAGACAGTCCGAGATCGGGCGTGATTGAGATCGGATAGCTTGATCGGTGACTGATGCTATCCCCGATATGTTGACTGAAGATAAGATGATCCGATTCGAGATCGGGAAATCGATAAGATTGACCTAAAGATCAGTAAAAAGTGACACGAGGGTCGATGTCCGGGTCCTCGGCCGAAATTTGAACTTCGAGTGAGTGTCGTTATCCGATATAAAGAGAAGTCTCAGCTTTCAATCGAAACTGAGACTCAGAGAAACCTGAGACTAAGAAGAAACCTGAGACTCAGAAGAAACCTGAGACTCAGAGAAACCTGAGACTCAGAAGAAACCTGAGACTCAGAGAAACCTGAAGACTCAGAAGAATCACGAAGACTCGTATAGGTCCTCAAGACCTCTAAGATCCTGAAGAATATAGCCGTTAGATTCAGCTGACGTGGACCAATGAGAGGAAGACAACCAGCCTGAAAAAGTTGTAGAACTTACAGAATAGTATGGATTTGAATGTGATTCTCTCCAACGGTAACATTCAAATCCACACTATAAATACAAGATATTCCATCAAAATTAAGAGTGGAGAATGTGGAAAAAGATGTTACAGAGCCAAGAGCCATATACTCAAGCATTCCCACCATATAACACAAATTTGTAGACATACAAATACATACAGAGTGTTCTAAACCCCAATCTAAGCAACCCACGATATATCTTAAGATTGGAGAGATTTTCCCAACCTTAGCATAAAGGCTAAACCATTGTACGGGAAAATCTCAACCTAGTTGGAGACACCAACCAAACCCAAACCCTCTTGTTAGGTAGTTTGTGTGTGATTGTTGGTGTTGTAAAGAGTTAGTAAAAATTGCAGTTGATCCTCTAGAAAGAAGTGAGTAAACTATTTTAGGCGGTCATGAAAGCTTGTAGGCAATCCCATGGAGGTGATAAGTCCCAAGGCGAGCCTTTAGGGTGATAAGTCGATTTGAGTGAGAGCTCGTTAAATATCTCAAAAGCAATCCCGGTGGAAATAAGTCCGTTTGAAGAATTTCCCTAGGAATAGGGATGGATGTAGGAGCTTGATTCTCCAACCACTAACTTTGTTGTGTTCTTTATTGCTTTATGTTTATACTTGATATAAGTCCAACATATCAAAATTTAAAAAAGGAAAATTTAGAATCAATTCCTTCACCCCTGATGTTACATGATTTTTCCATTTCAGAGGACCAACAAGACTCAACTATTACTAAACCATGAGTTTTCCACCATAACTAACACACACACAAAGTTTGTGAACAATACAAATACTAGAGTTTTGGACAATGAACCACAATTAAAGTGTTCTAAACAAACACACAAAAACTTCCTAATCAAAGGGTTTGGGTTTTGGTTGGTTTCAACTATGGTGAGATATCCTTTTTACAATCAAACACAAGTAAAAGGCTTATCTCTAACTACTTTGGATATATCTTAAATCTAGACTTAGTAAATGAGCTCTCTTCAAAGATGAAACACTTGGGAAATTCTTAGGGTTTCAACACAAGATTGTTTGAATCTGAATGAGCTCTGGAGTTGCTTTGATTTCCGTAACCTTGAAATGTACAAACCTCTTGTTGGTATTTATATGCAACTTCCAAGTCTACCTTTGAAAAACTATCCGTTGGAGAGATAGCATCTAGGGTTTCTTCTTTGGGCAATTGATGAAGTGATATTAAACGTACCCTTACATGTTTTAGGAATTATCCGGACAACCACCCAATCACCAATTTGTGAACAATCCCATCAACGACGGACATTCATCGGGGAAATATAAGTCCCAAGGTCGATTAAATGCGTTGTTGTCGCCTTCTCAATGGTTGAAATCTTCCTTTGAATAGAGACATCAAAAATGGCTCTTTTAGTCAACCACAATGATCTGATATTTTCCTTAGTGTTCACGTACGTATAACATTCTCTTTGTATGTACTAAGAATAAATAAACATTATTCAACTCGAAGTGACATGTTCAGGGTCTTTTGGTTTAGTACAAAAGAGTCTTGGATCTTCCGTTCAGGATCTTCTATTCTTGAGATCTTCACTTCTTTAGGCCACTATATCTTTTGTTGTGATTTAGGTCTTTATCCGAGATCTTTATTCTAACTTTGTTTATATCTCTTGTAATATACATTGCGGATAATCCTGGCTATAATAACAATTTGAAACATCCTATTTCAAGATTGTCCCGAAACATGTCAATTTTTGGGATCTAATCAAAATCTTTATTAAATTCATCTCCTAACAATTTCCCCCTTTTTGATGATGCCAAAACCATTTTGTTACAAGCTTGCAAACAGAAGTAAACATATCATCTATTCAGGTTTCAATTCATAAAGTAAGGACCAAGTAAAGGCAACCATCAAGTAATCAACATAATGAGAAATTATCTTTTGATCAACATCTAAAGTCGAGATTTTTTTCATTAAGTTCAGAAACAAAAGGTGCAGGTTACATTGGTTTATCTAGAGTAATCTACTGAAACAAAATAAAACAGGATACTCATTCTTCATTTGATTCAATTACATCAGCTGGTGGCTTGAGGTTGAACAAGCCATAGTATCAGTTCTTCAGTTCTTCTCTCTTCTGCAGATCTCGAGTATCATTCCTATCGGTCTTAGATACTTTTTCGGCATGAATGAAGTCATAATTGATCATCCCATTTTTGTATCTTGGTGGAGGGTATTTGATCTGTCCAGGAGCTTTTGGCTGATAACTCAAGGTATCAAATATGTCAAACCACTTTTTGCATATGTCGATAAGTTTTCAGGGTTTGGAATGCTTCATCCCTATCGTTTCAACTAGGTTCGAGAAGATTTCTCTCCTTTTCATCCCCACTATGGTGGTATTGAGGATGTTGGGAAATTTTAGTTTTGTTTAATTATGCCAAAACATTATCAACTTATCTTTCTAACTAATTTCTAACAAGTTGAGGGGAAAATATAAGTTGAAATGAAATCGGAAGATTAGTAAAAATCAAGATCGAGATGAGAAGGATGAGTTCTTTCAAAGATGAAACACTTTTAAAAAATTCTTTCTTCAGAGGTTTCGAGTGACATTATGTGATTTTCACAAGATTGTTTGAATAAAGTATCGAAATGAGCTCGAAAAGTTGTTTTCGATTTCCAGTTCGTGAAATCTTGAAAAATGTAAAAGGCCTCGATGAATATTTATATGAAACAACTTTCCGATCTACCTTTCAGACACCGAAAAACTATTTCAATGTTGGAGAGATAAGCAATCTAGGTTTCTTCCGTTAGACACACAAAAGCAATGATCAATAAGAAGATAACAACATATATGGATGTGTCATAAAGTACGCTTACAACGGTCTGTTTTAGGAATTATCCGTATGGATTTGAATATTACTCTCCATAAATATTCAAATCCACACTATAAATACATTGCACTATCTTCAAAAGAAGATGAATGGAGGTTACAAATGAAATTAAAAGCCAAATATTCAAGCAACTCCATTCAAGAACACAGAAGCAAAAATCACACATATATTCAAAAGTGTTCTACCCTAGATCTAAGCACAAATGCTTATCTGTTAGAGAGAATTTTCCCAACCTTAGCATTGAGGCTAAAACAAATGTAAGGGAAAATCTCACCCTAGTTGGAAACAAAAACCTTATACCCAAACCCGGTTGGTAGGTTAAGTTTGTAGGTTGAGTGTGAACTCGAACATCTAAGCAATCCGAAGGGAGGGCATAAGTCCCGTTTGAGTGGGAACTCGATAAACATCTAAGCAATCCCGAAGGGAGGGCTCGGAATCCCAATCCCGTGAGGGTGATAAATCCCGTTGGTTAAGTTGGTTATTGGTGCCCCAGAATAAAGTGGATGTAACATTATTCAACCACTATAAATCTTGTGTGTTCTTTTGGTTTATGTTATTAAAAATATCTTCGTTTATAAGCAAAACACACATCGTTCTTAAAAGCAAAAAAAATTGAATCTTCTTCACCCTTCTTTTTTATATTCACTTCGTTTTGCTTCTTGCGTGAAATGGGTTTTCAAAAGACCATCAATTTAGGTTGTTCAAAAGGTCATGTTTTTTCAATGTGGATTTACGAACGATACCATCAATTGGTATCGAGATTCAAACGTTCACAACTTTTCAAAGTGACCACTTGAACCGATCTTTTAAATCAAAAACCCGATCTCTGTAAATGTGCATATATTTTAATGTTTTGGCGTCATTATAAAACAATTTGAAACCCGATATTTTATTTTGTTTACTTATCAAGATCAACTTGTGTTTCTTGAAACATTTCATAACAAGTTGGGTTTTTGGGGGATCTAATCAAAATCTTTATTAAATTGATCTCCTAACACCACAAAGCGATTTTTTCTGATGATGCCAAAAACCATTTTGTTACAAGCTTGCAAAACGTAAGTCAAACATATCATCTATTCAGTTTCAATTCATAAAAGTAAAATCGATTCGTGAAATCAAGTAAAGGCAAAAATCATCAAGTAATCAAGAAGATAAAATGAGAAATTATCTTTTTCAAAGATCGATCAACAAGCATCGAAATAGTGATTTGAGACAGAAATTTTTTTTCATTAAGTTCGTAAACAAAAGGTGTCCGTGGAAATGAGATCCGTTACATTGGTTTATCTATAAGAAGATAATATATGGATGTGTCATAAAACAAAAAAAAATAACAAAGAAAAAATACTCATTCTTCATTTGATTTGAATATTACATCCAACCGGTGGCTTCAAATCCAACTAAAATACATTGCACTATCTTCAAAAGAAGATGAATGGAGGTTCGTGAAATTAAAAGCCAAATATTCAAGCAACTCCATTCAAGAACATTACACATATATTCAAAAGTGTTCTACCCTAGATCTTACAAATGATATCCTAGCTTAGAGAGATTTTCCAACCTTAGCATTGAGGCTAAACAAATGAAGTCTCATAATTGATCATCCCATTTTTGTATCTTGTAGGTTGAGGGTATTTGAACATCTAAGCAATCCCGAAGGGAGGGTTTCCCGTGAGGGTGATAACCCGTTTGAGGGGAACTCGAAAACATCTATGTCAAACCACTTTTGGGTGATAAGTCCCGTTGGTTAAGTTGGTTAAGTTGGTGCCCCATGAAGGGAAGAGTGGATGTAGGGCGAGTTGTCCGAAATCTTGTGTGTTCTTTATTCATCCCTTGTCATATGCATTCGTTTATAAGCAAAACACACATCGTTCTTAAAAGCAAAAAAAAATTTCTCACTCTGTAATCACCCTGATTTATATGCCCCGTTTTTGCTTCCGCAGCGTGCAAATGGGTTTTGAGGACCATCGGAGGACATCACACATCCTCATCCCTTTCAAATCGGGGATGTTTTCAAATTTCTTTTTCGGCTTGTGAAATGGCTTTCACAAGAGTGTCCAATGAAGATTTCTCTCCTAAAGCCATTTCACTGACTTTCTTCTGCCGCTTTTTCCTTTTTTGCTCTTCCTAAGCCTTCTCCTTTTCTCCAATCTCCCTCTTGACTCTTAGATTCTCAAGAGCCATCTTCCTCTTCTCAAGCTCTTCTACAACCTTTTCCACCACCTTCTTGCCTTTAGTTCTTGTGACATCAGCAATTGTCCAGTTGTCCTGATCAGACTCAGAGCTCTCAATCTCAACCTGCTCTCCTGCTCCTCCTCGGGCTCACTCTGGATGACCTCGCTCTTTCAGCTCACCCCGAAATATTGAACTCGGACTTTCGAAATGCACATCTCCTCCTCTCTGCGACTTTGGCTTCCTGAACATGATCCTATTCCGGGAAAATTGAGTTCCGGACGATAGGAACATCTTCTTTCTTGGAAATGTCTCAATCGGAAAACTGATTTTAGTTCCAAAAAGAACTTTCCCATTCTTTGTAAATGCTCCTTTAGCATATTTCTGTTTTGAACCTTGTCTCAATATGCAATCCACTAAGAACTTTAGCCAGTTAAAACTTCTAGAGAGTGGGTCCTCTATTGCAGCCATGAGTCTCAACTTGTTCTGACTCACCTGCTCTAAACTTCAAGAGGTGCTCATCAAGCACTTAGCTACAATATCAATTAAGACTCTGTATACAGGTTTTAAACATTTCTTGTTTAACGCCCCTTTCAGTTAAACCTTAGAAGTAGAAAACCTATCCAGAATCTCTTGTTCATTCCCCGACATATATATCGCAGGATCATCCCCTCTATCACTTAACTCAAAAACAGTATTAATGTTTTGAAGTGATAAGTTTACCTCTCTCGTAAAAATTGCTTCGGCTTTGGATTTCGCGTTGGTGCCGAAACATTGTTGTGAGACCAGAGAGCCATTTTCTCCTTCTCTGAGATTTACCACAAACTGTAACACTTCTTGTGGTAATTCTGACTCCGGCGTATTGCTTACCAGTTTGTCCAGACGCGCCATTCGAAGTAAGTTTAAAGCTTCCTCTTCAATCAGTGTCGTCTTGTTGTCGATCATTACAACAACGTGCTCGAAGTATGATTTATCAGTTTCCGCAAGGTTTTTAATCATCGTGTAACTGGGAAACTCCATTGTAGGTTTTTGGAATTTGAAGAAACGAAGGGTTTGGATAATTTGGAGGGTTTGTAGAAAAACAGAGTGTAAAGTGTTATGATTTTGGAAACTCTGGGGTATATATATGATCTGATGAAATAGATCAAGGGCTAAGATTAAATCTGAATGAACGGTTGTGATTTAATCTTTGGTTGATATAATCTCAAGGTTTATTTGCTATTAATAGCAAATAATCAGATATGCAGAATATTGGCAGCAATTAGGGTGACAAAAATGATGTTTCACTCTAATCGAGGTAACCCTTTGGTGTCCTGCCAAAATATTAACCAATAAGAATCCTTCAATCATTTCCGCTTAAAGTCCAGGTCTTTTGTGTTTATTTCAAATGATTACTGACTGAAATAAATGCTTTGTGAATAAATGCATATGCCAAGTGTGTCTCAGGATTAATTGAATACTTAACCCTTACTGAACACTGACCGTGACAAAAACCATCCTGATTCTCAGTTTCCATCCTGAGAGGTCTTTGTCCTGAGTTTTTCCCACTGAAAAACCTCATGCATCTGAAGAGCTTCTCCCTTCAGGATAAATTACTCTCCTAGATCCAACATCCCTAATTCCACTGATAGTTCCTAAAATCTTGACTCAGCCAATGGCTTAGTAAGAATATCATCTCTCTATTTATCAGTATGAATTTTCTCCATCCTGACGTCTTTTTTCTCTACATGGTCTCTAATGAAATGGTGTCTTATATCCACATGTTTGCATCTGGTGTGCAATACCGGATTTTGTGAAATAGCAATAGCACTGTTATTGTCACAAAATATAGGTACTTCATTGGCTATAATCTTATAATCTCTCAATTGTTACATTAGCCAAAGAATTTGTGCACAGCAGTGTTGGGGTTATACTGAAAAGTATGCTTTTACTTTGTATAACCAAACTGGTTTTTCTCATTTATTTACTGAAATAAATTATTAATCACTGTTGCATTTAAATATGAATGAATGTTATATATATTTATTGCAAACCCGTTCAATAAAGTAAGTACGTATTACGTTGTAGTTAATTTGGTGATACCAGATCACAGAAGATCAAATTAACAGCTCCTCGTAATTAAGTACAAATTCACAACCTAGATGGAAATGAACAAACCATCATGAAAGGTTGATGTATAAGACTCAGATTGGCTTGTCTTGACAAAGAGATTATACTAGTGCATTTGGATGCGCTGAATAGGACCTACAGATGGATAAATTCTTCGGTACTGAATATACAAGAATTAGATCTCAGTGGTGTGTTGTTTCTTAATCTCCATCCCTTAAATAGGATTGTGTGAAATTAATAACTATTGCTTTGACTTATGATAGGAAGAGAATCATTGGGATTTGATACCTTATATCTTGGGCAATATTATTAATTACATGACGATTGCTGACATTTAATATGGAGAATCGTGTGCAAGTACGTCTTGTTTGATTTGTCCCCTTGGTGGGCTCAGAACCTTTATCATACCAAATCTTGCAAGTGAAAATTTATTTCAGGTATGGATAATAATGTTGAGTTGTCTTTACTCCAAGGATAAAGATATTAATTAATATAAAGCTTGTTCAGTGGCTTAATTAATTAATGAACTAAAATAATCTTAAACACGGAAAATAATGACCGGGAGCCATATTATAGTGAAGTCGTAATATGGATTAAGATGGATAGTTCAATATTAATTTATAGTGAAATAAATTAATATTAATGGACTTTGAATAATATTTGGCCTAATATTATAGTTTCAATAGTCCATTGGAGGTCAAATCTTAATTCTCCTAAAGGCCCCTCAAATAGCCCAAAATAAAGTCGTATTGCGGACACCCCCAGATCCTGATGTGTTCATAACTGGGCTTGCGCCCCGTCCACAATTCTCTCGGGGTTTTAGGGACTAATTTGGATGGTACTAAGTTTAGAATATAAGCCGTTGTTTCCAAAGCGTAACCCAAGAACGATTTTGGTAAATCTGCATAACTCATCATTGATCTTACCATATATAAAAGCGTTCTATTTCTTCGTTCTGCAACCCCATTTTGTTGAGGGGTACCGGGTGCAGTCAACTGGGATGCAATCCCCTCTTCCGACAGGTAGTTCAAAAATTCATCGCTGAGGTATTCGCCTCCACGATCAGATCGTAGAAACTTGATAGTATTTTCCTTATGATTCTCTGCTTGAGCCTTAAATTCTTTGAATTTATCAAAGGTCTCAGATTTATGCTTCATTAGGAAAATGTATCCGTAGCATGAGTAATCATCGATAAACGTAACGAAATACTTCGTAGCCACTCTAGCTTTGATTTGCATTGGACCACACATGTCGGTGTGAACGATCTCTAACACTTCCTTAGCTCTAAGCCCCTTGGCTCCAAATGCTCCCTTGGTCATTTTACCCTCCAAGCACGATTCACAAGTTGGAAATGGTTCAATCTGGAGAGGCCCCAATGAACCATCTTGAACCAACCTTTGAATCCTTTTTGGGTTAATATGTCCTAATCTTAGGTGCCAAAGAAGTGTTTCGTTCACGTTAGCCTAATGCTTTCTTTTACATGAAATAGTAGATGTGTTATACGATGCATTATGTGAGTGGTGTGCACAGTTAATAATATAGAGATTGTTTCGTAAAATTCAACGACAGATAATCACATCGTTACGCAAAACAATAACATGCTTATTAAAACGAACAGAATATCCATCGACAAATAGTTTTAAAAACTGAAATAAGTTTTTTCCGAAAAACAGGAACATAAAGAACATCTCTTAAAATTAAAAACTGGTCTTCAAAAGACAGGTGCACTTCTCCTACTGCTTCAGCTGCCACTCTCGTAGCATCACCTATCGTGATGAGGATCTCACTTTCACTAAGTTTTTGGGTCCCCTTGAACCCATGTAACGTGAAACAAACATGATAAGTGGATCCTGTATCCACCACCCACTAATGGGCAGCATACTCTGCCAAACAAGTTTCAACAACTAGTGAGTGAGAATTACCTTTCTTTCCATTCCTTTTGGGGTTAGAACAGGCTGACCTCCAATGTCCTTCTTCACCGCAGTTGAAATATTTTCCCTTTGGTTTCTTTTGGACCTTTAACCAACTGGCCTTCTTACCTGTTTTCTTAGTGGCCTTGCTTTGGATCGAACCATTTATCTTCTCAACAATCTTACCCACCATTGGTCTAGATCTTGAGAGAAGTTTCTTAGTCACCAAAGCTTCGTCTTCTTGTCCCAAGTGTTTCTCTATCGTCTCCAAGATCTCTTGTAGAGTATCCATGGTAAACATGTGATCACTCATCACAAAACCACAATAGAACTCATTAAAGCACCTTGGAAGAGTTAGGAACAAGAATTCGATTTGAGCCTCATCACAGTACCATGTACCGAGGTAAGAAAGTTATTCAAAATGGCGTCTGACCTTGAGAATGTGATCCCTCACGTGTGTTCCCTCGATTATCTTTAGCTTTTCCACGCCATTTTGATGAAACTCTTTGATCATATTGCTCTCTGAGGAAAACATTTCCTCAAGACTTTGTACAATTTCCGTAGCCGAATCAACTCCCTCATGAATGAGTCTCAAATCATCAAACAGTGAAGTCTCCCAGATTTTGTACAAACATCTTTCTGCACTTGATGACCTTTCAGTTGGTTTTTCAGGTTTTTGCCCGCCAAGTACCTAATGATGTTTTTGTGCAGTGAGGACAAAAGACATATTACGTTTCCAAATGACATAGTTTTCACCAGTGAGTTGGTGTTCTTTGAGCATATATTTCAGTGGATTAAAAGGTTGCGACATGATGAAACTAAAAATAAACATATATCTTGTGTCAATATCCGGATCAACACAAAGAAAATCACATAATTCGATCACATGATTCATATTAAAATCTCAAAAAAATATGAACATGCATCAACCAACATCTCAAAATAGATTTAAATGACCCTCTTGGGAGGGTCATCATTTAAATCACATTCAAACAGGTTACAAATAAGAACAGTTACAAACCTTTAATTTCAAAAATTAATAGTCGGCTCCCACTTGACAAAATAAAATTGACAGAGACTTCGGTGATGTATATGCATATCAATTTTATACCTAAGTAATAACCATGATTAAATACAGAATTACTACTTCGTTTTGATCGAGCCTCTTGGGAGGGTCATCATCGCCACTAATAATAATTCACAATCATCCTTTTGAGAATTTATTCATGTGAAAGATATCTTTTGACCGTCCCGTAGGAGAATTTCTCCAAAAGATTTCACAAATAAATAAATCATGGAGGTTAAAATTAATTTGATTCAAAACCAAATTAATTATTAAAACATACTTAGTATTTTTTTGAATTTGAGATTTTTCGTTGAGTAATTCTCATGCAAACACATTTAAACAAATTAAATAAAGCATAAGAAAGACAACAATAAATCAGACAAAGCAGAAAATAAACATATTGGGCACAAATTATCCAACTGTCATGGTTTGATTTTCCTTGGCTTGATCTTGAAGAAACACCATCTTGAATTTCTCCCACTCCTTCGTCTCGAAAAAAAATCCGTCTTGGAATGCCACCAGCCAAGCAACATGGCAAGATGCACGCCAAGATCTGGCCGACTTCTTGAATGGTCGACCGCGCCCATCGCTTTAAGCGCGATCTTGCTGCCGCCATGGTGCACTTTCAGCGATCCTCGGCGAAAGCGACGGGCGGCGTAGCGCCGCCAGCACGCCTACGAAAGTGCACCGCCGGCGCCGCCGCCGCCGCCTCGCTTGCCCAAAGCGCCGCCTCTGCGCGCGTGTGCGTCGCCCTTGCTTCCGTCATACGTGTCGCGGTCGTCGATCCCCGGCGCCGTCGCGCCGCGAGCCCATTCGACTAGCGACGTCCGCGTCGTGTGCGTGTCTCCCTTGGAACGTTTTGCGTGACGCACGTCGCCAACGTACGGTTCCATCAACTGTGAGTGGTTCCTTCAAAGACAGATAACAACATTACATTGCACTTTCACCAATCTGATGTCTAGTTTCTACTCTATCAGATGGGTCTCCGATGATCAGGTCAGTTGAATGATTGGTTATCCAGGTCCTTCTTTCCTGATTATCATCAGTTTGGAGAACATCATCCTCTTCTGATAAAGATTCATCACTAGAGATTGGGAGAGGTACTTGAGTAGGATCCACTTGGAATGGACATATCTCAGCTGATGTTGGACTCATCATGTCTTTCCGTCATCACGGAACCTCTGGTTTTCCCCGAACCGATGGTTCGGTTATTCTTGTCTCAAATTGCACCAACTTCTTCACAACGATTTAATAGACGCACTTGGGGTCTCGATCGACCTGGTGAATCGTCAAGGTCAAAGTTAGGAACATATACAGTGACGTATTTTGGATCCTTTCCTTTGAGCCTTAACTGATCCATTTTCAGTGAATCTGGTTTGTCTGGTACATCTTGTTCTGCGGCAGATTTCTCTTGATCAGATGTTGACTCATCAAAGACAACATGAGGTGTTTCTTCCACAACTAGGGTTCGTTTGTTGAAAACCCTAAATGCTTTGCTGGTTGAGGAATATCCTAGGAATATACCCTCATCTGACTTGGGATCGAAGGTTCTCAACTGACTCTTCCCATTGTTGTGTATGAAACACTTGCACCCGAACACATGAAAGTAGGAAACACGAGGTTTTCTACCCTTCCACAGTTCATAGGGTGTTTTAAAGTGAATCTTAGTCAGAGAACATCTGTTTTGCGTGTGACAAACAGTGTTGATAGTTTCTGCCCAGAAATGGCTTTGTGTTGCATGCTTAGCTAACATGGTGTGTGCAACTTCTTTAAGTGTTCTATTTCTTCTTTTTGCTATGCCATTTTGTTGTGGTGTTCTTGCAGCTGATGTCTCATGTTGTATACCAAACTCAGTGCAAAAATTAGATATAAATTGGTTCAAGAATTTTGTACCTTTGTCTGATCTGATTTTCACTATGCTGAGACCCTTCTCATTCTGAATCTTCTTGAGAAGTTCAGGTAGCTTTTTTGTAGTTTCACTCTTCTTATACAAGAATACAACCCAGGTGAACTTAGAATAATCATCTACGACCACCAGAGTGTATTTGCGTCCATTGAAACTAAGAGGTGTAACTGGTCCAAATAGATCCATATGGAGCAGTTGCAATACTCTGTTGGATGGACGAGAAGGTATCCCTTTGAATGAAGCTTTTACTTGTTTTCCCTTCTGACATGCGGCACATGTCTGATCCTTAGAAAATACTTCATTTGGAAGACCTTCAACCAAGGACATCCTTGCTATCTTGTTAAGAGTTTTGAAGTTCAGATGGCTCATTCTCTTGTGCCAGAGCCAACTGGAGCTCTTTGAACTCTTAACAATCAAGCATGCATTTCTTGGACAACTTTCCCAATCTGCTGTATAAATCGTCCCTTTTCTGGAGCCAGTTAGCAAAATCTGTTGAGTCACTCGATTTCTGATCGTGCATTGATCTGATGAGAACTCAACACTAAATCCGTTGTCGCAGAATTATCATACAGATAACAGGTTGTGCCTTAAGCCGTCAACGTATGAAACACCTATAACATGTACATCATCGTTCACTAAGGTTCCAACTCCTCTGGTAAAAACAAAGTTATCGTCCCCAAAGAGAACTCGTGGGCCTGGTTTCTCAATATAATTGCTAAGGAGATGTTGACTTCCAGTCATGTGTCTTGAACATCCACTATCTATGTACCAGATAGTTGCTTGTACACCTCCTTTATTAGCCAGTCCCACTCGAGCCTGCGAGCAAATCAGATTTTAGGTACCCAAGTAGAATCGGGTCCTGGGGGTTAGAAGTACCTTTCGGGATCCAAACAAATCTGGCACCTTTGTTAAACACAGAAGGTTTGATTTGTCTCCCATAAATATCTACATACTCATACGTCTCTTCATATGCAATCTGGTTCGTATGAGTATTAGTGTGAGCCTTGGTCAAATCAAAAGACTTGAGATTTTTCATTGAAACTTGTCTTCTTTTGATCTAGTGGGGCTCAGGTGCAGCAGCCCCAGGTTTCTGATTGTAAGGGTAGGTACGATTGCTACCATTAAAAGATTCATATCTTTTTAGCATAGATGGTCTTAGCAGTTTACCCTTAGCTTGCTTGTTAGGCAGCTTGGATTGAGTTGACTTCAGCTGGTACTGTCCCTTGCGAGATGGTCCAGACTGAGGCCTACTCTGCTGATTTGGTTGAGGTCTCTTCAGAAGAACAAGATTCTTCTATTGATTCCTCGGCTGGTGTCTGATCAGTTGGGGTCCATTTTTGTTCCCTTTCTGATCTGGCACTTGTCTTGCCTGGTCAGCTGATCCTTTTCCCTTATCTGATACAGATTTGGCTTTTCGTGTATCTTGATCAGAAACTCGTTTGGTTACACTTTTCTGATGTGAACCAGACGGGGCTTTTGAGGATCCAGAAGGTTTCTCATACCCAATTCCCTTCTTATCAATTGGAGTACGAAAATAGTTGTTCAGATCTTGAACAGTCATAGAATATTTCGTGAAAACCTCTATTTTCTTACGCAAATTGTCCTCAGAAATTTTCAGATTCTCATGCAGTTGGAAGAGTTCATCAAACTTAGCCTGAAGGACTTTGAGTTCTCCAGCTTATCGTTCATTGAGAGCCAACTGTTCCTTAATCGGCTTTCCCTGATCAGTAGTACTGACTTTCAGAACCTCCAGTACTTTAGTCATCTTCTGAACAGTTTCAGCTGATTTTAGTTCAGCTGCTTTACTTGCCTCAATATCCTTAACAAGCCGAATATTCTCAGCCCTTAGGTTATTGTTCTCAACTTCCACTCGTGTATAAGTATCTATTGCATTGGAGAGATCATCAAGCAATTGGTCATTATAGGCCTGCAGGTTACAGGAGGATAAATTCTTTGGTACTGAATATAGAAGAATTAGACATCAGTGGTGTGTTATTTCTTAATCTCCATCCCTTAAATAACATCGTGTGAAATTAATAACTATTACTTTGACTTGTGATAGGAAGAGAGTCATTGTGATTTGATACCTTATATCTTGGGCAATATTATTAATTACATGACGATTGCTGACATTTAATATGGAGAATCGTGTGCAAGTACGTCTTGCTTGATTTGTCCCCTTGGTGGGCTCAGAATCTTTATCATACCAAATCTTGCAAGTGGAAATTTATTTCCGGTATGGATAATAGTGTTGATCTGTCTTTACTCCAAGGATAAGATATTAATTAATATAAAGCTTGTTCAGTGGCTTAATTAATTAATGGACTTAAATAATCTTAAACACTGGAAATAATGACTAGGAGCCATATTTTAGTAAAGTCGTAATATGGGTTAAGATGGATAGTTCAATATTAATTTTATAGTGGAGTAAATTAATATTAATGGACTTGAATTATATTTGGCCCAATATTATAGCTTCATGGTCCATTGGAGGTCTAATCTTAATTCTCCTAAAGGCCCCTCAAATAGCCCAAAATAAAGTTCAATTAATGAAAAATGGAAGAAAATATTATTGCCTAATATTTCTTGTATTTTTCAAAAATTGTAGGAAAATGGAGAAGAAAGATTTTCTTGATTTTCTTGAAAAGATTTTATGGAAAGAGATAAGTATTCTTGGAATACATAATTATCCCATAAATTTAAGAAGTCAAATATTGACTCCTTCTTCCTTGTATTTTTCGAAAAATAGGGATTAAAGGGGAATAAGATTTTTATGAAAAAATTTAATTAATAAGAAAATAATATAGGAGATATATTCAAGATTTCTTGGAGATCAAGAAAAAGATTTTCTTCCTTATTTTTTCATTGAAAAAAAATCGGTCACCCCTGTCCATATAAATAGGGGATGAATTTTTCATTCCCAACTGCAATTCCATGTGTTGGAAATATTAGAAATCCACAAAGGTGGTGGCAAAATATTTTTGATTTTCTCTCTTATTAAAATCGTTCGTGAGAATCCTCCCACCGGATTGCGTTCGTGGACTTGAGACATATTTGGGAAGGCTCTTTGGGTTGATCCATCGTCTTGACAGTTGTCTCTACAAGAGGTTAGTAATCTCGTAACTCCTAGATTCCGCATGCTTAGGATTTACGTGGATTACATGTACGCATGTTGTTTATTCGCTTATTAATTATTATGTTGAATTGATTTAGGATTAATTCATGTTAGTAATTAATTGATTAATTTAAATATGTATTTAAAATCATCTCGAATAGATCCTGACTCCCATATTTTCCCAACAACTGGTATCAGAGCTCTGATTTTTAAATTGTTATTTAAATTATGTTGGACATTAAATTGAAAATTGGATTGTAGAATTGCTAGTTTTGTTTTGCAGTATCCAATTGTCATGGTATTTAATGTGTTTATTTTTCATGCGTATGAATGAATGGTTTTTTAATTCGACTCGTTCGGATTTATTTTTCTCGTGAGAAAATCCACGAGTAGATTAGGCTATTTGATTTGATCAATTTATCTATTTGGGCCGGGTGAACCATGAACCACTTGGGTCGAGTGAACCATGAACCACTCAATTTTGTCTTACATTCACCAATTACAGAATTCAGTTGTAAATTAAAGTTTTTCCATGTATGAAATTTTTCATACTAGACTTTGTCATTCTGTAATAGTCAATTTCACCATTTTTCGTGTGGTCATGCACAACATAAACATTGACGATGGCAAGGATATGCGACATACCTCCAAGCTTTAGAAAGGGACGTCCTTCAGCCTTTAAAGCGAACGTCTTAGCTCCGGTAAAAACTCTTTTTCTTCACTTATTCTCCACCCTTACATTATCCTTGACAGCTCTATCATTGTTGCTTTTCTTTTACAAAACCTATATGCACGTATGTAATATAACGATGCAAAAAGTGTCAAGTCATTAAGAATAAAACTAAAATTAGAACCGCAATTGCAGAAAAGGAAGTATACCATTCACCTCAATTTCAACATACATCCATTATAAGTGAGGTAAACAAAAATTGCTACGAATGCAAACTGACAAATAAAATAACTATAATACAGTACTTTTGTATTTCGTAAACCATAATAGTGCTAAATCCCATGCATCTGTGCAGGTGCACGTACATGATGTTCATCATAAAATAACATAAAAGTATAGATTTTTATAAAACAAATTAAAACGGAGTTACCTTTTGCTTCAAATGGCTTCGGGAAAGTTTTCGTCCTCTTCGTATTCTTCTTTTCTTTCTTTTTTTCTTTTTTATGAGAGAACTTACTCATATTTATAACCAACAAAATAATTTTTTATATAATTTAACAACCATTAGGCATATTATGAAATAATATAATAATTTGTATGTCCTTTCATTTTCCATTAGATTATTCTAGTAGAAATAATTTATGAGATAATTACGATGGATTATTCTAGGAGCATCCCTTGCTCACTATAAAAAGGTTGTATGCCACTTTATTTTGTATCACTTGAGTATTCTCCCTTCTCCCTATATTTTCTACTTTGTCTACTTTTCATACTTCATATAAGTATTAGTTTCACTACATAAAAGTATTAGTTCCATAACACGTTATCAGCACGAGTCTTTACCTTGAGCTTTATCGATATTAGGGCAACTTCAAGTATCATTCACGATTCTTGAGGTAATACTTTTTCCTTTGTCAATTTGTTATTTCATTATGGTTAATCTCACAAAGTTGGAATTTGCAACTCTTGACATCTCCGGAAAGAATTATTTATCATGGATTCTGGATGTTGAAATTCATCTTGAGGCAAGAGGTCTTGGAGAAACTATTGTTGATGATAATAATGCATCAAATCAAGACCGTGCAAAAGCAATGATTTTCCTTCGTCACCATTTGGACGAAGGATTGAAAAATGAATATTTAACTGTGAAAGATCCACTTGTCTTGTGGAAAGATTTAAAAGAAAGATACGACCACCTGAAGATGGTCGTCCTTCCAAAAGCCCGGTATGATTGGTTTCACTTACGTCTGCAAGATTTTAAAACTGTTAATGAATATAATTCGGCTATGTTCAGAATTACTTCTCAATTGAAATTATGTGGTGAAACCATAACTGATAATGATATGCTTGAGAAGACATTCTCCACTTTTCATGTCTCGAATTTGCTCCTGCAGCAGCAATATCGAGAAAAGGGATTTAATAAATATTCTGAACTAATTGCTTGACTTCTCTTAGCCGAGCAAAATAATGAACTGTTATTGAAAAATCATGAGTCCCGACCCACTGGTTCTAGTCCATTCCTTGAAGCGAATGTGACTCAATCTCAATATCATGGTCGTGGTCGTGTACGTGGACATGGTGGTAGCCGAGGACGTGGTCATTTTTGTGGTCGCGGTCATGGTAGATTCACTCCATATAATAACAATAAACATGATCGTGACAAAAAGCAAAATGTCTCCCAGAAGAGAGACAATGGAGAAATGAAGAAGTATGAGAAATACTGTCACCGGTGCGGAATGGAAGGTCATTGGTCCCGCATATGTCGAACAGCGGATCATCTTGTTGAGCTTTATCAAGCCTCTTTGAAAAATAAAGAAAAAAATGTTGAAACAAATTTTGTTGATGACAATGTTGCTTTTAATGGTGGTGATGTTGATATGACTCAACTTGATGTATCCGATTTCTTTAATGATGTCAACTAGTCATATGGTGAATACCCTATATATATTTTCATGATAAATAAAATATTTATATATTTGCATCTTTTATTAATATTAATATTAATTTCTAATTTATGTTTTATTATTTTATGAAGATGCGATGGATGCCAAACATTTGGGAATGGATAGTGATGATGATATTTGTCTAATTGATAGTGCTACTACACACACTATACTTAAAGATACAAAATATTTCTCTCATTTGCAAAAGGGGGAGACAAATGTTAATACTATAAGTGGTAGTGCAAATTTGATTGTTGGCTCCGGAAGAGCCACAATATTTCTCCTCGGGGGAACTAAACTCATTATAAATGATGCACTACTGTCTCCCAAGTCTCGAAGAAATTTGTTAAGTTTTAAAAATATCCGCAGAAATGGGTATCATGTCGAGACTTTAAATGAGAAAAACAATGAATGTCTATTTATCACACAAGTTGTTTCTGGAAAGAAATGTGTGTTAGAAAAGTTGTATTCGCTTTCTTCTGGCCTATATTATACGAAAATAAATACAGCTGAAACATATCATCTAACAGACCAGAAGTCTATTCCCCCAAAGTTTTTGTGATTTGGCATGATCGAATTGGACATCCTGTTTCCACCATGATGAGGCGAATAATTGAAAATTCACATGGTCATTCATTAGAAAATAAAAGGGTGTTAAATTCAAATGAATTCTCATGTGTTGCTTGCTCACAAGGAAAGTTAATTGTGAGACCTTCACCAACTAAAGTGGGGATTGAATCCCCCGCATTTCTAGAACGAATTCATGGTGATATTTGTGGGCCTGTAGATCCACCATGTGGACCATTTCGATATTTTATGGTGCTAGTTGATGCATCAACAAGATGGTCACATGTATGTCTATTATCTTCTCGCAACCTAGCATTTGCAAAATTACTTGCCCAAATAATAAAGTTGCGAGCACAGTTTCCAGATCACCCAATAAAGAAAATTCGTCTAGACAATGCTGGTGAATATTCATCACATGCTTTTTATGATTATTGCATGTCGATTGGAATAAGTGTTGAACATCTTGTAGCTCATGTTCACACACAAAATGGTCTAGCCGAATCATTTATTAAACGATTGCAACTAATTGCTAGACCATTGCTAATGAAATCAAAACTCCATTTATCTGCTTGGGGACATGTTATACTGCATGCAGCAACACTTGTGAGAATTCGACCTACAAGTAATAATAATCTTTCTCCCCCTACAGTTAACATCAGGTTATGAGCCCAATATCTCTCATTTAAGAATTTTAAAGTGTGCGGTTTATGTTCCAATTGCACCGCCTCACCGTACTAAATTGGGCCCCCAACGAAGATTGGGAATATATGTCGGGTATGAATCACCTTCGATACTTAAATATATCGAACCATTAACAGGTGATTTATTTACTGCCAGATTTGCAGATTGTCATTTTGATGAATCTCATTTCCCGACATTAGGGGGAGGTAAGGATCAACCGAAAAAGAAAATCAATTGGAAAATTGCATTAGATTTCCTTGATCCTCGTACAAAAGAATGTGAACTTGAAGTTCAAAGGATCATACATTTGCAACAAATTGCAAATCAATTGCCGGATGCATTTAGTGACTCCAGAAGAGTTACTAAATAACATATTCCCGCAGAAAATGTTCCGGTTAAGATTGATGTTACTGAAGGACAAATAACAAGTGATAATGAATCTAAAGCACGTCTGAAGCGTGGTAGACCTCTTGGTTCCAAAGATAAAAATCCTCGAAAGAAAAGAGGATTCATTAAACTCGACGAGTCAAATGAGAATGAACGACTCGCACGTAGTGAGAAAATTCAACTTTCGAAAGAAGTTGTCTCAGAAGATGTTGCTTCTGAAGAGCCAATTTCTGAAGATAATGAAGTTGTAGAAACTTCAATAAATTATGTCACTACGGGAAAAATTTGGAACCGAAGAGAAACCATTATTAACAATATTTTTGCATACAATGTAGCACTTGATATTATGGAAGAAATTGAGGATCATGAACCCAGATCGGTTGATGAATGTCGGCGTAGAAATGATTGGCTAAAATGGAAAGATGCAATCCAATCTGAGTTGGATTCACTGGCAAAATGAAAAGTATTTGGACCTATAGTCCAAACACCAGAAGGTGTAAAGCCAGTGGGATACAAATGGGTATTCATGCGAAAAAGAAACGAGAAAAATGAAATTGTGAGATATAAAGCACGATTGGTGGCCCAAGGCTTTCACAAAGACCTGGATTTGATTATGACGAAACATACTCTCCTGTAATGGATGCAATTACATTTAGATATCTTGTAAGTTTTACCGTGCATGAAAGACTTGAGATGCGTCTAATGGACGTTGTTACTTCATATTTATATGGTAATCTTGAAAAAGATATCTACATGAGAGTCCCTGAAGGATTTAGCGTGCCTAAAGCGTGTAAGTCAAATCTAAGAGAAGTTTATTCTATTAAATTGCAAAGGTCTTTGTATGGGCTCAAACAATCTGGACGTATGTGGTATAATCGTCTTACTGAATGCCTAGTCAAAGAAGGTTATATCAATGACCCAATATGTCCATGTGTTTTCATAAAAAAAAATGGGTCAAATTTTGTGATAATTGCAGTGTATGTTGATGATCTCAATTTAATCGGGACTCCTCAAGAGCTCGAAGAGGCAGTTGCATATTTGAAGAAAGAATTTGAGATCAAGGATTTTGGTAAGATAAAATTTTGCATTGGTTTGCAAATTGATCACCTCAAAGGTGGAATTTTTGTCCACCAAACTGCTTATACCCAGAAGGTATTAAAGCGGTTCTACATGGAAAAGACACATCCACTAAGTACCCCCAATGGTCGTCCGGTCACTCGATCCTAATAAGGACCCTTTCAGGCCGCGAGATGAAGGTGAAGAAATACTTGGTCCTGAAGTATCATATCTCAGTGCAATTGGTGCACTTATGTATCTTGTTAACTGTACAAGGCCAGATATATCCTTTGCAGTTAATTTGCTAGCAAGATTTAGTTCATCTCCCACAAGACGACATTGAAATGGTATTAAACATATTTTTCGCTATCTCTAAGGAACAACTGATCTTGGCCTATTTTATTCAAATAATTCTCGACCTGAATTGCTTGGCTATGCTGATGCTGGGTATTTATCAGACCCACACAAAGCAAGGTCTCAGACTGGATATGTATTCACATGTGGTGGTACTGCCATTTCATGGCGATCTACAAAGCAATCACTCGCTGCCACTTCTTCAAATCATGCTGAAATTATAGCAATTCATGAGGCCAGTCGGGATTGTGTTTGGTTGAGGTCAATGATCAATTATATTCGAAAGAGCTGTGGTTTGTCTCGTGACAATGAAAATCCTCCAATTTTATTATATGAAGATAATGCAGCTTGTATAACTCAGCTAAAAGGAGGATATATTAAAGGAGATAGAACCAAACATATTTCACCAAAATTCTTCTTTACTCATGAGTTGCAAAAGAATGGTGAAATCGATGTGCAATCCGCTCAAGTGACAATTTAGCAGATTTATTTACCAAGGCATTACCCACTGCAACATTTGGAAGTTGGTGAAACGTATCGGAATGTGTCGATTAAAATATCTCAAATGATGTTTGAATCAGGAGGAGAATAAATAAACTAAATAATATATGTACTATTTTTCTCCTTTTTTTTCCCACTAGGTTTTTCGTAGAAAGGTTTTTAACGAGGCATATTCTTTATGTAATGACGAACATACAAGGGGGAGTATTATGAAATAATATAATAATTTGTGTGTCCTTTCATTTTCCATTAGATTATTCTAGTAGAAATAATTTATGAGATAATTATGATGGATTATTCTAGGAGCATCCATTGCTCACTATAAAAATGTGGTATGTCACTTCATTTTGTATCACTTGAAATGAAATAAAGTATTCTCTTTTCTCCCTATATTTTCTACTTTGTCTACTTTTCATACTTCATATAAGTATTAGTTTCACTACATAAAAGTATTAGTTCCATAACAAGGCATAGATACTTCAAATGTATTTGACAGTCTAATTTCGATGAGAACGATGCAAGAATGTTCTAGATCTCTGAACTAATACTCAAACAAAAATCACGGCAAAAAAAAAAAAAAAATGTAACTAAAGAAAAAAAAGATACTTCAAGTAAAGAAAAACTGAGAAAGAGATAAGAACCACATAAAAAAACTCATATTAACTTCCAACTAACCAATGCATATTTAATAAAAATCCTTCATCCCTACATCCACATCAAGATAAAACTCGAAAAACCTGATTTAATTAAAGATTAAAAAAAAGAATGAGATAAGACCAGATCAACAAAAAAAAAACCCTCCAATTAGCTAGCTTCAAGATCATCACCACCATTAGAATTCAGATATGCGCACTCACCAATGCATTGATATAATAAAAACCATTCATCCCCACATTCATACCAAAACAATCTCATAAAACTAGATTGAAATAATAAAAAATGGAAACAATCGTATGGGAATTCAAGTAGAACAGTGAAGATGTATACTTAATTGTGATTACTACAGGGAACGATTACCAAATTTAACACTAAGTAGAATGATAAATGAACGGGTTCTCAAGTTCTGAGTTTGAATCATAAATGGTACCATAACTTTGACCACAAATAAATTTAGTCTCATAACTTTGACAATGTCCGCGGTTCCAGATCATGGCGTCTATGGCGGGGCGTGGCCGTGGAGGGGCGACAATTTGATTGATGATATACCGTACAGATTCATATTTTAGATCCATACCTTAGCATGTATGGATATGAGAATATCTTGAAGATGCACAGTGATTTTCAGATGGAGATGAAAACATAAAAAATGATTTTGGAATAATTAGAAGATACACTATAATTGTTAAAAGATATAGGAATATTAATTTGTTCTATTTTAATATTTATGAATTATATTATATTGGTTAATTTTAATTATAAAGAAAATTAATGTTTAAGTTTTAAAAAAAAAATTATGACCCGTAAATGTAACCCGGCTCGATAGAAAATCCGACCTAGACCTGACCCTTTTTAAATGAGTGATTAAAAATTTAAAAAAAAAATCAATTAAGGTAATAAACACGTGTCAGCGTCAAAATAAATGAAAAATTAAAATATATTCCACGTGTACAGTGACCAATTGACTAATCGGTTTGACCGGTTTCGAGGACTAAAATAAAAAAAAGTTTAAACATACAGGGGGTACATCATAATGTGGTATCTGGAGGATCCAATTTCAAAACGGTCCAAAGTTATTGGGCTACAAAAAATTTGATCCCTTAGTATAATGATATACGTCGCTACAAAAAATTCGCGTTTTACCAACGAATTTTAGTCCGTTAGTAATTACCGACGGAATACCAATAAAATCGGACGAATCACAATATTAACTATTTACCGACGGATTATCAACAGAAATTTTTCAATTAAAATTATTTCATCGGTAAATGGTGGTATATAACATATCAAATTTAATTAAGTATTTTAACAACAGATTACCAACGAAATTGTGACAGATATTTTTAATAACAAAAAAATTCGTTGGTAAATCATGTATTATTACCAACAAAACATTTCCGTCGGTAATAATTATATCAAAATTTTAAAAATAATACTCCCCTGCACTAAAAAATCAAAACGAACCCTAAGCCTGAAAATCTCACCGAGCTCCCAACCAAATATCGCCGTCGCCGCCAACCGAACATCGCCGTCACCGCCAACCGAACATCGTCGTCGCCGCCTCTCCAGATATCCCCAGTGTCACTTCCTCGGTTCACTCCCATTCTCCAATCGTCTACATTGCAGAGAATTCATACATTCATTGTAATACACGACGCTTTTTTACCTGTAAGCTCCGATTTCTGGATCTCTTCCCTCTCCATTATCTTTTTTTATATAATGCTAATTTATTTAATGATTCGTTGTTAGAGAAACTGTACTTAAGTCTTAGAAATGCTTGATGTGGATAAATGGATCATAAATTGCTTATATTGCACTCATGAGAATTGGCGACACGGGGAAATAGATTAATTGCTATATATATATATATATATATGTTTGATTGATTGATTTTTTTAATAAGTTGAATCTGATGTATGGAGATTTTTTTAGATGAACTGCATGTTGTTTTGCCTAATCTTGTTTTGCTATGAAATTTTTTGCCCTTAACACTTCGAAAAGACTTGTGTGCTCCTGGATTTGAAATATCGTTGATGGATTTGAAAAAACTTAACTGATATCCTCATTATGTTATTATGTGCTTAATGTTGTGATCATATGCAGGAAGTCTTGCTATGGATTAAATCGGTGGTAGAAGAGTGTGGGGAATATTTAAGCAAAGAAGATTTGAAAGATTATGTCTGGAAAGCATTGAACTGGCAAGGTAGTTACCTAAGGTAGTCAGCTTAATTCATAATATCTCTTTGAATGAGTGATTCGGTAAATTTATTGGCAGATAATGCAGCAACAAACACAGCTGTTGAGGAAATAAAGAAAGAACTGGAGAGAGTGAAGGAAGCTCTGTTAAAGAAGGGTCCCAACGTATGTGCGTGCTTTAACAGAATCAGTTCACAAACGAAATCAGGTTGGATTCAAATCTCTTTTCTACATTAATTTGTGTTTTGATTTGTGTTAATGTTTGGTATACTTGTGTGTAAATTGCAGTTTAGGAATTAAAATGATGGTTTTAGTTATATATTGTCAATGGAGAATATGATTCATGGATAGTGCATGACATTTTGAGTTTTTTTTTTCATATATTTAAGTTTGATTTTGTGTTAATGTTGGGTAATTGTGTGTAAATTGCAGTTTAGGTG